>CM066033.1:224419489-225019489 GCA_033557465.1 Ichthyophis bannanicus | reverse complement strand
TTTTATGTTTTCCTTTCAGGACAATTTTGCTAATTAAGAGGTAGGTGGCTACTACTGAAAAAGAAAACCCAACAACAATGCTCATGGTAAGCAACCCCAAATCCCCTGATTGCAAACTGAACCCCTGATGACAAGCCCCATTCTCCCAAGAGCATAACCTGATCCTCTTCAACCCCCCCCCCCCCCACATCAGCATTAGTCAATGCATCACCTCCACTCCCCATGTTCCAATATCCCCCACCTCACCAAAGAGGCAGCTGATCCTCTCCCCATCCCCAATCCCCCGGTACTAACCAAAGATATCATTGGTAGTACAGTGTTGGGTTAGAAGTGATCAACCTTTGTTCCCAGCCCTATTTCTGCCTTGGTTCAAAAACGTCAGCTCTGACCTCTAATGGTAGTCTTGTTATGCTACTACTATTAGGGGTCAAACTGTCAAATAAGGAGCATACTTGGAATCTCCAATACCAGAGTATATGGAGTCAACCTTAACATCACAGAAGCTAGATTCAGGCGTGTAAGATCCCTTGAGGCCAAGTTTGGAACCATGGAAACTAGAGTCTCTGGAGCTGGTCTCTCTGGTGCAGAAGCAGAAACAACCATGAAAACTGGAATCTATGAAGAGAGTTCTCTTGAACAGATGCAGGAACAACCATGCAAAATGGAGTCTCCGAAGTCAGGCATTCTTTGCAGAAGCAGAAACAACCATGAAAACGGAAATCTCTGGATCCCAGGCTTTCTGGTCTAGAAGGACAAACACCAAGGGCTAGAGTCTCTGGATCTGGAAGGCATGAGTGTTGAAATCCTGGGGGCAGGGGACACTCAAGCAAAGATACTGTATCTATAGCCTGGACAGGAATAAGGATCTGGAGTTTTGGATGCAGGAGACTTTGAACATAGTTTGACACAACAGATTTAAGAATTTTGGAGCAGGTGTGGCCATGACAAACCTGAGGGTCATGACAGTTACAAAGTCTTTCAGGTTGCATAGAAGCAAGCTATTGGAGTGGAGGAGTGGCCTAGTGGTTGGGGCAAGGTACTTCAGGTTGGAGGTTCAAATCCCACTAGAGGACAGCAACCTTGGGCTGGAAGGACTGGGGTTTCTAGTCCCACAGGTGCTCCTTGTGGTCTTGGGCAAGCCACTTAACCCTCCATAGCCCATGTTCCCTGTAAAATAGTTATCTCCAAGTTATAATACCCTGTTCAATGTAATTTCAGTTTGTTCAATATAAACCACACTGATGCAGAATAGTGTGGCATATAAGAGAATGTAAATAAATAACTTAACGTTCCATGTAAAATAGTTTTCTCCAAGTTATAATGCCCTATTCAATGTAATTTCAGTTTGTTTAATGTAAACTGCACTGATGCAGAATAGCACAGTATATAAGAGAATGTAAATAAATAAATTAGCTGCCAACAGGGAAGTAGCCCAGTGTAAGGCTTTTTCTTCGAGGAGGAAGCAAATAAATCCCCACTTGGCCTCTTTGTTTAAGAAACTCCTCAGGGTATGCCAGAAACTATTGGGAGCATTTCACACAGAATTCTCTAAAGCAGAGATGCCAGGTTACCCAGAGGGAGACTTTCTGACTAATCCTGGTTTTGAACTTACACCCCAAAGCAGTATGGAATTTATAGTCCCTGATTCTGTCCATTGAAATCTATTTGGCAGGTCACATAATGTGTCGTGATAATGTTGTTAGACAGCCAGATCTGAACTAAAATCTGTCTCTTGTAACTAACTTCTTGTGTACCATAAAGCTTTGCAGGAAATGGCTCAGAAGGTTCCTGAAAGGTTACTAGAGTTTTCCAGGCATAGGAGCTAATGGCAGGTTTTACTTTCTTAGACATGGTTTCACAGAATTTCTGAAATGGATCACTAATTGTACAACCAGGATCAGGAACAGGCTTAGTAAATGGACTCTGATAGTATAATAGTGACTGGGAATTTCACACAAGGAGTTAGGATTATAAATCCCAACATTTAATAAGGAAAATATTTTAACCAGGGTTCCCAGATTTGTGTTGGAGACACAAGAACTTAGGAAGATATTTCTTACTTTATTCCTAGAGGCTATTGGCATCAGTACAAAATGCAGGGCCACTTTTACCTATGGGCAAAAGGGCAGCTGCCCTGCTGTCCATAGGTAAACATGGCCCTGATCATGGGCAAACAGCTTTCATCTGGGCCATGATTGCAGCTATGCCCTTCTCTTCTGCTACTGGGGAGGGCCCACAAATGGGGGGCCCATTCTCTGAAGTTTATCCAGGGCAACATAAGGGGTTGAAATGGCCCTAGATAAATGTATTTTATGATTTTTTTGTAAATATATTTTGATTTGCTCATGGGTCAAATACATCTTTTTTTGAATTTTTTAGTTTAGCATTTTCCTGGATAGTAAAAAGCAGCCATCAGTCAAAACATTTACAACCAATACCCACTAGTTGTTCACCTGTGGGCTTTTTCTGGGCAAGAAAGAAGAAAATTTTCCCAAAGGGGGAAGAGTCTCTAGTGACATCCTTTACCTCCCTCACAGGGCAGTATAAGGATCGGAGGTGCCCTCGGCGGGCCCTCTGTCCTACTACCTCCCTCCATCCCCCATTGCCACTGCTGACACCCTCTCTGATACCTACAGCTGCAGCAATGGCATTGAAACCATGACACAGCACCTACCTAAACTCTCTGGTACTGTGTTGCAGTCCCTGCCTTCTATTAGCTGCCGCTTCCACACACTTCTGGTATATTCATTTTGCAAGCTTTGCTGGCTCATGTGCTGCAACAATGGTTCCCATGTTTATTATTATTATTATTTTATTTAATGTCTCTTCTATACCGCGCTCTTTAAAAATCAGTGCGGTTTACAGATAACAGATTTGTGCAGTGCAGGCAGGCCTACACTGGACTTACAATAAACAGGGAATTATATACAGGGTTATCAGGGTAACTATGTAACTATGTACAAGGTAACTTGCTGTCATATGTTATGAGGACAACTCGACACTATTTACACATTGGCTCAGCTATATATATGGTGACAGGCAGGGGAGTGTACCTCTACCCGTCGAGGGGATTGGGGTCTAACAGGCTGGGCTGCAGACTCGTGGAGTGGCTGCGTCGGGGGTGTCCACCTGGGTCCAGAGTGTGACTGACTGCGGGTTATCCTCAGGTTCGGTGTAGTGCTGGAGGAATAGATAGTGCTTCAATGTCTCCTAAACTAGGCGAGGTCACTGACAGCCCGGATGGCAGGTGTCAGGGCATTCCAGCATGTGGGTGCATATAGGGCGAAAGCTCTGTTTCTAGTTGCCTGCGAGCATTTTGTGATCACCCTCGGGAGTTTCAGGGTATTGACGGCGGCTGATCTCCTTACTCTGTTGAGGGGGGTGGTCTGTATTAGATCTGTAAGGGAGGTGGAGGAGCACTTGTTGATGGCTTTGTAGGTCATCATTAGAGTCTTAAAGGAGATCCTGCAGTGGACCGGGAGCCAATGCAGGTGCTTCATAATTGGGGTTATATGTTCCCTCCTGGAGGCTCCATGCAGGATTCTGGTGGCTGCATTCATTGCCAGTTGCAGAGGATTCAGCGTGTTTTTCGGGAGGTCGTGTAGTATGGCGTTCGCGTAGTCGAAATGTGGAATTACTAGTTCCTGGTAGACTGTCCGAAAGTCTTCTGGCTCAAGCAGCTGTCGCAGGTGGCGAAGCGTCCAAATTTTGTTATAGATCGCCTTGACCATGTTGCTTATTTGGGCCTTCATATTGAGCTGTTGATCCAGCATGACCCCTAGGTACTGAACCGAGGACTTGCTGAGGAGCTCTGCATCTCGCACCTTCAGTGAGGTGGGCGGAGTGAATGTTGGTTCCTGGTGATAAAGAGGACCTCTGTTTTTTAAAGTTTATTCTGAGCTTCTGCGTGTGTAGCCAATCCGTGACAGCATCGAAACAGGCGGATATTGGTGAGAGGTCTGGATGATCTGTCGAGATAGGCATGTATAGCAGCACGTCATCGGCGTAGATCAGGCAATTGATATTGAAAGAGCGGATGAGGTTGCAAATGGGCTGCATGTAGATGTTGAATAGCAGAGCTGAGAGCGAGGATCCCTGTGGCACGCCTTTCTTTTACGGGAAAGGGGAGGAGGTGGAGGGGCCGGCACGAACATGCTGCAATCTGTCTGTTAAGTATGATGCACACCAGGTTAGCGCAGTGCCCTGGATGTCCTTCTCCCTGAGACGTGTCAGGAGCATTTTGTGGCACACAGTGGCAAAGGCTGCTGCAATGTCCAAGAAGATCAGGGCAAACCCTTGTCTGATGTTGTCCAATCCAATGGTTAATGTGCTGAATAATGTGATCAACAGCGTTTCCATACCATGCGATTCCCAGAATCCATGCTGGCAGGGGTCGAGGGGTGCGCTAGTCTCAATGTGGTGGTGGAGTTGGCGTTGTACGACCTTCTCAATGATTTTTGCCAGAAGAGGGATGCTTGAAATTGGCCTGTAGGAGTCCATCTTTGTTGGGTCCAACTTGCTGTTTTTTAGTAGTGGTCTGATGGCTGTTTGCTTCAGGCTTTGGGGGAAAGTCCCATTTGGGAATGATAGTCCTATGAGTTTGGATAGAAAAGGGCTGAGGTCAGCACGCAGGGATTTTATTCAAAATGCTGGACAAGGGTCGTTAGGTGCTGTAGTGGTGCTTATGGTGGTGATGATGTCTTGGATGCCTTTTTCAGTTGGGGCAGAGAAGGCGGTGATGTGCTGGGTGTCCTTCGTGGATGGCGTCAAGGTGGGTGGAGGGATTGGGTGGGGTGCCCCGTGTGAGGAGGACATGCTGGTCTGGGTTGTTTTGGCCTGCAGGTAGTCAGCATATTCCTGAGGGTCAGGAAGGCTTGGTTGCGTGGGGGAAGGCTCCTTCGTTAGGGTCTTAATTAGGCTGAAGTGCTCGTGTGGTTTATTTAGGGAGGGCTGTAATATCTCTGCGTGGAATTGCTTCATTCTCTTTGTGACTGCAGAGTGGTGTCTTGCCAGGTGAGCAGTGTATGTTTCGTGGTTCTCAGCTGATCGTCAGCGAAGCCAACATCTTTCAAGCTTTCTGAGATGGAGAAGCGACGTCCGTAGCTCAGGGGAGTACCAGGGAGCATTCTTTCTTCTTACTGCTGACTTATTGATGGGGGATAGTTGGACTACGGCATCCAGGCTTGCGTTCCACGTGGAGATCATGTCGTCGAGGCTCTGTGCTGGTGGGTTATGGAGAGGCTGGGCTCTGTCCAGTATTTCCTCCTTGTTGAATGGCCAGAAGCGTTTTGATGAGGCTGTGGTGGATTCGCTAGTTTACCCTTTGTGGATTCGCTAGTTTACCCTTTGTGATTGGGAGATTTTATGAAGGAAGAAAGCACCTAGATTAACAGGAATATACTTTGTCTGACATACCTAAATGATGTGTCTACTATCCTGGAATGGACGAGGCAAGCTTTGTTTTCGCTCTTGGTCAGTCTTGTAGTGGCAGTTAGGTACTGTGTACTACTACTGTTTTCCAGGGTGGGACTGATTCTGATTGCAGACACCTTAGGTTATTAATTTGGATGTTATACAGGAAATCTTGATTAGAATTTCTAGTCAGATATTGCAATTTTCCAATCAAAATCAGTCTTGCTTTGATAGGATTAAATTGCAAGAAAAGGAAATAAAGAACTTCCATTAAGAGAAGTATTATTATTATTGAATTGTCTCTAGAGAGAAATCGAGATAGTATTAGTTCTGTAATCAAAGGAAATGTTTTGCTCCAAAATAAGGTTGAGGCTCTGAAGAATGTGGTGACGTGGAGGAATATCCACCTCATTAATTTTCCAAAGTATAAAATTATATCTCCTACTAATATGCTTGTTAGAAGTATTAAAGATACCAAAGAAAACATTTCTGATGTCTTTAGGGCTCATGATCATCCACGTTTAAGAAAATAGAAAGTTCTAGAGGGGATATACAGGTGCAGACATCTCTGGATATTATTAATCTTACTGATTTATTAGTCATCTGCTGAAGAAAATTGTGCTTTCACTGCTTTAATAGCTTGCCTAGTACTTGATTCAGATCACAATTTCCTATTAAGATTCGTCTTTCATCATGTGATGAGCTGTTGTATGGCTTAAAGCTGTGGGTTTCCTGATGTAGCCCATGCTACTTAATCTCCTTATGTGGCTTGGGGCCTGCAGTTGCAGGTTCTTGTTTGGCTCAATTTCAGCTAAAATATGTGATAAAATATCAAAATGTGAAATAATTTTTTATGAGCTAGCCCAGCTTACCCAATTTCTATCTGGTGTGACTGACTGGAGGCTACAAGATTCTTTAATTTCTATAATTAATAAGTAATATAATCCATTCTTCCTCTGAATCTAGGTCTGCCAGCTGGTTGTACTTTTTTGAGGACAAGATGATCCAGTTCTGGTTTTACTAAAACCCCGCTATTTGTGGCCCTCTCTGCCAGCATCTATCTTCCCTGTGGGTTGTACGGGGAAGTTAGTCGGGGGTGGAGTTAGGGCAGGCAGTGGGTGGTCGCCGGCCCTGGATGTACAGGGCCAATTCTAATGTTGGCCCTGTCCATACAGGACCGGCGACTTGTACGAGGAAGTTATTCCATCTCTGAGGTGGAATAACTTCCCTGGACGTAGTGGATCGGCGGACCCGGGGCGTGGATAGGGCAGGGGGGCCAAGGACATTCCCTGAAGCCCAACCCTGGATGTAGGTGGCCTGATCGGGGGTTGGGCTGTGGGGAATTAGCTACAGGAGCCGGCGGCCAGGATCATAGCTTTTAAATGGAGCCGCGGTGCCATGGCAACAGGACGCCATGGTGCCACGCATCCATTTAAAAGCCCTGAGTGAGTTAGTTGGGCAGTGCCTGTACGTGCAGGCTGGGCTGAATCGCAATCCTGGCCTGTACATACAGGCCTGATCGCAATTCTGATCCCACGGGGCTAGACATGCCCTGCAGGATCAGAATCGCGACACCCTCTGTATGTCTGGTTCAGACCGGACTTACAGAGGGCTTCTAAGTCCGGGACGGAATTGGGCTGTATGCATCTAAAGCACAGATAGTGGCAAAGTCATAGCACATTAGGTGCAACACCACCATGTCCTTGATAGTTAATGCAGTGCACCTGCCCTAATGCGGGCCACAGTTAGTGCAGGTGCACTTACCTCCACCAGTGGAGGTGGTGGAGCGTGCATCCATGCTAATTTCTCACCTTGCAGTTAGCACAAATCATGGACAGGTGAAAGCACATTTTACAAAGAACATTCAAATGCAATCTGGGATGTCTACACCAGAATTTCTGAAAAAAAAGCAGGCATGATTTCACAAACATGGATGTGTACAATATAGACATCTATGGAGATGTCTACATACATTTCCCCAGAATACCAGCCCAGAATAGGGATGTCTAATAGCTTAATGGTTAGCACAGTGGATTAAAAGTAAAGTGCGTGGTATGAAGGAAGGATTGCTTTATTAATTATATTTCTTACACCATGATGCCCGACACAGGCCGTGTTTCAAAATTATCTTCTTCAGGGGTAAATCTGGTGTACTACATATATGTAAAAAACATAATTATAAATATATAAACAAAGGCACAACTGTATAGACATCTTGTATAAGCATATAAATAAATAAATGTTATAAAATACTGGGAGGGAGGAGTGGCCTAGTGGTTGGGGCAAGGTACCACAGGCCAGAAGGTCAGTGGTTCAAATCCCACTACAGGACAGCAACCTTGGGCCAGAAGGACCAGGATTTCTAGTCCCACAGGTGCTCCTTGTGGTCTTGGGTAAGCCACTTAACCCTCCATTGCCCATGTTCCCTGTAAGTATTAGTGTATGTGTCTCATATCCCCTCATGTTAAATGTATCCCCCAACCACCTTGACCCAGTGAAAAGCAGGATATAAATGCAGCTAAATAAATAAATAAAAATATAGTCAATGCATAAATTAAAACATATGAATCAAAATTATTAATTAATTAATTTATATGCTTATACAAGATGTCTATACAATTGTGTCTTTGTTTATATATTTATAATTATGTTTTTTATATATATGTAGTACAAAAGATTTACCCCCGAAGAAGATAATTTTGAAACACGGCCTGTGTCGGGCATCATGGTGTAAGAAATAGAATTAATAAAGCAATCCTTCCTTCATACCACGCCTTGGACTGGGTTTGTAATCTACACATGGTAACTGTTTTCTTCTTGGTGGTTAAAAGTAGAGTGGCCATGGTTCAAATCCCAAGGTTGCTCTTTGAGATCTTAGGTTACTCACTTTAACGCCCCATCTTCTCTGGATGTTTTAAGGCCAAAAATAGCACTTTCCTGATGCCTATTTGTGCCTGCAGCAGGTCTTCACGTGGATGTGCCTGCAGACATCCGCAGCGTTTCAGAAATCACTCTTATTGGAGCATTTTCCCTAGCCAAAAAAGTTCTGGTACTCATATGCAGGGCTCTTTCATTAACACATGAGGACCATTGGTCAATTTTAGTAAGCAATGAAAAAGGTACTGTTGCTCAGTACTACTGAATACCCCTTAAAAAAATACCCCTGCTCTCATTTGTAAGAATTTTAGGAATATATGAACAATTAATGAGTAGGCCGTACTCGATTACCATCTATCTATGGTATCCAGCGGGGAATAAGCTGTATTTTCTTCTATAAACTGACTAGCTTATATGACAATTTTGTTGCTATTAATTACTTGAGACATGAAACGAGGTCCCATCTATCTACAGATGTTTTTATACCTTTAGCCATTGTACTTATAGGCCTTAAGGACAAATACATTTGACTGAAACACAGCCAACATGCACTTTTTCAGGCGTTTTTGCATGAATACATATATTCATACCATAGGTTTCTTAAATATGGTTACAGATCACAGAGGCCCAATGTTCAGGGCATGGAGGTTTCTTAGAATAATCATTGCCGTTCTTGTTGTGGTTGATCGATCCAAGAGCACTGCAGGGGTTCAAAGGTTTCAACCTGTAGGGCAGGATCTGTGAAAGATGCCAAGCCCAAACTCCTAGTTGGTCAAAAAAGCAAGGGAGACTCCTTCCAGGGTCAAATGATTAGCTAGTCTTCTTCTATAACAATATAAAAATAAAGGGCCAGACATTTAGCTATGGCAGTCAGCCTGCTTTAAAGCACCTGACTGCCATGGCTGAAAGTGAAATCAGATGTTCAGCATCTGGTATCTGGCACTGAATATCGAGTTTCGCTGCCGACTGGATTTGCTATCTGGTTAGCAAAATATTCAGCCACTAACCGGATAGCAAGTCCTCATAAAGTTAGGACAGCCATTGACCTGCCCTCATTTTATATGATTTAGCTATCTGGTTAGCTGCTGATTTATCCCCACTAACCAGATAGCTTCTGGCATCGCCCCAGTTCCGCCCACAGACTGCCCCAGAATGAATCAGACATCTTTCCTGCGGTCTGTAGGGATACTCAGCAATACTATCCAGATAGTGCTGCTGAATATCTGTATCACCAAGGTTTACGCGGTTGCAGCTGCTACAAACCACATAAACCCGTCTGAATATCGATCCCAAGATTTATACATGGAGCAGCAGTTGCAACCTAAAGTAAAAGCACCAAGCAGAAGTAATCTGCACAGAGAGGCAGCTACAACCCCAAAAGCACCTTACTGGGCAGACTGGATGGGCCGTGCTGGTCTTTATCTTCCATCATTTATTATGTTACTGTGGTGACAAAGTAGAAACTAAAACACACAATTACTTAACAAGCAAATCCATCTTTCTTTACACAAGCAAAATGTATTTACAAGCAATTATTTACAAGAGCGCAATGCTCACAAAGCAGCAACAGTCACATATACATGTCGCTCAGATAGTAGCTAGAAGAACAGCCACCAACCAGAAATCAGAGCAAGTGCCATCAATTAAATGGTAGAATAAACCGCAGCGGGTGATTTATTGAGCAAAAGCATGCCACATTGCCAAGGGCAAGGAGAGTATATTTGTCAAGAAATGGTGAAATGTTGCCACTCACTCTGGAATTCATTTGAGAATAAAAATTAATCAAGACAAAGCATGCCAGCATTTCTACATCAAGTAGTTCCAATTACTTGCTAGTGTGTTAGATATTTTTCTTTAAAAAAAAGTGCTTTTGAAAAGTGATACTCTCGTTAAACTGCTCACACAAAAAAATCATACAGAGCACAACCAAGTGCTCAGGAGGCTTTGGTGATTAATGAACTACCATCTTGGACCATCTGCTCTGGTGCACCCTCATTTGAATCCCTGTGCCCTCTGGCTGGGTCAGCACTTTTTCTCTGATGCTGAGAAGTAACTTTCTAGATTTTAACTGAGTTGGCATTTGCTTCTGGGCTGGAAGTAAGAAATGGTCCATGAAGCTTCATTTGTCATGAAGAAAGGAACACTGTAAAATGATGAGCAGCTTGGTGGAAACAGGAAGCATACATGATCAACTCTACCTTGAGGAACAAAGTGATATTAAGAGCCTCAGAGGGCAGTGGGATAATTGCACCACTGATGAAGGGGAGAAAATGAAGACAGAGAGACATGGAATAATTGTACCTTCTTAAATTATTATGAAATAATTTCAGATAGTTATCAGAAACATGTTTCATGAGAAAAGCTACAGAAGCTTCTTATAGAGACTACAGTTACAGTAAATATAGCAGTAAAGTCTAATGAAAGTTTAATGCTATCTGCATATAGGGTGAAGTCTATTGAAGCAGCAGCAACATGGAGATTTACTGTATAGGTGGAAATTTTTAGCTGACTTGTTAGACCAAGGGGCTAAAAGAGTATCTGGACTTTTCTTGGTGTTGCCAAAGTGCTCAAATCATTTTCTTTCTATTGAAGGGGAAGTGAATGTTTTATAAGAGGAACAGCGGCAGAAGGATGACGTGAACTTTTCAGATGTTAATTGAGACCATGTTATACTGTCGTTCTCTAGAGCCCAATATATCAGAATGGCCAAGGACCAGGTAGATTTTATAGCACAGTGAACAGGCACTCTGGTTTGAAAATATTTGGCAAAAGATCTCATTTTCTTGTCAGGCTAAGACCTTTATATTTTAGGCTATTTGCCATTTTTCTCTGCTTAAGACTATGTGCTGGTATTGTGTTTCAGAACTCATTCTTGAAGACACACTTAACCAATATTGTTTTCAGGATAGTCCACAAGGAAAATGCATGAGATATAGATTCCATATATGGAATCTTCACTGAATGCAAATACATAGTTTGTATATTTACTAAGGATGTCCTGAAAACCAGGAGGCTGACAATCAAAGTTAGACTTTGAAATTGGTTACTTTGAACATTTACTAGGGTTGTATGGATTTAGGGTCCTAGTTTCACTAGATACTCAAATTTAGGAGCCTAATATGTGGGTGGCGGTAGGGGCAGATATAGGATGCAGATAAAGTTATGCACTTATCACTGATTACAGCACCAGGCACCTAATTAGGAGCCTACTGAGGTGCTTTTAGAGGGGTTAAACACCATTTACATATGTAAAAAAGCTGGAACGATATTCTTGGGCAAGTCACTTAACCCTTCATCTGTCTCGGGTGTAAACTTATTGTAAGCTCTCTGGGGACAGGAAATACCTACTGTACCTGAATTTAATGTGCCTTGAGCTGCTACTACTAAAATACAAAGTAACATAGTAACATAGTAAATGACAGCAGATAAAGACCAGTATGGTCCATCTAGTCTGCCCAGTAAGATGTCAAGAGAAGGTGCACCTGCCGGACATTTCATACATAGGAAAATGATTAATACATGTTTATTTATTTATTTAACAATATTTATATACCGTCTTTCTACAAGTCAAGGCAGTTTACATATAACACTGTGTAATGAAGCATCAACATAAAAACAACTGTGCACATTACATGTAACAGCTTGCAAAGGGAGTTGTAGGGAGGGGCGGGAAGCAACAGGGGAGATGGATTCTAACAATGTACATGCTTTGTGGAATGGATATTTCAGTGCTTGGCAGACTAATGAGAGTTCACACCATAGTATTCAAGGAAGATGTATGTTTTTAGTTTTTTGAGGAAATCTCGGATGGTCTCAATTATTCTGAGTTGAGGGGGATTTCTTTCCACACTGTTGGGGCATAAAAGGAAAAAGCCATGTGGCATGCCCTTTGGCTAAAGAATAATTTGCGAGGGCATGTCAAGCAGGTTGACGTTTTTTATGCCTTCTCAGCCTGTTGTTTGAGGCTTATTTATTAGAGGTCGGAGGCATTCAGCAGAGAGGTTGATTATGATTTTGTACATATTAAGAATCACTTTATATTTGATCCTTGATGTAA
The DNA here is from genome assembly GCA_033557465.1 of Ichthyophis bannanicus. NCBI lineage: Eukaryota > Metazoa > Chordata > Amphibia > Gymnophiona > Ichthyophiidae > Ichthyophis > Ichthyophis bannanicus. Next base: position 225,007,143 of record CM066033.1, on the reverse strand, counting down.
CGGGTAACCAGTGAAGGTGTTTAAGGATTGGGATGATGTGTGTCTGAATGGATGTTCTGTGGATGAGTCTTGTAGCAGTATTCTGTGCCAGCTGAAATGGGTATGTACTTTGTTTTGGGAGACCATGGTAGATAGAGTTATACTAATCCAATGCAGGTATAATGATGGCCTTGCATGCTGCTCAGGTTTAGTAGGGGACACAGATTCTTTAGGATTCTAAGTTTGTGATATATCAACTTGTTTGTTTGCTTTATTTGAGGCTGTAGGTTCATCTCTTCGTTGAGTATTACTCTGAGATATTTGATTTCTTTTTTGACTAATAGCTCTTTGCTGTCCATTTATATAATTGCTGGAGGGCTGAAGGTGGGGTCTCTGATAATGAAGAGGATTTCAGTCTTGTTGTAGATGATATAGAGGTTATGTTTTTGTAGCCTTTTTGTCATTACAGTGAAACATTTGGATATGTTATAATAGTCTGGTGAGGTTGTGGAGAAGGGAATATATGCCATGATGTCATCCACATATATCTGATATTTTATGTTGACGTTTTTTATGACATCACAGAGTAGTTGAATATATATATTGAAAAGTATTGAGGAGAGTGTTGACCCTTGAGGCACTCCTTGGTGTAGGGGAGGGATATATTGAAGCCTATTTTTAACTTGCTGGTTGCGATCCATTAGGTAAGATCAAAACCATTTGATGATGTTGCCATGGATTCCTATGTTGTGTAGTCTATAGAGGAGAAGTTGGTGAGAGACTGAGTCAAATGCAGCTTATATTCTAGGAAAAGGAGGATAAATCCTTGAGAGATGTGTTCGGTGCCTAATATTAGTGTATCAAATAGGGAGGTGGGGAGGGTTTTGACCCCATGCTTTGGGCGGAAACCATGTTGTTGTTGATTTAATGGAGCATGATCATCAATGTGGTTTTGTAGTTGGATTTGGACTGCTTTTTCTGTAATCTTTGCAAGGAAGGGGATGCTGGATATCGGACTGTATGATGATGGGGAAGAAGGATCAAGGTTCAATTCTTTAAGATGGGGGGGATGGAGGATTGCTTTAGTGAGGGTGGAAGGAATCCTTGTTTGAATAAGTCATTTACTATATCTGTAATGAAGAGAATGAGCTGAGGCCTTGCAATCTTTATCCAAGATAATGGGCATGGGTCTAGAGGAGAAGGAATAGTATTTATGGAGGTGATGATACAGTCCATCTGTCTGAGGTTGATGGGTTTGAATATGGTCCAGATACAGGTGCTGTTGTTGGTCTCACTGTGCTAAGGAAGTATTGGCTTTCTATGATTGATTATGCTATGTTTTCATTGCAGATAGTCTGCCATTTATTAAGAGCTGGGTGTGTATTTCTCATGGTCCACAGAGTTATACCTTGTTAGTGTCTTTACAATACTGAAGAGTTATTTTGGTTTGTTGATGGCACCTTTTACAAGGTTTGTGTGGTACTCTATTTTTTGCTTTGCTGGTGAGTGCATGAAATGTTTTCTGTTTCTCTAAAAAGATTGCTTTGAGCCCTTGGTCCATGTTTTTTCTCCATTTGCTCTCGGTTTGTTGTAATTTGTGTTTGAGTTCATTCAATGTGGAGGAATATCATGGAGTTTTCCACTGTTGGTTGCATACGTAGGTGTGTGGTGGTGACCAGGCTATTGTTATTATAATTGAGTTCCATTTGTGTATCTGGGCTTCTATGTGGTCATTCCCTGTGGATGTCAACAGACTTGGTAATAGTTTCTGGATGAAGGTTTTGTTATCCAGGAATTGGAATTTTTTTGAAGTGTTGTAGTCGTCTGCCTGGAGGATGTGCTTGTGTGGATAGGGTAGTGAGAATTCTATAAAGTGGTGGTTAGACCATGGAACAGGCTGGATTGAGTGTGGCTGTAGGTTTGGATCACTTACTAGCTGGCTAGGGAGGAATATGAGATCTAGTATGTTTCCTTTAACATGGGTAGGGTCGTGGACGATGTGGGTGAAATGTAGGTTGTTCATGGTATCTATGAATGCTGTAGAATGCTTTTTTGGACTTGATGAGAGGTTGAAGTCTCTGAGGAGGTTGAAAATATTGTTCTTGGTGAAGTAGGTGCATACTGCTTCAAGTATGGTATCTAGCTCTTCTGCATTGGCTGTTGGAGCCCTATAGCCGAGGCACATGGTGGAGTGTTTACTAGTGATAATCATCATGTTAAGGTATGGCATTGAGACTAGTTCCACATTGATAAATTGAAGGTTTTTTTTGGTGAGAATGAATACTCCACCCCCCCCCCCCTGTTGTTTGTTCTGAGACAGTTGTGTACTCTGTGGGTTGTGGTGTTCAGTTGGTTCATGAGTACAGTCTGTATCCATAAACCATATTTCTGTCAGACATAGTATATCAATCCTTTGCTCCTCTGTGTAATCATATATGGTTTGTATTTTATTTCGTGCAGAGCAAGTATTGATTAAAGCACATTTTAGGGTAGTTCTGTCCTGTATATGGGTGATATGCTGTGTTGCATTTGAGAATTGGTCGAACCGCCAGATTCTTATTATTCTTCTATACATACCATTTTCAACCGACCATCCAGACTTCTCCCCGCTAACCTCATGTTTTAATGCAGTTGCGGACTGGCTGTACTCGCAAAACCTTCGGATCAACCATAACAAGACAGATGTCCTCTTTCTCACGAGGAACCCAGAATTCACCCCCCCCCCCCCCACCTGCACTAAAAGTCAAGAATGCAGAACTGTTAACCAAATCCACAATTCGATAGCTTGGTATCACGTTAGACCAAAGGCTAGACATGAAAACACACATAAAACATTTTGGTAAAAACAATATACTTCAAAATACGGACACTCAGGCAGCTACGAGCTCTACTGGATCCCAGTGATTTCAGAACAATCTACCAAGCCCTGGTACTCCTGCATTTTGATTATGCTAATGTTATTGTCACCGCGCCCTTGCCCAAGGCAATTGTCTAGGGCAAGGATTTGGGCAGTCAATATATTTATTTCTGATAAGTGCCTATATTTGTGTAGTTGTGAAATGATTCAGCCGAGAATATATATAGGCTCGCAGGATTTTATTATTTGAGCTTGTCATTTAAGCTTCTAAAGAAAGCTTAGGTTTGATCTCCTCTAGTACTGACTGGTTTGTTCTTTGGGCAGTCCATGGTATACATAGCATTCATCGCCAGCACCATAATTCAAAGGCATCCATTTTCTTCCTGTCTATCTTTTTCACTGTCCAGCTTTCACATCCATATGATGTTATTGAAAATACCATGCCCTGAATGAGTCGAATCTTTGTATGGAGAGAGACGTCTCTGCTCTTGAGAATCTTATCTAGGTCTTTCATAGCCATTCTGCCAAGAGCAATGCGTTGTTGAATTTCTTGACTGCTTATTGTTTCTTTATTGATAGTTGATCCAAATAGGTTAAAGTCGTCCATGATTTAATTCTTATTAAAACAAATGTGTAAAACTAACAAACAATACCTGAAAGCTGGGAAAAAGTTGTGAAAAAAATGAAAACTAGCTGCATTTTTCTTACCTGTGCATTGACATCTCTTCCAAAACATACTCTCATGCTTACTTTTCGCTCGTGCCCCATATATGTGCTCTCTTTGCTTTGTGATTCCTGTGTTTAAAGAATGCAGAGAGAAACACCTATCAGTTTCTAAGGACCTCAAAGATATACTAATTTCAAAGTAAAAGCCATCTTGGTAGCTAATTTTTCTTTTCAGTTATTTACATCTCAGGTACTTCTCAACTTTGCAATAATAGTTTTCCGAAAATGGTAGTCACAAATCTCACATTTAAGATCTGTTTTTACCAGTGACTAGTTTCTTCAAATTATATGTGATTCCTCTAATTCGTTGTTTAAAGCTTTAACAAAAATAAAAGATTTAAAATATCTAATTTGGTTCTTTGGCAAGACTGTCTCAGAAATACAATCATGATAGTAGGAGGAAGGCTTACATTTCAGAAAGAGATAATAAACAGTTTAAAGTAGGGCACTTTCTAGAAAGGCTGTTTATGTGATTGCAGCGATGTCCAAGTGAAAACATCTACAAATCGATGTCAATTTTAGAGAGGATGGGGACGTGTAAGTCCACTGTAGAATTGACATATCTTCCCCTCTCACCACAGACATGCGTTTTATAGCAAAGAAGGAAGCACAGAAATGCATGGGATTGAGTTTCCACATGCAGCGGTAGAAGCCATTTTACAAAGAGACGTGTGGGAAAAATCAATATCAGAAATCCAACAACTTACAGGTAAAGGTGCTGGCATTTGATATCTGGCAGGGGTCAACGTCAGCACTTATATGTGGACAGGGCCAATATTAGGAGAACTAAGCCGTTGCCTAGAGCACTGGCCCTCCAGGCTGCTGGTGCTGCCCTTCACTGGAACATGCAGTGACGGCAATGTTTTTAAAATAGCACTGAAGCGCCAGAGGTACCTTCAGCTCCGGCACTGCCACACCACTCTTGCTTCAGACCCCTCTGATTTTACTTCCTTTTGCATGGAGGTGTCAATCAGAGTGGGGAGCCTGGGGGATGAAGTTCACCTCGGGCATCTCATATTCTTGCACTGCTTCTGCATGTGTATCTTTGCCATTTTGCAAATCTAGACATGTAGATGCCACAGAGCCTCTATCTTTCCCTTGTTGCAACTGCAAGTAAAGGGGGACGTGTAACCAGATGGTAATAAATAAATAAAATAAATACCTGGGCTGGAGAGGGTGTTGAACTGCTGAAGCAAGCAGATTATTTTTGTTTCCCCGGGGCTGCTTGCAGCTCAGTGTGTAGGCAGCAGCATGAAAAATTGCATTGGGGCTTTCAGAGCTGAGCCAGGGCATGAAAAAAATAATAAAAAGAAAGAAAAGAAAATAGCGAAGGGGCTGCAAAAACGAGTCTGAAGAAGGCCCACATTTGCGCGGCTGTAAATGGACCCAGCTTGCTTACCTGGGAAGGGGAAGGGGAGCCCCAATTGCACAAAGCTGTCCTGATATAAGCAGAGGGTCTTGGATCTCCAGGAAGAGGCAGGGGGCCTTAAAAAAAAAAAGGAAATTGGGTCCGGAGACAATTCAGGCCATTATAGGGCCTGGACAGCATTGCAGTTGGTTTCAGGCCTGAGGAAGCCCTTAATCAAAGGGTAGAGCTGGCCTTAAAGGGGCCGAGCTCTCACCAAATCGCCATAAATGGCCAAGAAATAAAATTTTAAAATTTAAAGATTCGAGTGTCTAGGAAGTCTGGACAGGGACTGGGGAGCCCTGCAAAGTAATTATTGTAATTTTTATGTGTTAAATCGTTGCGTTTTGCAGCATTTAAAAAAAAGGGCAAAAATTGGTCCGAGATTAAAAATGAAAGTTTTAAAGTTGAAATAGTTAAAAAGTGCCCCCGGAATGTGCTTGAGGTTCAGGAAACCCTAATTGAGGGGTTGTGAAGGATTTTAGCCCCAAAAAGAGCCACATTTTATAGCAATTTATTAGAGTCATTAAGGGGTATGTTTACTAAACCACAGTAAGGTCACTGGCGTTAAGGGCAGCGGTAAGGTGCCTTAAGCCATATAAGGCATTGGGAGGATAGGGGACAGCCCAGCGTAAAGGGAGTTATGGGATGTTTAACGCATGGCAACAGGGTGCCCTGGCCATTTAGTGCAGGGTAATGGGACAGCACACGGTAAGGTGACAAGCATGCACTTTAAGGCACCTTAAGGCAGACAAAAGTGCTTTAAGGTGCCCTAAGGGGTTTAAAGTGCCCAAACATAAGGTGACCCAAGGGGTTTAAGGTGCGTGAATTTGACAACCATGCACCTAAAGGCACAAAAATGGTTGCAACCCTAACGCTGGATAGAGCACCACAGAAAGTCAATGTAAAGGTGATGGAAGGAAGGAGGATTGGGAGTGGATGGACCAGCCCTACTGATGGGCACCCTATGTGGTGGCCAGTAAAGTGGACAAGCATGTGGGAGGCAGCTGTACTGCTGCACAGGGTGGTGCCAATGTAAAGTGCTGCAATGTCAGTGTGTGGCATAGGATTTGGGAGACATGTCCCCCAGCCGAGCCAGAAGCAGCAGGATGTTTGTTGCCACAGGAGCAGAGTGGGAGTGGTGACGTGCAGATCAGGTAGGAGAGCCTTGACTATCACAGGCATGAAAATGACCTGAGTAGCTCACAGTCACAGAAAGAGCAAGTAGGAATCAAACCCGTGTCCCTTGCTTTTAGGAACAGTACCCTAACCAGCAGGGGTGGCTCAAGGCAATCTGCTGCCTGAGGCGAAGAATGAGATGGCGCCCCCCCCCCTCCATCTTAGAGGGGGCGGAGCTTTTTCAGAAATCTAATCATAGACTGAACCAAACCAAAAAGCCGATTAGATTATATGGAGGAAATGCAAGATGCTTGCACACAGGGCCGTATCGAGCTGCAATCGCGCCCTGTGCAACTTGCAGCTCGGGCGCACGCCCCCTCTCTCCCCCCCATACCTCCATCAAGTACTGCCTGCTCTTTCCCTGCTGCTGCCATCCTCTGTTTTTTTCACGGTGGTGCCAGCAGCAGGGAAAGAGCAGGCAGTGCTGGACGGAGGTATGGGGAGGAGGAGGGGGGCATACACCTATCTGAAAGGCGCCGGCACTTTAAGCAGATCTGTCCCTCCCTGCTCTGACATCGCATCGGAGGAGGGAGGGACCAGACCTGCTTAAAGTTCTGTGAAAAGGCTTTGGAGGTGCATTTCAGCTGCCTGCTATTGTCCTGCCAGCAGCAGCAGGGCAACAGCAGACAGCCGAAATCCGCCCCCAAGCCTTTGCGCCCTGTGCGGCTGCACCGCTTGCACAGGGCTAGGTATGGTCCCGTTTGCACACCAAAAAACTAAAAGACAGCAAGAACCAACAGCACAGTTTATAAAACTAAATTGTAGCTCATTTTTATTTTGTTGTTATAAACTGCGTTATGGTTCTTGCTTTTTCTTTTTCAACATATATTTTGCATCCACAGTGGGTGCAGAGCAGAACCTGGACATTCACCCACAGAACTCAATATTTAAAAAAAAATCTGTTTCTGATCATCTCACTAACAACAACAATCACTATATCCAGTACCAGGCATATTGTGAACTAATACAAAACCCTACAACAAAGAGCAAACCTACCATATCATACCATATCAGCACAAACTTCCAAAACTTACATAAGGAGTCCATCCAAAAAAAGTGTCACTGTAAATACTACAGTGGGCCCTGGAACATCCATACACCTATATGAAAAGCTGAACAAGTCAAATTACTACAGTACAGTATAGATCTTTATGTACAAACTTCATGTTAACAGAACACCTGACCTCAGTCATACACTCACAACATCGACCCTCACCAAGTACAGAATAAGTAACCACAATCTAAAGTAAAAATAAAAATATGTAGACAAAATTTAAACTGAAACCCCAAGAAGCCAGAGTCCACATGCAGTGCAACATCAGATAAATAATAGATGCAGTTCCCCAATACTGTGTAAAATATAAAAATAGCACAAAGTCCAATCACTAAAATTTAATACAATTATTTTTTCTACCTTTGTTGTCTGACCATTTTATTCTCTGATCATGCTGGTCCCGCTCTGAGGCTTCTGCTTTCTGGTCTTCTCTTAGCTCTCTTTCTATGGTCTATGGTCCATGGTCCATCTGCCATTTCTTATCTCTTCTTTTGTTTTCTTCACTTCCTTCCATCAGCCCATTTCCAGTTCCACTAACCCTCCCCAGTATCAGCCCCCTTTCCAGTCCTCCCCTCCCAGTACCTTCCAATGTCAACCACCTTGCATTCCCATGACTGCCACTGGTGTCCATTCCCTTCCAGTCCCCCTCCTTCCCCACTGTCTAGCTCCTTCTAGTCCAAATACCATCCCAGGTATCAGCTCACGTCCACTCTTAGTGCCATACGCCCAGTCAGCTCCCTTCCAGTCACCCTACCCTCTGTCCATTCCCCTTCCAGTGCCATTCACATGTCAGCTCCCTTCCAGCCTCCCCTCCCATTACCCAGCCACCTACCACTCCCATCCCCAAGTGTCAGCTCCCTTCCAGTCCCCGTTCAGTACATCCCAGGTGTCAGCTCCCTTCCTGCCCCCTCCTTCCGCTAGCAGACCCTCTCAGTATCCGCTCCCTTCCAGTCTTTTCTACCATCCCCCCGCATCAGCCCATTTGTAGCCCTAGCCCCTAGTTTTCTTCCAGGGCCAGCAGCACTCTCCTCCCCTCCCCCATTAGCCCATTTCCAGTCCTATCCACTCTAGCCCACTCCAGTCCTAGCCCCCCAATTAGCCCATTACGAGTCCTAGCTCATTTCTAGAACTAGCCCCCATCTGCCCATTACCAGTTTTAATCCCCCCCCATAAGTTCATTTCCAGTCCTAGCCCCCATAATCAGCCCATTTCCAGGCCTGACCCCACCAATCAACCCATTACCAATCCTAGCCCCCCTCCCGATCAGCCTATTTCCAGTTCTAACCCCTCATCAGCCCATTTCTAGTTCTAACCCCCCATCAGCCCATTTCCAGTCCTAGCACCCCCCCCCCATAGCCCATTACCAGCCCTAGACCCTCTTCCCAATCAGACCATTTCCAATTCTAACCCCCCAGCAGCCCATTTCCAGTCCTAGTCCCCCTCCGAATCAGCCCATTTCCAGTTCTAACCCCTCATCAGCCCATTTCCAGTTCTACCTCCCCCCATAGCCCATTTCCAGTCCTAGCCCCCCTCCCAATCAGCCCATTTCCAGTTCTAACACCCATCAGCCCATTTCCATTCCTAGCCCCCCCAATAGCCCATTATCAGTCCTAGCCCCTCCAGATCAGCCCATTTCCAGTTCTAACCCCTCATCAGCCCATTTCCAGTTCTAACCCCTCTCCCGAACAGCCTATTTCCATTCTTAAACCCCCATCAACCCATTTCCAGTGCTAGCCCCCCAATAAACCCATTTCCAGTCATAGCCCCCCGATAGCCCATTACCAGTCCTAGACCCCTTCAAATCAGCCCATTTCCAGTTCTAACCCCCATCAGCCCATTACCAGTCCTAGCCCCCTTCCCAATCAGTCCATATCCAGTTCTAACCCCCCCATCAGCCCATTTCCAGTCCTAGCGCCCTGATAGCCCATTACCAGTCCTAGCCCTCCCTCCCGATCAGCCCATTTCCAGTTCTAACCCCCCATCAGCCCATTTCCAGTCCTAGCCCTCCCCCCATTAGCCCATTAATATTTCCTAAGCTACCTCCCATCCCAGCCCAGGTAAATTGAAAAAAAAAAAACAGGCTGCAGAATCTGCTGCTGCTGCTGCTGCAGCGGCAGAAGGAAGTGCCCTATGGCCGCTGTCTCCCCGCCAGAGCCACGCAAAGGGAGAGTGTTTCCCTTTCCCGTGGCTCTGTTAAAGCTGAGTCCGCTGACGCTGATGGGAAACAGGCTGAGCAGACCCACAGCAACACAGAGAAAGGGTCTCTCAGAGAGTCAGACAGTCAAACTAGTGCATCCATGGCAGGAGGAGCAAGTAGAAGGAGCATAGGGCCACTTGTTCCCTAAGGGCATCCACAGCAGCCTGAGCTTGACTAATGCCAGATACCTCCACTCCTATTCCCCATCCAGAAGGCAGGGACGGCTCTAGAAAGGAGGAGGAGGAACAGCAGCTGGAGTGAGGTGAGACAGAGATGGTGACCCTCACCTATTGCATCACTAGGGACAAGGAATCAATGTGGAACCACCTTGGACAACGGACCAAGGTGCTGGAGGAACAACTCAGTCAACAGTCCCAATAAATGTGGAAGCAACTGCATCTCCAACAGGAGCTGGCAGCCTACCAAGAAAAAATTACTCATTCCCTCCAAGACACTTCAGACACTCTGAGGGATGGTGGTACAGCTTATACTCCCCTGCCTCCACTACCCTGACCTACTGGCTGCTTCACAGGCAGGCACTGCCTCAGCACTTAAGGAGAGGGATGATGAGGAGAGCACAACTTCCTATATGCAAGGTGACTGGGTGTTGGGGGAAGAGGGCACAGTAAACATTTACAGATTTTCTACCACTGTCACCTGTAAATATATGTACCTCATAAGAACATAAGAACATAAGATATGCCATACTGGGTCAGACCAAGGTCCATCAAGCCCAGTATCCTGTTTCCAACAGTGGCCAATCCAGGTCAAAAGTACCTAGCAGTTTCCCCAAAAGACACAGGTTCCTCAATACTTGTATTGGGTCAAGCAGTGATATCCCGGGTCCCTTTTAATAATGGTTTATGGACCTTTCCTCCAGGAACTTGTCCAAACCTTTTTTAAACCCAGCTAAACTAACAGCTCTTACTACATCCTCCGGTAACAAATTCCAGAGTCTGATTACACGGTGAGTGAAAACATATTTTCTCTTATTAGTTTTAAATTGGTTAAACTGTAGCTTCATTGCATGTCTCCTAGTCTTTTTATATTCTGATGATGTAAACAATCAATCTACGTTTACCCGTTCCACTCCTTTCATTAATTTATTGACCTCTATCATAGCTCCCCTCAGCCGTCTCCTTTCCAGGTTGAAGAGATCTAACCTTTTTTAGCTCTCTTCATAGCTCCATCCCCTTTACCATTTTGGTGTCTCTTCTCTGTACCTTTTCTAATGACACTATATCCTTTTTAAGATACAGCAACCAGAATTACACACAATATTCAAGGTGCGGTCGCACCATGAAATGATACAGAGGCATTATAATATCCTTTGTTTTATTTTTCATTCCTTTCCTTATGATACCTAGCATTCTATTTGCTCTCTTGGCCACCGTTGCACACTTGGCGGAGGGTTTTAACATGTTATCCACGATGACGCCTAAATCTTTTTCCTGGGTGGTGGTTCCCAATGTGGAACCTTTCATCGTGTAACCATAGTTTGGGTTGTTCTTCCCTAGGTGCATAACTTTGCACTTGTCCACATTAAATTTCATCTGCCATTTGGATGCCTAGTTGTCCAATTTATCAAGATCCTCTTGCAATTTTTCACAATCCTCTTGGGCTTTAACAACTTTAAATAGTTTTGTGTCATCTGCAAATTTGATAAGCTCACTCGTTATTCCCTTTTCCAGGTCATTAATGAATATTTCAAAAAGAAGTGGACCCAGCACAGATCCCTGTGGCACTCCACTATTCACCTTTTTCCATTGGGAAAATTGTCCATTTAGTCCTACCCTCTGCTTTCTATCTTTTAACCAGTTCCTGATCCACAATAGTACATTACCTCCTATCCCATGACTTTTTAGTTTTGCCAAAAGCATCTGATAAGGGAACTTGTCAAAGGCTTTCTGAAAGTCCAGATACACTATATCAACTGACTCACCATTGTCTACCTGTTTATTCACACCTTCAAAAAAACATAACAGATTAGTAAGACAAGATCTTCCTTGTCTAAAGCCATGTTGGCTGTCTCCCATTAGGTAATGACTATCTACATGTTCAGTAATTTTGTTCTTTATGATGGTTTCTACCATTTTCCCATTACTGAAGTCAGGCTCACTGGTCTGTAGTTTCCCAGATCACCCCCTGGAACCCTTTTTAAAAATTGGCGTTACATTGGCGATCCTCCAATCTTCAGGTATTAGAGATGATTTTAATGATAGTTCACAGATTACTAATAGCAGGTCTGCAATCTCATATTTCAGTTCTTTCAACAACCTTGGATGTATAATATCTGGTCCAGGTGATTTGCTACTCTTCAGTTTATCAAATGGTTCTAATACATCTTCCTGGTGTAGCGATATTTCTTTCAATTCTTCTGCAGTATCACCTTTAAATACCACTTCAGTCATGGGTAACAACCCTATATCTTCCTCAGTAAAGACCAAAGCAAAGAATTCATTCAGTCTCTCCGCTATAGCCTTGTCCCCTCTTACTGCCCCTTTTACCCCTCTATCATCTAATGGTCCAACTGACTCTCTCACATGTTTTTTGCTACGAATGTACTTGAAAAAGTCTTTATTATACATTTTTGCTTCCACGGCAAGTTTCTTCTCAAATTCTCTCTTTGCCTGCCTTATCAATGCCTTGCATTTAGCTTGCCAGTGCTTGTGCTGTATCCAGTTTTCGTCATTCGGCTCTTTTTGCCATTTCCTGAAAGATGCTTTTTTGGCAACAACAGCCTCTCTGACCTCACCTTTAAACCATGCTGACAGTTTTTTGGACTTCCTTCCACTTTTCTTAAAGCATGAAATACAGCTGGTCTTGGCTTCCAAGATAGCATTTTTAAACAACACTCAAGCTTGATGTAAGTCTTTAACCTTAGCAACTGCTCCTTTTAGTTTTTTCTTAACTATTATTCTCATTTTATCATAGTCTCCCTTTCACAAGTTAAAAGGTAGTACTGTGGATTTCCTTTCCATCCCTCCTCCATTAATTAAATCAAACGTGATCATGCTATGATCACTATTGCCAAGTGGCCACAACACTCTTATCTCTTGCACCAGATCTGGTGTTCCACTAAGGACTAAGTCCAAAATGGCTTCCCCTCTGGTCGGTTCATGAACCAGCTGCTCCAAGAAGCAGTCATTTATTTCATCTAGAAACTTTATCTCCCTAGCATGTCCTGCCGTGACTCTGACCCAGTCAATACCGGTGTAATTGAAATCACCCATTATTATTACCGTTCTGTAACTTTTGTTAGCTTCCCGGATTTCTTTGAGCATTTCATCATCCATGTGTTCATTCTGGCCAGGCGGTCGATAGTACACCTCACTGCCATCGCCTTCCCCTTTTTACATGGAATTTCAATCCATAGAGATTCTAAAGAGAATTTTGTTTCCTGTAGAACTTTAATTCTTTGTGACTCAATGCCCTCTCTAACATAGAGTGCAACCCCTCCACCAATTTGATCAGCTCTATCATTACGATATAGTTTGTACCCAGGTATCAGTGTCCCACTGGTTGCCCTCCTTCCACTATGTCTCTGAGATACCAATCATATCTAACTTCTCATTTAGTGCTATACATTCTAACTCTCCCATCTTATTTTTTAGACTTCTAGCATTTGCATACAAGCATTTTAGAGACTGTATTTTATTCATATTAATCTGGTTATCGGTAGGCAGGGTTAATTTGGAATCTTTAAGCTCTGTCTGCTCTGCACTCAAGGGCATTTGGGCTACCTTTGTCTTTATTATAACCTCTCTGCTGATGTGTCCTAACTTCATTTTTTTGGCAGTATCCTTCAAGGATGCATTGTTCCGAACCATTCACTCTTGGGCGACTGTCGACTTTAGCCTATTATATAGTTTAAAAGCTGCTCTATCTACTTTTTAAAGGTTAATGCCAGCAGCCTGGTTCCATCCTGGTTAAGGTGAAGCCCACTCCTTCAGAAGAGCCCCTCCTTTCCCCAGAACCTTCCCCAGTTCCTAACAAATCCAAAACCCTTATCCTTGCACCATTGTCTCATCCACGCATTGAGGCTCTGGAGCTCTGCCTGCCTTTTGGGTCCCGTGCATGGAACGAGAAGCATTTTGGAGAAAGCTACCCTGGAAGTTCTGGATTTCAACTTCCTACCTAAAAACCTAAATTTAGCCTCCAGAACCTCCCTACCACATTTTCCTATGTCATTGGTACCGACATGTACCAAGACAGCAGACTCCTCCCCAGCACTATCTAAGACCTTGTCTAGGTGGCGTGTGAGATCCGCTACCTTCGCACCAGGCAAGCATGTTACCAAGCGATCCTCATGTCCACCAGCCACCCAGCTATCTACATGCCTAATGATTGACTCTCTAATTATAACGGCTGTCCTAACCCTTCCCTCATGGGCACTTGGCCCTGGAGAAACCAGGGTGATGCTCTCATGTCACGTGACCTCTCTTCTCCAAGGCAACAGGGATGCTGCCAGACTGGAGGTGGGACTTCAGGACTATATCCCTGTAGGTCTTGTCTATGTACCTCTCTGTCTTCCTTATGTCTTCCAAATCTGCTATTCTTGCCTCCAGAGATCGGACTCGTTCCCTGAGAGCAAAGAGCTCCTTGCACCTTGTGCACACGTAAGCCCTCTCACCATCTAGGAGAAAATCATACATGTGACACTCAATGCAAAGGACTGGAAAGCCCCCATCTCGTTGCTGGACTGCTGCCTGCATCTTCGTTTTAAGGTTGTGTTTAGATATTTAAGTTCTTTACTTACTAAGGGTTGCTGGGGATACTTATATTAATAAAACTATACCTAATATGTTTAATGTACTTTGTTCACCTGAAATTTAATTAATCTCAGGTCCTTAATGTATGCTGATGAGAATAAACAGCTGCATCTCAGAGTGAATATGGTACCTCCTTTCCTTTAAGAGGTTTAGGCACCTATAAAGCTATGATTATCCCAGGGGTGGGTGGGTGATGGAGAGGGAGGAAGGGAAAAAGACTTATTAAAAGCTGGCTGCTACACAGTACCCTGTCCTATGCTTCTAAGGTAATCTGTGACCAATCTCCAGGGGAGTCCCACAGCCCTTGCTTGGATAGTGGGAGTTTTGGGTTCTAAATTTACCAAGAAAGCTCTCTTCTGTGTTTTAAATTTAAACTAGGCCCTGACTGATTAATAAATTTAAACTGGAAGCTCTCTGCTGGGTTCTAAATCTAACCAGAAAGCTCTCTTCTGTGTTTTAAATTTAAACCGAAACTCTTTGCTGCTACAAAGGCCCTGACTGATTTAACAAATATACTGGGTGCACAGATTAATCAGCTTTAATCCAAAGAATTCCTTTTTCCCCCAAGATTTAGAAAAATTCCCAGAAGTAATACTTACAATTGCATATCTCTCTCCAGAAGTAGTAGTCCCCTTTTGTAGTCCTTTACTAGATGTTCTGTTGTATGAGTGTGGTTCTTGAAGCCACAGCTGCTGTGGTGGATGGCTGCCCCTGGCTCGTTGCCCCCATCCCCTGCAGAGTCTAAGCTTCTCTCTGGGTCCTTACATATGTCCTTCTCTGGTAAATGAGTGGTAATGTTGTGCAGTATGCACTAGCTGGTGAAAGTGTCGCACACTCAGTCAGAGCTGCAAAGCAGTTCCCCTCTGCTCCTGTCCAGGCACCTGAAGCTGCTCTTAAGGACTCCAAAGGTGTGCTCTATCAAGGATCTAATTCTATGGTGTTCTCTGTGGTGTCTGTGGTTGCCTCAGTTGTGTCTTGAGACAGGTCCTCAGGGGGTATTCATGGTCGCCTATGGGGATGAAGCAACAATGTACCATTTTACAATGTTACAATGACATAAATAGCAGACAACAGTGCATTCATTCTGATAGGCTTTCCCAGATGAAGCCAGTTCCAAAAGGTGAACACCCAGGCCGTGTGGATGCCCAGAACTTGGACAGGGCCAAGTTGGAACGAACTAGAGCACAGAGTACCTGCAGAGACCAAATTGGGAACAAAGTAGCTGGTACCAAAGACTGGCGAAGATGCAATAATTCCTTTATCGTTCCCAATGCATTTCGGCCTGAGCCTTGTAATAGTTGTTCTTTCGATACATCACCTTTAAATACCATTTCAAGTATGCATAACTTTCCTACATCTTCCTCAGTAAAGACCAGAACAAAGAATTCATTCAGTCTCTCCACTATGGCCTTGTCCTCCCTTAGTGCCTCTTTTACCCCTCTATCATCTAATGGTCCAACTGACTCTCACAGGGTTTTTGCTATGAATGTACTTGAAAAGGTTTTTATTATGTGTTCTTTGCTTCCATAGCAAGCCTTTTTTTCAAATTCCCTCTTTGTCTGTCTTATCAATGCCTTGCAACTAATTTGCCAGTACTTATGTTGTTTCCCATTTTTGTCATTTGGCTCCTTTCTCCATTTCCCTTTTGAAAGTTAAAAGGTAGTACTATGGATTTCCTTACCATCCTTCTTCCATTTATTAAAACAAAGTTGATCATGCTATGATCACTATTGTCGAGTGGCCCCAACACCCTTATCTCTTGCACCAGATCCCATGTTCCACTAAGGACTAGGTCCAAAATAGCTTACCCTCTTGTTGCTTCATGAACCAGCTGCTCCAAGAAGCAGTCATTTATTTCACCTTGAAACTTTGGGCCTGATTCTGGGATATGGTTTGCGGGGCTGCATGGTGGGACATGCAGCCCCGCAAGCTGTCTGGGCCCAATTCTCCCTCGGGTTCTCCCCATACATCCTGAGCATCAGGATGGGGAGAGCTGGCAGGGGGCGGGAGGGGGTGGGATCTGGCTGGAGTAGGGTGGGCCCTGGCTGGAGTGGGGTGGGCCAACCTGACTAGACATACAGGGCCTATTCAGGTCAAATCCAGCAATCGGGCCCAGGGATCCCCCCCTGAAGCTGGGTGCAGGGGGGTCCCCGCCACCTGAGCTAGGACCTGGCAGGCCAGTCGTGGGTCGGGCAGCAGGGAAAAAAGGAGCTGAAGCCACAGGAGTCAGTGGCACTTGTGGGAAGGATGTCCCCGCAGGCAGCAGGGGCATGTCGGGCCATCCACAGGCCCGATTCTGTGCACCGTGGGAACATTTTGTTCCCACGGTCCTGAATCGGGCACAACGGGCCCATCTTCCTCCTGGGACATCCGGACGGCCTGGACGTCCCCCAGATGAATCAGGTTCTTTATCTCCCTAGCATGTCCTGCTGCGACACTGACCCAGTCGATAATTGAAATCACCCATTATTACTGTGTTGTAATTTTTGTCAGCTTCCCTAATTTCTTGTAACATGTCATCATCCATCTGTTCATTTTGGCCAGAAGGTCAGTAGTACACTCCCACTGATATCACTTTCTCCTTTTAACATGGAATTTCTATCCATAGAGATTCTAAAGTGTATTTTGTTTCCTGCAAAACTTTAATCCTGTGCAACTCAATTCCCTCTCTAACACAGAGTGCAGTGTCTCTACCAATTTGATCTATCCTGTCATTGCAATATAGTTTGTATCCAGGTATCACAGTGTCCCATTGGTTGTCCTCCTTCCACCAGGACTCTGAGATGACAATTATATCTAGCCTTTCATTTAGTACTACATATTCTAACTCTCCCATCTAATTTTTTAGACTTATATCATTTGCATACAGACATTTTAAAGGTTGTATTTTATTCAGATCTGTCTGCTCTGTACTTAAGGGCATCTGTGTTACTTTTATCTTTATTGGAACCTCTTTAGCAGGATGCCATAACTTCCCTCTTTTGCTTATATCCTTCAAGGATACATCCTTCTGAACCATGCCCTCTTGGGTGACTGTCAGCTTTCCCTTTTATGTAGTTTAAAAACTGTTCTATCTCCTTTTTAAAGGTTAATGCCAGCAGGCTGGTTCTATCTTGGCTAAGGTGGAGCCCATCCTTTTGGAAAAGTCCCTCTACCTTCCCCAGAATGTTGTCTACAAGTAGTTCCTAACAAATCCAAAATCCTTTTCCTTGCACCATCGTCTCATTCACACATTGAGACTTCATTTCTTTGCCTGCCTTTTGGGTCCTGCATGTGGAAAGGGAAGCATTTTAGAGAATGCTACCATGAAAGTTCTGGATTTCAGCTTCTTACCTAAAAGCCTAAATTGGCCTCCAGAACCTCTCTTTCACATTTTCCTATGTCATTGGTACCAATATGCACCAAGACAGCAGGCTCCTCTCCAACACTATCTAAAACCTTGTCTATCTGGTGCATGAGGTCCGCTACCTTCGCACCAGGCAGGCATGTTACCAGGTGATCCTTATGTGCACCAGCCACTCAGCTAGCTACATGCCTAATGATTGAATTGCAACTATGAGATCTGTCCAAAAAGAAACCAAAACTTGCTATAGAGGGCACCAGCAAGCCCACACAGCAGACTCGCGATAATGGTGATGTGTAGTGGTGACCTTGAACTTGACCTTGCTCGATCACGCCATATGAATTTGTTATGGACTACATGCAGTCGAGTGATCTCGTCTCATGTGCCTTTTGCTAATTTTTGCAAGTTGAAATAAGAAGGATCTTGAAGAGCAATGCATTTGCATAAAATTCTATGTGAAATTGACTTTTACCGAGACTTTTCAGATGTTGCAGCAAGCTTATGGAAAGGATTGTTTAAGCCGCAAACCAGGCAGAACATCCACCAAAGATGATCCCAAAACTGGACTGCTTTCCATGTCAATGGATGATGATCACATTAAGAAAGTATGTGCTTTGATTCTTGAAAATTGTCGCCTGTCCGTGAAGTTGCTGAAGAAATAGGCATTAGTAAATGTTCATGTCACACAACTGTGACTGAAAAACTTCAGATGCATCATGTTGCTGCAAACTTTGCCCCACGTCTCTGGATAGATGAGCAAAAAGCAAACCGTGTCACAATCATTCATCGCTCCTTATCCGTGAATTTTTGGCAAAGCACAAAATGTCTCTAGTCCCGGCGCCCCCCCCCCCCCCCACTCTCCAGATTTGGCCTCTGCAGACTTCTATTTGTTCCTGAAGTTGAAATCCACTCTGAATGGTCACCTGTTATGACATGTTTCAGAAATAGGAAAAGACACATGAGATGAGTTCACTCTACTGCATGTAGTCCATAACTAATTCACGTGGCGAGATCGAGCGAGTGGGAGGCTAAAGATCAAGGTCACCACTACACATCACCATTATCACAAGTCTGCTGTGTTGGCTCACTGGTGCCCTCTTTAGCAAGTTTGGGTTTTTTTGGACAGACTTTGGATAACGGCCATCCTAACCCTTCAATCATGGGCACATGTCCCTGGAGAAACCTCCTTGGTGCGAGAGGGTTTTACATCACTTGGACAGTCACTAGGTACAGGATCTCTTCCTGCCACACCAAGGTGATGGTCTCATTTCATGTAACCTCTCTCCTCCATGGCACAGAGAAGCTGCCAGATTGGAGGTGGGACTTCAGTACTATGTCCCTGTAGGTCTCATCTACATATCTCTATGTCTTCCTTAGGTCCTCCAAGTCTGCTACTCTAGCCTCCAAAGATTGGATTTATTCCCTGAGAGCAAAGAGCTCCTTGTACCTAGTGCACATGTAAGACCCCCTCACCAACTGGGAGAAAATCATACATGTGACACTCAATGCAAAAGACTGGATAGTCCCAACTCACTGTTAGACTGCTGTCTGCATCTTACTTTTAAGGTTTTGTTTAGCTATTTAAGTTGTTTACTTACTTAAAGTTGCTAGGGATACTTGTACTGATACAACTATTACTAATAAATTTAAGGGACTTTGTTCGCCTTAAGATCAATTAATTTCAGGGTCTTAATTAATCTATGCTGATGAGGATAACCAGCTGGACCCGAAAGTGAATTTAACTACATCTTTCCCTTTAATAGGTTTAAGAGCCTATAGAGCTAAGATTATGCCTAAGATTTGTGGGAGTCTTTCTCAACAGGACTCTGATGAAGGCCTCAATGCAATGGGATCTTTATCTTTATTTTGCACTTTATATACCACCCTTGTCGAGACTTCAGAGCGGTTTACAATAAAAAAATGTCAACACTGTAAGAAAGGGAAAGGAACTACAATGCAAATAGGAAAGGGATAGAACCAACAGTAGAGTCATTAGAGACAGTCAAAAGAACAAAAGTTAAGAAGGACTGGTACAGGGGAGGTCAAAAGCCTGTTGGAATAAGTGAGTTTTTAACAAATTCTTAAAATTTGAGTATGAAGGTTCCAGATGGAGGAAAGATGGTAAGGCGTTCCAGAGTGAGGGTCTGAGAAAAAAGAAAGCAGCATGACGGGTCTGTTCTAAATGGGCCCGTGAAGGGGACGGTAAGGAAAGTTGGTTAGCATGTAATGAATAAAGTTGACGGTAAGGTGTGTGAAGAGAAATGAGATCTGCTAGGTAGAGTGGATTTGATGTATGGAAACTAGGATGTGGTGGACTGGGTGATTTCAGTGGTTGCCTCTACAATAGCCTGGAAGTTGTCCATGGCAAAGAAGGGCAGGGCTGTTGTGACTTTCACTGCCATTGATTTGCTGCCTCCAAGTCAGTTCTCACCAGCTCACAGAGGTTGGCGATGGTGGTCCTGTTCAACCTGTACCTATGGAAAACATTTTCCTGTGTAAGATGGAGGAAACTGACCCTGGCCTATAGACAAGTAAGGCCTGGCAACACTTCCTCTCACACTGGCCAACTGACTGCAGCTGTTGCTGCTGCTGGGCCCAGTGCTGTCTCCTCTGCCTTATCCTTTGGACCAGACCTCTCCTTCTCTGGCTGAACATGTAGTACCACCACATGCTGGCTGGGATAGCAGCAGCTGACATGGCAGGTGACAAGTAGCTAGTACAGGTTCCACTTAGGGATGCCAGGATAACACCTAGATATTCAAAACGCAACAGCCCAAACTGTATAAGACAGTATGAAATATAACTGGATATGAGCCAGCAACTACCCTTCGTTGCCACGCTGAATATTGACATTATCTATGTATGTCATCGCCATACCTGAGTTCTGCCCTGTTGTGCCCTAGCGGATCTCTGCTTTTCTTCCAGCAGTTCCAGCAATATTTGTCTGCTGGTGTCCAGCTGAATATTAGAGATATGTAGATTTGGTGCCCTTGTCTGGCTTTCACTGCCATTTATTTGCACATCTGCTGCCTACAGGTTTGAAAATTGAGCCATTTGTTATTGGTCTGAACTTTTGCCAGTTGAAATTGCTCAAGCTCAGATAGAGTAATGTTTAAATGGGGAGTTGCAGCCTGTTTTTGTCATAGTGGATGTCCTTATCGTTTCTTTTTAATTTATGAAATATATGTATGTCTATTTATAATCTATCTAGAATACTATTGTGTAATACTGAATATAAATCAATAAATGAAATGTACAACTTTTTCCAACAATTTTGAAATCTAAAACTAATTGGAGACAGGTCAATTAGACATATCTAAACGTTGTTTTTTTTCCCATAAAGAATGAACAACATGTTTCCATAAACTAGGACGCACCCCTGAAGCTAGACTTCAGTTAATCATAGTTATTAGAAAAGGAACATTCCCAAGGCAGATTATTTTAACAAATCAGCTGGAAGTAAATTGGCATGAACTGTAGAATTTTTCATTGAAGACAGAGCTTTAGTCAAAGCAAGAGAGACTGTTACAAACCTAGAACAGGTTGAACTGATTTTTGGTGTGGAGGCAATGGGTGTAATTATCCCATTAGAGCCCTGAACAGAAGCCAAGGGTGAGCTAGTGGAAACTGCCACTCCTAATGAGAAAAAGAGACCCCAATATTAACAATAACAGAAGCAACATTTAAGTTTAAATTGGGAAAAATGACTATAGATAAATCAGAACAGAAGGGTCCAGTTAGAATGGGAGCTGAAGTTGGGCCTAAGACCAGCATTTCAAATTATTTCCCAGATGTTTTATTGAATATTAACATATTGGCCTTCTAGTGATAATCCATGAAAACCTGCAGGAAAAGAGACCTGTGTTTAGGGTTGTAACTACTACTCCACATGGACTATTCCCTGTGCCCATATCAACTATATGGAATATAATGTTCAATAAAAACTGAAAAAAAATTGTCTGCCCTATTTCCCACCTGCTGTAATTCCTTTGTTCTCATTTGATCACCAGATTGTACTTTCCTTCTTCACAATAAAGGATCCTCTGTGCTTTTTTGAATTCTGTTATTGTTTTCAGTTATTTCCTCTTTACTGAGAGGCTATTCCATTCATCCACTACCCTTTATCTGAAGAAATACTTCAGAACTTTGTGTGTCTTGTTTTAAAATTTCCTTTCCACTGAAAAATGTTTGTTTATTTCTACACTGTGTCTTCCTTTCATCTACATGAATGTATCTACAGTATCATATCGCCCATATCCCATTTCTTTCTCCTCTCCTCTAGGGTATATATTTTAGGTCTCATTTATATCCTTTTTGAGGCACGGCTTCCAAATTTGGACATAGTACTCTTATTACCGGGGTTCTCAGCCCAGCTCTTGGGATAGATCTGAACAGTCAGATTTTCAGAATAACCACAATGGAAAGACATGAGATTTGCATGCACAGCCTCCACTATTTGCAAATCTCTCTCATGCAATTCATCCTGAAAACCTGATTGGCTCGGTGTGTCCTATGGAATGGGTTGAGAACCCCTGCTCTAGAGAAGATCTCACTAATAACTTACAGGGGCATTATTACTTTCTGTACACCTCTGATAACATTGTAAATACGGTACGATATTTATATCAAAAGGCTCTCTGAATCTGTTGTAATAATAATAATGAAATATTATTGCAAATACAGTTTGTGGGGCCAATTTAATAAAATTTACAATGTATATTAAGGCCTTCTTATGCTTACTAAAAATAGCATGGTTTGCAGGAAGCTTTACAAGGCACTGTAAAGAGGCCCTTATACATGTTTGTATAGCCTTTCAAACTTTTATGAGTACACTCATGCACAGGGCTGACGCGAGAGTATTGGGTGCTCAAGGCTAACCTTTAGCATTGTGCCCCCCCTCCCCTAAGATGTTGATAATCAAACTCAACAATCATAATCATTTGAATACCACCCTACCCACCACCATCCTGTAAAAATGCGTAATTGGACATCATACTTTTAACTATTCTACTTTGCTTTGCATGTGTCTGTCTGCCCAGTCTCCCTAGTGGTAAAAGAGCATGCAGATAGCTCTAAGTTTGTGTGGCTGTCAGAATCTATTGTTTTGCTTTGATTGCTGCTGCTTTTTGCCATCCCTCAGAAGTTTCTGCCATAGGCTGAGACCTAAGGGTATGTTTACTAAACTGTCTTAATTTTACCGGCGTTAGTTGCAGTCTTACTGTGACGAATGCTATATAAGGTAGTGGGCATTCCGGTCTTAAGGTAGCATTTTTGGGTTATTGCGCGATAAAGTCTGCTATCGCGCGATAAAGTCTGTTATCACACGATAGAGGGAGCCGGGCACGTTAACAGCCTTAATTAGGCGCGCTGACCTGCATACACAGCAGCAGAGGTGTAGCACAATGGTTAATACCTTGACTGCTGATGCAGTAGTCATGAGTTTGATCCCCCAGTGGGCTCAGCTAAAAGACTGCCTGAGGCAATCCCTTTTCCTGCTTGTAACAGTCAGACACATCCCAACAATTTGCACTGCCAGCCAAAAAAGCCTCACCCCAGTGCCGCAACCTAATGCACCTTTTAGGGCGCACCATAAGGCACATCATAAAGCACCACGTCATCCAAGGCAGGTCATAATGTGCCCCAGAGGGCAGCAGGAAAGGTTGTCACCCTCCAAGGCAGCATATAAGGCGCCCCATAAGCTGGCCAAACCTAAGGTGCTGCGAAAGATGCCCCAGGGATGCCAAGGTGACACAGGAGATGGTTCCCAGGAGCACAAAGGTGCCCCAAAGTCACAAGCATGATATGTATGGCTCAAACACAGATGTAACCATAACACTGCACAGAGCACCAAGGAAAGGCAATGAACAAGTCATGGAAGGAAGTAGAGGATGGAGCTCATGGACCAGCCAAATCTGTGTGCAGCCCATGTGGCAGCAGGTAAAATGGACAAACATATCAGGGGCAGCTGTACCGATGTACAGGGTGATGGTAATGTACAGTGCAACAATGACACTGTGTGGCAGAGGATGGGGATATGTGTCCACCAGAGGAGGCAGAGGTGGCAGGATAAGTGCAATGACAGGAGGACAGAGGAGAGCACTGCCATGCAGAGCAGACACAGGAGAGGCAAGCATGAAGAGCCGCAATGCAGAAAAGTGTGCCAGTGCAGGACATGGGGTAGCAGCCTGCACATTAGGGCAGGACGCCACACAGCTGGCACACACACATAGACAGACAGAAGGATGGATGGCAGCAGTGATGAGGGTATAATGTGGCAGCAGCACAGATCTGCACAGATATGACTGTTGCATGAATGAACCGTAGTTGTTTAGGACAGCCATAAAAAGAGGGAACAGAGAGGAATTGAACCCATAACCTCTGCTATTGAAATCATTGCATTAACCATTGTGCTACATCACTATGGGAGCTATCATACCAATGGCTGGCTACAGAAAGAGTGCACGTCACCATAAAACTGTCTGCTGTGGCTACCAGGATAGGATAGAACCAACAGTACCCATAATGCAATTCACATGCAGAACAGCAGTCTACATCTGCTCACCAGATGGGGTATGCACCTCTACAGCACCTCAGCTTGGTAGGGTGGAATGACCATGCGTGTTACTGGCACAGAGTACCCACAGACTATGCCAATGTGCGTGTTCTGTGCTCACCCTGAGGGTGAGGTGGAGTGGCCAGCACCAGGTTCGCAGTAGCCAGATTGGTTAGGTGGGCTGTGCTGCAGGTCTCCATCAGTTCCACTGTGTGACAGGTATTTGTTGCAAACACCTTTAGGAGGTCTCTGTGTCCATTTGTAATTGCCAGTCATGTCTGGCCCTTGTGGACCATGATGCACACAACATAGTGCATATCCACTGTGCTTGCTTATATTCACCTGTTTAGGGAGCAGGGGTGTGTCAGGGCTCACCTGGCAACAATTTACTTAGCAAACCACCCTCTCTGGGTCAGGGTGGGGGACATGATCTGCCCCCAACAGACCCACACTCTCACCCTTTGCAAGGGGGTGGGGGCAGTGGAGGTACATGAGGACAGGCTGTGGGACCAGAAACCCCAGTCCCTGGTGGCAAACAGACAGCTGCTGAAGATCTGCACTTGGACAGGGCCACTGGCAGATAGGTAGTGGGCCCAGTCAGCTCAGCTTCTCCCACTATGATCTGACGTTCACCAGCAGAGGCCAGTCAGTGTGCACTTGCTGCACCCTGCAAGGTGGTGCAGCCATACAGATGCTAACTGCAGACAGTCTGCTAGCTAGTACATAGTGCATGTTCCTGGAGGCACTGTGTGCACCCAAAACTGGGAAGTCAGCACACACACCACACAGGTATATCAGTGATTGGGCCCCAGAAAAAAGAACCCATAAATATCACTTGAGAGAAACACTGTATAGCACTATGGGGGAACCTAGCCATGCTGTGGTTACTGCTCAGTCAGGGTGAGAGCGACCTCCCAGAAGGACATGCTGTAGCCACCCTGTCCATGCAGGTGGTGGTCGGGCACTACAATGTCCCAGCCATTGCCCTATACCCTGTGCAAATGCATCCTGCCCATGCCACCCTGTCCGGACCATACCCACAGTACCTTGCTCCACATTATGCACATTGGCAGGCTAACACTGGAAACAGTGCAAGCAATGTGGGCTCAGTAAGGTGTAGGCAGCCACAACACACTGGATAGACAGACACACACTCCCACACCTATGCCAGCATTGTGCAAATATAGAGGTTTGTGGCAGCCCTGGCTGCCACAACAGTCCTGGGCACAGTGTGGGCATTGCTATGGTACTCAATACTGTTAGGGTCACTCCCCGGGGTGGTAAACACTGTCAGAAACAAAAACTGAAACACATTCCACAGATATCAGAAAGGTTGCTATGATGCAGCTTTGTCAACAAAATGTGTTTAACTTATGATTTGTTATCTGCCATTAATCATAGCAACATTTTGATATATGTGTAACGTGTTCCCAGGTTTAGGGCGGCATTGCTAAGGTATGCAAGTGGGAATGTATTGGGAGATGCTGCTCCGTGCAGGGACTAACAGCCTGACTCTCCATGAGGCTTTGGATAGTGGAGCCTGTGGATGTGGGTGTTTATGCCCCTGTTGGCCACTGCTCTAGGGCTGAGTTTCCCAACTCCAGTCCTGGTGGGCTAAATATGGTTACGTTTTTCATGCTATCCCTAATGAATATGCATGAGATACATTTGCAGTAAATGGGGGCGTGGCAAACATTTGCAGCACAGGCATATCTATTACAGACAGCATGACACCTGAATGGTGTTTGGCCCTCAAGGATTGAATTTAGGAAACTCTGCTCTAGGGATTGCACATGTTTATGGTGTCTGTGCCCTGTAGGGTAAAATATAGGTATTTATGGATTGTTTATTTAATCAGCAATAACAGTTCCGTCTTTATTACCACGGTTTAGTACTGGGTAAAATATAGGGACATTTTTTACAGGAGCCACAGCTGTAGCTTCAACCTGTGACCCTCAACACACTGGCTGTGTGTACTACACCAAACTGTTATCACAGAGGCAGAGCATTCCCTGGGGATACCATTAGTGTTTGTTAGACAGACTTTGTCTGTTGCACCGCATGGCACCCACCTAAAAAGGACTTGGCCTTGGTCTGCTGTGGGCAGATGCCACTACCCCCTCCACCACCAGCACCCCTCCGCCACCATGCTGACATGACCTTATGCCGGTGGTGCTGGTGGTGCGCAGTCCCAGGCCATCTAGTGTTCTGGTAGGCAGCTGCCTATGGTGTGGGTTCTCGGGTAGGGGTGCCTACATGGACATGCGCGCTTCCCCCCGGCACCGCCTGTCAATGTTATGTGCCTTTGGGGGTATCTGCTGGGTAATATCCCCTGTGACACTTGGGACACACACTCGTGCCCATGTTGGACCCTTGTCAGTTGCTGTCTTGCTGCTTTACAGTTTCAGCATTCCTATGTGCCACCTAGGTATCTGCCTAGCCTGCACTGTGCCCCATCTCGACCACAGCATGTGCCGCCTGCAGCCCTCTATATCCCATTTACAGCCTCAGTACAGTTGCCCTTTCATACATTCCTACTCTGCTGTTACTGCACATGTGCACGCCATAACAAACCTGCCCAATATAAATGAGAAAAAACCCTGATCAGCGCTATTTCAATGTGGGATCATTCACTTTGTAGGGGGACAGAGCATAGACCCTTTCAAACATGATATCTTAATTTATACGCTTTGTCAGTAGTGTTGCTTTATGTTTATCATAAGGAATCCACATGGGCCAGCTTGGTTATTGGGATTTTAGATGTGATTCTGGTCCTTTTATATGTTTATTTGCCTTTTTGGTCCCTGCACATGTATCACAACTATCACTTTTCTGGGTTTCCCTGCCTGTGCTGCACATTGCTGACTGAAATGGTTTCTCTCTCTTGCAAATGTGCCTCTAGCGCGAGGTTTTCACTGGCGCTAATTTTCAGACCCTGATTTCATGGCATTAGTGTACATGGAGCCTCTCCCTACCCACTCTACGCCCATTGACTCCTTCTCTCCGCCCTCTGGGAAGCCTTACTCCACCCTTCAGGCCCGGATTTCACAGCATTAGTGTGCCTTAATGCCGCCGCTGCATTATCGTGCGATAAGTGACGTTAGCGCACGATAATGTTATCGCACGATAACGTCACTTATCTCGCGATAAAGCCACCGCTGCAACGTTAAGACGGTTTAGTATACATACCCCCTAGACTTACCATGCAAATTAAGGAATGTCATATGCAAATGAGGACTGAGAGTTCTCACAACATTGCATTATATGTTGACTCCTCCTGCTGTTTTACAAGACCTTGCTAATGGCCACTAAATAATACTAGTTAGAGTCTTCTGTTAACTACTGTAACTATTGTGTAAGTGGACTAAAAGTCCATGCACTATGCCAGGGATATCATGCATAGGGAAACTGCTCAAGATCTATTTCTCAAATAGTCACATGGGTCATAGCCTCACAAAGACGTGTGAATTTTACAAAAAAAAATGTTTAGTCTTGCACAACAAACCCTAAAGGAAGATCACAATTCAATGACTTAGTTTGGCAATTCTGTTTTATAGCAATATACTGAAGCAGGTTCTTCGATTTGTCTGATTTGCAGGGTCAGCAATGGTCAGATTCAATATGAATTCCCAAGGATCCATGTCATGTGTTGGATTTGCCTGACATTTGTTGCTAAAAAATTCAACAAATGTCTCTGCCAGACACGAAAAGAGTACAAAAATACTTGCAAAGTTGAGCTAGACTGACATTCTCCTGGTTCAAGTTAGAACTTGAATTCTCCATACATCTTTACTTAGAATAAATGCAGGACAAAAGTGCTGGAAGGGACCAAGATACAGAGGCAAAATTGGTAGCCATAGAGTACATCTATCATATTTGTTCCAGACAGGTTGGACACCTTCATTAATCATATAAAACTGAGGTGTATACTGTTGAAATATGAGACAAAAACCAAGATGTTAGGCTAGAATAACACTTTATTGGCAAAGTAGTGAGTAATAGATTAAACATGGGGAAAGAGTGATCTCAGTTTTTGAAGGCAAAAAGAAATGACTCTACCTTTCACTATATTTTCATTCCTCTGCTGCCTGTGATAGATGTCAGCATGGTGGTGGGCTCTATCCTGTCAGAGTCAGGATTTACAATCCATACTTCTTTGGGCATAAAATGCTGATTTACGCACATAAAAGTCCTTTTCTAAAATTAGGTTATGCCTAAAGAGTGAAATTTTAGAAGGGGCATCCATGTGGAATCTGAAATATCTAAACCAAAATGTCCAAAAAAATAAAATAAAATAAACCAGACAAGAGTAAGAAAGATGCTACCAGGTGCACACATCATCTAAAAATTATTAGTATATTAAAATGGGAGGAAAAAGACCTCAGTACATATAATGGGCTTTGCATGGCTGGCCTATCATTGCCATGCCTGCTTACTCATGCCAAAATCAATACCATCATAGGTCATAAACAACCTCCCCTAACCAACTATAAAGTATCTAAAGAGACTGAAGCAATCACTTATCTTTCAAATGTGTTCCCTCAGTTTTCAAAATTTCAGTGCTTCTCAGAACTCAACTGCCCCAAACTCATTTACTCCAACGCTGACAGCGTTTTACCCAATGTTGCTTCAGGGAACTTCACCTTGAATCTCAAGAATGAATCTGCGCATTCTAAATCTCTTCAGGCACGAATCCTGTTCTCACTGCTCATGTGTGACTAACTATTTGAGAGGTTGGAAGACGCGACACTAGCAGCGAACAGTAAGAACAGTATTCATGCCCAAAGGGATATAGAATGCACAGATTCATTCTTGAGATTCAAGGTGAAGTTCCCCGTACCACTCCCTGAAGCAGCGTTGGATAAAACACTGTTATTGTTGGAGTAAATGAGTTTGGAGCTCCTGAGTTCTGAGAAGCACTGAAATTTTGCAAACTGAGGCAATGCATTAGAAAGATAAGTGATTGCTTCAAATCTCTTTAGATACCTTATGGTTGGTTAGAGAAGGTTTTTTATAACCTATGATGGCATTGACTTGGGCATGAGTAAGCCGGCATGACAATGATAAGTCAGCCATATAAAGCCCATTATACTGTATGTACTGAGGTATTTTCCCTTCCATTTTTTATTTACTAATAATATTTAGAGGATGTGTGTACCTGCTTGCAGCTTTCATATTTTTGTCTGGACTTTGTAGCTACCTTTATTGAGGTCTGTTTGGTTTGGGAAAAAAAGCAGGCACATCCAGATGCAGACATGATTTCACAAATGTAGACGTTCCCAATATGGATGTCTGTGGGTGAGAAGGGGAGGGCATCTACATAGACATCTCCTGAAGTGTATCCCAGGCCTCTGGTGTGTAGGATAGCCTAATGGTTATAGCAGTGTGCTAGGAAATAAGGCAGCCAGAGTTCAAATCCTACTGCTGCTATTGTTGACAATGCACTGGGTAGGGTTGCCAACTAATGCTAGATAGGCTTGATCTACTCCTGGGTTTATCCTATTGCATGCATGGATGTGTAGCTTTGCCTTTTCTTAGGGAGTGCAATGGAAAAATCAGAACTACTGAATGCAGTGGGGTAAACCTAGGACTGGATCAAGCATGTCGGGCGCATCTGGAGCCAGTTGGCAACCCTAGTATTGGGTAAAATGGAGTGCTATCTCCTCTACATCCTCTGAATGCTTTTCAGATGTCTGTTCATACCTGAAGCAAGTCTACACTTAGATGTGATGCTGGACATCCATTACATTTCTGAAATCAGGCAGGGCCATCCAGGTTCCTGGAAATGCCCCAGCCATGCCTCCACCATGCCGCATTTCAGATGAGGACATCCATATTCATAACACGAGGGGAGGGGAAAAGGAGGGGAAGGAAGACAAGAGGGAGAGAAGGGAAATCAGGGAAAGGGAAGGGTAGACAGAAAAAGTGACGTCAAGGTAGCTGTAAGTCATAAGCTGCATTGAAGAGGTGCATATTAAAGGAGTGATTTGAATCAGGGAAAGGAGGATTCAAGATGGAGGGCGGAAGGGAAAGAGTTCCATAAAGCGGGGGCAAGAAAGCATAAGAATGGGTAGTTTCCAGTTGGGCTTGGAATGCAGAGGGGAGGTGATATGTTTATTAAAATTTGATGTGACTTGCCCAAGATCACAAGGAGTGCCAGTGGGATTTGAATGTTGGTCTTTCCAGGTCTAGGCTGATGCCCCTACCACTAGGCTACTATTGCTCCACTCCAGGAGAGTGCCTGTTTTCACCTATTTCATAAACCCACATCAGCACCTCTGGGGTAAGTTTACTATGTGGCACTAGGTGGAATGTAGCTACCCGTGGAATAAGAAATGAAGTTAAATGTCTAGGTATCACGTTAGATCAAAATCTAAACCTAGCATCCTACATCAATAACACAACCCAAGCTATCTACAGAAAAATTAGAATGCTCCATTATCTAAGACCCTTACTAGACCATGCAATTTCTGATCTGTCCTCCAAGCCATGATTTATTTTATTTATTTACATTCTCTTATATACTGCGCTATTCTACATCAGTGTGGTTTACATTGAACAAACTGAAATTACATTGAACAGGGCATTATAACTTGGAGATAACTATTTTACAGGGAACATGGGTTATGGAGGGTTAAGTGGCTTACCCAAGACCACAAGGAGCACCTGTGGGACTAGAAACCCCAGTCCTTCTGGCCCAAGGTTGCTGTCCTCTAGTGGGATTTGAATCCCTGACCTTCTGGCCTGAAGTACCTTGACCCAAGCACTAGGCTACTCCTCCACTCCTACCTTCCTATTGACTTTTGCAACAGCATATTTTAGGGCTTACACTGATGTCACTGCATATGGCACAACTCACAGCAGTTCGTATAATCCAGAAGGCACCCAGATCTGAGCACATCACTCCCATAATGAGACAGTTACACTGGCTCCCCATACACAGAAGAATCCAGTACAAAAACGTATCACATTCAAACTAATACAAGCCATATCTCCATCCCACCTTGGATTTCTAATTAACAGGACCCCAAATAATAGTCAAAAGCCGGGAGATGCTCAAAACTCCCTAGCCATCCCAACAGAATTCAGAAGGACCAAACAGTCAACAAGTAATAGAGCCTTTTCTTGCTACACCCCAAATTTATGGAACTCCCTCCCAGCTAGAATAAGAAACATAAATGACCTATCCACCTTCTGGAAAAACATTACGGCATTGCTTTTCTCAGAACATTATGGAACTAAACAAACCAAAACAGATACTCAACTAACATAAATTATTCTCTGATCATAACACCCAGCATATCACCTAACACATTCCCTTTCATTCTAAACCTATGTAAATACATCGCACAATGTACGGATGTAAACCACTCCACAATCTCATTGTAAATATGTTTCCCTATTGTAAATAAGTTACTGCTGCTTTAGTATTTTGTTAAATACTGTTCATGGTAAGTGTTATCATTCTTTGTAAACTGCTTTGATTACTTGATAAGGCAGTATAAAAGCATTTAAAATAAATAAAAATAAATGTGTGCTGAAGTCCGATGTTATTCAATGGGACATCGGCACACATACCGTGAATGCACTGCTAGCACCACTTAATAAAGTTACCCCATAGGTGCTTATGTGTCTTTATGAAACAGAGCACCTTCCTGCACAATTAACCTAAGAAACCTATTACAAAATTATCTTGTGTAGGTAGGCAGTGGAGGAGTAGCCTAATGGTTAAGAACACTGGCTTGAAAACCCAGTAACCAGGGTTCAGTTCCCACTAGCACTCCTTGTGACCTTGGTGAGAGTAATCTAAGTTATCAATGCCCCTGTCTAATGTACGTTACCAAGTTTAAGGGGTAAGTTTCTTAACGTGCACGCTGCGTTAGTCTGCAGGATGCCATATAAGGAGTGGGCGGTCCAGTCAAAAATAGCAAAACAGGATTAGCGCGCTGCGCACATTAATGCACAAGTAACGCGCACAGGAAGCATAAGCAGGCGCACTGATGTGCAAACAGAGGAACAGGGCTGCAGTATAATGGTAAAGACACTGACAGATGGTGCAGGGGACATGGGTTCAATCCCCCACTGTTCCCAATGAATAAGGCTGGCTGAGGCACTACCATTTATGTGTAATATTGCATTATGAGGCTTTTTAATTTTATTTTAAGTACTGCTGCTAGCAAACGCACTTCCAAAGCGCTGTAACATAAGGTGCTGCATAAGGCACCCCATAAGGTACCCCAGAGGGCACATTTTAAAGTGCACTGTCCGCCACGGCACCCTACAATGTTGCTGAAAGGGTGGCATATAGGGCGCCATATAGGGTGCCCTATGAGGTACAGCAAGGTTATAGCACTGTTTTTGATGGCAGCACTGTGCATTTAAACGCATGAAAATCTTAAGTAGGTGCGCTGACATGTAACAAGGAACAGCAGTATAGCACAATGGTTAAGGCACTGACTGATGATACAGGGGTCATGAGTTTGATCCCCAGTGTGCCTAATACGTAAGGCTGGCTGAGGCATCAGCTTTGACATGTAAGTATTGTTTCCTGCAGCACTTTATTTGTATTTTATTAATTGCTGCCAGCAAACACACCCTCATGTACCGTAACCTAAGGTGCCGCATAAGGCACCCTATAAGGCACTCAATAGGGCACATTATAAAGTGCACTATCCGCCACGGCACCCTATAATGTCCCCTATAGGGCACCCTATCAGTCGCTCCATAGGATACTGTATAGTGCACCTTATATGGACGGTAACCATAAGGTGCCCTATAGGGCGCCCTATAAAGCGCCCTCTGAGGCACCTTATGGTTACCGTCCATATAAGGTGCACTATACAGTATCCTATGGAGCGACTGATAGGGTGCCCTATAGGGGACATTATAGGGTGCCGTGGCGGATAGTGCACTTTATAATGTGCCCTATGGAGTGCCTTATAGGGTGCCTTATGCGGCACCTTAGGTTACGGTACATGAGGGTGTGTTTGCTGGCAGCAATTAATAAAATACAAATAAAGTGCTGCAGGAAACAATACTTACATGTCAAAGCTGATGCCTCAGCCAGCCTTACGTATTAGGCACACTGGGGATCAAACTCATGACCCCTGTATCCATAAGGCACCTTATGGGTACAGTACGCTGAGGGTGTTTTTGCTGGCAGCACTAATGTACATTAAAAATAGATAATGCTTTGGACAGCCCTATCAAATAACCCCACTGTGGGTTTGAACCCATGACCTCTGGCAGTGAAGTAACCAGTGGGCTACAGCTCTATAGTTGCTAGCAAACCCCTGGCTGGCTGAAGAAGGACTGCAAGTCACCACACAAACAGTCTGCTGTGGTCACCAGGATAGGGTTAACCCACCCATACCCATGATGCACTGCACATGCAAATCAGCAGTCTACAGATGATCACAAGATGGGGTATGCACCCCCACAGCACCTCGGCCTGGTAGGGGGAACTGACCGTGTGTGGTACTGGCACAGAGTAGCTACACACCGTCACATTGTGCAGGTACTGCACTCACCCTGAGGGTGAGGTGGGGCGCCCAGCACCAGGTCCCCAGCAGTGCTAATGTGTGAGATAGGTAGTTTCTGCAGACACACCTTGGATATATCGGTATGTCTCAGTCAGGTGTAGCCCCTATGGACCCCTAGGAGGATTATGTACCACCACTCTCCCCCTCCAGGGCTGAGGGTGGTAAACAGGGTCTCCCACCAACAGATCCACATTCTACCTCCCTGCAATGGTGGCAGTAGAGGGGACCATCAACCCCAGTCCTGCTGGGGAATAGACACCTACAGGGAAGTCAATGCAGCTCTGTACACATCCATAACGCAATAGCAGACAGACATTAGGCCTGGATATGCTAAGATGCACTCCACCACTATCTGATATTCTCCTGCAGCAAGCCTTCACCGCTGCTGCACCCTGCAAAGCACTCAATCAAGACACATACCAGCTGCAGACAGTCTGCTAGCTAGTCCATAGTGCATGTTCCTGGTGGAAATGCGTGCACCCAGAACTGGGATGTCAGCATACACACCAAGCAGATAAGTCAGCGACTGGGCCCCAAAAAGAAACCCATAAATAACACATGAGAGAAATACTATACAGCACTATTGGGGTGCCTAGCCATGCTGTGGTCACTGCACAGTCAGGGTGAGAGTGATCTCCCAGCAGGACATGCTGTGGCCACCCTGTCTGTGCAGGTGGTGGCCGGGCACTACAATGTCCCAGCCAGTGCCCTATGCCCTGTGCAAATGCATCCTGGCCAGGCCACCCTGTCTGGGCTATACCCATGGTACCTTGCTCCTCATTATGCACATTGGCAGGCCAATACTGGCAACAGTGCTGGCTGTGGAGGGTGCTTGCAGCCACCACACACTGGATAGACAGACACACACTCCCACACCTATGCCAGCATTGTGCTACTATAGAGGAGTTTAGCAGCCCTGGCCACCACACCAGTCCTGGGCACAGTGTAGGCATGGATATGGTACACAATACTGTTAGGGGTCACTCCCCAGGGTGGTAAACACTGTCAGAGACCAGACCTGAAGCACACTCCACAGACATCAGAAAGGTTGCTATGATGGAGCTCAATCAGCAAACTGTGCTTAACGTAGGAATTGCTATCTGCCAGTAATCATAGCAAACGTTTGATAGCTGTGTACCGTATTCCCAGGTGTAGGGTGGCATTGCTAAGGTATGCAAGTGCTAGTATTGGGAGATGCACGCAGGGCCCAATGTCCTGCCTCTCCAGGAGGCATTGGCTAATGGAGCCTGTGGGTGTGGTTGTGGGTGTGTCTGCCCCTGTTGGCTGCTGCTTTACGGCAGAGGTTCCCAACTCAAGTCCTGGTGTGCCAAACACTGTTCGGGTTTTCATGCTGTCCCTCATGAATATGCATGAGATACATCTGCATACCATGCGGGTGGTGCATAGATATGCAGCACAGGCATCTTTATTAGAGGCAGCATGGAACCTGAATGGTGTTTGGCCCTCCAGGACTGCATTTGGGAGACTCTGCTCTAGGTAATGCGCCTGTTTATGGTGTCTTTGCTCTTTAGGGTAAAATATAGGTGTTTTGGGCATGTTTACGTCATCTGTAATAAACGTTCTGTCTGTATTAGCACGTTGTAGTAGTGGGTAAAATATGGGTACTGGGTTGGCAGGCACTATAGCTGGGACATGAACCTGTGACCTTCTGCCTCCAAACACACTGGTTGTGTGCACTGCACCACCGTGTTGCCGCAGAGACAGTGCATTCCCTGGTGATACAATGACTCTTTGTCCGGCAGGGCCTGTCTGTTGCAGTGCATGGCACCCACCTACACAGGGCTAGGCCATGGTCTGTTCTGGGCAGCTGCCACTGCCCCCTCCGCCACCAGTACCCCTCCGCCACCATGCTGACATGGCCTTATATTGGGGACAGCATAAAACCTGAATGGTGTTTGGCCCTCCAGGACTGCATTTGGGGGACTCTGCTCTAAGTAATGTGCATGTTTCTGGTGTCTGGGCTCGTTGGGGTAAAATATAGGCGTTTGAACCATGCGTATGTTCTCTGCAATAAAGGTTTGTCCTTACTATCACGGTTTAGTAGTGGGTAAAATGTGGGGACTGGATTGGCAGTAGCCCCAGTTGGGACTTGAACTTGTGACTTTCTGCTCCTGAATACACTGGCTGTGCTCACTGCACCACACTGTGCTCACAGAGACAGTGCAGTCCCTGGAGATACCATGGTTGTTTGTCAGACAGAGCCTATCTGTTGCAGTGCATGGCACCCACCTACACAGGGCTTCGGTCTTTACTGAGGAAGATGTAGGGATGTTACCCATGACTGAAGTGGTATTTAAAGGTGCAGAAGAATTGAAGGAAATATCGATACATCGGGAAGATGTCTTACAACTATTAGATAAACTGAAGTGTAGCAAATCACCTGGGCCAGATGGTATACATCCAAGGGTGTTGAAAGAACTGAAATATGAGATTGCAGACCTGCTATCAGTAATCTGTCAACTATCATTAAAATCATCTCTAATACCTGAAGATTGGAGGAACGCCAATGTAACACCAATTTTTAAAAAGGGTTCCAGGGGTGATCCGGGAAACTACAGACCGGTGAGTCTGACATCAGTACCGGGAAATATGGTAGAAACCATCATAAAGAATAAAATTACTCAGCATGTAGATAGTCACGACCTAATGGGAGACAGCCAACATGGCTTTAGACAAGGAAGATCTTGTCTTACTAATCTGTTATGTTTTTTTGAAGGAGTGAATAAACAGGTGGACAAAGGTGAGTCGGTTGATATTGTGTATCTGGACTTTCAGAAAGCCTTTGACAAGGTCCCTCATCAGAGACTTTTGGCAAAACTAAAGAGTCATGGGATAGGAGGCAATGTACTATTGTGGATCAGGAACTGGTTAAAAGATAGAAAGCAGAGGGTAGGGCTAAATGGCCAATTTTCCCAATGGAGAAAGATGAATAGTGGTGTACCCCAGGGATCTGTGCTGGGTCCGCTGCTTTTTGACATATTCATAAATGACCTGGAAAGTGGAATAACGAGTGAGGTTATCAAATTTGCAGATGACACAAAACTATTTAAAGTTGTTAAAACCCAAGAGGATTGTGAAAAATTGCAAGAGGATCTTGATAAATTGGAAGACTGGGCATCAAAATGGCAGATGAAATTTAATGTGGACAAGTGCAAGGTTATGCACCTAGGGAAGAACAACCCAAACTATGGTTACACGATGCAAGGTTCCACATTAGGAACCACCACCCAGGAAAAAGATTTAGGCGTCATTGTGGATACCATGTTAAAACCCTCGGCCCAGTGTGCAGCGGCGGCCAAGAGAGCAAATAGAATGCTAGGTATGATAAGGAAAGGGATGGAAAATAAAACAAAAGATATTATAATGCCTCTTATCCCAGAACCTACGAATAAACTTCAAGAAAACCGAAGTCCTATTCGTAACCAGGAATAAGAATTTCTCACCCCCCACTACATTAAAGGTGAGGGATGCGGAACTTCCGTGTAAATCATCGATCCGCTACCTTGGAGTCATCATAGACCAAGAACTGACCTTCAAAGATCATACAAAGCAGACCGTCAAATCCATTTACAACAAAATAAGAACTCTGAAACCACTAAGACCTCTACTCTCCCCGAATGACTTCAGAACAATCTTCCAATCCCTTGTAACACCACATTTTGACTATGCCAACGTCATCCTGCATGGTCTGCCCAAGAGCACCCTCAATCCACTACAATTGGCAATAAACTCAGCAGCCCGCATCCTCTGTGGTACCTCCAGAAGAGATCACATCACCCCCATACTAACAGATCTTCACTGGCTACCCCTACAAGCCAGGATAATTTACAAAGCGCTATTACTGTCCTTTAAAGCAATCAATCAAATAGCCCCACCCTCCCTCTCCTCACTTCTTATCAACACCCCCACAAACAGGCTGAGAAGATCCGCAGCCGCTAATACCCTCGTTGTACCAAAAGAGTACACTAAATGTCACCAAGCAACCAGAGACAGGGCCTTCACCTTCTTCGCACCAACCTGCTGGAACAATCTCCCTCCACATATCCGTGCAATAAAAGACCTCTCTCAATTTAGAAAGACCCTTAAACACTACCTTTTCTGTCTTCACCTTTTAGACCCTAACACTACACCCCTTCCCCCCATCTCTCAAATCACCCACACAGCCTCAGACATTCCAACAACATAGCCCTGACAGAACACGAACCAAACTTTCTGCATTCCCAAAGTCATGATCCCAATATGTCACCTGAACTGTAAATTCAGACACTTATAATACTCTGTTTGTATATAATTTGTATATAGTTTCCCCTGTTATCTCCAAGTTACCAACCCTGTTATAATGTAAGCAAAGGATTGTCCCAATGCAAAATTTGTTAACTGTAAACCGCACTGGTACCAAAGAGCGCGGTATATAAGAACTGTAAATAAAATAAATAAAAATAAATAAATAAATAAATATATCGTTCCATGGTGAGACCGCACCTTGAATATTGTGTGCAATTCTGGTCGCCGTATCTTAAAAAGGATATAGCGATTTTAGAAAAGGTACAGAGAAGAGCCACCAAAATGGTAAAGGGGATGGAAGGATACTCCTATGAAGAAAGGCTAAAAATGTTAGGGCTCTTTAACCTGGAAAAGAGACGTCTGAGGGGAGATATGATAGAAGTCTATAAATTAATGAACGGAGTGGAACGGGTAAACGTAGATCGATTGTTTACCTTATCAGAATATAGAAAGACTAGGGGACATGCAATGAAGCTACAGGGTAAACTATTTAAGACTAATACAAGAAAATATTTTTTCACTCAACGTGTAATCAAACTCTGGAATTTGTTACCGGAGGATGTAGTAAAGGCTGTTAGTGTAGCTGGGTTTAAAAAAGGTTTGGACAAGTTCCTGGAGGAAAGGTCCATAAACCATTTTTAAGAAGTGACCGAAGATATCAATGCTTGACCCAGGACAAGCATTGTGGAACTTGTGTCTCTTGGGGAAACTGCTAGGTACATATGACCTAGATTGGCCACTGTTGGAAACAGAATACTGGGCTTGATGGACCTTGGTCTGACCCAGTATGGCATATCTTATGTTCTTATGTAGGCCATGGTCGGCTCTGGGCAGCTGCCACTGCCCCCCTCCACCACCAGTACCCCTCTGCCACCATGCTGACATGCCCTTCTGCTGGTGGTGCGGTGGTGTGCAGTCGCAAGCCATCCAGTGTGCAGGTAGGCCGCTGCCCATGGTGCATGTTCTGGGGTAGGGGTGCCTGCATAGGCATCCACGCTTCCCCCCAACACCGCCTGCCAATGTTCTGTGCCCTTGGGGGTACCTGCTGGGTACTATACCCTGTGACACTGTGATAAACACTCTCGTGCCCATGTTGGGCCCTCATCAGTTGCTGTCTGGCTGCTGTTCAGTTTCAGCATTCCTAAGTGCCATCTAGGCATCTGCCTAGACCGCACTGTGCCCCAGCTGCACCACAGCATGTGCTGCCTGCAGCCCTCTGTATCCCCTTTCCCAGCATCTGTCCAGTTGCCCATTCCGACATGCCCACCCTGCTGTTGTGGAACATGTGCATGCCATAGGTAACCTGTCCAATGGAGAGGGAAACCCTGATCAGTGCTATTTCACTGTGGGATCATTCACCTTGTATGGGGACGGAGCGTAGACCCTTCCAAAATTCATATTTATTTTTTGTGGCTTTCTTGGGAGTGTTTTTTGATTTTTCCCATTACTATCACTATTGCCCAGCTTGATTATGATTTTTTTTTTATTTTGTTGGGGTCCTTTTCAATGTTTATTTGTACTTTTGTTCCATGCACATGTATCACACTTATCACTTTTTTGTAGGTTTCCCTGGTTTTGCTGTACATTGCTGACAGAAATGGTTTCTCTTCCCTTTAAATCGGCTCTAACGCGAGGTTTTCACTTGCGTTATTTTTGGCCTCGAATTTCACCTCGTTAGTGTGCGGGGAGCCTCTCCCCTCCCACTCTCCACCCATTGACCCCTTCTCTCCGCCCCTGGGGAGCCTTCCTCCGCCCTCCGGGAGCCTTTCCCCACCTTCAGTGCTCGTGTGCGCTGCTGCGCGCATGAGCGCGCACTAAAGCGCATTTTTGCCCCGTAAAGCGTCATTAGCGTGCGCTAAGAAACTTTAGTAAACATACCCCTAAGTTTCAATTTAAACTGCTTTGACAGAAATGATAAAGCAGTATATAAAACTTGTCAAATAAATAAATAAAATAAGTATAGCTGATATACATGATTGTGTGAAAGAAATGCAGCTTCAAGACTGCATATCTAAGAAAAATCATGTGAACCATCTTTGCAGACCAACCTGCTCTAAATAGCAGGATACCGCTTCACCTTTCTTAGGTGGCAAGATGTTTAATTTATTTACATTCCACGTTATTGCCACTTACACACAATCTAAGCAGTGATACAAAATTCACAATACCGCAACAAGCAATTAACTCTATCCTCAGTTCCCTGTTAACCCCCCTGTCAACTCCAAAATATAACCACAATTTCCATAAAATGTAATAAAAAGCCCCATGCAAATGGTCAATAAAACCAAACAATTAATAAAATAAAATTTAGAAATACAAATTCCATCAATTTATAAATGACCTCTAGCAAGAAACTTTTTAAAAAGCCGTGGGTCCCATATTCCAAGGCACTTACCCAGATAGCAGCACCTGCTAGCCCGATAAGTGTTGGCAAGAGAGATAGTCAGTGGCATTATCTGGATAGTACTGTTGAATATTTCATATAAACATCATCGCATTCTCCGAAGAGCGCCAGGATAGGCAGGGCAAGGGTAGTCCCCATTGTTATCCCATTAGTTTTGATTTTCATTCCTTTCACCAGATAACAAATTGCATACGGTTAGACCACCAAAACAGTAGGCCTACTTTATGTGGTTGGCTGTCTGGATAGCCTGCAACAGTCACTGCTGAAACCAGATATTCAGTGGAAGCCGCTAGCTAGATACTTCCACTAAGTATCAGGTTTCATTTGATCCATGGCTCAGTATTAGCCTGCGTGGTTTTAGCTTTAGAAGAACATAAGGATTACTATACTGGGTCAGACCAAAAGGTCCATCAAGCCCAGTATCCTGTTTCCAACAATGGCCAATCCAAGTAGTGGCTTTTCTCAGGTCTACCTTAATAGCAGTTCATGGACTTTCTCTCCAGGAAGCTGTCCACATCTTTCAATGTAGCTGCGCTAACTGCTTTTACCACATCTTCTGGCAATGCACTCCAAAGCTTAAACTATGTGTTGACAGAAAAAAGTATCTTCTCCTATTTTTTTAAATGCACTGCCTAGTAACTTCATGGATTATCCCCTAGTCT
Organism: Ichthyophis bannanicus; assembly: GCA_033557465.1. Lineage (NCBI taxonomy): Eukaryota > Metazoa > Chordata > Amphibia > Gymnophiona > Ichthyophiidae > Ichthyophis > Ichthyophis bannanicus. The sequence goes on along the minus strand of CM066033.1, from coordinate 224,966,165 downwards.
TTGTATTTTTTGAAAGAATAAAAAACTACTTGTGTTTACCTATTCCACTCATTATTTTATAGACCTATATCACATCTCCCCTCAGCTGTCTCTTCTCCAAGCTAAAGAATTCTCACCTCCTTAGCCTTTCCTTATAAGAAAGTCATTCCATCCCTTTTGCCATTTTAGTCACATTTTTTAGTCTTTACAATACATTCATAGGATGTGATATTCAAAAGGGTTTATGTGATTTGCGGAACCTTCAACTGCATAAACCCAACAAGATGCTGCCTTCAGTGGCACTAACCAGCCAGTGCTGTGGAATGTCCCCACAGACTGTGCAGTCTAACCCCGCCCGGTGCATCCCAGATGCACTTTATGTGGCCGGGTGCCACCATTATTCAAGATGGTGGTGCAGGAGCGGGAGCTAGTGGCCGATGCTCCCACTCCTTTGTAAAGGTACTGGAGGAGGTGGGGGGTTCGGGGCCACTAGGCAGGCAGGGTCAGAGCTGCTCTGTCCACTAGGTGAGCTAGGCGAAAGCCTAGGGCAGCCAGCATGGATGGCAAGCAGCAGTGGCAAACATGAGCAGCCGTGCTGTCCCCCAGCCCCCCAGCTGGCACCGATTCCATTTTGCAGGGAGGCGGGCAGTGGTAGTGGCAGTATTTCCAAAAGCGCAGGCTTTTTGCCACCACTTTCTTGCCTGTGGTAGGCCGTGTCCTTCAACACACATTGCCTGTCATTTCTGACCCCCCTCCGACATGGAAGGGGGTCAGAAGCGGCAGGCCAACATGTCCCATCACCCCAAAAACACCATTCCCACAGTGCAACATAGTGCTGGCAGCATCATGCTCTGGGGATGTTTTTCATCGGCTGAGACAAGAAAACTGGTCAGGATTGAAGGAACGCTGGATGTCACTTACTACAGGGCACTACCTGAGGAAAAGTTGTTTCAGTCTGCCAGCGATTAGAGACTGGGACGATGGTTCAGCTTCCAGCAGAACAATGTCCCTAAACATACTGCTCACGCCACACTGGAGTGGTTCAAAGGGAAACATTTAAATGTCCTGGAATGACCTAGTCAAAGCCCAGACCTCCTTCCAATTGAGAATCTGTGGCATGACTTGAAAATTGCTGTGCACCAATGCAACACATCAAACTTGAAGGAGTGGGAGCAATATTGCCTTAAGGAATGGGGGACAATCCCAGTGGCTAATTGTGCTACACTAATAGAGACATACCCCAAGAGACTTTCAGCTGTAATTGTAGCAAAAGGTGGTTTTACAAAGCATTGACTTTGTGGGGGGAATTCATATGCACACTCCTGATTTCAATGTTTTTTGTTGTCTGAATTCTTGCTTGTGTCACAATAAAGGGTATTTTGCACCTTCAAAGTCATAGGCATGTTGTGTATCTCACATGATGCTAACCCCCAAACCCCCATCTTAATTCCAGGTTGTAATGTGATGAAACAGGACACACACCAAGGGGATGAATACTTTTGCATAGCACTGTATAAGCTGTATCGCGCCTTCAGCTGTTGTAAATGAGGCCTAAAGGCCAGAAGCTGTTTGCAGCAACCAACCGTAATTTTATTAAGATCCAGATAGAACTGTAGCTTGTGACTGTTCAGCTGAATGGGGGCATGTAGCCCTGCAGATTGCAATAGGAGGAGGACATGTTGGTATCGAAAGGGCTTCACCACCATGGGTCTTGGAAATTTGGCCTGTGCTGACGGTACAGTGGGTCATGGTGGGCTCTCTCAATTTCAGAAGGCCTTTGGAAATCTATCTGAAGATGCTGAGGTAGCAAAACTTCCAGGTAATGAACAGCATCGGATCCTTCCGACTCTTCAGGTATTCAGAGGATATGAAAGTTGTTTCTCCATGCTCTGTTGTTCATGTCCTTCAGTTGTCATTTTATTTGCTGCAAACGTTGCGTGCTTTTTTTTAAACTTGGTGTAAACAGGCCTCATGATTTTCCAGCTTCATATCGATGGTGTTTAACCAGACTACCATTGAGCTGAGCTGCTCTTTGAGCTCATTAATTTCAAGATGCATTGCAGACAGAGATTCACCATTTGTAGTAACCAATTCTTTAACTTGGTGGATTTCACGAAGCAGTTCCTGAATACTCCTATCTGATTCTTTGACTGCCACCATTTTGCTGGGGGACGGTGGTTCCTGCTTGGATCCTTTTGCTCCTTGCAACAATCTCTGTGGGTATTCGAGCTGGGCTGGTCTGATTGCGGTCGTAGCACTAGCCTGAAGAAGTAAAATGGCTACCAGGGATGATGAGAGACGTGGGGGTGAGAATTCTAGCTAGGATCGCCAGAGCTGTCTCATCATGCGTCCATTTTGGATTGCACCTGGCTCTGCCTCCCCACCAGAGTTATTTTTAATTGGGTAGGTGGGTGGAGGGTTCGGGCCGCTAGGCCACCAAGGTTATTTTTAATTAGGTGAATGAGGGGATCAGGGCCACTGGGCCACCAGGGTTAGCTTTAATTGGGTGGGATATGAGGATCTGGACTGCTTGGCCACCAGGGATTTGATTTTTGTTAGGGGCACAGGCCACTCCGACAGTATTTTGATGGCATCAGAAGCTTTCCCTATTGCCTGGATCATCTGAAAGGAAGTTTGCCACTTACTCAGATGATCCAGGCATTGGGGAAAGCCCCAAATTCCATCAAAATACTGTCAGGGACACATGCAGGATGCTTACGCCAACTCAGACACAGGCATAGAGATACTGGTGCTTTGTGTTTCTCTGCATTGGGTGCAGACAATATTAGCATGTCATTTTAATACGCACAGCTCATTTGTCTATAATTTAAATATGCTTGGCTTTACTGTTTATGCTTGCTTTCCCTTTGCTCTTTACACACGCGTCTCTCTCTTTTCTACATTTGGCCTGTTGGAGTTTGTGCTAATGAGTTGCATTATTTTTGTGCAAAGGGTGCGTTGGTCTTTCTGCATTGGTCTGAAAATGAAAACAACAATTGTTTTAAAAAATGAATGCTAACCTATGTAAAGGTCACAAAAATGGCATGATATGAACATTTTTTGTCTGCAGACCCATAGTGACAGGCCCTGTTTTTGTGAGATTTCTTTGATGTGACCCACAGACCAGTTTTGTACACACTGCAAAGCTTGCTTTTCATGTCCTTTTTTTCGCACTAATGTGGGTGCTTTATCTTGGTTTTTATTCTGTGAGTTGGGTGTGATTCATTGTTGCATGCAACAGAAAGGAACATCTTACTGATGATGTTGTAATGCTGACTATGCTGGCCTTCCATCTTCAGCACTGGATTGATTACAACCTAGCCAGAATTCCATAATCAGTGTTCTTTGATCATGTCACACTGCTCTTTCTACAGAAGCATTGACTCCCTATTTGTTATCAAATTCATTGCAAAACCTCTTAAGGGGTCATTTTGGAAGCCCTATTCATGCTCCGGACATCTAAAAACGGACACAGAGACATCTCCAGAGCCATTTTAGAAGCCGGGTTTGTGGACATCCCCAGCGTGAAGATGTCCAAGTCTGAATTAGGGGCATGGTGGAGACTTTTCCAGGAACCTGGACATCCCTGCCTGATTTCAGAAAAGTCCAGGACGTCCAGAGTCTCGTCTAAGTTTAAACCTGCTTGAGGTGCCTGAAAAGTGCTTGTTTGGGCTGAAAAGCATCCAGAGGGTGAAGAGGAGAAAGTACTCCATCAGCCCCAGCATTCAGGACAATGTCTATAACAGCAACAGTGGGATTTGAACCTCAGCTTCCCTGGGCCCAATATTCAGTTGCGCTGGCTATGTGCCTCTAGGCCTCTATAGCCATCACTGCTGAACTTTAACCCTGGATTGAATATCTGGGGCCATATCTGGCCACTGGAATTGAATATCTGGGACTTCCGCAATGTGTCACAATGCTTTGCACGATGCAGAAGCTAACCGGGCAGACGCGACATTGAGCAGCTGCCCAGTTAGCTTGGGTAAAGATCATTGAGGTGTTCCCACGCCTTTCTTAACCCGTGGGTCGCTAACCGGGTAGCAGTTCAATATCACCACTGCCCAGTTAGCTTGGGTAAAGATTATTGAGGTGTTCCCACGGCTTTCTTAAACCGTGGGTCGCTAACCGGGTAGCAGTTCAATATCACCACTGCCCAGTTAGCTTGGGTAAAGATCATTGAGGTGTTCCCACGGCTTTCTTAACCCGTGGGTCGCTAACCGGGTAGCAGTTCAATATCACCACTGCCCAGTTAGCTTGGGTAAAGATCACTGAGGTGTTCCCACGGCTTTCTTAACCCGTGGGTCGCTAACCGGGTAGCAGTTCAATATCACCACTGCCCAGTTAGCTTGGGTAAAGATCACTGAGGTGTTCCCACGGCTTTCTTAACCCGTGGGTCGCTAACCGGGTAGCAGTTCAATATCACCACTGCCCAGTTAGCTTGGGTAAAGATCATTGAGGTGTTCCCACGCCTTTCTTAACCCATGGGTCGCTAACCGGGTAGCAGTTCAATATCACCACTGCCCAGTTAGCAAAAGGCACCACAGCCTCTCCACCCCGGAACGCCCATGCACACCCTGATTCTACATGGATAGCATCAAGCATGTAGCAGCGGAACTGGGGGATATTCATCAGCACTAACCATGTTAGTAACAATGAATATCCCTCTATAGCGGCATTTACATGGTTTACAGGTTTTTAATCTGCATAATACTGTTCAATGTCGGACCCCCTGTTCCCAGTCCACTACACTAACCATTAGGCTTTACCTAGAAGTCTAGGTTCAGAAATACTATTCTGGGGATGAATATGTAGACGCCTCGCAGACGTCCATATCAGGCACGTCCGCATTTGTAGAATCATGTCTGCACCTGGATATGCCTGCACTTGGACATCTTTTCTAAAATTTCCCTCCACATATCAGCCCATCAAGCTCACCATACCTGTGCACCTACATACTTAGCTTCCCTTATCTCCTTTCCTGTCCCTGCTGGAGATTTGTGCTTTCTCCATTCTTCCTGCGTCCCGTGCTAAGTTAGAGAGTACTCAACACTCAGCGTTCCTTTTTGCAATTCCCAGCCTTTGGAATGATCTCCTTCCCTACCTATGGATGGAGACTTCTTTCCAAAAATTTAAGACCAGACTGAAACTCACCTATTCTAATGATCTTTAATGGTCAGGACGGGGGAGACCATGGACGGATTCTACTGCTATTTTTCTACTTTCTTTCCTGTTAATTGAGTTCTTTTTCATCTGTATATATTTTTATATATTGTAAACTGTCTTGATATTTTGTTTTAAAGGCGGTATATCAAATAGAAATACATTATAAAAATACCCTGTCTTTTATTGCATTTCTTTTCTTTTGTCTTCCATCAATTCTGCCTTTGTTATTTGAGAGGACAGTTGTCAAAGCAAGTCACTTGCCTCAGGTATATTTAATTGTAAGCCTTCTGGGGACAGGAAAATACCTACTGGATCTGAATGTAACTTGTCTTGACGTTCTGAGAAAAGGCGAGCTAAATCCAAGTCCCTTTTCCTTTCTGCCTTAAATGGGTGAAAAGTGTTTTACCCACATTAATCACCTGTTAGAAAATTGCCTTCCCTGAATGAGATGGAAAGTCCACACATTTTGGAGCAATGTGCATCCTTTTAGCCACATTGAAAAAGAGTGGTTGATGGAGGAAAAGGACATGCGTAGATGGCATTTTCAAATCTTTGCATGTAGTTACAGAGAAAAAATGCACATGCAAAAAAGTAGTTGCAAGTTGTCACACATACTATGGCAAGTTTTAACGCAAAAGCACACACATAATTTAGCTTGGAAAAGTAACGCAAAATCCATGGGTTAATGTGTGATCTGTGTTGCTATGTAGACAGTTTGAAAATTGATGGCCTTTGTGTATGTATCTGTGCAACTCTCATACTCTTTTTTTATCTCTTTTCTTCATTTCTTGTATTGTTTTTATTGATAAAAGACTGGTCATGTGGGGAGGAAGTGATGTCACTGAGATGCATGATAGTGTAAGATTGGTGCTTCCTGGGACCTTCACTCACTCTACAGTGAATCAACATAGTACTTCCTGCATTGATGTGATTTTCGTTTGCCTGCAGTGTGGGGAGATTTCACTTGAATGCACTATGTCCTCAAATCAGAAGGTGGTAGAGTTCTCGTACACAGATAGTGGCCAAGCACATCAATTAGTAGCGGTGAGGCATCTGCAGGGGCTGTGAAGGAGATGGAAGCAAGTGGCAAGTTTTAAGCCACTGAGCATAGCAATGATGATGCACAAACCTTGGCATTTGAGCAACTTAAAATCCAGTTTTAAGAGATGAAGCAGTTTTAAGAGATGAAGCAAGATCTTGAAGCTATCCATGCTAAAATGGCAACCCGTTATGCAGATCTTTGAGGGAATATTGCTGAGCTCAGGCATTGGCTGGATGACATTGAGCAAAGTGCTCAAGTGCAGATCGGGGTGGTGACATCACTTGATAAGCAAATGGAGGATCTTCTTCAATCTAATAAATGTGAGGATCTTGAAAACAGCCATAGGCACTGTGACCTTTGATTCTGAGGAGTACCAGAATCCCCTGATTATTCTGATTGTGCTTTGGTTGTGAACAAAACCTGCACAGTTATCTTGTCTACTGGTCAGTCGAAGATGAGATGCTAGAGATTAAAATACTCCACAAAACCAAATGTGGTCACTTTTACCAGAGATATTGTCAGAGTGTAACAAAGATTAATTGAGAGATTAAAATACAGCATGCTCACTGAGTTCTGGGGAGGCAGAGACCGAACTATCTGAAGGATATTATTACATGCTTTCATAGGATTTTTTAGAGAGGAAGCACATGGCTAAAAAAGCCAGAGCACTTGGAACTATCACATGGACTACGTATCAGACTGAAGTATTTCAGTACCTCTTTCCACTTACATTGAGGAAGCACCAAGATCTGAGAGAATTCACTGCTAAGCTTCTCACTGAAAAAGTCCAATATCATTGGTTGCACACCATGGCCTTGGCTTTCATTTTTAATAGGAAATTTTATAAATTCACTCACAGGAGAAGGCCAATGCTGTATTGAAAGAGCTCGGACTGGAAAGATGGAGCTTCCTAATCTAAGAAATCACCCGGTTTTGGATGGGGTCTTTACTCTTGGAGGATTTCCTGCAGGATGGGATGGCAGGCTTAATAGCTGAGAACTGGTTCGGGAGGGAGCAGAGAGGAGGGTGGATGAAGGAGGGTCAGGAGGGGGAATGGGGGTATGCCTCTGTTCAGACCTCAATGTCCACAGGCCAGGCTTTTAAAATGCATCTGAGATGTCTACATGCTTTGGACATCTCTATGCCCATTTTCAGACATGGAAAAGCATGAATAGAGCTTCTAAAATAACCTCCATAGTTTTTTGGCGAGCTCCAGTGACACCCAGAACATGCCCCCTTAAAATCTATGCATGCAGTGTTATGTGCATATATAAACAGTAGCATTGTAAAATCAGTGTTTGCATATGTATGCCATTTACACACATAAATGTCACTATTTACACTTGTGGATGCTGTTCAACTATTCTAAAAATGGCTTCCAAGGTTATACGTAAGCCTGTACACATGTGTATGAAATGTGTAACAGGAAGGGAAGGGAAGAATGGAAGAGAGGGGTTTCTGTAGCAAGTGAGAGTGTTGGATTGGTTGTGTAGGAAGTAAGGACTAGCAAAATTATTTTTAAAAGATGAGTGCCCTAATCTGCCAGATATTCATGACATGGATTGGCCACTGTTGGAAAGAGGATACTGGGCTTGAGGGAGCTTTGGTTTGACCCAGTACGGCATTTCTTATGTTCTTAATCAGCTGTGGAGGAAGCAGTGTTCTCTCTTTAAAAATCACCTTTATCATAAGTATTCCAGTTAGCGGATTTTAGAAAGCTTTAAGTTGTGTCATCTTTCTCTTACTTGGCATGTGGACAGACTAAATGGTGCCTACAAAGAACCATTGGTCATCACATTAGTTTCCAATTAAAATGTCCTTGATCTATATACTATGGAACATTAAAATAACTTCAATACTGCATTTATTATGGAGATATGTATATTGATTATAAAATAAAATAGTTCAAAGTAATATATGCTATAACAATAAAGTGCATCGAGGAAAAGAAGTATAGACATGTAGGTAATGAAGACTGCAAACACTATTTTGATCTATTTAATTGCTCTGTGGGGACACAGAACTCAATAAAAGTGCAAAGGAAATGCTCATTGCTAACACTACCATAATGGAAACATATAAAATCTAGTAATATGTTGGCATTCTTCCATTTCCTTCTTCCTACTTCTAGACTTAATTAATTGGACAATGCTTACAGTACACTAAATTCATCAATATCAAGCAATGTGCTCTCATAACTTTTCAAGTAAAATTATAATCACAGCTATTTTGTTAGCTGCCAGGGAACCTGATTTACTAAGGAGGTCATTCCTGATGTAGGTTTCTGGCATCCGGGGCAGATTCCCCCTCCGGCTCTCCCTGTATATCCTGTGCATCAGGACGGGTAGAGCTGGTGGGGGGTGGGAGGGGGCAGGAATGGGGCAGAGTAGGGGCAGGCCAGCCCGGCTGCACGTACAGGGTTGATTCAAGTCATGGCCCTGTATGTCCTGCCGGATCCGTGGGAACGTGCTGCTTATACCACCTCAAAGGGTCCCCACTGCCCGATCCAGGCCACAGCAGGCCAGACATGGGTCAGGCGGCAGCAATATTTGGGGCGGGAGCCACAGATGTCGGGGGCTCCGCTGGCAGAAGGGGCATGCCGGGCCGTCCACAGGCCTGATTCTGGTAACCACAGGAAAGTTTTGTTTCCGCAGAACAGAATCAAGTCCTATGATCCCCGTCTTCATCGGGGATGTCTGGAAGGCCCAGATGTCCCCCTTCTGGAATCGGGCTCCACGACTTTATCATCCATTCTGAGGGTAATTTTATAAAGTCGTGCCTAGTTAGCATGCATTTTCACGTGCTTATTTAAAGACTATTTTATGAAGTCAAGCACATGATTACTTGATTTTATAAAATACTAGCATAGCTACAAAAGAACGTTTTTACATAAGAACTTAAGATATGCCATACTGGTGCAGCTCATGGATCCATCAAGCCCAGTATCCTGTTTTCAATAGTGGCCTATCCAGGTACCCAGTAGTGTATCAAAGACAGGACCATGGGGGCGGCCCTCACTGGGTGCTAGCTAGGAGGGGGTGCACCCCATCTGGCCCCTGGAGGCAGCGCAGGAAACGTACCAAAAAGTTGGCTTGCCATGGTGCCTCACACTCTGTGGCCCAACCACTCTTCTCTCCCATCCCAAGTCTCGTGAATCACAAGACTTGGGACTTTGGTAAGTTTGCTGCGCTACCTCCATGGGCCCGGATGAGGGATGCATCGCGGTACATGTACCGAGGGGGCTACGACTGCCTGTATAAATAGATTCCATGCTGCTTATCCTAGGAGTAAGCAGTGGATTTCCCCAGTCAATTTTAATAATGTTTTATGGATTTTTCCTCCAGGAACTTGTCCAAGCCTCTTTTCGACCCAACTACATTAACAGTTTTTACTGCATTCTCTGGCAACGAATTCTAGAGTTTGATTACATATTGAGTGCTGGTGTAAATGTTAATGCACACTTTCTGCATGTACACACGTATGTTAAGGAATTTTACAATCTACCAGCATTCATATGGACTCTACCTGTATTCCTCTCAAACTCCACCCTGCTCACACCCACAGCAAATGTATGCACCTGCACTTTTACTCTAGACCCTATTTTATAAGAGATCATTTATGCAGTAAGAGGGTAATTTTATAAATTCCCGTGCAGTTTACACACATTGCCACTTGTGTATTTGAAGCCTATTTTGTAAAGTGAAGTACATGTGTACTTTACTTTATAAAACAGGGACATAAATATGCCCCTCAATCTAGTGATAGCAGTTACATAGGCACAAATGCTCACACCTAGATCTTTCAGAAGCACGTGCAAGTTATATTATTTTTAAGTTATGCACGTAAATTTCCACTTGGCCTATGCTCTCCCTAAGCTTTGTTCCTCTGCATGCCCATACTGAAAGTATGCATGATAGGACTTAAGCATATGCATACAGAATAATGACCAACAAGTCCATTAAAAAAGGAACTTACATGCATGAATAGCTTGTAATTTTACATGGCTCCCTTATAAAATCTGCCCCAAGTGGTCAAGTACACATATACTCTATAGTTGGGATTATTTTTCTTGATATCTATCACTTTACCCTTGTCTACCCTTGCCTAGTGGTTGGGGCTAGTTACCTCAGGCTGGAAGGTCATGGGTTCAAATTCCACTAGAGGACAGCAACCTTGGGCTGGAAGGACTGGGATTTCTAGTCCCACAGGTGTTCCTTGTGGTCTTGGGCAAGCCACTTAACCCTCCATTGCCCATGTTCCCAGCAAGTATTAGTGTACATGTCTCATATCCCCTTGTGTTATATGTGTCCCCCAATTGTGTTGTGACCACTTTGATTAAAGGATAAGGTGGTATACAAAACTGTCTAAATAAATAGTGATTTTAGAAAGCTACTCTACATGTGATTATCCATACTACACAGAGATGTCAAGGAAACATAGTTAGGGAGTGAAGGAGCAGTTTAGGCAGCCCTAAAATATTGAAAGATATTCCCTAGTTTGCAAGGGGAATACCCATAGATGTAAAAAAGATCTAGAAGGCATTTGTACCTATCCTCAGGCCCATATAAGTGTCTACATGAAGGGACAGTTGCAAAGACTGAGGCCAGAACCTTTTCTAATCCCCTGACATTGGCAACCCCTTTTCATGTCCCCTGACATCATTCCCTCAATCTGATGGTCCCCAACAGCAATCATCCCACTCCCCACCCCCCACCCCTCCTTCTTACACTCTCCCTATCTCTACTGTTTATTTTTTTAATTCTAATTTACCTTCTTCCATTTCACAAAAGGATCAAGTAATCCCAAACTAAGATAGATTTTTAAAATTTGATCAGCATAATAGCAAAGGCTTATTTAACTAAACCTTTATCCCATTGACATAGAGGGGGTAATTTTATAAGGAACTTCCTAGATTTAGGCAGCATGAAAGTATGTAAATGTGAGTATTTTAGTCATTTACTATAGGTACAGCGCTGAGTTCTAAGTTAGGAGTCACACTCATGTTCTTATCTTATCATGCTTTTATTTTTCCTTCTCAGTGGTTTATTTTTAGTGCACATTAAGTTCATTAGTGTACCTTAAAAAATGTATCTCACATTAATATGATTAAACGTGCACTAATTAACTTAGCAACTTAATGTATTGGTCAGTTGGTCAGTGAACATTAAATCAATTTGGGGGCCCTTTTACTAAAGCCTGTTAGAGCTTTGCACTTACTGGTCAAACTAATGAGCGATATTTAGAACCTCCATAACCGTCAGGGGCATGGCCAGCATGTTCCTAGCAGTTACTGGACAGACACCTACCCTAACATGGGGTAGTTAGCGCAGGTGCACCTAATGCCACCCACATAGGTGTCATTAAGTACAGTCACGCTAATTGTCACATTGACAGTGTGTGAAAATTGCCCCCGTCCTAATTGCAATATGCTCTCCATATTCACGCTGCACTCCTAACTTGCCCATTCTCCAACCCATCATGTGATGTGCAGCTACCATGGGATTAGCGTGAGGTAGCTGTTAACCAGGCTGCTAGCACATGCTAAAGTGCACTTAAACCGCTTAGCAGGCTACAGTGCAGTTATGGTTAAAAATTACCTGTTAAAAAGAAGGTGTGAAACTCACCAAAAAAGAGACACCAGAAAATCTGAAAGACTTAAAAATAACCAAATTATTCTTGCTTGTGCATAGCCCCATCACATAATCATGAAAAGCGAATACAGGCCAATTGGCTCATCCAGTCTTCCCAGTTTGTTTTCCTCTTTTTCTCATTGAGCTAAGTGAAAAGGATAAAAAATTAACTAATTGGGGAAGAGGATTATAAATCAAAAGGGCTTTGAGATCTGTCCCTTCAGAATAATTTGCTTTCCTTTGATTTGTTTTCTGTTTTTTCTCCATGTGATCTCGCAGCTGAAATTTCTCAACCCTCGAGGGCGATCCTTCCTTGTGGTGATAGATTATTACTAGGGTGCCTTTGTAATTTATTTATTTAGCTAGTCTTATATGCCGAATATCTAATAGTCTATGCGGTTTACAATGTCAATATGGCTTTACATAGAAAATAAAGTCAGAAAGAAAAAGGAAAACATTGGAACAAAAGTACATTACATGAATTAATAGGTAAAGAGATTGAGGAGTGGTAGTTTTGTATCAAGATTTGAAAAATGCTCAAAGAATAGGCATGTTTTTAGCTTCTTTTTAAAGTCCAGTAAGTCATTAATGGTGCAAATGAATGCTATAATCACCTTCTCTTTCCATTTATGAAGCTTGGGGGGGGGGGGGGAGGTTCCTTTGAGGTGTGAATTCATGAGCATACGTTCAGTTTATTTGAGCACCTAAAATGCATACAAATTGCTTTTGCTCGGATATACCTACACATTAGTGTGTGTATAATTGATTTGTGCCAGTGGTGTTGCCACAAGTGGCCCTGGCCTCAGGCCACTTCAATTCCAGTGGCCCAACCATGGTCAGCAGGGGTTATCTTGACTGGTGAGGATTCCAGAGCCCCATCAGCAAGAGATGTATGGTAATCTGACAATTCTTTAAAGTTAATGGTTAGATGGACTAGTATCATGGTGCAATTCATTCAGAAGAAAACAGAAATAAATATGATTGGCAGCAATCTGTTCTCTTCTCTGTTGGCTCATCACACCTTTTTTAGTACTTCTAGAAAGAATTAGAAGATGAAATGCAAATCACGCATAGATAATTGTAAATTTCCTTTGCTATTATAGGGCAAAACGGAATTTGATGATGTTAATTCACTGGTTGATTAGCACAATTTATGTAGAGTGACTAACAAAAAATCTAAGATTCCATAACATGTTGGTACAACAAAGCATGTAACTCAGGTTTCCTGAGTACCTGGTGAAATGTCATGGGATGTGCTATTAAGGGACATTAGTATTCCTCCACATGCTTGCATACCTACATTTTCTGCTCTTTTATAGGAACACTCTAATAACTTTGTTTCCATATCATAGGTAAAGGGCTATCTGGAGCATGGGCTGTAATTGCTGCCTCAGTATCTCTCCTTCATCATTAGAAAATGCTGATTATGCTGTAGATGGCAGCCATATTGGGATTGCTTATCTAAAATATGCTGAATGGATATGACAAGTACATTTCCTTACTTATCTTTACACAGATACTCAAGTTTACTTACCTGGCTAGTTATATAACTAATATCCGACTAAGAGGGACAGTTATTAAGCTGAAGTCACTAAAGTGTGGTAACTCAGCAGCATAGGTTAGTAATTCCCATAGCAAATAAATAATGCAATTTATGATCAACCTCGCAAGCTGTATTTTTAGCTCCCTGGGAGCCTCTGCCACTAAAGTATGGCCTGATGCTGCTAGAGGGAATCGTAAAGGGGCTGGAGTTAGAAAGTACTTTGCAGACCCTCCTTTCCTCTTCGCCAAGACCCCCACATCCCCTTGAAAATACTCCCTAGACCCCCCATATCCTAGTTAAAGACTCTCACCCCTCTAAAGGCACCCTCTGGATCCCCCAAAATAAAACCCCACCTGAAGACCTCCCTGAGACTTGCTGAGATTTGCTTGGTGTGTAGCAGGTAAAATAGAAGCAATCTCCAGTCCCTCCTATTCTATTAGATGACTGGTTGAAAATGGAACCGGTCGACGCTAGCAACAATCTCGTAGTACTACCACTAGGGGTCAAACTGCCAAATAAGGAGTGTGCTCCTTCTGGGGAAGGGTCAGGGGTGCCTTTGGGGTGGAGGGTCTTGGCTTTGGTGGGGTAAAGGTCTGGGGGGGGGGGTCTTTGAGGGAGTGGAGGGCTTTGGATGAGGGGAGGAGGGGATCCCTCCTGCAATTTTTGAACTCCAGTTCCTGTAAGATGGCACTGATGAGCATCAGGTTATGTGCAAGCATCCTAATGCCCCAGGGAGGAAAAGTCATGTATTGTTCCATGAATAACACAACTTGAGAAGTTCAAAGCTAGCTTCATTATTCAATTTGTATAATAATGAGGTGTTTTAATGCACATTCATGCTTCACTTCTCATTACTTACTATTGTGTAGTCCAGAAAAGTAATATGCATTGATAAAATAACACACAATTTTGCCATTTAATACTTATTAGTGGGCAAATATCATGCATTATTCTCTTAACACACATTAGTAACTATCCCCCTAAAAGGGGTAATTACTAAGCTGTGATAAAATATTGTATTTTGTCGCAACAATATTTACCATTGAAGTCACTAACCTGTGTTTTTTCTTTATTTGAAACAAAATTTTCCATATTTCTGGGCATTTTCATTTCATTTTCTTTCGCTTATTTGTTTTTTTGGGCGTGCACTGTATGCATGCGAGAACTTCTAAGCAGGCAAATTGATTACACGTGTGTTAATTCATAAGCATATGCACACAAGTGATTTGCATGCACTTTACATTTTTAGGTGCCCAAATTAACTGCTGAATACATGGTAAGTACCCCTCTAAATCTACCTACTCAAAATTCAAGTGGATAGATGGAGGGCTTTTATCCTTGGCTAAATTTATGAAGCTTGCAAATTTAATCACGTATCAGGCCTAGATTTAGGCATAGGCAAGTTCGGCAACTGACTAAGGTGCCGGAAAAGACAGGTCAGAGAGAAGCCTGCCCCCACTTACTTTAGGCCATGTGCTGCTTCAAAAGGTCTTTCTTGGCTCATCTTCTGGATCTCCAATTGGGATTTCTTCTACCCTCCCCTCGCTACCCTATTACTCTCTAGTATCTGCTGCCTAGTCTTGCCTATGGACACCAAAATCTTAAATACTGTCCAGGCACAAATCTTTTGCAACATATAGGAATCAACTAAAACTCAGTTTTAGCCAGGTAAATCTTTGAATACTGGCCTCATTGTAAGTAACTGAGTATCTGGAATCCTACTGTAATCAGAGCAGCTCCCGTGCCCAAAATCAGCAGTCCTATGGTCAGAAAGGTACCAGTAGGTCAAGTGCAGCTGGAGCTGTTACATAAGCCTATGATTCTACAGTATGCAGTCCGAAGGGCATCCCTGTAAGCAATGTATGGAAAATTTAGATGCAAGTCGTGATTCTGCAGTCATTTCCTGAAGAGTATCTCCACCACTTCCTGAAGAAAACTAAAACAAATAAAGGTAACTTTTGTCCGTGAATTAGGGCCGACTTGATTCTGTTCCCCTTTGCTCCAATGGGCATATGGGGACTGTATGATACAGCTGGTGTTGAGGCCTTTACCCCTTGACATCTGCTCCTAACAGCATGAAACTCCTCTACAAAAAAAGAGGAGGAGGGATGATCTGTGTACAGTAGCTGGTATCTTGGCCATGTGTGTGTGTGTGTGTGTGTGTGAGTGAGTGAGTGAGAGAGAGAGAGAGAGAAAGAGAGAGCGAGAGAGAGAGAAAGTGAGAATTTACAAGTGAATGGATGATTAAGAAAAAATTAGAAATAATATGCTTATTGGGAATGGTTCCACAGCCTTTAAGGGTAAGACAAGGACATTTTTGAGAGGTGACTAGAGCAAACAGGTATGTATATAGCTCACATATTTATGCCTAAAGATGTGTTTGCCCAAACTGTATGATTCTTGTAGCTTGTTGGCAATAGATTAGCAAAGCGAGATGAGTTCTGTATATATTATGATTTATTATGATAGACAAATAAGACTTTCATTAACTATTGCAAAAGAATACAAATCTGAGGTAGAAAGATATGTATCAGTAGCTAATAGGAAATGCTTACATAAACAGCTAAGAAATCCTAATAATAAATACCAGGCTTTTGACTGTGTAAACCATGAGAAACTTTGGGCTACATTAAGAAGCATGGGTATACCAGAAACCTGATAGTTCTCCTGCACAACCTTTACATTAATCAAGAAGCAACAGTTTGAACGGAACAAGGAGAAACAGAATGGTTTAAAATCAGCAATGTGTATGACAGGGCTGCATACTTTCCTCTTACAGTACATGTTTAATTTATATGCAGAACAAATCATCAGAGAAGCAGGACTGTATGAAGACAACTGAGGTGTGAAGATTGCTAGAAGATTCATCAACAACCTTCACTATGCTGATGACACCACAATACTGTCTGAAAGTGAAGATCTCCTGAGACATTTGCTTCTCAAGATCAAAAACATCCCCAAGTTCCTCAGTATTGGACCCATGGCTTTGTCTACTTTCAGTTTAGCTAGTTCCTCACAAGCAGTCTTCTGAAAATCGTTCGAGAGTCCTGTCCCTTCGGTTCCTATTTATGGGTGTTTTCTGAGGTTGTGCTCCGGGCTCTTTATCTGTGAACACAGAACAGAAATATTTGTTAAGAAATTCCACTTTATCCTCATCAGCTTCTACATATTCCTCCCCTGCACCCTTGATCATGACAATACCACTTTTGCCCTTCTTCCTCTCACCAACATATCTGAAAAATGTCTTATCCCCGCATTTTATTGCATTGGCTATTTCGTCTTCTTTTATACCTTTCCTTTCCTGACTACTTTGCTAGTTCTCTAAGTTTTTCAAAATATAGATGCCTGTCTTCCTCTCTCTGTGATTTCTTGTATTTCATGAAGGCCTCCCTCTTTTTCTTCACCCTTTCAGCTACTTCTTTTGAGAACCATAGCAGCCTCCTTTTCCTTTTACATTTATTTACCTTTCTAAAAAAAGGTGCGACCACACTTTGAATATTGTGTGCAATTCTGGTTGCCGTATCTTAAAAAGTATATAGCGTTATTAGGAAAGGTACAGAGAAGAGCCACCAACATGGTATAGGGGATGGATATTCCTATGAAGAGAGGCTAAAAAGGTTAGGGCTCTTCAACCTGGAAAAGAGACTTCTGAGGGGAGATATGATAGCGGTCTATAAATTAATGAATGGAGTGGAACGGGTAAAAGTAGATTGATTGTTTACGTCATCAGGATATAAAAAGACTAGGGGACATGCAATAAAGCTACAGGGTAACCTATTTAAGACTAATAAGAGAAAATATTTTTTCACTGAACATGTAATCAAACTCTGGAATTTGTTACCGAAGGATGTAGTAAATGCTGTTAGTGTAGCCGGGTTTAAAAAAGGTTTGGACAAGTTCCTGGAGGAAAGGTCCATAAAGCATTATTAAAAGGGACCCAGGATATCACTGCTTGACCCAATACAAGCATTGAGGAACCTGTGTCTTTTGGGGAGACTGCTAGGTACTTATAACCTAGATTGGCCACTGTTGGAAACAGGATACTGGGCTTGATGGATATTCGTCTGACCCAGTATGGCATATCTTATGTTCTTATGCCCTTAAAATATCCCCTTTCAGTTTTGCCCACTGTTTTTCTACATCCCCCAGCTGTTCCTAACCTGCTAATGACTCTCTGAGGTATTATTCCATCTTTGCAAAGTTACTTTTCCTAAAATCTAAGACCCTCGCTTTTGAATGGATTTTATCAGCCTTAGTACTAATACTGAGCCATACCATCTGGTGATCACTGGATGCAAGATGATCTCCCATTATGACATCAGAAACACTTTCACCATTGGTGAGCACTAAGTCCAGTATGGCCCCATCACTTGTGGGTTCTGTTACCAGTTGTGACTAGTTCTCCCTGTAGAGAACCCAGGATCTTCTTACTTCTAGATGACACTGCAGCAGGGATGTGCTAATCCACATCCGGCATATTGAAATCACCTATCAGTAGCACTTCTCCTTTCATGGCAATGCTGCATACGTCTTTTATTAAATCTTCATCCACTTCTACTCCCTGTGAGGGGGATTTGTATATAATTCCAATGCAAATTGATTTTTTTCTATAACATTAACAAAATGTGCCCCTTCCTTTCTGAACACACTACCAAAACACTTGTGCACTGTCTAATTACTTTCCGTCTCGACTATGGCAACCTCCTTCTTGCTGGTCTCCCTCTGACTCATCTCTCTCCCCTTCAATCTATTCAGAACTCTGCTGCGTGACTAATCTTTCACCAGCCTCGATGTACAGAACTCCTATTCTGAAATCACTTCATTGGCTTCCCCTTCCATTTCCATATTCAAACTTCTCCTTCTGACCTATAAATGTATTCATTCTTCTGCTCCTCACAACCTTTCCTCTCTCCTCGCTCCCTACACGCCTCCTCACGAACTCCACTCTTCTACTGGCTAGCTTCTCTCTTTGCCATTTTCTTTCACTGCCAACTCCAGACTTCAGTCCTTTCACCTTGCTGCTCCTTATCTCTGGAACAAACACCCTGAGTCTGTATGTCAGGCTTCATCTCTGCCCCTTTTCAAATCCATGCTAAAGGCTCGCCTTGTGTCTCCTTACCCTTCTCTATTCTATACTTATAATCAGCCTAACCATTCATTTTCAAAAGATACATAGATATCAGGCTGTTTAAATTGCAGAATGGCAAAATATTATCTGCATGTTTTTTGTGGGACATGTTAGGGGAGGAATGAGGGCAGGCCAGAAAATTATCTTGTAGTTGCCCTATTCAGCCGCTGTTTAGTTTAGGCCTGCAGAATTGCAGGACTAGCCTAAATAAATAATATAATATTGGTGCCAGCACTCTCTGTAGATTTAGCACTGTTATCTATATGGATAGTGGCACAGAATACACAGATTAAGTTAAATGGGAAGATGGCATTTAGCAAACCAGTGAGCTGAAAATTAACCCTTGTTTATACAGCTTGCACTGTAAGATCAGTACCGGGGCAAAAGGGGAGGCACAAAAGCAATAGTTGGCTCAGGGTGCTACAACCCCTTGAGCTAGCCCTAGAATCAAGTCTAATACTAACATGCTATTTTTATTGAACGGAACATCTATTTCTAAATCTCCTTTATCAGAGGTAACCTACATTAGTAGGTTCTTCTATGGTCCATTCTCCATTACTGAGGGGTAGGAGCTGAAGCAATAGAGCTCTTCTGTTTAATTACATTTTCCAAAAATACTATGAAGTAGTTCATCTCAATTAAAACAGTTAAGAAAGGAGATGTTTAACTACAAGGTTCTCATAATAAGGAAGAAAATTTAAAGGAACCAGTGAAGAAATAAATCTGTAGACTCCTGAGAGAATTTAGTGACACGGGAAAAAATATGACTTTCATCAATCTCCAAAGGTTAACCACTCACAAGTTTTGAAAAATCGGTCATCGGAGAATTTTTACAGAGCTTCTGCGGCATTTTGGTGACTGAGACCTTGTCCCAAATATATAGCTTTTAGCCTCGTACATAATCTTTGTTTTAGATGGATACAAAAGTGACAGTATAATAACCACAGGTGGTGAATTCTTGCTTATAGGCACCTGCGTCCATTTTAGCACTTGGGTTATTGGGGCCAGAGGCTGGAAAGATTAACATGTGCTAAATAGTAGCAGTAGCTCGTATGTGCTCCATCTGAAAAAGCTCCCATCTCTTCTTTAACTCTCATAACCTAGTCCTTACCTCTAAAGTCTTTTAGAGTTACTGCTAAAGTTCTAAGTTTGTTTGTTACAAAATGTTATTTCTTGCCGGTAGATGACAGCTACATTCTTTAGTCAAAGGAACTTCTGTGTCCTAAGAAAGTGCCGTTATAGCAGTTACGCAGGAACCCAAGCTTCCGTCGCTCTGGCCTTAATTTTCAGATATTTCCTCTTACCTAGTCAAAAGTATCATAACATTTAATTGCAGTTTTAGCAAATTATATGATCTTCTTTTTTATCATTTCCACTTGGAAACCTCACCAGTCTCCATTCTTTTTTAAATTGTCATTCCCATGTCCTAGTGCTACCAATTTCCCATGAAAAACTTTGCACTGAGATAATCTTTTCTGTCATCTGTTCTGGTTCACTCACTGCAATATTCACTTTTTGAATAAAATAATTTAACAAGGAGCTTTTCAGAGGCTCTTCCAGCACATCCTTATCTGCGACTTTGTTTTCTACAAGGGCAATTTTCAAAAGGCATTTTTGCAGGTAAATGGAGATTTTTTTTTTTTTTTTTTACATATTTTAAGCAGCCATCTGAAAATGTATCACCCTTCTTTCTGGTAAAGTATTTGTGTTCTTTGACTGCACACATATTTAACAGCACTGGGTAGAGGAATTCCAAAAGGTAGGGAAAGGGTAAGGAATTTAAAAAAATGCACTTTGTTTTGCTATTTCAAAAATATGCACACCAGTTGAAAGGGAAAAAGTATCTAGAAAAAGCAGGTGCAGATCTCTGTGGCTACTTTTCTCCCATGCAGTTTTCAAAGGAAAGTATGCACACATTTTCTCTTTGAGAAAGAACAGCATCCAGCTAATTAAGTAGAAATAGTTAACAAAACAATGGGGAGCATTTTCAAAGCATTTTAGCCTGTTAGCAGACCTGACAAAATACAGTCAGCAGGATATTCAGCCCCACTAACTGGTCAGAGCCACAGAATAGCCCTACAGAGTGCCGAATAAACACTTGGTTAGAACCAGAGCAGTCTGGGGGCAGAGCAGAAGCCGCTATCCAGTCAGTGACAATATTCAGCCGCTATCTGGGTAGCTTAACTAGTTCAAACTAGAACAGATGAATAACTCTCCTAATTTTGACTGGTTAGCACTATCTAGTTAGCAGCTGGATATTGCTGCTTGTGTCCGGCCAGTACAGATATTCAGTAGTGGAAAACGTATATGTTCCATCACCGAACAACGAGTTTTAATTAAAGTGATAACAGCTAAGCATTCTATTTAGAAAATGCTAAATAGAATGCTCCTTGTGGTCTTGGGCAAACCACTTAACCCTCCATTGCCCATGTTCCCTGTAAGTATTAGTGTATGTGTCTCATATCCCCGCGTGTTAAATGTATCTCCCAATTGTGTTGTGACCGCTTTGATTGAAGGATAAGGCGGTATACAAAAACTGTCTAAATAAAATAAAAATAAAATAAATTTAGCCTGAGTATGGCCCCCATTGTTTTAAGCTTTTTACTGAAAGTTAAATAGTGCCTTTCCTGTTGTAATTCTAGTGGTAAATAGTTCTATAATTGTGGGTCTATTACTGACTAAACTCTGCTAAGCTTGCAATATTGATAGAAGGGATTACAAATCAATCTTGTTGGCTACTACAAAGGCTTCTTAAGGGCTGATACAAGTTAACGAATCTCTTTAGTTGTGTATTAATTCATTTCTTACCCTGAACATGAGACATGAGCATTTGAATTGTATTTATTGTTTAATTAATAGCCACTTTAACTCTATTAATACTGGCTAAACATGGCCATATTTACATAAACCATAGATAAGGCAAGTGGCAGCATTTTGTGCTATGTGTAATGAATGAATCCATGATTTAGAAAGACCTATAGGACAACTATCCAGAGGGTCTCCATGAGCAAACACCGACTCGACGGCACTTATCAACAACAACATATATAAATTATTACAACAGTCAAAAAGCAGGAAGATCAATACCAATATCACAACTCTAAATACCTCACGCACTAGTTGTCACAAGCCACCACGCCCACTCTCCACCTCAGTCCCGCACACTCCACAACGTGCAGTTACCGTGAAATACTCTGCAGTAATTGTCATGCTCACACAGTAAAAGCTACTGCAGGTGTGCATTAACAGTTAATGCACACTTGGTCCAACCATGGTAACCTTTACGACAGCACAGCAAAAAAGGGCCCCATAGGCAACCAAGTGTATTTTTAAACTAGGCTAAAAAATAAGCACCTGTTTGACCTCTCAATCAAGGTGACCTTCTATAAAATTACTCTCCACAAGGTTAAATTATGCATTTTAATTTGAGTAAGTCTGAAGGGTAGAGATAAAAGTTGTGGAGAATAGCAGGAATCATTTTAAACAAATGAAGGCACATTTTACAAATGACATCCAAGTTCATTCTGGGACATCTAAACCAAAGTGTCCAAAGAAAAAGCAGACATGGCCAAGTTCAGGCACGATTTCACAAATGTGTATGTGGTCAGAATGGACATCTGCGGGGTCATCTACATAGTATTCAAGACCAGGGAGGAGAAAGGTTGCGTGAAAGAAGAACATTATGTTGGTGTGGCATGAAGTGATTCTGTAGCTATGACCTGTCCTCCAGGTGTTGTAGTACCCTCTCACATCAAGAAGGTATCTCCAGGGTCATACGCCTATGAAAGAACAGTTAGGAAAACCGCTATATATGGTGATTTGATCATTAGGCATGTAGATAGTTGGATGGCAGGTGGACACAAGGATTTCTTGATAACCTGCCTGCCTGATGAGAAGGTAGCAGACCTCATGCGCCACCTAGATAGTGCTGGGGAGGGGCCTTAGGAAAGTGTGGGAGGGAGAATCTGGAAGCATGGTTCGGAATGTTGCTTCCTTTAAGGATACGAGCAAAACCGGGAAGTTAGGTCATCTTGATAGATACATTCCAATAAAGTCGGCTCCCTGATCTTTGCTGTCATCAGCGATCACTGGCTGAGGGAAGTATGAGAGACACATGAAAACAGTGGCAAACTCTCCTGCTAGAACCGAATCAGCTCAATTGTGTGCGGCTGAGCTGCTACTGTTCTGGTGGGAAGGTACACTGTCAAATGAAGCTATGAAGCCATCAAGAATTTTAGAGAATTTAAAAAGAAAAATCCCTGATAAAATTGACAAAGTCATTGATTATTTCAAAAATTTGAAAAAGAATTTTGAACAACGAAAAGCTGTTCCTTCTTTATTTACAAATAGTACGCAAACAAATGCAGATGGAATGATTGCTTCTTATGAAATTGCACTAATCATTGCAAAAACTGGAAGTGAGCATACTGAAAATATTATACAGCCTGCCTTAGAAAACTGTGTTGCATCAAGATTCATCAAGTGTTTTAAAAGCATTACCACTGAGTGAAGATTTGATTCGGAGAAGAATTGGTGAAATGTCATCGGATTCAAACTGATGAATCAACAGTTAGTGATAGTAGAGCTATTCTTATGGTATATGTGCTTTTATAGATGAAGACTACAAACTGTATGAAGAAATATTGTTCCTAAAGTCTTTGGAAACCGACACAAATAGATCATCCATTTTTGAGGCTTTGAGATATTGGTTTGATGAAAAACAAGTACCCTTTGAAAACCATTCATGGAGGGAAAACATAAGGGATTTATTGCCCACTTAAAAAATGTTTGCTACTTTCAAAAAATTCAACCAAAAATTCAACCAAATTGGACTTAACTTAAGTTTTGATCCAGTTTAACTTCCAATTGCGCCAATATTGCAGTTGCCCCAACGCCACCTTAGCGGTACCTGTTCCACATTTCAATTCTTCCTCAGGGGGTATGCAATCTATATATTAGTGCTGCGAAAAAGAAGATGCAAAAATGTTACTAACAAAACAATGTTCAAAAAGACTGGTGTAAATTCATGCAAAAAACAATAGGCATACCGTAGCAAAAACAGGAAGTATTTCCACAACTTCGGATTTTTCGATCTACACTGCGCTATCAATGGCTATCCTGCTCTTTCAAAAAACGCCGCGCATGCAGGTTTCCGAAAGACTCCGGGGGTTAAATGATCTGTCAATTCTGATGTCAGTCCCTTCGCCAAAAAGTTTTAAAGAAACAAAATAAGATTGCATAAGGAACCTCTGAAATCAACATCAAAGACACGCTCTCCATTCAATCACAGTGTTTAATCCCCCAGGGGTAACTGATTGCAGATCATAAATCCATTTTTGTTCTCGTAGCAGAAGACTTTGCATTCTCGATTTGCCAAAACTGCCACTCAACACCCGATCTTTGCCAAAACAGCGCAAATCGTGGAAATGGTGATTGTATTGAATGCAATGAGCCACAAGAGGGGCTTCCATTTGCTTGCAGTGAATTCGGCTAAGATGCTCTACCAGCCGGACTTTCAATTGACGGGTGGTTTGTCCTATGTATAACAACCCACAAGGGCACCGAATGGCATAAACTATATAATCTGTAGTACAGGAGGTTTGATGCCGCAAATTATATTGTTTGCCATGCTAGATGAAATTATCAGTATCTTCAGGTATATTACAGATGGTACATTGGCCACATTTTCGATGGCCTCCCCTACTGTCATTCCTCAGCTTAGCTCCTCGCAATTTAGCGGGGCTCAATTTATCTTTTAAATTAGATGATCGTGTCCAAACACAACAAATATGTTTGTCTTGAAGTCCCGGAAGTGTTGTTAAAACATTCTGATGTTTCTTTAAAATACGTTGGATGGATCCACTTAAAGGGGAGTACCGAGTGATCAAATTAACATTATCTTCATCCATCTCACCAGTGGAATCAGCTTTTCGGGGTTGCAACAATAAAGCCCGATTGTTATAGAGCGCCCTTTTATATGCTGCCTGCACCACTGGACCTGGATACCCCCGTGATTGAAAATGCAGAGTCAACATCTTGGCTTGTCTCTTATAGTCCTCCAATCGAGAACAATTTCGACGGTATCTAATAAATTGCGATAATGGCAAACTATTTTTTAACTGTCGAGGATGTTGGCTAGTATAGTGAAGAATAGTGTTTTTGTCAGCCGGTTTATTATGCACCCATGTTATCCAACTCTGTGCACTTTTTTGTATCTCAACATCCAGAAAAGTTATCCTCTGAGTATGGTAAGTATAGGTGAAAGTTATGTGGGGATTGACGCTATTGAGCCATGTAATGAATTCTATTAACTCGGTGACTGTACCTTTCCATAGGGCAAACACGTCATCAGTAAAACGTTTCCATAGAATGAGCTGATGTTTTTGGGGGGAAATAGTAAGCCAACGCTTTTCAAAATCTTGCATATAGAGATTTGCCACTGATGGGGCACAGGTGGCCCCCATGGCAACTCCAGCAACCTGTTGGTAAATGGTATCTTCAAATTCAAAGAAGTTTTGAAAAATAGTCAATCGAGCCAACTGGGATAAAAATTGTATTTGTTCATCTGATAGATCACCCCGCATCTGTAAAGAAGAAATTATAACATCAAACGCTGCCTGTTGCGGGATACTAGTATACAGGGCAGAAATGTCCAATGTAACCAAAAGTACGTCTGCCTGGGAAGCCCATACATCATAATCCAATAGTATGTTCAAAAAATGTGATGTATCTTTTATGTAAGACGGGATGTCTACCAATAATGGCCGCAAAAAAGAATCAATATAGATGGATAATGGCTCTAAGACTGAGCCTTTGGTGGAGACTATCGGTCTACCCGGTGGATACTGTACGTTTTTGTGAATTTTTGGAACCAGATAAAGTCGGGCTATAGTTGGTGAAATCTCATTCAAAAATTTCCATTCCCTCTTCAGAATTAATCCTTTGTCTAGCGCTCGTAAAGCTATATGTTTAATCTGATTTTGAAGATCTTTTGTGGGATCCTGCAATAATTTTTTGTACGTATTTTCTTGTGACAATTGACGTGTTGCCTCTTCCATATAGTATTCTCTATTCATGATTACGATAGCCCCTCCTTTGTCCGCTCGTCGGATGACAATGTCAACCCTTGTTTGTAGATCTTGCAGGGCCCCACGTTCTTCAAAAGTAAGATTTCTGTGTAGAAATTTTCTTTCATGTTCTAATTTCGTAACATCCTGCAACACTAAATCCTTAAACAGATTCAATACAGGGTGTATGGGTCCGGGG
This sequence comes from Ichthyophis bannanicus, assembly GCA_033557465.1. Lineage (NCBI taxonomy): Eukaryota > Metazoa > Chordata > Amphibia > Gymnophiona > Ichthyophiidae > Ichthyophis > Ichthyophis bannanicus. Next base: position 224,940,414 of record CM066033.1, on the reverse strand, counting down.
GGCATCCAGGTTGATCTAATCGGCAAAGGGATCCGGCGATTAGTTATTGGAGAAGGACGAAGTTCTTCACTGGAGGTATGTGATGCAAAATAAATTTTAAGTTGTAATTTCCGTATGAGACTTTCCATATCGACACGAAACTGAAAAGAATCATGAAAAATTTCTGACACAAACGACATACCCTTGTTAAGAACTCGTTCTTGGATTTCAGTTAATTGTATAGAGGATATATTTACTACCAAAGATGCCGGACCGTCAACAGTCTTCCCCGGACCCCCCACCTTGGACATAGAACTGATTATTCCTGCGGCTTGGTCGCCCCTCGACTCCGCGGTTTTCCTCGACCGGCGTTTTTCTTCTTGGGGTTTGAACTTGCCTCGACAGGAAAATCCTCCTTCGACTTTTTACTTGAGGCTGACGCACTGGAGTCTTCTGAAGCAGTGTCAAAATCTACTTTTTTGCGGGATTTTCTATCCTTCCGTTTTGGATTCATCCAGGGGTAAACATACCCCTGGGTATAGTCTCCGTAATCGCACTATAATTTTTTTGCTTTACCTTTCTTCACTTCATCTTGGAAAACTTGAATCTGTTTATCGAGTTCCAACAATTTTGTGTCATATTGTGCAGAGGCCTCAGTCTCTTTCAAAGAAGAGCACATTGCGTCGATTTCTTTTGTTAGATCTGCCAATGCACTAGCCGTAGTATCTACTATTAACACCATTAAATCACAAGAACATTTATTGTGAATGTTATTCCACTTATTGATAAACTATGTTTGTCATGAACAATTTAGGCTCTTTATACATTCTGAGTCCCCGGGGTATTTGTTGACGTCTTATATACTCTATAAGGGATAGTCTGTGCAATTCCATCCAAACTCTTCTTTTTTGAGCTTTAAATACATCTTCCCAGTCAGTAATAACATGGTCATCGTCCCCAACTTCTTCCAAGGCAAAAGGAGTTGTTTCTTTGCATAAATTTGCGATATGATTGTCTGTGTAACTATGCACTTCTTTCCATGATGAATGACCTTCCATTTCGTGTATTAACACTAAAAATAAATAACGGTCTTCTCATAAAGGGATAACTAAATGGAAAAATAAGTGTATCACCCTTCAAATAAATAAGCTAATGGTCCAATGTTAGATGGTGTAGCTATGCATTCATTAGTAGGCACTCGTGCCCTTATAATGTAAGATATGCACAAAGATACTTTCATAAAAAGAACCAATGGTCTTAGACTGTAGATAACATTACTCCAGACATGTCTCTTATGAGCTGGATGTTATAATAGCATCAACGACCATATATGTTTCGGTTCTTTCAATCATGTATCAGATGTTTGCTACTTTCAAAAAATTCAACCAAAAATTCAACCAAATTGGACTTAACTTAAGTTTTGATCCAGTTTAACTTCCAATTGCGCCAATATTGAAGTTGCCCCAACGCCACCTTAGCGGTACCTGTTCCACGTTTCAATTCTTCCTTAGGGGGTATGCAATCTACATATTAGCGCTGCGAAAAAGAAGATGCAAAAATGTTACTAACAAAACAATGTTCAAAAAGACTGGCGTAAATTCATGCAAAAAACAATAGGCATACCGTAGCAAAAACAGGAAGTATTTCCACAACTTCCACAAGAGGGGCTTCCATTTGCTTGCAGTGAATTCGGCTACGATGCTCTCCCAGCCGGACTTTCAATTGACGGGTGGTTTGTCCTATGTATAACAACCCACAAGGGCACCGAATGGCATAAACCAGTGATGGCTAACCTTTTTGAGCCCGAGTGCCCAAACTGCCGCACAAAACCAAAGAATTTCCTCAAAGTGCCAGCACGTCAATTAAAGCTCCATTTGCATAAGGTGCTTCATTTGCATAAATATTTGCATAATGTTACCATACACTAACTTTTAGTAAACATGCCTCTTAATGAGTATATGGATAAAGAAAGACTAAAAGGTTTCTACATTACTATAATCCAGTACCAACCGCCAGGCACATTAGGAACTACTACAAACGCTGCCCATTTAGAACCCATAGCAAACCCGCCGTATCCTAACAGCACTACCAGGACTCACAAAGCACCATACTCTACCTATCAAAAGGCAACACTGCAAATATTAAACCAATACATCTCAGAGAACAACAATACATGACCTACTGGGGAAAGAACAAGTGGCAATGTCAAATAGGAATTATATAAACAGAATACCTCAGCTCAGTTACACATGCAGAACAGACCATTACCAAACAAGGAATCACAATTTAGAAACAGGAAGACAATAATTAAACTGGGAACCCCAAAAGCCAAACTTGGAATATACAACAACACTGTAGAAATAAAACTATATATTAATTTCCTCTTGTACTAAACAAAGCGCAAAAATTAATGATGCACATTTCCCAGAGCTGACATATTCCAATTAATAAATTCAAAATAAAGAGATATTTTTCTACCTTTTGTGCATTTTTTTTCAGTTGCAATTGTTCCAGCCACTTTCTTCTGGTTTCTTCGTGTCTTCTGCTAACTCTCCATCTGCTGTCCATTTGTCCTTTCTTCTGTCTTCTTGGGTTTTTTTTTCCATTCTCTCTCTACATCTGCTTTAACATACTAATCTTTCTCCTTTTGCTCTTTCCTCATTCCTATTTCATCTACTCAAAATTTACCCCTCCATCCTCAATCCCCACTTACTCTCCCAATACCCGGCCAATTGTAGATTTTTTATCCCTCCCACACAAAATATTTTTCCCCTCTCCATTTTACTCTCCCAGCCCCATCCCATTCTAATCCTCCCCCAACACCAGCTCCCTTCTAGTTCCAGCCTCACCCAGCATCCATTCCCTTCTAGTCCCTGCATCAGCCCATTTCCAGTCCTAGCAGCCCCCCAACCCATTTCCAGTCGTAGCAACCCCCCAACCCAATACCAGTCCTATCCCCCCCTCATCAACCCACTTCCAGTCCTAACCCCCCATCACCCCATTTTCAGTTTAAGCCCCCCCCTATAACCCATTACCAGTCCTAACCCCCCATCAGCCCACTTCCAGTCAGCCCCCCATAGCCCATTGCCAGTCCTAACCCCCCCCCCATCAGCCCACAGTCCATTACCAGTCCTAACCCCATCAGCCCACCTCAAGTCCTAACCCCTCCCCATCAGCCCATTTCTTGTCCCAGCCCCCCATAGCCCATTATCAGTCCTAAACCCCCCCATAGCCCATTACCAGTCCTAACCCCATCAGACCACCTCCAGTGTTAACCCCCCATCAGCCCATTTCCAGTCCTAACCCCACCCAACAGCCCACCTCAAGTCCTAACCCCTCCCCATCAGCAGTCCTAACCCCCCTAGCCCAGTAGCAGTCCTAACCCCCCCTCTCTAGCCCATTATCAGTCCTTACCCCCCCCCATAGCCCATTACCAGTCCTAACCCCCCATCACCCCATTTCCAGACAGCCCCCATCAGCCCACAGCCCATTAGCAGTCCTACCCCCCAGCCCATTAGCAGTCCTAACCCCCCCTAGCCCATTAGCAGTCCTAACCCCCCCCTAGCCCATTAGCAGTCCTAACCCACCCCCATGGCAAATTTAAAAAAAAAAAAAAAAAAAGCAGCTGGCTCTGGCTTCTGCCGCGGCAGCGGCAGAATGCAATGTCCCGTGGGGCCCCCTCCGCCCGCTAAGCCCCTCTGCAAGGGCTTTCAGATTCGCGAGGGAGAGCGTCTCCCTCGCGTCTCTGTTAAGCCCGCAGGGGCTAATGGGAAATTTCCCATCAGTCCCTCGCGTCTAAAGGGGCTGATGGGAAATTTCCCATTAGCCCCTGCGGGCTTAACAGAGACGCGAGGGAGATGCTGTCTCCCTCGCGAATCTGAAAGCCCTTGCAGAGGGGCTTAGCGGGCGGAGGGGGCCCCGCGGGACACTGCATGCTGCCGCGTCCGCGTCCGCGGCAGCAGCCAGAGCCCGCTTTTTCTTTTTCTGCGGACCTTCACGCGTGCCAGCTGCAAGGCCTTCGCGTGCCACAGCTGGCACGCGTGCCATAGGTTCGCCATCGCTGGCATAAACTATATAATCTGTAGTACAGGAGGTTTGATGCCGCAAATTATATTGTTTGCCATGATAGATGAAATTATCAGTATCTTCAGTTATATTACAGATGATACATTGGCCACATTTTTGATGGCCTCCCCTACTGTCATTCCTCAGCTTAGCTCCTCGCAATTTAGCGGGGCTCAATTTTTCTTTTAAATTCGATGATAGTGTCCAAACACAACAAATATGTTTGTCTTGAAGTCCCGGAAGTGTTGTTAAAACATTCTGATGTTTCTTTAAAATACGTTGGATGGAATGGAAGCCCCTCTTGTGGCTCATTGCATTCAATACAATCATCATTTCCACGATTTGCGCTGTTTTGGCATAGATTGGGTGTTGAGTGGCAGTTTTGGCAAATCGAGAATGCAAAGTCTTCTGCTACGAGAACAAAAATGGATTCATGATCTGCAATCAGTTACCCCTGGGGGATTAAACACTGTGATTGAATGGAGAGCGTGTCTTTGATGTTGAATTCAGAGGTTCCTTATGCAATCTTATTTTGTTTCTTTAAAACCTTTTGGCGGGAGGCGGAGCCTGATGTCCAGCGGGATGGTCGCATAACGCTGAGGCTCCCGAGAGGCCTACTCAGAATCCTGAATTAACACCGTACATACTTGGAATTTCTACTCTGATCTTGCCGGGGCACATTGGTGAGATGGCGGGGACCAAACCCACGCGCCTGGAATTTGGATCTCCAGCGGCTTCTCACGGCAAACGTTCCAAAACTGAACCTCCGTCCCCGCAGAAGGGGCTGGCCTTGGGCGAGGGCCCCGAAATGCAGCAGGAAATCCTCGCAGAGATTAGAGGGGTCAAAAACCTCGTGCAGTCAAACGGTGAAGCACTCCGAGCGCTGCGGGAAGATTTTGGTGTGCTGCAAAGCAAGCTAGAAGGGCTTTCTTCGCGTCAGGACAAAATGGAGAGCATATTGGACTCCCATGCGGCCCGGTTGTCCAAACTCGACAAAGTTGAACGTCAGGTGCGGGCCTTGCAGAAAGAAGTAGAAGATGGCAATAATAGAGCGCGCCGCAACAACATACGACTCGTGGGCATACCGGAGGGAGCGGAATCGGGAGACATGAAAGAGTTTTTATGCAAAATCCTCCCTTCCCTGCTCCAAATCACCTTTACCAAAGATTTAGAGATCGATCGCGCTCATCGTGTACCCACAAGCATAACGCTCAACAGGAAGACCCCGCGGCCTATCATTTTTCGACTTTTGAGATATCAACACGTGGAGCAAATTCTAAGTGCCTCTCGGGCAAAGGGCCCTATGGAGTTTGAGAGCCACAAGATCTCCTTCTATCCCGACTTGGCTAAACCCACGGTCGACCGCCGAAAGCGCTTTCTGGAATTCCGGCCGAGGCTTCAACAACTACAAGCACGCTATGGCCTGATGTACCCGGCCAAGCTCCGAGTCACGCTTCACAATCAGACAAGAACATTTGAGGACCCTGATCTACTAGCGGAGTTTTTGGATTCCAAAGAGGCCGACTTGATGCGCTGACTTCCAGAATATTCCTGCAAGTATTCTTAAATCCGCTGTACCTGCCATATCGGATCTGCCGCAGCCCAGCCAAGAGTCTGGCGAGGGCAGTTTGTTGCCTTACTTTTGAGGATATCTGTGACCTGACTCCATCTACCCACAGTAGCCTCGATGAGTATCAGAGACAGTGTTAATTATGGACTCTGGTGCTTCTTTTCTCTTTTTTCATGTCTTTCTATTTCCTCTCTAGGGCCTCCTCCCGCAGACATATGGTCGCCATATTCTTTGGGGGTTTTGCTTCTTCTCTAAGATACTTTAGTACATACTTTTCAATATGGGGTGTATTAGCTAGAATACTCAGTGATTATGTCATTGTTGCACAGCTTCTGATTATGTTGTATGTTTTCAAGCGCCCTTACCAAAAATGTCTATTACCGCTTGATGGCACCATGTAAGATTTTCTCATTGAACGTAAAAGGAATCAATAATCCGATAAAACGGAAGAAAATCCTAAGCTACCTAAGCCAGGAAGCTGTGGACCTAATTTATCTCCAAGAAACGCATTTAAATTCGAAGGAAATTCTTAAACTCAATATTAAACCTTACATGGTGGCCGCCTATTCCCCAGCCGTTTCTAAGAAATGTGGGGTTGCCATACTGGTTAGGAAATCTTTGCATGCTACTATTATTGCGACTAGCTCAGATACAGCAGGTAGATGATCCAGAGTTCATCTCAAGATAGGTAGCCTTGAATTTACATGTATATGCCTTTACGCTCCTAATGTGGATGACCCTGCCTTTTTTGCTACCATTGCTCAGGTTGCGCAGGCCTCTGCTAATACTTCATTGATAATTGGGGGGGATTTCAATCTAGTCCTTGATCCCCTGATTGACAAACAGCCGCCTAGGACAAGTGGTCCCCCCAAGAGTCACACCACGCTTACCTCCCTGATCAAAGATCTTGCTTTAGTTGATCTATGGAGGTTACTACACCCCAATGAGCTGGACTTCACCTTCTTCTCTTCCCCTCATAAATCCCAGTCTCGCATAGACTTCTTTCTAATATCAAAACTGTTAGTTCCTCAGGCGGACACTGCAAAGATTCACTCCCAACATATTTCAGATCATGCTGCCATTTCCTTTCAACTACACACTACTGCACCCCAAGGGAATTCAGGGGCCTGGTTCTTTGATAGAGCCCTGTTAACTCAGCCAGATTTCCAGTTAGAAATTCGAGCAGCCATACAGGATTACTTCCATTTTAATCTACCCCAGGATACTGCGAATTGGGCTTGGTGGGAGGGCTTCAAAGCGGCCATTCGAGCAACGATCACTAGCTATCAAATCCGCCTGCGGAAACAACGCAAACAGCAGCTACTCATACTAGACCAACAAATAAAAGCAGGCGAACGAGTTCTAACTTCACGTACTGATCCATGTGTATTAATTCGATTACAGCGTCTCCGTTTTCAATATAATTCAATCCTCTCAACTGCAGCTTCTAAGAGTATTGAGCTTCAGCGAGGGACATATTATCGTGAAAATAACCGAGCCGGTCGACTCTTAGCCAACGCTTTGAAAGGTCAAAAAGAAGCCAAACGCGTAGCGGCCCTTCGAGTTCCACAGGGAGGGGGCATAGTGACCACAGACTCCGACATTGTAGAGCTCTTTCGGGATTTCTATACCCGCCTATATCAATCTGAATGTGAGTTCTCGTCAGAGACATTCGAGCGATTGCTGTCTGGCATTCAGCGGCCGACCCTTTCTGAAGATGATAGGGATGCGATGGATGAACCCTTCTCTACTTCAGAGATCCAATCTGCCCTAAAACGAACAGCCTCGGGCCGTGCCGCAGGGCCCGATGGTCTCCCGACCGAATTCTACAGAACGTTCAGTGCAGATTTAGTTCCCTATTTAAAACTCTATTTTACTGCCCTTGCGGTAGATACATCCTCTTTGGGATCTTTCTCTGCAGCTAATGTGGTAGTTTTTGAGAAAGAAGGCAGAGACCCGCTACTAACCGCCAACTACCGTCCAATCTCCCTACTTAATGCCGATTATAAGATCTTCGCAACGATCTTGGCCACCCGGCTATCTGACAGGATGGCCACCCTAATTCACCCCGACCAATGCGGTTTTATACCCGGCAGATCAACTGCTGACAATGCTCGGACCTTGTGCCATGTGCTATCCAGTGCTGCCAATCTAGATCATCCATGGGTAGGTCTTTCCCTGGATGCCGAAAAAGCCTTTGATCGTCTAGAATGGCCCTTCTTATTTGCAGTTCTCCGATGGTATGGCTTTGGGGAGGGCTTCCTCCGCTATCTCCAAGTCATGTATACTCAACCCGTCGCCAGTATTTGTGTAAATGCCATCAAGTCTCAGCCATTTAATCTCCAAAGAGGCACGCGTCAAGGTTGCCCCCTATCACCAATGCTCTTTGATCTAGCTCTTGAACCCCTAGCCCTCCTTATTAGACAGTCCGCACGTATTCGAGGTGTCCCCTTCAGTCATAGGGAGATTAAACTCTCTGCATATGCAGATGACCTTATGCTTTTCGTATCCCTCGATTCGGTTCCAGCTGTCTTGGATCTGATTGACGGATACTCGCAATTATCGGGCTATAAAATTAACTGGACCAAATCTGTAGCATTCCCACTGAACCGCTGGGTACATGAGGCTGACATGCAGGCCTTTCCCTTCCTTTGGCAATCCCGCATGGTGAAGTATCTCGGGGTCCATTACTGTTCTCCTTTAGAAGACACTATCAGTTTTAATGCCAAAGAGGTAGTCTCCAAAGTCCGTGAGCTCACAAATCGTTGGTCTCCCTTATCTCTTACATGGTGGGGCCGCTTAGAAACTGTGAAAATGATGATAGTCCCCAAAGTGAACTACATTTTAGAAATGCTGCCATGCTTACTTCCGCTACATACTTATAAAGATATTGAGGGCCTTCTCGTCCGTTATCTCTGGCAGGGCAAGCCACCAAGGATAGCTAAACAAAAACTACAGTCTGCAAAGGAAAGTGGGGGTACCAGATTTCCTGATTTTCTTAGATATCATCAAGCCTTCCTACTTAAGCAAGGTGCCCGATGGCTAGATGCCTCAACAGACAGCAGACCAGTTTGGCTTGACATAGAAGAGGAGCTTAGTAGCCCAATTCCGTTGACCCATCTCCCCGGTATGTCCTATCAAGTAGACACCCGCCATCCACCAATGATTGTCGATACTCTTGCGGCCTTTAACACTCTCATTCTATCACTGGGCCCGAACGTATGTCCTCAGGACGGACTCCCGCTATGGAATAACCCCAGAATTCAAGTCCTAAATAGAACGATAGCATGGAAACCCTGCTACTCAAGGGGGATCTGGACACCCCAACAGCTTTTCTCTGCAGCTCGTTGGAAAACCTTTTCTGATTTACAAAAGGAATTTGCGTTACCAGCGAAACACTACTTTCAATTGATGCAGCTTCAACACTGTCTCAAAAGTGCTCGAATTATGCCGCCCTCTGCCCCTACTGAGGACGGGCTATTAGGGATAGTTCACTCTATTAGTAGTACACATGGGGTAGCCTCTAACTTTTATAAAATATTATGTCAGGGTACAGACACGGCCACTTTTAGAGCCCAACAAGCCTGGGAGCGCGAACTGCAAACCACTTTAACCCCTGGGCAATGGAGCGTTTTCTGGAGCAAAGTAGTGCGGGTTTCCCGGTCTGCCTCTGTTACCCAAACTCTCTTCTTTTTTGCACACAGATGCTTTTATACCCCAGAAAAAATAGCCAAATGGCACACAAGTGCTGGGGACCAGTGTTGGTCTTGCCATACTGCTGTGGGAACCTTCGCTCATGTTATTTATGAATGTCCTCAACTACAGGTTTATTGGGGGCGGGTTTGGGGTTGTATTCAATTTATCTTACACCTTCACGAGCCTCTCTCTTGGAAGATCGTGGGACTCCGCTCTGTGGCGGAGGTCCCCTCTCTTCCTAAGAAGGGTCGCTTTCTCCTTGACTTCATGCTGGGTATAGCCATATGCTTAATCACGAGGAATTGGAAGGATAGCTCTCGACTTACTGTCAATGAATGGTGGAACCTCGTCTGCTTATATAGTAAATATGAGCAGATACCTTGGAGAGCTATTCCCCATGCCCAAACTCACTCTCGCTTGTCTAAATGGCAGCTGCTTAATGATTATGTACAATCTGCTCATTGTTCCAACATGCCTGTATAATGTGCACTCATCATGTTTCAGATCACCGTTAGGTTTTGTAACACAATAATGTAAGTACACGCCCGCTTCGGGAATGATTAGTTTTCTAGAGAAGAAGCAGGGGGGAGGGGGGTGGCAGGGGTTTATTTTGGTGTATGTATTACACTTTATGTATCTGTCTTTTAGCTGTATGTCTTCCTTTTCCTTTGTTGTTATAAAACGAAAATAAAGAATTTAAAAAAAAAAAAAACCTTTTGGCGAAGGGACTGATGTCAGAATTGACAGATCATTTAACCCCCGGAGTCTTTCGGAAACCCGCATGCGCGGCGTTTTTTGAAAGAGCAGGATAGCCATTGATAACGCAGTGTAGATCGAAAAATCCGAAGTTGTGGAAATACTTCCTGTTTTTGCTATGGTATGCCTATTGTTTTTTGCATGAATTTACGCCAGTCTTTTTGAACATTGTTTTGTTAGTAACATTTTTGCATCTTCTACACCATCTAACATTGGACCATTAGCTTATTTATTTGAAGGGTGATACACTTATTTTTCCATTTATTTTGCACACGGACATTCGATGGCTTTCAAAAGGAAATTGCCTAGCAAGATTCGTAAGCCTATTTGATAGAATAGTCAGTTTCTTCGAAAGTGAAGTGGTGGTAGATTTCGCAGAGGAAATAAAGAACCACAAATGTGACATCTACGTTTTAGCCTGGATTTTCCAGCAGTAACAAGTATTTCCTGTTTCTTGTAAGAAACAGGAAATGCTTATTACTGCCTTTAGAAACTCTGCGACCCATCAGTTTAAAAGACAGCAGAGCCGCAGGAACAGAAAAAAGTTCCCGCTGCTGCTTTCGCTTTTTGAAGGATGAATCAGTGAGAGGAGAGAAGGAGAGGGGAAGGAAAGGGGCCAGAAGGGAGCAGACATTGTGGGGGGGGGGGGGGGAGCGGGAAGGGAGAAAACACGGCAGATCTGGAAGGGATCAGAAATGTGGGGAGCTAAAAGGGAGCAGACATTGGGGGCTACAAGGGAGCAGACACTGGGGGGGGGGAGCAGGAAGGGAGCTGACATGGGAGGGGGCACGGGGACTGGAAGGTATTTGGACTATAAGGGGTTGGACGATGGAGAAGGAGGGGGACTAGAAGGGAATAGACACCAGTGGCAGTGCTGGTAATGCAAGGGGGTTGACACTGGGAGGGGAGGCTGTAAAGGGGGCTGATACTGGGGAGGGTTACTGGGACTGGAAAAAGCCTGATGGAAGAAAATGAAGAAAGCAAAAGGAGAGACAAGAAATGGTAGATGGACTATAGACCACAGAAAGAGAGCTAAGAGAAGATAGAGGAAAACAGAAACCTCAGATCAGGACCAGCATGATCAAAGATCATCAGACAACAAAGGTAGAAAAAATAATTTTATTTTCAATTTAGTGATTGGACTTTGCACTATCTTTATATTTCACACAGTATGTGGAACTGCATCTCTTATCTGGTGTGGCACCGCATGCGGAGTCTGGCTTCTTAGGGTTTCATTTTATTTTTTGTCTAAATATTTTTATTTTTACTTTAGATTGCGGTCACTTATTCTGTACTTGGTGAGGGTCTGTGTTCTGAGTGTGCGATCAAGGCCAGATGTTCTATTAACATGGAGTTTGTACATAGGTATCTGTACTGTAGTAATTTGACTTATACAGCTTTTCAAATAGGTGTATGGATGTTTTGGGGCCTATTGCAGTATTTTGTATGAGTTTTGGAAGTGTTTGCTGGTAGATTTGGCCTTGTAGATCTTCAGTGACTTTTGCAGTGTTTTATATTAGTTCACAATATACCTGGCACTAGAGAATGTTTATGTTGTTGTTAGAGAGATGGCCAGTATCAGATTTTTTTTATTTTTGCCTGTTTGTATGATAAAAATATTAACAAATAAATAAATAAGTAAAAGTTGGATGGAATGGACTTCAAAGGAGTGAAAGGAGTGACACTTAGGTGGCAGGAGGGGTTGGCATTGTCAGGAAGAGAAAGTAGAAGCTCAACACCACTGCCATGGCCAGTGGAATGAGGTGTGTGAGAGAACTAATAACCACCATGATAGAGAGCAACGACTGACACTGTGGGGTATATTTACTAAGCAGTCTTAACGTGCGCCTGGCGTTAGTGTGCAGGATGCCATATAAGGTAGTGGGTGTTCCGGTCTTAAGGTAGCATTTAGGGTTATCGTGCGATAAGGTACATTTTCATGCAATAGAGGCAGCCGTGGCACGTTAATGCGCATTAGCCTTAATTAGGCATGCTGACCTACAAACACAACAACAGAGGTGTAGCACAATGGTTAATATATTGGCTGATAAAGCAGGGGTCATGAGTTCAATCCCCCAGTGGGCTTGATGAATAAGGCTGTCTGAGGCATTACCCTTTACTTTAAATCAGTGCTGTCTGAGGCATTTTCTTTTTTTAATTTAAATTAGTGCTGCCAGCAAACGCACCCTCACAATGCTGTAACCTAAGGTGTCGCATAAGGAGCCCTATAAGGCACTCCAGAGGGCACATTATAAAGTGCACTGTCCGCCACGGCACCTTATAATGTTCCCTATAGGGCACCTTATAGGGCACCTTATGAGGCACCTTAAGGCTATAGCACTGTGAGGGTGTTTTTGCTGGCAGCACTAATTTAAATTAAAAAAGAAAATGCCTCAGACAGCAATATCAAATAACCCCACTGTGGGACCAAACCCATGACATCTGGCTCTACAGACAGCAAAGTAACCAGTGGACTACAGCTCTACAGCTACTAGCAAACCCCTGGCTGGCTACAGAAGGACTGCAGGTCACCACACAAACTGTCTGCTATGGTTACCAGGATAGGGTTAACCCACCCGTACCCATGATGCACTGCACATGCAAATCAGTAGTCTACAGATGCTCACAAGATGGGGTATGCACCCCCACAGCACCTCGGCCTGATAGGAGGAACTGACCATGTGCACCCCCACAGCACCTCAGCCTGTTAGGGGGTACTGACCATGTGTGTTATTGGCACAGAGTAGCTACAGACCATCACATTGTGTGGGTACTGTGCTCACCCTGAGAGTGATGTGGGGTGCCTAGCACCAGGTCCACAGAAACTTTGATAGCTGAAATAGACTATGCTGCAAGTCCCCATCAGTGCTAGTGTATGTGATAGATAGTTTCTGAAGACACACCTAGGGTACATCTGCATTTCTCAATCATGTTTAGCCCTTATGGGCTATGATGTACCCAGAATAGAGCACGTTCTGTGTTGGTGCCATGGTCACATGATGTAGAGTGGAGTGGAGGGGGTGTTTGGACCCATAGGCAGATTATGTACCACCACCCAACCCACCCTCTGTGGCTCAGGGTGGGAAACAGGATCTCCCACCAACAGATCCACATTCTACCTCCCTGCAATGGTGGCAGTAGAAGGGACCATCAACCGCAGTCCTGCTGGAAAACAGACACCCTACAGGACAGTCAATGCAGATCTGTAACCATCTGTCTGCCTTATGGATGCATACAGATAGGCATCCATAAGGCAAGGCAGACAGACAGTAGGCCTGGAAATGCTCAGCTGCCCCCACCATTATCTGACAGTCTCCAGCCACTGCACCCTGCAAGGTGTTCCAGCCAGACAATACTAACTGCAGACAGTCTGCTAGCTAGTCCATAGTGCATATCCCTGGAGGAGATGCATGTACACAGAACTGGGATGTCAGCATACACACCAAGCAGATAAGACAGTGATTGGGCCCCAAAAAGAGAACTCATAAATATCACTTGAGAAAAATGCTGTATAGCACTATGGGGGAACCTAGCCATGCCATGGTCACTGCTCAGTCAGGGTGAGAGTGACCTCCCAGCAGGACATGCTGTGGCCACCCTGTCTGTGCAGGTGGTGGCCGGGCACTACAATGTCCGAGTCATTGCCCTATGCCGTGTGCAGATGCATCCTGGCCAGGCCACCCTGTCCGGGCTATACCCATGGTACCTTGCTCCACAATATGCACATTGGCAGGCTGACACTGGCAACAGTGAAAGCAGTGTGGGCTGAGGAAGGTGTTGGCAGCCATCACACACTGGGTAGACAGACACACACTCCCACACCTATGCCAGCATTGTGCAACTATAGAGGCTTTTGGCAGCCCTGGCCACCGCACCAGTCCTGGGCACAGTGCAGGCATGGCTATGGTACGCAATACTGTTGGGGGTCACTTCCCAGGGTGGTAAACACTGTCAGACACCAGACCTGAAACACCCTCCACAGACATCAGAGAGGTTGCTATGATACAGCTCAATGACAAGTCTAAAAAATAAGATGGGAGAGTTAGAATATATAGCACTAAATGAAAGGTTAGATATGATTGGAATATCAGAGACATGGTGGAAGGAGGACAACCAGTGGGACACTGTGATACCTGGGTACAAACTATATTGTAATGATAGAGCTGATCAAATTGGTGGAGGGGTTGCTCTCTATGTTAGAGAGGCCATTGAGTCAGAAAGGATTAAAGTTTTGCAGGAAACAAAATCTGCTGTAGAATCTATATGGATTGAAATTCCATGTAAAAGGGGGAAGGCAATGGCAGTGGGGGTGTACTATCGAGAGCCTTGCCAGAATGACCAAATGGATGACGAAATGCTCAAAGAAATCAAGGAAGCTAACAAAAGTTACAGTGCAGTAATAATAATGGGTGATTTCAACTACCCCGGTATCAACTGGGTCAGTGTCATGTCAGGACATGCTAGGGAGATAAAGTTCCTAGATGAAATAAATGACTGCTTCTTGGAGCAGCTGGTTCATGAACTGACCAGAGGGGAAGCCATATTAGACCTAGTCCTTAGTGGAACAACAGATCTAGTGCAAGAGATAAGGTTGTTGGGGCCACTTGGCAATAGTGATCATAGCATGATCGCCTTTGATTTAATTAGTGGAGGAGGGATAGTAAGGAAATCCACAGAACTACCTTTTAACTTTCGAAAGGGAAACTTTGATAAAATGAGGAAAATAGTTAAGAAAAAACTAAAAGGAGCAGTTGCAAAGGTTAAAGACGTACATCAGGTTTGGCTGTTGTTGAAAAATACTATCTTGGAAGCCCAGACCAGCTGTATTCCACGCTTTGGGAAAAGTGGAAGGAAGTCCAAAAAACTGCCAGCATGGTTTAAAGGTGAGGTCAGAGAGGCTGTTGTTGCCAAAAAAGCATCTTTCAGGAAATGGAAAAAAGAGCCAAACGATGAAACCTGGAAACAGCACAAGCACTGGCAAGTCAAATGCAAGGCATTGATAAGGCAGGCAAAGGGAGAATTTGAGAAGAAGCTTGCTGCGGAAGCAAAAACGCGAAGTAAAGACCTTTTCAAGTACATTTGTAGCAAAAAACCTGTGAGAGAGTCAGTTGGTCCATTAGATGATAAAGGGGTTAAAGGAGCACTAAGAGGCGACAAGGCGATAGCAGAGAGATTGAATGAATTCTTTGATTCAGTCTTTACTGAGGAAGATGTAGGGATGTTACCCATGACTGAAGTGGCATTTAAAGGTGCGGAAGAATTGAAGGAAATATCGATACATCGGGAAGATGTATTACAACTATTAGATAAACTGAAGAGTAGCAAATCACCTGGGCCGGATGGTATACATCCAAGGGTGTTGAAAGAACTGAAATACGAGTAATCTGTGAACTATCATTAAAATCATCTCTAATACCTGAAGATTGGAGGATCGCCAATGTAACACCAATTTTTAAAAAGGGTTCCAGGGGTGATCCGGGAAAACTACAGACTGGTGAGCCTGACATCAGTACCGGGAAAAATGGTAGAAACCATCATAAAGAATAAAATTACTCAGCATGTAGATAGTCATGACCTAATGGGAGACAGCCAACATGGCTTTAGACAAGGAAGATCTTGTCTTACTAATCTGTTATGTTTTTTTGAAGGACTGAATAATCAGGTGGACAAAGGTGAGTTGGTTGATATTGTGTATCTGGACTTTCAGAAAGCCTTTGACAAGGTCCCTCATCAAAGACTTTTGGCAAAACTAAAGAGTCATGGGATAGGAGGCAGTGTACTATTGTGGATCAGGAACTGGTTAAAAGATAGAAAGCAGAGGGTAGGGCTAAATGGCCAATTTTCCCAATGGAGAAAGGTGAATAGTGGTGTACCCCATGGATCTGTGCTGGGTCCGCTGCTTTTTGACATATTCATAAATGACCTGGAAAGTGGAATAACGAGTGAGGTTATCAAATTTGCAGATGACACAAAACTATTTAAAGTTGTTAAAACCCAAGAGGATTGTGGAAAATTGCAAGAGGATCTTGATAAATTGGAAGACTGGGCATCAAAATGGCAGATGAAATTTAATGTGGACAAGTGCAAGGTTATGCACCTAGGGAAGAACAACCCAAACTATGGTTTCATGATGCATGGTTCCACATTAGGAACCACCACCCAGGAAAAAGATTTAGGCGTCATTGTGGATGTGGCTGTTACTTCTGGAGAGAAATCTGCAATTGTGAGTATATACTTCTGGGAATTTTTCTGAAAGGAATTTTTTTTTCTTTTAATGCTAATTAATCTGTGAACCCACTATTTTTTGTTAAATCAGTCAGGGCCTAGTAGCAGCAGTTTAAGATTCAATTTAAAACACAGAAGAGAACTTTCTGGTTACCTTTCATACCCAGTAGAGAACTGTAGTTTAAATTTCATAGTCACTCAGGGCCTAGCATCAGCAAAGTACTTTTAGATTCAATTTAAAACACAGAAGAGAGCTTTCTGGTTAAATTTAGAATCCAGCAGAGAGCTTGTAGTTTAAATTTTATAGTCACTCAGGGCCTAGCATCAGCAAAGTACTTTTAGTTTTAATTTAAAACACAGAAGAGAGCTTTCTGGTTAAATTTAGAATCCAGCAAAGAGCTTGTAGTTTAAATTTCATAATAGGTTAGAGCCTAGCAGCAGCAAAGAGCTATAATTTAAATCAAATCAGAATATAGCTTAGCACAAAAGGCAAACAAGGTCAATTTTCATTGAGCAGCATATAAAATCTTCTAGAGACCTTTACAAAGAGGCCTTCTACCTAGTGGGCAAGCGACCTGTGAAGCTTTTTCAATAGGTGTTAACACCAGCTGGCAGTTCAAAAGGCCATTTTGAAAGACTCCTTTTATCAAAGCAAGGACTGTTAATTGCCCAGGAAGTAGGTCACTGCTTAACTCGGCAGCACAAGCATAAATAGCTCAACCAGAGCTCTGTGATCCTCAGTCTTGAAGGGCTAGAAAGGGGGGCTGTTACTTCTGGAGAGAAATCTGCAATTGTGAGTATATACTTCTGGGAATTTTTCTGAAAGGAATTTTTTTTTTCTTTTAAAGCTAATTAATCTGTGAACCCGCTATTTTTTGTTAAATCAGTCAGGGCCTAGTAGCAGCAGTTTAAGATTCAATTTAAAACACAGAAGAGAACTTTCTGGTTACCTTTCATACCCAGTAGAGAGCTGTAGTTTAAATTTCATAGTCACTCAGGGCCTAGCATCAACAAAGTACTTTTAGATTCAATTTAAAACACAGAAGAGAGCTTTCTGGTTAAATTTAGAATCCAGCAGAGAGCTTGTAGTTTAAATTTCATAGTCACTCAGGGCCTAGCATCAGCAAAGTACTTTTAGTTTCAATTTAAAACACAGAAGAGAGCTTTCTGGTTAAATTTAGAATCCAGCAAAGAGCTTGTAGTTTAAATTTCATAATAGGTTAGAGCCTAGCAATAACAAAGAGCTATAATTTAAATCAAATCAGAATATAGCTTAGCACAAAAGGCAAACAAGGTCAATTTTCCTTGAGCAGCATATAAAGTCTTCTAGAGACCTTTACAAAGAGGCCTTCTACCTAGTGGGCAAGCGACCTGTGAAGCTTTTTCAATAGGTGTTAACACCAGCTGGCAGTTCAAAAGGCCATTTTGAAAGACTCCTTCTATCCAAGCAAGGACTGTTAATTACCCAGGAAGTAGGTCACTGCTTAACTCGGCAGCACAAGCATAAATAGCTCAACCAGAGCTCTGTGATCCTCAGTCTTGAAGGACTAGAAAGGGGGGCTGTTACTTCTGGAGGGAAATCTGCAATTGTGAGTATATACTTCTGGGAATTTTTCTGAAAGGAATTTTTTTTTCTTTTAAAGCTAATTAATCTGTGAACCCACTATTTTTTGTTAAATCAGTCAGGGCCTAGTAGCAGCAGTTTAAGATTCAATTTAAAACACAGAAGAGAACTTTCTGGTTACCTTTCATACCCAGTAGAGAGCTGTAGTTTAAATTTCATAGTCACTCAGGGCCTAGCATCAGCATAGTACTTTTAGATTCAATTTAAAACACAGAAGAGAGCTTTCTGGTTAAATTTAGAATCCAGCAGAGAGCTTGTAGTTTAAATTTCATAGTCACTCAGGGCCTAGCATCAGCAAAGTACTTTTAGTTTCAATTTAAAACACAGAAGAGAGCTTTCTGGTTAAATTTAGAATCCAGCAGAGAGCTTGTAGTTTAAATTTCATAATAGGTTAGAGCCTAGCAGCAGCAAAGAGCTATAATTTAAATCAAATCAAAATATAGCTTACCTCAGCAGCACAGGACAGGGTACTGTGTAGCAGCCCTCTTTTAATAAGTGTTATATCCCTCCCTCCCCACGCCCACCCACCCCTGGGATAATCACAGCTTTATAGGTACTTGCACATCTTAAAAGACAGGAGGTGCTCTCAGGTGAATCTCGTTACCCAAATCAGTCATACACTAAGGACCTGAGATTAATTAAGCTTCAGGTGCACAAGGTATATTAAACTTATTAGGTACAGTTTTATTGGTATAAATATCCATAGCACCCTTTAGTACGTAAAGAACTTAAAGATCTAAACACAAACTTAAAACTAAGATGCAGACAGCAGTCCAGCAGCGGGATGTGGGATTTCCAGTCTTTTGCATTGAGTGTCACATGTATGATTTTCTCCCAGTTGGTGAGAGGTCTTACATGTGCACTAGGTGCAAGGAGCTCTTTGCTCTCAGGGAACGAGTCCGTTCTCTAGAGGCTAGAGTAGCAGACCTGGAAAACATAAGACAGACAGAGAGGTACATAGACGAGACCTACAGGGATATAGTCCTGAAATCCCACCTCCAGTCTGGCAGCATCCCTGTTGCCATGGAGGAGAGAGGTCATGTGACAGGAGAGCATCACCCTGGTGTGGCAGGAAGTGATCCTGTAACTAGGACCTGTCCTCCAGGTGATGTAAACCCCTCTCGCACCGAGGAAGTTTCTCCAGGGCCATGTGCCCATGAGGGAAGGGTTAGGACAGCAGTTATAGTTGGTTATTCGATCATTAGGCATGTAGATAGCTGGGTGGCTGGTGGACGTGATGATCGCCTGGTAACATGCCTGCCTGGTGCGAAGGTAGCGGACCTCATGCGCCACCTAGATAAGGTCTTAGATAGTGCTGGGGAGGAGTCTGCTGTCTTGGTACATGTCGGTACCAATGACATAGGAAAATGTGGTAGGGAGGTTCTGGAAGCTAAATTTAGGCTTTTAGGTAGGAAGTTGAAATCCAGAACTTCCAGGGTAGCGTTCTCCGAAATGCTTCCCGTTCCATGCGCAGGACCCAAAAGGCAGGCAGAGCTCCGGAGTCTCAATGTGTGGATGAGACAATGGTGCAGAGATGAGGGGTTTGGATTTGTTAGGAACTGGGGAACATTCTGGGGAAAGGAGGGGCTCTTCCGAAGGGATGAGCTTCACCTTAACCGGGATGGAACCAGGCTGCTGGCATTAACCTTTAAAAAGGAGATAGAGCAGCTTTTAAACTAGATGATAGGGGAAAGCTGACAGTCGCCCAAGAGCGCATGGTTCGGAAGAAAAAAAAAGAGTAAAGTAGCCCAAATGCCCTCAAGTATGGAGCAGACAGAGCTTAAAGATCCCAAATTACCCATGTCTACCAATAGCCAAATTAATATGAATAAAATACAGTCTCTAAAATGCTTGTATGCAAATGCTAGAAGTCTACAAAACAAGATGGGAGAGTTAGAATATATAGCACTAAACGAGAGGTTAGATATGATTGGAATATCAGAGACATGGTGGAAGGAGGACAACCAGTGGGACACTGTGATACCTGGGTACAAACTGTATCGTAATGATAGAGCTGATCTAATTGGTGGAGGGGTTGCGCTCTATGTTAGAGAGGGCATTGAGTCAGAAAGGATTAAAGTTTTGCAGGAAACAAAATTTGCTGTAGAATCTCTATGGATTGAAATTCCATGTAAAAAGGGGAAGGCGATGGCAGTGGGGGTGTACTATCGTCCGCCTGGCCAGAATGAACAAATGGATGATGAAATGCTCAAAGAAATCAAGGAAGCTAGCAAAAGTTACAGTGCAGTAATAATAATGGGTGATTTCAATTACCCCGGTATCGACTGGGTCAGTGTCACAGCAGGACATGCTAGGGAGATAAAGTTCCTAGATGAAATAAATGACTGCTTCTTGGAGCAGCTGGTTCATGAACCAACCAGAGGGGAAGCAATATTAGACCTAGATGTAGTGCAAGAGATAAGGGTGTTGGGGCCCCTTGGCAATAGTGATCATAGCATGATCACCTTTGATTTAATTAGTGGAGGAGGGATAGTAAGGAAATCCACAGTACTACCTTTTCACTTTCGAAAGGGAGACTATGATAAAATGAGGAAAACAGTTAAGAAAAAACTAAAAGGAGCAGTTGCAAAGGTTAAAGACTTACATCAAGCTTGGGTGTTGTTCAAAAATACTATCTTGGAAGCCCAAGCCAGCTTTATTCCACGCCTTAAGAAAAGTGGAAGGAAGTCAAAAAAACTGCCAGCATGGTTTAAAGGTGAGGTCAGAGAGGCTGTTGTTGCCAAAAAAGCATCTTTCAGGAAATGGAAAAAAGAGCCAAACGACGAAACCTGGAAACAGCACAAGCACTGGCAAGTCAAATGCAAGGCATTAATAAAGCAGGCAAAGGTGGAATTTGAGAAGAAGCTTGCTGCGGAAGCAAAAACGCAAAATAAAGATTTTTTCAAGTACATTCGCAACAAAAAACCTGTGAGAGAGTCAGTTGGTCCATTAGATGATAGAGGTGACAAGGCGATAGCAGAGAGACTGAATGAATTCTTTGCTTCGGTCTTTACTGAGGAAGATATAGGAATGTTACCCATGACTGAAGTGGTATTTAAAGGTGCAGAAGAGTTGAAGGAAATATCGATACATAGGGAAGATGTATTACAACTATTAGATAAACTGAAGAGTAGCAAATCACCTGGGCCGGATGGTATACATCCAAGGGTGTTGAAAGAACTGAAATATGAGATTGCAGACCTGCTATTAGTAATCACTGAACTATCATTAAAATCATCTCTAATTCCTGAAGATTGGAGGATAGCCAATGTAACACCAATTTTTAAAAAGGGTTCCAGGGGTGATCCGGGAAACTACAGACCGGTGAGCTTGACGTCAGTACCGGGAAAAAATGGTAGAAACCATCATAAAGAATAAAATTATTCAGCATTTAGATAGTCATGGCCTAATGGGAGACAGCCAACATGGCTTTCGACAAGGAAGATCTTGCCTTACTAATCTGTTATGTTTTTTTGAAGGTGTGAATAAACAGGTGGACAAAGGTGAGTCGGTTGATATAGTGTATCTGGACTTTCAGAAAGCCTTTGACAAGGTCCCTCATCAGAGACTTTTGGCAAAACTAAAGAGTCATGGGATAGGAGGCAGTGTACTACTGTGGATCAGTAACTGGTTAAAAGATAGAAAGCAGAGGGTAGGGCTAAATGGCCAATTTTCCCAATGGAGAAAGGTGAATAGTGGTGTACCCCAGGGATCTGCGTTGGGTCCTCTGCTTTTTGACATATTCATAAATGACCTGGAAAGTGGAATAACGAGTGAGATTATCAAATTTGCAGATGACACAAAACTATTTAAAGTTGTTAAAACCCAAGAGGATTGTGGAAAATTGCAAGAGGATCTTGATATATTGGAAGACTGGGCATTAAAATGGCAGATGAAATTTAATGTGGACAAGTGCAAAGTTATGCACCTAGGGAAGAACAACCCAAACTATGGTTACATGAATCAAGGTTCCACTTTAGGAACCACCACACAGGAAAAAGATTTAGGCGTCATTGTGGATAACATGTTAAAACCCTCGGCCCAGTGTGCAGCGGCAGCCAAGAGAGCAAATAGAATGCTAGGTATGATAAGGAAAGGAATGGAAAATAAAACAAAAGATATTATAATGCCTCTATATCGTTCCATGGTGAGACCGCACCTTGAATATTGTGTGCAATTCTGGTCGCCGTTTCTTAAAAAGGATATAGCGTTATTAGAAAAGGTTCAGAGAAGAGCCACCAAAATGGTAAAGGGGATGGAAGGATACTCCTATGAAGAAAGGCTATAACCTGGAAAAGAGACGGCTGAGGGGAGATATGATAGAAGTCTATAAATTAATGAACGGAGTGGAACGGGTAAACGTAGATCGATTGTTTACGTTATCAGAATATAGACAGACTAGGGGACATGCAATGAAGCTACAGGGTAAACTATTTAAGACTAATAAAAGAAAATATTTTTTCACTCAACGTTTAATCAAACTCTGGAATTTGTTACCGGAGGATGTAGTAAAAGCTGTTAGTGTAGCTGGGTTTAAAAAAGGTTTGGACAAGTTCCTGGAGGAAAAGTCCATAAACCATTATTAAGAAGGGACCCAGGATATCAATGCTTGACCCAGTACAAGCATTGTGGAACCTGTGTCTTTTGGGGAAACTGGGCTTGATGGACCTTGGTCTGACCCAGTATGGCATATCTTATGTTCTTATGTACCATGTTAAAACCCTCGGCCCAGTGTGCAGCGGCGGCCAAGAGAGCAAATAGAATGCTAGGTATGATAAGGAAAGGAATGGAAAATAAAACAAAAGATATTATAATGCCTCAATATCGTTCCATGGTGAGACAAAAAACCTTGAATATTGTGTGCAATTCTGGTCACCGTTTCTTAAAAAGGATATAGCGATTTTAGAAAAGGTTCAGAGAAGAGCCACCAAAATGGTAAAGGGGATGGAAGGATACTCCTATGAAGAAAGGCTAAAAAGGTTGGGGCTCTTTAACCTGGGTTTAAAAAAGGTTTGGACAAGTTCCTGGAGGAAAGGTCCATAAACCATTATTAAGAAGGGACCCAGGATACCAATGCTTGAACCTATACAAGCATTGTGGAACCTGTGTCCCTTGGGGAAGCTGCTTGGTACGTATGACCTAGATTGGCCACTGTTGGAAACAGAATACTGGGCTTGATGGACCTTGGTCTGACCCAGTATGGGATGTCTTATGTTCTTATGAGCAGATTGTGCTTAACCTAGGGATTGCTATCTGCCAGTAATCATAGCAACCTTTTGATATATGTGCACCGTATTCCCAGGTTTAGGGCAGCATTGCTAAGGTATGCAAGTGCTAGTATTGGGAGATGGTGCTGCACGCAGGGCCCAACATCCTGCCTGTCCAGGAGGCTTTGGATAATGGCGCCTGTGGGTGTGGGTGTTTCTGCCCCTGTTGGCAGCTGCTCTAGGGCAGAGATTCCCAATTCCAGTCCTGATGGGCCAAACACTGTTCGGGTTTTCATGCTGTCCCTAATGAATATACATGGATACATCTGCATACCATGGGGGCGGCGCATAGAAATGCAGCACTGGCATCTTTATTAGAGACAGCATGATGCCTGAATGGAGTTTGTCCCTCCAGGACTGCATTTAGGAAACTCTTCTCTAGGTATTGCACATGTCTATGGTGTCTGTGCTCTGTAGGGTAAAATATAGGCGTTTATGCCGTGTCTATTTAATCTGCAATCACCCACCTAAACAGGGCTAGGCCATGGTCTGCTGTGGGTAGCTGCCACTGCCCCCTCCACCACCAGTACCCCTCTATCGCCATGCTGACATGCCCTTCTGCTGGTGGTGCACAGTCTCAGGCCATCCAGTGTGCCAGTAGGCGGCTGCCGATGGTGTGCGTTCTGGGGTAGGGGTGCCTGCATAGATGTCCACGCTTCCCCCCAGCACCGCTTGCCAATGTTCTGTGCCCTTAGGGGTACCTGCTGGGTACTATCCCCTGTGACACTGTGGGAAACACACTCATGCCCATGTTGGGCCCTCATCAGTTGCTGTTTGGCGACTCTATTTATTTATTTATTTACATTCTCTTATATACCGCGCTATTCTGCATCAGTGTGATTTACATTGAACAAACTGAAATTACATTGAACAGGGCATTATAACTTGGAGATAACTATTTTACAGGGAACATGGGCTATGGAGGGTTAAGTGGCTTGCCCAAGACCACAAGGAGCACCTGTGGGACTAGAAACCCCAGTCCTTCCGGCCCAAGGTTGCTGTCCTCTAGTGGGATTTGAACCCCCGACCTTCCGGCCTGAAGTACCTTGCCCCAACCACTAGGCCACTCCTCCACTCCTCCACTCTACTGTTTAAGCATTCCTATGGGTCACCTAGGCATCACCGTAGTCCGCACTATGGCCCAGCTGCACCACAGCATGTGCCACCTGCAGCCCTCTGTATCCCCTTTTCCAGCATCTGTCCAGTTGCCTGTTATGACATGCCCACTCTGCTGTTGCAGGACATGTGCACGCCATAGGAAACCTGTCCAATAGAAAGGGAAAACCCTGATCAGCGCTATTTCACTGTGGGATCATTCACCTTGTATGGGGACAGAGCATAGACCCTTCCAAAATTAATATCTTTTTTTGGAGCTTTCTTGGTAGTGTTTTTTGATGTTTCCCATTAATATCACAATTGCTCAGCTTGGTTATGTTTTTTTTACATTTTGTTGAGGTCATTTTCAATGTTTATTTGCCCTTTTGTTCCATGCACATGTATCACACTTATCACTATCTGTTGGTTTCCCTGGTTTTGCTGTACATTGCTGACAGAAATGGTTTCTCTTCCCTTTAAATCTGCTCTAACGCTAGGGTTTCACTGGCGTTAGTTTTCAGCCCCAGATCCCACAGCGTTAGTGTGCAGGGAGCCTCTCCCCTCCCACTCTCCACCCATTAACCCTCTCCTCTGCCCTCCTGGAGCCTTTCTCCGCCTTCAGCGCTCATTTGTGCCGCTGTGCGCGTTATCGCGCGCTAAGCTACCTTATCACCCGGTAAAGCGCCATTATTGTGCGATAAGGTACCTTATTGCCCGATAACGTGACAGCAGTGCAAATAGCGCCCTTTAGTAAACATACCCCTGTGTCTTCTGGGAGGAGCCAAGTTTCAGTTAGAGCGGGAAGATGGAGAGCATTAGAGAGCATGAGGAAAAGCAAGTTTATTTGAAATGCAGTGTGCGTTCCACAAGGCACTTGAGAAAAGGAGAGAGGAAGGGGAAAGGAGAGGGATATGAATAAGATTAGAGGTGTTGCGTGAATATCTCTTCTCAGAGTGTGACAAAAAATAGGGGGGCCTGGGTTGGGGTTGATAACTCCAGATGAGAGAAGGAGAAGGAGTAGCAGAGTTTGGGATAGAGAGGAGACAGCACGGAGAGAGGAGATGCTGAATAAGAGGGAGAAAGTGGTGAAGCTCAAGAGCTGATGACAGGGTAGAGGACAGAATGAAGGGAGAAGTGAGGATGGTAAAGTGGAGATAAGGAGGGGAAGAGTGAAAGAGCTTTTAGGGGGGGAGACAATTAGGGAGTATGAAGAATAGGAAGACAAAGTGATGAGGAGCCATAGAAGAGAGATGGAGAAGAGAACAGAGGCCAGAAGAAATAGAAAGGTGGGAGAGAGACCACAAGGGATTAGGTGCACCTGTGAGTAAGCAAGGTAATGAGCAGATGACAGCTATAAGAGACTGAGTGCCAGGGGATGGGTGGATTTGTAGAGGGGAGGAGGTGGGAAAAAAGTTGTTCAGCTGCGAAAAGCTGAACAATAGTGCAAAAGGTACAAATGAGGTAAAAGGGCACACTAACAATGATAAATAAATAAATATATATAGGAGTATGTTTACTAAACTGCGGTAATGTCATTCGCGTTAGGTTCCGCGGTAAAGGTACAGATGCCCATATAAAGGCGTGAGCGTTGCATCGTTACAGCAAGCTGTAGCAGGAAACACGCGTTACAAGGCGCCTTAGACTAACGAGCGTTACAAGGCACCTTGTAAGGCACCTTGCAAGGCACCTTGTAAAGCGTCTTGTAAGGTGCCATGAAAGGTGCCATGTAAGGTGCCCTGTAAGGTGCCTCATAAGGCGCCCTATAGGGCCTCCTAGGCTAAGCGCCATATTAGGCACCCTTGGACAAGGCACCGCAGAAGGCACCCTGGGCTATGGAACCATAGGTTAAGGTGGCCTAACAAGGTTATGGTGTCCTAGGTTAGTGTGCCCTAGGGACTGCAAGGTGCCTCAGGATGACATGCATGACCTGTGTGGAACAGTGACAGATGTAGCCCTAACACTAGATAGAGCACTCAGGAAAGGCAATGAATAGGTGAGTGAAAGAGGGAGAAGTGGGAGCCGCTGGACTTGCCATATCTGCGGGCATCCCATGTGCCTGCCAGTACTGATGACAAACATGGTGGGGCAGCTGTACCATAGCACAGGGTGTTGGCAATGTAAAGTACTGGAAAAACAGTTGGTGGCAGATGATGGGAATACGTGTCCCTCAGTGGAGGCGGAGGTGGCAGGATAGTTACAATGATGGGTGGACAGAGGAGTGGTGGTGCCATGCAGATCAGGCACAGGCGAGGCAAGCATGAAGAGGCGCAATGCAGGAAAGGGTAGCAGTGCATGACATGGGGTGGCAACCT
This sequence comes from Ichthyophis bannanicus, assembly GCA_033557465.1. Classification (NCBI taxonomy): domain Eukaryota; kingdom Metazoa; phylum Chordata; class Amphibia; order Gymnophiona; family Ichthyophiidae; genus Ichthyophis; species Ichthyophis bannanicus. The sequence goes on along the minus strand of CM066033.1, from coordinate 224,913,825 downwards.
GCACTGGCAGACAGGACTCTACACAGCTGACAGACACAGATAGACAGACCGAGGGAATGTTGGCAATTGTGGCGAGGGTATTATGGGCTGGAAGCACAGATCTGCAAAAATATGACCTCTACAGGCATGCACACTATTTGAGTAGGACAGGCATGAGAGGGGGGAACAATGAGGAACTGAACCCATGAACACAGCCAAGAATGGAATTGTATTAACCAGTAGGCTATACCTCCATGGTGTATGTCACAGCAATGTCTGGGTACAGAAGGACTGCTGGTCACCGCACAAACTGTCTGCTCTGAGTGCCAGGATAGGGTAACCCCACCAGTACCCATGATGCAATGCACATGCTGAATAGCAGTCTACAGCTGATCACCAAATGGGGTCTGCACCTCTCCGGTACCTCAGCTTGGAAAGATGAACTGACAGTGCGTGATACTGGCACAGAGTAGCTACAGACCATGCCATTGTGCAGGTTCTGTGTTCACCCTGAGGGATAGGATGGGTGCCCAGCACTAGGTCCGCAGTACATGTGGTGCTAAAGATAGGTCCTGCTGTACATCCCCATCACTACCAGTGTGTGACAGGTGTTCCTTGCAGTGCAGCCGAAGGTAATTTGGTGTCCATCTGTATCCTACAGTCACATATGGCCCTGTGGGAGCAGACACCAGCCAGATTGGTGTATACCTTGTGTTAGGGTCCAGCTGACATTGCCAGCTGTTATCAGGGCAGAGGGGTTCCTAGAATTGCATGAGGTGTGTGTAGTGGTGTCTTCATAGGTCGCAGTGGTATACACTACATTCCCCAAAGGACCCACATCGCCCTTTTTGTAGGTAAAGAACAGGTGTCCCTGCCCTGAGGAAGCAACCTCCATCCTGTTTGTATGAGACAGCCCTCCAGGGTTGATGGGCCAGAGCCATACCTATGACTGTGGCAGACCAGCAGCAATGCTGAGGTTAGGTCTGGAAAACCCCAACTGCCTCCCACCACTGTCTGCCAGTCACCAGCAGACAGCACAGTCAGACTGTATCTTACAGGTGTTCTGACCATGCACAGTCTAACTGCAGACAATCCACCAGCCAATCCATAGTGCATGCTTACAGAGGAACTATGTGCAGCAAGCAGGCATCTCAGTGATTGGGACCCCAGCACTGGGAAACACAAATATATCACTGCAGGCAGATAGTGTACGGTGCTATGTGGGAACCTAGACATGCTATGGTCACTGCTCGGTCAGCGTGAGTGCCCTCCCAGCATGCCATGCTGTGGCCACCCTGTCCATGCAGGTGGTGGTCAGGCACTATAGTGTCCCAGCCTTTGCCCCACACCCTGTGAAGATGCATCCTGGCCAATCTGCCCTATCCGGGCCGTACCCAAAATACCTTGCTCCTCATTATGCACCTATTCAGGCTAACGATGGTAACAGTGGGACATTTTGGGCCCAATGAAGGGTGGGCAGCCACAGAACAATGGATATACATACACACACGCTCACTCCTATTGCATCATTGTACAAAGATAGGGGTGGTTGGCAACCCTGCCCGCCACACTGGTCCTGATCACAGTGCCGACATTGCTAAACTGTGCAGGGGGTAGTAATAGTGCTCTGGTGATAACTTCAGCTCAATGCTGGGGCCAACAACCTGACTCTCCATGCATCTTTGGATTGTGGAGCCTGTGTGGGTGGGTGTTTGTACCCCTGTTCACCGTTGCTTTGGGCTTTGCACATGTTGCTGTTATATCTGCATTGTAGGGTAAAACATAGGAACATGCTCTGCAGGAACCACAGCTGGGGCTTGAACCTGTGACCCTCTGCTTCTGGACAAACTGGCTGGGTGTACTGTACCACACTGTTGCCACAGATGCACAATAGTCCCTGAGGCTACCTGTACTTTTCCTCAGCCAGACTTTGTATGTTCCACTGCACACCACGTACTGGTGCAGGGCATGGCCTAGGTCCAATGCAGGGAGGTGGCATTGCCCCCTCCAGCACGGGCACCCCCCGCCAAGCTGACATGGCCATTTGCTGTTGATTCTGGTAGTGCGCAGTCCCAGGCCATCCACTATGTAGGTAGGCGCCCACCTAGGGAGTGGATCCCGGGGTGGGGGGGGCATACATGGGCATCCTCACATCCCCCCCAGCACTGCCTACCAATATTATATCCCTTCCACATGGGGGCGGGATGGCTGGGGGGATGTCAGGTCAGTGCCCTAGCAACTATTGGCTAGGGTGAACCAGGTAGATATAGCTGGATTGTGTTTGGCCTTGGTCAGCTGCTGTCTGGCTGATTTCTGGTTTCTATGTTCCTATGTTCCACCTAGGCGCCCACCTGGTCCACCCTGTGCCCTAGCTGCCCATGCTACATGTCCCGCCTGTGGCCCCCTATGCCCCATTTGCACCATCGCCATAGTGGCCATTCATACTTTGGCACTATGGTGTTGCTGAAAATGGAGCACTACTATCACATTTCTTGGGCTCCCTGCCTAGGCTGTACATTGCTGATACTTAAATGGTTTCTCTCTCCTGCAAATGTGCATCTAACGGCAGGTTTTCATTCGCGGTAGGATTCAGCCCTTCAGTTCAGCGCGTTAGTGTGAATGGGGCCTCTCCCCACCCACTCTCCACCCATTGACCCCTTCTCTCCGCCCTCTCTCCACCTTCTGCAGTGTTTACCGCGGCCGGGAACATTAACGATCGTTAAGTAACGTTAATGCGCGTTAACGTTACATACCACGCATTAACGTTACCTAACGATCGTTAACGTTACATAACATGCGGTATGTAACGTTACCGCAGTTTAGTAAACATACCCCATAGAAAGGCAAACAGGACTCACAAAAAGCAAGCAGATTCAAAGTGCCAGCAGTTCTCTTCCCAGAGGAAAGAGAGGCAAAAAGAGTTAAAGGCATGTGGAAGGCAGGAAAAGGGGCTATACAATACCTTAGTGGGAGGGAGGGGGGAGGGGTTAGTCATTCAGGTAGATTAGAGCAAAAACAGGAACAAGTTTTAAACCACAGCAATGGAGACACAGTTAGGATAAGCATTGAATTAAATGTTAACCTGGCCTCCATAGACAGACCAGATAGTAAAAGGGGCCTGTCCAAAAAAAAGCAACATTATAAAGACTGCAGCGGGCCCTAGAACATCCATATACCTATCTGAAAAGCTGAGCAAGTCAAATTATTACAGTATAGATCCTTACATAGAAACTCCATGTTAACAGAATGCCTGGCCTCGGTCACACACTCAGAACACAGATTCTCACCAAGTACAGAATAAGTGACCACAATCTAAAGTAAAAATAAAAATATGTAAACAAAAATTAAACTGAAACCCCAAGAAGCCAGACTCTGCATGTGGTGCAACACCAGAGAAATAAAAGAGATGTAGTTCACCATACTGCATAAAATATAAAGATAGCGCAAAGTCCAATCACTAAATTGAAAATAAAATTATTTTTTATATGATCATTTTATTCTCTGACCATGATAGTCCTAATCTGAGGCTTCTGCTTCCCTTTCTTCTTTTATCTCTCTTTCAACAGTCTCTTGTCCATCTGCCATTTCTTGTCTCTTCTTTTGTTTTCTTCACTTCCTTCCATCTGGATACTGATTTTTTTCATTTCAGTTTTCTTCCATTTATTTCTCCCTCTCTCTCTCTCTTTGTCCACACAGATTTTACTACTCCTTACTATCCAGTTCCTCTTCTTTTTTATGCCACCTACCTATCGCTTTTCAACCTTTACCCTAGTCCTCCCATTCCCCAGCCCTTCTTCCCTGGTCCATTATTTCCCAGTATTTTGCTCATTCTCTCTCCCCGCCATGTATAACATCTATCTCTCACCCCTCACTCCCCCCATCCAGTATCTCTCTCTCTTTGGATCTCTCTTTCCCTCTATCAAAAACCTACGCACTCTCTCCCTCTATCCTTCCATGTCTGCCCTCTCCCTTCCTATCCCCCTGCAACAAGCATCTCTCCCATCTCCAAACCACACCATCCCCTCCCTCTTAATCCCATGTCCAGCATCTCTCAGTTTCTTTCTCGACCTATATACCTTATGTCCATCTTCTCCTCTCTCTCTCCCTACTTCCCCCTGTCCTGCATTTCCTTCTCTCCTTATTACCCTATGTCCAACATTTGTCCTCTGTCTCCCTCTGTCCCCACTCTTCTCCCAAAATCCAGCATTTTTCCATAGTCTCCCTATAACCCCCTGGCCAACATCACCACTTCATCTCCCCTCCTTGCTTCTCCCTATGCCCATTCCCCCATGCCTCTTCCCATGTCCAGTATCTCCTTAGCCCCGCACCTCAATCTTATCCCCGTTGCCTCCCTATTTCCCCCTACATCCAACATCTCCCTTCTGACTCTCTGTGCCCATCCACACCCATCTCCCAATGATCCCTCATTTCCACTCCCCCCTTCCCAATGCCCCCCCCCCCATGTTCACACCTCCTCCCCTTGTATGTACAAGGAACAGAGCCTGCCCACAGAGAGCATGTCCCGCGTGCAGGGCCTGTGATCCCAGCCCAGAGACGGCAGGTCACAATCTGCCTTGCACAACCCCTGCCTGCAAGAGCAGCATGCCCTGTGGGCAGACTCTGCTTCTCTGGGCTGTGATTGCTGCCTCTCCCAGACTTCTGTCTGTGGGAGCAGCATGTCCTGTGGGCAGAGGCTGTGCAAACCATCATGTCCTGCGGGGAAGTTCTGTTTCTCTGGGCTGCAATCACGGCTTGCACAGCCGCTGCCTGTGGGACATGCTACTCCTGCAGGCAGAAGGCTGTGAGAGGCACCGATCACTACTCACAGCCTTCTATCCACAGGAGCAGCGTGTACCACAGGCAGGCTTTCCACTAGGCCACCAGAGCTCCTCAGATCACTCTTCTTTGTACCTTTTTTGATTCTGCTATACCATATTTTAGATGCGATGAACAGAATTGCACACAACACTCCAGGTGCAGTTGCAGCATGCAGAGATACAGAGGCATTATGGTATCATATGTCTTATTCTCCATTCCTTTCCTTATAATTCCTAGCATTCTATTTGCTTTCTTAGCCACCACTGCAAACTGAGCAGAGGATTTCAACATATTATCCACGATGATGCCTAAATCTTTTTCCTGGATGATGACTCCTAATGTGGCATCATGCAGCATAGTTTGGGTTCTACCTCCCTAACTGCATAAATTAGGGCCTGACAGGGACTGTAGAGAGCAAACTATGAAATAAGTTTAGTGGCTCAGCAAATGTAATGTTCAATTAAAGACCATGTTAATAAAGTTTTTATCAAAGATCAAGGGGCACCAGTAGATGATCTAGGAAATAATAATGAAATTCAGTGTCCTTATTCAGACAGAGGCCTCAAAGCAGTAAGAGCTGAGCTAGAATATTGCACAGAGCTTCAGCATATAGTGTTCTAATGCATGTGCTAAAATAAAATTTTACTCTCGATGCATTAAACAAATGGAATGCAAATTGCCACTGCGTTAGAAAGCATGCACTGTCAAAAATCATTCCTGATCCCTTAGAATACCCAACCCACTCTGTGCACACCTCTGCCAACTCCCTGTAACCCCATAGGGCTATCTGTTCCAGGATACTGCTTGCCTTGGCACCCCAGGTGCCCAATCACCCTGGGCTAGGGAACCCCTGGTATGGACACCTGGTCCAATGTGTCCCAGGCCTGCACATTTAGGGCAGGGCAGCCCTGGCCCAGGTATCTTGGGTCAGAGCATTCCTGGTCAAGGCACCCAGGAGAGGGAACCCCTGGCCTAAGCACTCTGGTTCTACAACTGCTGCTATTACAACTACTTATCATTTGTATAGCACTATAAGGCACACACATAGGGGTATGTTTACTAAACTGCGGTAATCGTGAATAACGCGCGTTACACAACGTTAACGATCGTTAGCGCATCATAACGCGCGTTATGATGCGCTAACGAGCGTAATGCTCCGTGGCGCAGTAAAACAACGCAGAAGGTGGAGAGAGGGCGGAGAGAAGGGGTCAATGGGTGGAGAGTGGGCGGGGAGAGGCTCCCCTCACACTAACGCGCTGAATTTCAGGGCTGAATTCCAACGCGAATGAAAAAGGCACATTACAGGGGAGAGAAACCATTTCAGTGTCAGCAATGTACAGCCCAGGCAGGGAAACCAAAACACAGTGATAAGTGTGATACATGTGCACAGAACAAAAGGGCACAGAAACACTGAATATGACCCCAACAAACTGGAAAAAAACAATAACCAAGATGGGAAATATTGGTATCAATGAGAAACATCAACTCCTCCCCCCCCCTCCTGAGTAAGCCCCATAGAACAGATAAAAATCGTGGAAGGGTCTATACTCCGTCCCCATACAAGGTGAATGAGCCCACAGTGACATAGCGCTGCTCAGGGCTTTCCCCACCATCGGACAGGTGCACATGTACCGCAACATCACGGCAGGCATGTCGGAATGGCAACTGGACAGATGCCGGAGAAGGGGATACAGAGGGCCGCAGGCGGCACATGCTGTGGTGGAGCTGGGCCACAGTGCGGACTAGGGTGATGCCTAGGTGGCCCATACGAATGCTGAAACAGCGGAGCAGCCAGACAGCAACTGCTGAAGGTCCAACATGGGCATGAGTGGGTTTCCCAAAGTGTCACAGGGGATAGTACCCAACAGCTACCCCCAAGGGCACGGAACATTGGCAGGCGGGGCTGGGGGGGAGCGTGGACATCTATGCAGGAACCCCTACCCCAGAACTCGCACCATAGGCAGCCGCCTACCTGCACACTGGATGCCTGAGACTGCACATCACCAGCTCCACCAGCAGAAGGGCATGTCAGCATCGTGGCTGAGGGATACTGGTGGTGGAGGGGGCAGTGGCAGCTGCCCAGAGCAGACCATGGGCTAGCCCTGTGTAGGTGGGTGCCATGCACTGCAACAGACAGGCCCTGTCTGACCAACAGTCATGGTATCACCAGGGAATGCACTATCTCTGTGATAACATGGTGGTGCAGTGCACAAAACCAGTATATTCCAAAGCAGAAGGTCACAGGTTCAAGTCCCAGCTGTGGTTTCCGCCAACCCAGTCCTCATATTTTACCCAAAACTATAACGTGCTAATACAGATAGAAACCTTTCATGCAGATGACATAAACATGCCCAAAACACCTACATTTTACCCTACAGGGCACAGACACCATAAACATGCACCATAAACATGCACCCTAGGGATGGACCCTAAAGTTACTGCTTGGGTTATAAATTGGTTGGGTGGGAGGCGACAAAGAGTACAAGTAAATGGAGCTCACTCTGAGGAGAAGGATGTTACCAGTGGTGTGCCCCAGGGATCTGTCCTTGGTCCGATTCTTTTTAACATCTTTGTTAGTGATATAGCGGAAGGGCTGTCGGGTAAGGTTTGCCTCTTTGCGGATGATACCAAAATCTTCAATAGAGTATACACCCAGGAAGGTGTAGATAACATGAGGAGGGATCTAGCTAAGCTTGAAGAACGGTCTAGAATTTGGCAGCTGGGATTTAATGTTAAAAAATGTAAGGTCATGCATTTGGGCTGCAGCAATCCAAGGGAGCAGTACAGTATAGGAGGTGAAGTACTTTTGTCCACTAAAGAAGAGCGGGACCTAGGCGTGGTTGTGTCTGATGATCTTAAAGTAGCTAGACAGGTAGAAAAGGCAATGGCAAAAGCTAGAAGGATGCTTGGGTGCATACGGAGAGGAATGGCTAGCAGAAAAAAGGAGGTGATAATGCCTCTGTATAAGTCTTTGGTGCGACCTCATTTGGAGTATGGTGTGCAATTCTGGAGACCGCACCTTCAAAAGGATGTGAACAGGATGGAGTCGGTGCAGAGGGTTGCTACTAAAATGATTAATGGGCTTCATTATAAAGCATATGAGGACAGACTTAAGGATCTTAATATGTACACCTTAGAGGAAAGGCGGGATAGAGGTGATATGATTGAGATGTTTAAATACCTCCGTGGTATAAATGTTCAGGGAGAGAGCCTCTTTCAATTGAAAGCAAGTTCTGCTACGAGGGGACATGGGATGAGGGTGAAGAGATATAGATTCAGGAGTGATATGTGGAAATATTTCTTTACGGAAAGAGTAGTGGATCCGTGGAATAGTCTCCCAGTGGAGGTGATGGAGATGAGGACAGTAACTGAATTCAAAAAAGCATGGGACCAACACAGAGGATCTCTAAAGGTAAAAAGTGGACTGTTGTAGTTGTTGTTATGGTAGGACAGACTAGATGGGCCTTGTGGTCTTTTTCTGTCATCATGTTTCTATGTTTCTATGTTTCTATTACCTAGAGCAGAGCCTCCCAAATGCAGTCCTGGAGGGCCAAACACCATTCAGGTTCCATGCTGCCTCTGATAAAGATGCCTGTGCTGCATTTCTATGCGCCACACCCATGGTATGCAGATGTATCTCATGCATATTCATGAGGGACAGCATGAAAACACGAACAGTGTTTTGCACCGCAGGAATGGAGTTGGGAACCTCTGCCGTAAAGCAGCAGCCAACAGGGGCAGACACACCCGCACCCACAGGCCCCATTATCCAAAGCCTCCTGGAGAGGCAGGACTTTGGGCTCTGCATGCATCTCCCAACACTAGCACTTGCATACCTTAGTAATGCCACCCTAAACCTGGGAATATGGTACACATCTATCAAAAGGTTGCTATGATTACTGGCAGATAACAATTCCTAGGTTAAGTACAATTTTCGGAGTGAGCTGCATCATAGCAACCTTTCTGATGTCTGTGGAGTGTGCTACAGGTCTTGGGTCTGACAGTGTTTACCAATCTGGGAGTGACTCCTACAGTATTGCGTACCATAGCCATGCCTGCACTGTGCCCAGGACTGGTGTGGTGGCCTGGGCTGCCCAACACCTCTATAGTTGCACAATGCTGGCATAGGTGTGGGGAGTGTGTGTCTGTCTATCCAGTGTGTGGTGGCTGCCAACACCCTCCACAGCCCACACTGCTAGCACTGTTGCCAGTTTTGGCCTGCCAATGTGCATAATGAGGAGCAAGGTACCGTGGGAATAGCCTGGATAGGGTGGCCTGGCCTGGCCGCATCTGCACAGGGCATAGGGCAATGGCCAGACATTGTAGTGTCCGGTACCACCTGCACGGACAGGGTGGCCATAGCATGTCCTGCTGGGAGGTCACTCTCACCCTGACTGAGCAGTGACCATGGCATGGCTAGGTTCCCCCATATTTATGGGTTTTCTTTTGGGGCCCAATCACTGACTTATCTGCTTGGTGTGTATGCTGATATCCCCGTTCTTGGTACATGCATCTTCTCCAGGACCGTGCACTATGGACTAGCTGGCAGACTGTCTGCAGCTAGTATGTGTCTTTTTGGAACACCGTGCAGGATGCAGCGGCTGGAGGCTTGCTGCTGTAGAATGTCAGATTATGGTGGGGGGCAGCTGAGCATTTCCAGACCTGCTGTCTGTCTGCTATTGCGTTATGGATGTGTACTGCTCTGCATTGCCTGCCCTGTAGGGTGTTTGTTCCCTAGCAGGACTGGGGTGATGGTCCCCTCTACTGCCACCATTGCAGTGGGGTAGAAAGTGGATCTGTTGGTGGGAGATCCTGTCCCCCACCCTGAACCCCAGAGGGTGGGTTGGGTGGTGGTATGTAATCTCCCTGGTAACCACAGCAGAATGTGGGTGTGGGGCCGTGCAGTCCTCCTGTAGCCAGCCGGGTGTTTCTTAGCAGCTCTAGCCCACTGGTTACTTCACTGCCCATGGAGCCAGAGGTCATGGGTTCACAACCCCCAGTGGGGTTCATTGATAGGGCTGTCTTAGGCATTGTCTATTTTTATTGTATATTAGTGCTGCCAGCACAACCACCCTCAGGGTACTGTCACCTTAGGGTGGCTCATAAGGCGCCCTATAGGGCGCCTCATACGTCGCCCTATAAAGCGTCTTATAAGGTGCCTTATATGGTGTCCTATAGGGGATATTATAGGGTGCCTTGGCAGACAGCGCACTTTATAATGTGCCCTATGGAGTGTGCTATGGGGTGCCTTATGTGGCACCTTAGGTTACGCCACTGTGAAGGTGTGTTTGCTGGCAGCACTATTAACGTACATCTAAACTTCCTCACAGCCCAATACTTAACCCTTTCCAGGCCAAGCCCAAAACTTTCGGGATCCAAACGTCTGCCTAAATATTCCTATCAAATGGTATATAATACATGTCCATGGCAGAGGGATCGTCACTATTGCAACATATTGAATAAGATGGGTACAATTTTCCTGACATATGCAAACATTAACCCGGCTGCAGACTGTGGATTAAAATATTATAGTAGGCTTTCAAAGGGTTACACATGATGCCTCAGCCATCCTTATTCATTAGGCACACTGGGGAATTGAACCCATGACCCTTGTACCATCGGTCTGTGTAGTAACCATTGTGCTACAGCTCTGTTTCTGTATTTGGGTGTCTGCACGCCTTCTTACGCTTAACGTGCAGTAACGCGCCCTGTAACGATCGTTACTGCGCGGCGCATTATAGCACGCGTTATCACTAATGATGTACTGCCCATGTCCTTTTTTGGCATTTCTTCCACTAACGCGGCTCCTAACGCGAATCACACTAACGCAGTTTAGTAAACATACCCCATAGTGCTGTACACATACAACTGAGAGACAAATCCTTTTCAATAGAGCTCACAATCTATGCAAGACAGACAAATACAACAAACAGGGGACTAGGGTAGAACCAGTTGGGAATGTTTGTAATACACATGGGTGGTAAATAGGAAAATAAATAGACTGGGATTCAAAAGCAGCCTGAAAAAGGTGATTCGGATAGGACCAGAGATGGAGCCTGATGTACTGATTCAGATAGTCTATTTCACACATACGGTCCAACAAGGTGGAACAAACAAGTCTGGAGTTGACAGTGGAAAAAAAAATGGCACAGATAAAAGGGATTTGCCTAATGAGTGGAGTTCCCAGGGAGGAGTGTAGGGACAAATAAGAGAGGAGAGGTAATGAGGAGCCACAGAATGAATGCACTTGTAGGTCAGTAGGAGAAGTTTGAATTGGATGCAGAAACGAATAGGGAGCCAGTGAAGTGTCTTGAGAAGAGGGCTTATCTGAGGGTAGGGTAGTGACACTGGCGAAATGTGAGTCAGAGCATTTCTGAACTGGGCACCCCTGTCCCCAGAACCAGCCCATAGGTTTCTACTGCCCTAGGCAGACCCCCCATGCTGCCTCCTTGCCAACTATGCTGCTGTGCCACACCCCCTCCCCCCATTTCAGCATTCTGCTTATGCCTTGAGGCTCACTACGGCAAGGAAGGGAGTAATCACCAGGCCACTCCCTCCTCCCAGCATCCATTGTCTCACCTAGGGGAGGAGGGCGGCATGGCAATTCATCCCTTCCTTGCCACAGTGAACCTTAAGGTAGTAGCAAGCATGCTCATGGCATGCCACTCCTGTCCCATCTTGAGATGCAACTTCCTTTCGGAAAGGAACAGGAGCAGCATGTCATGATTACATTTATGTGCACTGCTGCTTTAAGGCCCCCCACAGCACTGAAGTGGCAGCTGTGCCACACTTGGAAGGAGGAATCAGCCAGTATGCTGACCATCAGGGTCTGCTGCCCACCAGGGTGTGCCACCGTAGGTGACCATCTAGTGGATAGACAAGCCCTGCTTGGACTGGCACCCCATCTCAAGGAGGCCCTAGACCAGAAAGTGTCCAGAAGTAGTCTGGACTCCCTGACCCCAACTGAAACCCCCAACTACCAATCAACTTCCATAAGTTGGGAGACAGGAGCAATGCTCACTCATTCATGATCTGGCACTACTATCTTCCAAAATGGTAGAGCCTCACTCTGGCAATGCATCAGGATGCATTGCTAGGGGTCAGTCTACCAAATAAAGCAATGCATTGCCCTATATGATAGGCTGACCCCTAGATGTGTGTCAGGACACACAGCTAGACGTCAGGAGCCATGTTCGGGAAGATAGCAGCATCAGTAGTAGAAGTAAGTGTGCATTATTCCTGCCTTCCAGTATTAGGAGTTGAGTGAGGAGGGGTCCAGGAGAATATCTTAACACAACGTAATTTTTTTATTTTTGGAGGAGGGGGCAGAGCTAGCCGTGGAACAAGATGGACGCCTAGAGTCTGAGCTCCAGGTGAATCCTGTGTGAATTTTGCTGCCAAACCCAGTAATTGTGGGCTGACTTGCGGTTTCCTCTTTTACATCTGACAAGGAGTATGTCTGCATCGAAACCGGTGAGACTGGACTTTCAGGGCAACACTGCGGCAGGTGCAAAATGTTCTAAACTGGAGCCACCTTCACTGCAAAAATGGCGTCTTCCTGAGACCAGTCAGAGGGCCTCACGGAACTGCTAGCTGAAATTCGACCAGTAAAGGAGTTGGTGGTTCAGAATGGTAATGCACTGGGCTCTGTACAAAGTGATATTTTGGACCTGAAACAACAAATGGCCACGCTTTCATTGCGTTCGGATAAGGCTGAAAACATTATTACAGCCCATGAAGAGAGACTCCATGGGGTAGAGCAAAACACGACAAAAATTATACAGCTCGAGCGAAGTCTGGAAGAGATAAATAATAGAGCCAGGCGAAATAACATTCAAATACTACAGCTGCCTGAAGGAGTTGAGGGGGTAGACCCAGTTAAATTCCTGGAGACTTGGTTGCCTAAATTGCTACAACTACAGTTGACTCATCCGTTAGAAATTGATCGGGCGCACCGTGTTCCCACACATACGATGACCACAGGGAAATACCCGCGCCCAATGATACGTCGGGTGCTATGCTATTAACAAACAGCAGCGATTATGGCTGCAGCCAAAGTTCAGTCACCGATAACACATGAAGGCTATAAACTTATGTTTTTCCCGGACTTTTCAAAAATCACCATAGATAAAAGGAAACAACTACTGGCACTACGTCCAAGGATACAGAAATTACAGGCTCGTTACGGGCTGTACTACCCCGCATGGATGCGGGTTACTTTGCACAACCAGACGCGGTCATTTGAGGATCCAATGGCCTTGCGTGCATACATCGAGGATCAGGAAGCCGCATTGATGCGCTGAATGGATTTGTCTGCCAGTGAAATAACGTCTGTAACTTAAGTTTCTCTTTGTTGTGTGCTTTAGTTGGGAAATTGCCTTTTTATGAAAGGCTATCAAAGAAGGTAGTAGGTATTTTACTTGTTCCCCCTCTTCAGTGATAGGTTGCACTGTAGTTTGACTGCAAAGGCTGACTTTTGCTGAAACTTAAAACTGAGTTTGGTTGAACTGAAATAGGGGTCTGTAGAGTGGTGCTATGATGTTTAATGCTACCCTTAGTTTGGATTCTGTTTTGGTCTTTTGTGACTTTGGGAATGTGTCGACGGAGGGCATCCTTGGACCACTATGAACACCTGGCCAGTGGGGGAGGGGGGGGATGAACTCTATATAAAAACCCTGCTTAAGATTTAAGGATGGCGAAAGGGAAACAAATAGTCAAGTTGGGGGAAAGACACTAACAATATTTATAGCTTTAGTTTGTAAAAGCTGATACTATTTAATGTTTATATTTTCATTATTAATACACAAGCGGCATCTTGTTTCTACTGACCCTATTGTTGGGATAGCAAATGTTGAGTTCTTTTTCATTTTCTCTTTGTGATTTGTAATAGGGTAATTGGGCTGCAATGAACAAATCATAGTTGGGTATCTCTGGGTCTCTTGTCTGCAGTTAGTCTCACCCGCATGAGTGTAGGTGTGGTAACCTCTTATACAACTTGATGGGAAGGCCATTCGCTATGGTTGGGAAATGAGATACTGGAGATTTCTACTGAAATTCAGGACAATTCTTATTAGGGTAAGCCAAAGGGAAGGGGGATTTAAATGGTTTCAAACCTGGTTAAATGGTGAACAAACTTAGATTTATTTCACTGAACGTAAAGGGTGTCAACAACCCAATTAAGTGTACAAAAATTATTGTGTACTGTCAAAAGGAGAAGGCTGATGTAATCTACTTACAAGAGACACATTTGAATGCTGCTGAATCACGGAAGTTAATGAATGGAAAGTTCCTTGTGGTGGCTTTCTCTCCTGCCATGAAAAAAAGAAATGGAGTGGCTATTTTGATCCGTAGGGCACTAGTGCCAACGATTTCTAACGTAAACTCGGATATGGAAGGGAGATGGGTCAAATTGGTGATGCAGGTTAGTCAATGTAGCTTTACATTATTAAATTTATATACCCCTAATTCTGATGATCCCGTTTTCTTTCAACGTATAGCTCAAGAAGCATTGGATGCCGGTTCACATCCGTTAATAATAGGGGGAGATTTTAATTTGGTTCTAGACTAATTGATTGACCGATACCCTTTTCATGCACGTAAAGCTCCCAGAGCACATAATGTAGTGCAAGCACTTTGCAAAGTCAATGGTCTAATTGATATATGGAGACTCCAGCACCCCTTTGAAAAGGATTTTACTTTTTTCTCGGCACCGCATTCTTCGCATTCGCACATTGACTTTTTTCTAATAGCTAAATCATTGGTTTCGGGAGTTGTCCAATCTCATATACATGCTACTCATGTTTCTGACCATGCGGTGATATTGTTTGAGTTTGAAGTTTGTTCTAACGATAGTTCTCCAAATATATGGAAATTTGATAGTGCCCTACTTTCGGACTCCCAGTTTTGTGATAATATATGAACAACGATAAAAGAATATTTCCAATTTAATGACCCTATGGCTACCTCCGGATGGGCCTGGTGGGAAGCCTTTAAGGCTACAATTTGTGCATCTATTATTAGTTATAAAATACAATCTGCTAGGCAGCGGAAAGCGGAAATGGTTAGATTGAGTGAGCAAATCAGAGCGGGTGAACGTCTCCTTAATGGGCAAAAAGATCCATGTATACTCCTTCATTTACAGTAAGATTCCAGTATAATTCTCTCTAACCGCAGAGACAACTGTAACCTTACAGGCTCAGATGGGCAGGTTTTACACTGAGTCAAATAGGGCAGGGAGATTACTAGCCCAAACCTTGAAAGGTAGAAAAAGCGCAACTAAAATTGCAGTGATAGTTGAGGACATCTCCCAGAGTATAGTGACTCGGGATGAGGAAATAGTGAAATGGTTCTGGGCCTTTTATTACAAGCTATACTCATCAGAGGTGCGGACGGAAGATGAAGTTTTTGTAAAAATGTTCCAGAAGCTGGAACACTCTACTCTTACCAAAGAAGAGCTTTCTGGCTTGGAGGCTCCAATAACTAGCAAGGAGATCCATCAAGTCATTAAGTCACTAGTATCGGGCAAGGCAGTGGGCCCAGATAGAATCCCTCAAGAATTCTATAAAACCTTTGCAGAAGATCTCCTTCCCTTTTTGGTGACGTATTATGAGGTGTTGGGATCCCAGTCCCTGAAGGTTGGGGACTTTGCAGCTGCAACGGTGGTGGTCTTAGAAAAACCGGATAGAGACCCTCAAAAAGTGGAGAATTACCGCCCTATCTCACTACTAAATGTAGACTACAAGATATATGCTGCAGTACTGGATGCTCGGCTTGCAAAACTAGTCCCCCTTTTGATACACCCAGACCAGTGTGGGTTTATCACAGGACGTTCCACCTCGGACAACGCTAGGCTGTTGTGTCATGTGTTAGCGGAGGCGGGCGGCCCTCTAGTAGGGATATCGTTAGATGCTGAAAAGGCTTTTGATAGACTGGAGTGGCCATGCCTCTTGGCTACGCTTAAATGGTTTGGATTTGGGGAGAACTTTATAAATTTGGCCAAAGTAATGTATGCAGCGCCCAAGGCGGCTATTGCGGTAAACAACATCTTATCTGCATTTTTTCCGCTTGAACGTGGTACTCAGCAGTGTTGTCCCTTGCCCCCCTTGCTCTTTAACCTCGCCCTGGAACCCTTAGCTCTCCTTATTCGGCAAAACCCAGATATACAGGGGTTACAGGTGGCAGACTTTGAGATAAAGCTATCAGCCTATGCCGACGACTTGCTACTATTTGTTATGCCCTCCTCCATCCCTAAGATATTTGAACAGTTTGACTTATATTCTCAAATTTCTGGCTATAAAATAAATTGGGACAAATCCCTTGCTTTTCCCCTTAATTGTCATACACACAAAGCTGCAGTTGACTTTCACCCAATTTGCTGGGAACCAAATGGGATTAAATATTTGGGGGTACGCTATAAAGCAACGCTTGCAGAAATGATGCATCATAATGAGGAAAGTTTGTTGTCAATAGTTTGGAATATAACAGAAAAATGGTCACCTTTGAGATTGACCTGGTGGGGAAGATTGGAAACTATAAAGATGACCATTGCACCCAAGGTAAATTATATTCTATCTATGCTTCCCTTCTTACTAGCTGATTCTTTCTAAAAGAAATTAGAATGTATTTTAGTCCAATACCTTTGGGTAAAGAAACCCCTGGAATCGCTTTATGGAAATTAAAGCGGGGCAGAGAGACTGGAGATGTACAATTTCCAGACTTTCATTGGTACCACTATACTTTTCTCTTAAGACCGGCTACAAAATGGGTGGGGTATTGTGAGCTAAATCTGCGCCCGAGATGGTGGGAGATAAGAGAACTGATTGGTAGCTCCCATACCGATGGAACTTCTGCTTGAAATGTCCTTTCAGGACGTCGATGGTACTTCTAATATAATTAGTGATACTCAACGGGCTTATAGATTTCTAGCCAATAAATTGGAAATAGAGAATAAATCTTCATTGAAACTTCCAATATGGTTTAATTTGGATCTTAAAATTCAAGGTAAGACTGCCAAATGGAAGTCGTGGTATTCTCGTAGCATCTGGTCACTAGGTCAGCTCCTTCACGATTCTAAGTGGAAAACGTTTGACGCCTTGCAAGAAGAATTTGGCATGCCCAAGTCAAGTTACTATCAATGGCTTCAACTCAACCATTGTGTTAGTAAGTCAAAGTTAATACTATCCCCGCTCGCAGAAATCTCTGATTTGATGAAATATATGTCTTCATTGGCGGATGAATCCGGGGTAGCCACTCAAATATACAAAATTATCCGTGAACGCTCCCAGGACAGACCCATAGTGGTGGAAATGATCTGGGAACATGAGAATGGAAAGCTAGCTGGCCCTCAGCTTTGGGCCAAGTTCTGGGATTCAGCAGATCGTGTGTCTCAATCTGCCACCCTTACACAATCTCTCTACTTTTTAGCTCATAGAGCATATATTATCCCTGTTAAAAAAGCCAAATGGGATAGTAAAGTGGGTAATGTTTGTTGGTCATGTAGGGTCACACCAGGTACTTTATCCCACATGATACTAGATTGCCCTAACGTTCAGTTGTTCTGGATACCAGTGTGGGAACGTATTCAGCAGATTCTCAAATTCCAAGAACCTTTGACTTGGAGTATAGTTATATTTCGCTCTTTGGCGGATATTCCCTCCCTTAAAGCCACAAAACATTTTCTCTTAGACTTTATGCTGGGAGTGGCCTTAAACGTAATACTCAAGTATTGGAAAGACCCTTTAGGGCTTAACTGGGTCTTATGGTGGAATCAATTGAGTCTATACAGTGAGTATGAGCGTATTCGCTTGTCATCAGGCGGTTCACACACTGTAGCATTAATGAAGTGGAAAGTATTGGACAAGTACGTTGAACATATGTGTTAAAGTATCTCCTTTAGCCTAGTTGAAGTTGGATTGTCCCTTATTCTTTCTTAATATGCCAATCATAGCATGGCGAATGATCTTCCCATGGGGACACGGTTCCAGTTACAGTAACCATTATACACGGGATTTGAATTATGTTGTTCGTGTTCCTGGTACTTCTTACTCGTTACAGAATATTGGGGTGGGCGGGCGGGTTACCCGCGATGGAGGGGGGTTGTTTAGGGTGGTATGGGTTGATTTTTCATTTGGATTTTTTTTGCTTTTTGTTAATGTTTTGTGTTATAATATTGTTTGTTAAAATACAATAAAAAACAAATAATTCATTTTTGTAGGAGAATGGGGTTGGGGGAATCAGGTGTTTCAGAGTGTCTAAGGTTCCACTTGGACCACCAAGGAGTATTTTTGTGGGGTCAGAGGGTAGTGCATGGGTGGTTCAGGGGCCTACATGGGCCATCAGGGATCTTGGGTGTTCTGAGGTGACGTGCTACACTTCACTTCAGATCACCTTCTGCTTCTGCGCTGCATCTTTATGCCAGCCCTGAGCCAATGTAAAAATTCAGCACTACGAGAATAGTAAGAAAATGTTGCTGCATTTCAGCGCTATTTTTATATCAAAAGCAATTTTTTAATACAGCAATTTGTAAGTTTTGCATGCCCACTGCAGTACCCTTTATCGCTAACATTTCTTCCTGCATCAAGAGTAAACTGCTGCACTAAAGGACTCCTGGGGGAGCTAGTCATACCTAAGTCTATAGATAGGGTGTTATTTTAAAAGCAGTATTCATGATTTGGATGTCTGCAAACAGCCATGCAGACATCCAAATCACGGAAATGTCTCTGGAGTCATTTCAGAAGTTGGATCTGTGCATATCCCCAGCATGAGGACATCCAGGTCTGAACGGGGAGGGGAGGGGGGCAATCCAAAACTAACACCAGTACCAATGATGTTCCTCAAAATAGCCCAGAGTTCCTTTGTCCTGTAATTTACTACCCAATGCACATAGTAAAAAACAAAACAAAACTTTTCAGCTGTGTTTTAAAAGAACAGTTGTTTGCAAGATGTGTTAAATATTGGTTTGTAACAACCACACAGTGCAGAAAACAGATCTACAGTGAGAAGAAGGGATGTTGAGAGCTGTGCCAAGTCAACTTGTGATATTTTTTTGGTGTTTTTAATTCTTTTACATTTTGTAAAACCCATGTCTGGAAAATGTTAGGCTGTCAGCAAAAATTTGGCAGAATTTCAGTAGAAATATTTTCTATGGGCTGGCAATTATTATGCATCAAGTGAAAAATACACAGACTGCTTAACTGCAGCTATATAAAGATATAATCCTGCAACAACCTTGCTACCCGAAGCTCAGTCTAGAACAAGGATCTCAAGCTCCAGTCCTGGAGGGCCGCAAACCAGTCAGGTTTTCAGGGTATCCCTAATGAATATGCATGAGATATATTTGCATACAATGGAGCAGTGCATGCAAATATATCTCATGCATATTCATTAGGGATACCCTGAAAACCTGACTGGTTTGCGGCCCTCCAGGACTGGAGTTTGAGACCCCTGGTCTAGAACATAGCCTTTAAGTGCAAATTTTTCATTTGTGTGCTCTTCTCCTGACTAGACGCACTAGTTAAAATCTCCCCTCGGTTCTTGATTCCAGTTCTCTAAATTCAGGGCAAATAAGGAAGGAATGAAAACACACACAGAATTGTACCGTAACAGTCTGCTTAAGGCCTTAAGTGAGAGATTCACAGGCCTACAAAATTTAGCAGTCTCCTGTAATCCCTCACCTTAATGTGGCCACAGGACTTATTTTATTAGGAAAAAACCTGCCACATTATATAATTTCATTGTATCAGTCTATGTCATGCCTCTGCTTCACTTTTTGTTTATCTATGTGTTACAGATCAAGTTAAATACTACATGTCATAGGTCAAACTGGGCACAAACATTGCTCATGATTTATCAGGGCAAACATTTTGTAAAGCAAAAACATTCTGTCTCGTTTTTCACAAGCATCTACAAAATATGACCTTGGCTTCTATGATACATATTCTACTAGGCCAGGGATCTCCAACTCTAGTCCTAGAGGCCCCTGTGCTATGTTGTCAGAAAAATTCTCATTCTCCACATTTCTAAACCTTTCTCCAGTACTCCAGTACCCCATTTTGAGTTCCTTTCTACAGTAACCAGCCAGCCTGCCTGAGCCAAGGCTCCCTCAGCAGTGAAGTACACGTGGACTTCACCCAATGGATTGTGCAGGAATCAAATTGACTACATCTGTGGAAAACACTAATAGAAAAGCTTGATAACATCAACAAAGACAAAACCTGGAGATGACTGTGGTATAGATCACCAACTGCTAGTATGCAACTCAAGATAAAGTTGAAAAAGGGCAAGCCACTCATGCATGTAGCAAAATATGACCTTGAGAATATACCACTGAAATTTAAAAACTGCCTGCAAAATCGATTTGCTGCTTTAGATACAAATGACAGAGCTCCAGAAGAGTTATGGGATGATATCTAGAAGGTTGTGTTGGAAGAAAGTGAGAAGTCTTTACAAAAGGTGAAAAAGCAAAAATGGCCAAAATGGAAGAAACTCTGAAAATTGCCCAGAAATGCAGAGAAGCTGAAGCCAGAGGAGAAATAGCGGCAATCACAGAACTCAACAGAGATTTCCAATGTGCAGCAAGACAAGACAAGAAGTACTACAATAATGCATGCAAGGAAATAGAATCAGATACTATTAGAGGAAGAACAAGATCGGTTTTCGTAAAGCTACGAGAGTTAAAGAAAAAATTCCAGCCTTGAATTGGAATGCTACGAGATGCTCAAGGATCCATTTTGAATGATTTATTTATTTATTTATTTAACAGTTTTTTTATACCATCTTTCTACGATTCAAGACGGTTTACAGAGAACATAACAATGCAGTGTGTTTCAACTGCTCATATTGAAAATGGATATATAACGGTATAACAACAGAACTTTTTACAAAGGCCAACTATTTACATGGATTTGCATTTTTATAGTATCAACTATTTACGTAGGTTTCTACAGGTTACAGAGGGGCTGCTAGAAGGTGAGGTGGGTAGGAAAGGGGGGGAGGGTTGGATACTAGAGGCGGGTTGTCAGGTGTGGGTTATGGCGGTAGGGAAAAATGTTCTTGGAAGAGGTGGGTTTTTAGTTTCTTCCGGAACTCTATGTGATCTGAGCAGTTTCTTAATTCGTATGGAAGGGCATTCCATAGAGAAGGGGCATAGAGGGAGAAAGTTCGGTTACAGGTGGTTTGCTTGCTGTGCCTTTTGGAGGTTTGGATGGCAAGGAGATTTTTGGTAAAGGTGCGGTGTGTTCTGTTGTTGTTGGAGCTAGATAGGAGTAAGGAGAGGCATGGTGCTGACTCATTGGAGATGATTTTGTGAGTGAGAGTGATAACTTTGAATTTAACTCGGAGTTGGATGGGAAGCCAATGGAGATCATAGAGGATTGGCGTGATGTGTGATTGTCTGGGGTTGTTTGTGATGAGACGAGCTATAGTGTTCTGGGCCATTTGGATAGGGTGTATGCTGCTCTTGGGGAGGCCCTGTAGATAAGGTTGCAGTAATCAAGGGAGGGGATTGTGAGAGCCTGGCAGACAGTACGGAAGGAGTCAGGATTCAGGAGAGGTTGGAGGTTCCAAAGGGTATGTAGTTTTGCATATATTGTATTAGCTGTCCTCCTTATCTGTTCGGTGAATGTGAGGTTCTGGTCAAGTATGATTCCTAGGTATTTTACTTGGTTTTTTAAGGTAAGGGTGAGGTCACTGAGAGTAATGGTTGTTGGTGGGGTGTACGATGTATTGGTGAATACTTGTAGGGCTTCCATTTTAGATTGGTTAATTAGGAGGTTGTGCTGTAGGAGCCATGTTTTTAGGTTTGTAAGGCAATTGTTTAAGCTGGTAAAGTCAGGGGTTGCTAAGTTGAATGGGATGAAGCACATAATGTTGTCTGCATAGAGTTGGTATGAGATTCCATGGCTTTGGAAAATCTTGCAAACTGATTGAAGGAAGATATTGAATAGGAGTGCAGAAAGACTAGATCCCTGGGGAACACCTTGTTGTAGGGTGAATGGAAGGGATGTGTCATTCCCTATACGAGAATGATGCTGAGAAGATCCAGAAAAGATGGATAGAATATACAGACTCATTATACCAAAAAGATCAAGGGGTCTAACAGCCATTTCAACCTGTACCTTATGATCCATAACCATTGGTGATGAAAGAAGAAGTCAAAACAGCATGTATATGCAGAACAACTCATCAGAGAAGCAGGACTCTATGAAGACAACTCATCACCACCTTCGCTATGCTGGTGATACCACATCTGAAAGTGAAGATGATCTGAAACAATTGCTTTTCAAGATCAAGGAGCATAGTCTTAAAATGGGCCTGCACTGTAACATTAGAAGACAACTGGCAAAATCAATAGGTTCATTATTAATGGAGAAGAAAGTGAAATAGTTGACAACATGGATCAACAATCAATAAGGAAAGGACAAGCAGTCAAGAAATCTGGCAACGCATTGCTCTTAGCAGAATGGCTATGAAGGACCTAGACAAGATTTTCAAGAGCAGAGATGTCTCTCTCCATAGGTCAACGCATCTTCGGTAGTAGACTGGCTAATCTACTGAAGAGGGCTTTAAACTAGATTCGTTGGGGATGGGTGAAGAAAGCCCCCAGGTAAGTGAAAGCCCCCAGGTAGGTGATACATTAAATACCTTTATGGAAATGGGTAACAGGGGTAACATATGGAAAGCAGTGTGTATAAATGCCCGTAGCATGGGAAATAAGATCCCTGATGTTGAAGCTTTGGTGGGAGTGGCTGACTTGGATTTAGTGGCAGTTACAGAAACATGGTTCACAGAAAAACATGATTGGGATGTAACTATACCTGGCTATACTTTATTCAGAAAGGACAGGGTAGGAAGAAGGGGAGGAGGAGTGGCACTATATGTAAAAACTACTATTAAAGCTTTCGAATTACAGAGCTTAAAAGGGAGAGAGGAGGCATTGTGGGTTAAACTAGAAAGAGGGAAAGAGAAATCTATTTGCATTGGTGTGATATACAGACCTCCCTCACAAAAGAGAAATCTATTTGCATTGGTGTGATATACAGACCTCCCTCACAAGAGGAAGAGGTGGACAGAGAGTTAATTGAAGACATACGCAGCATTGCTAGGAAAGGGGAAGTGCTACTGATAGGAGATTTCAATATGCCAGATGTTGATTGGCACATTCCTGCTGCAGTATCATCTAGAAGTAAGGAGATCCTGGATTCTCTACAGGGAGAACTATTCAGGCAATTGGTAACAGACCCCACATGTGAAGGGGCCATACTGGACTTGGTGCTTACCAATGGTGAAAGTGTTTCTGATGTTGTAGTGGGAGATCATTTTGCATCCAGTGATCACCAGATGGTGTGGTTCAGTATTAGGACTAGGGCTGTTAGAATCCATTCCAAGGTAAGGATCTTAGACTTTAGGAAGACTAACTTTGTGAAGATGGGCCAATACCTCAGGGAGTCGTTAGTGGGATGGGAACAGCTGGGGGATGTAGAAAAACAGTGGGCAAAACTGAAAGGGGGTATTGTAAGGGCAACCAACCTTTTTGTTAAAATGGTAAATAAAGGCAAAAGGAAAAGGAGACCGCTATGGTTTTCGAAGAATGTAGCTGAAAAAGTGAAGAAAGTGAGGCCTTCATGAAATACAAGAGATCACAGAGAGAGGAAGACAGGCATCTGTATTTGGAAAAACTTAGAGAAGCTAGCAAAGTAGTCAAGAAGGCAAAGATTCAAAAGGAGGAGGAAATAGCCAAGGCAATAAAATGGGGGGATAAGACATTTTTCAGATATATTAGTGAGAAGAGGAAGGGCAAAAGTGGTATTGTCAGACTCAAGGGTGCAGGGGGGGGGGGAATATATAGAGGCTGATAAGGATAAAGCGGAATTGCTTAACAAATATTTTTGTTCTGTGTTCACAGATGAAGAACCAGGAGCAGGACCTCAGAAAATACCCACAAATAGGAACAGAAGCGAGGGACATCTTGAACAATTTTCAGAAGACTGTGTTCGTGAGAAACTAGCTCAACTTAGGGGTATGTTTACTAAACTGCGTTAGTGTGATTCGCGTTATGAGCCGCGGTAGAGACAGAAATCCCAAATAAGGACATGGGCGGTACATCGTTACCGATAACGCGCGTTACCAGGCGCCATAAATGAACGAGCGCTACAGGGCACGTTACCGCGCGTTAATCTTAAGAAGGCGCGCAGGCATACAAGTGGGCCTAATGTATAAGGCTGGCTGAGGCAGCACCCTTCACATTTAAGTAGTGATTGTTGAGGCATTTGATGTGTATTTTAATTAGTGCTGCCAGCAAACACACCCTCACGGTGGCATAACCTAAGGTGCCGCATAAGGCACCCCATAACACACTCCATAGGGCACATTATAAAGTGTACTGTCCGCCAAGGCACCCTATAATGTCCCTTATAGGACACCTTTTAAGGCTGTGAACAAAGCCCTGGCTGACTGCAGAAGGACTGCACGTCACCACACAAACTGTCTGCTGTGGTTACCAGGATAGGGTTAACCCACCCATACCCATGATGCACTGCACATGCAAATCAGCAGTCGAGAGATGGGCACAAGATTGGGTATGCACCCCCACAGCACCTCGGCCTGGTAGGGGGACAGACCATGTGTGGCACTGCCACAGAGTAGCCACAGACAGTCACATTGGGCGGGTACTGTGCCCACCCTGAGGTTGAGGTGGGGCGCCCAGCACCAGGTCCACAGCACCTTTCATAGCTGAAATACGCCATGCTGCAGGTCCTCAGCAGTGTGTGATAGGTAGTTCCATTAGACACACCTAGGATACATCTGTGTCCTGCTGTATGTCTCGGTCATGTCTAGTCCTTATGGGCGATGATGCACCTGGAATAGTGCATATCCTGTGTTGGTGCCATGGTTACCTGCTGTAGGTGAAGGGGGTGTATGGACCCATAGGCAGATCACGTACCACCACACAACCCACCCTCTGGGGCTCAGGGTGGGAAACAGGATCACCCACCAATAGATCCACAGTCTACCTCCCTGCAATGGTAGCAGTAGAGGGGACCATCAACCCCAGTCCTGCTGGGGAACAAACAGAGCGGTACACATCCATAACGCAATAGCAGACAGACGGCAGGCCTGGAAATGCTCAGCTGCCCCCCACCATTATTTGACATTCTCCAGCAGCAAGCCTCCAGCCGCTGCACCCTGCAAGGTGTTCCAGCAAGATACATACTAGTTGCGGACAGTCTGCCAGCTAGTCCATAGTGCATGGTCCTGGAGAAGATGCATGTACCCAGAATGGAAATGTCAGCATACACACCAAGCAGATAAATCAGTGATTGGGCCCCAAAAGAAAACCTATAAATAACACATGAGAGAAATGCTATATTAGCACAATGGGGGAACCTAGCCATGCCATGGTCACTGCTCAGTCAGGGTGAGAGTGACCTCCCAGCAGGACATGCTATGGCCACCCTGTCCATGCAGGTGGTGGCCAGGCACTACAATGTCCGAGCCATTGCCCTATGCCGTGTGCAAATGCATCCAGGCCAGGCCACCCTATCCAGGCTATTTCCACGGTACCTTGCTCCTCATTATGCACATTGGCAGGCCAATACTGGCAACAGTGCTAGCAGTGTGGACTGTGGAGGGTGTTGGCAGCCACCACACACTGGATAGACAGACACACACTCCCCACACCTATGCCAGCATTGTGGAACTATAGAGGTGTTGGGCAGCCCAGGCCACCACACCAGTCCTGGGCACAGTGCAGGCATGGCTATGGTACGCAATACTGTAGGAGTCACTCCCCAGGTTGGTAAACACTGTCAGACACCAGACCTGTAGCACACTCCACAGACATCAGAAAGGTTGCTATGATGCAGCTCACCCAGACAATTGTACTAAACCTAGGAATTGCTCTCTGCCAGTAATCATAGCAACCTTTTGATAGATGTGTACCATATTCCCAGGTTTAGGGTGGCATTACTAAGGTATGCAAGTGCTAGTCCTGCCTCTCCAGGGGACCTGTGGGTGCGGGTGTGTCTGCCCCTGTTGGCTGCTGCTTTACGGCAGAGGTTCCCAACTCCAGTCGTGCGGTGCCAAACACTGTTACATGCTGTCCCTCATGAATATGCATGAGATACATCTGCATACCATGGGGGTGGCACATAGAAATACAGCACAGGCATCTTTATCAGAGGCAGCATGGAACCGGAATGGTGTTTGGCCCTCCAGGACTGCATTTGGGAGACTCTGCTCTAGGTAATGTGCATGTTTATGGTGTCTGTGCTCTGTAGGGTAAAATGTAGGTGTCTTGGGCATGTTTACATCATCTGCAATAAAGGTGCTGTCTCTATTAGCACGTTGTAGTAGTGGGTGAAATATGGGGACTGGGTTGGCAGGAACCACAGCTGGGACTTGAACCTGTGACCCTCTGCTTCTGAATACACTGGTGTTGTGCACTGCACCACCTTGTTGTCAGAGTCAGTACATTCCTTGGTGATACCATGACTGTTCGTCAGACAGGGCCCGTCTGTTGCATTACACGGCACCCACCTACACAGGGCTAGGCCACGGTCTGCTCTGGGCAGCTGCCACTGCCCCCTTCACCACCAGTATCCCTCAGCCACCATGCTGACATGCCCTTCTGCTGGTGGTGCTGGTGGTGCGCAGTCTCAGGCAATCCAGTGTGCAGGTAGGCGGCTGCCTATGGTGCGGGTTCTGGGGTAGGGGTGCCTGCATAGGTGTCCAAGCTTCCCCCCAGCACTGCCTGCCAATGTTCCGTGCCCTTGGCGGTAGCTTCTGGGTACTCTCCCCTGTGACACTGTGGGAAACACAGTCATGCCCATGCTGGGCCTTCAGCAGTTGCTGTCTGGCTGCTCTGCTGCTTCAGCATTCGTATGGGCCACCTAGGCATCGCCCTAGTCCGCACTGTGGCCCAGCTGCACCACAGTATGTGCCGCCTGCGGCCCTCTGTATCCCCTTCTCCGGCATCTGTCCAGTTGCCGTTCCGACATGCCCGCCCTGATGTTGCGGGACATGTGCATGCCATACGAACCCTGTCCGATGGTGGGGAAAAACCTGAGCAGCGCTATATCACTGTGGGCTCATTCACCTTGTATGGGGGCAGAGTATAGACCCTTCCACGATTTATATCTGTTCTATGGAGCTTACTCGGGGGGGGTGGGGGGAGTTGATGTTTCTCATTGCTACCACTATTGGCCAGCTTGGTTATGGTCTTTTTCCAGTTTGTTGGGGTCATTTTCAGTGTTTATGTGCCCTTTTGTTCTGTGCACATGTATCACACTTATCACTTGTTTTAGGTTTCCCTGCCTGGGCTGTACATTGCTGACACTGAAATGGTTTCTGTCCCCTGTAATGTGCATTTAACGGCAGGTTTTCATTCGCGCTGGAATTGAGCTCTTCAGATCAGCGCGTTAGTGTGAAGGGAGCCTCTCCCTGCCCACTCTCCGCCCATTGACCCCTTCCCTCCGCCCTCTCTCCACCTTCTGCGGTGTTTTACCGCGCTGCGGGAGTTTACGATCGTTAACTACGGTTAACGCGCGTTATGTAACATTAACGATCGTAAGCGCGTCATAACACGCGTTATGATGCGCTTACGATTGTTAACGTTACATAATGCGCGTTATTTACGACTACCGCAGTTTAGTAAACATACCCCTATGTTTCTATACAAAGATTTGACTTATCTAGGCCATGGAATTTCAATAAGGTCATATAGATGTGAAAGTTGGAGGGAGGCTGGTGTACAGATGCCCAGGGGGTGCCAATGTAATATGGTACACTGTCAGCGTGTGGCATAGGATGTGGAACATATGTTCTCCAGTGGAGTCAGAAATGTCAGGATATGTGCAGTGACAGGAGGACAGAGTAGGAGTGACAAAATGCAGATTAGGCACAGGTGAGATGTGTGTGCTGTCCCAAATTGTGGGAAAAAGTACCAGTGTAGGCCATGGTGTAGCAGCCTACACGAGAAGACAAGACTATACCCAGCTGACAGAGGAGGGTGGATGGGCTGAAGGATGGATGACGGCGGAGGAAAGGGTGATATGGGCTGGTAGCACTGATATGCCTTAGGTGCCATCCTCAATGTATCTGTACTGTGCATTAAAATGTGTGGCATTGCCACTTGGAAGGCCTGATGCCAGACATGCTAGACTCATACCTGCCCTAGCCACACAGCCACTGTACAACACCTCAGACAAATGTGCTGATAACAACTGCACAGGTGTTATCCATACCGGGCACATGGGGTACTTATGGACATGAGCTGAGTCCTGCAAGTGGATACCCAAGGGGTAGGATATGTCCACATGTACTGAAGAGATGGAAGGGAGCCAAAACTGTACAGTAACAGACATGATGTCACACATGACTCATGTTTTCCAAGTAGGTTACAGCTATATGCATGTAACTGCCTGTTAGTATACTGATAAAGCAGTGCAGCCACATTGGGATACATCTTACCATCAATTACTAATGTCTGATGAAAACCATGATTGTACAAACCTGCGGTCAGCTGAGACATTGGTGAGTTACGTGACCTGCCCAAGGTCACAAGGATTGTTGTTAGTCCATGAAGGTTGTGGCTGACATAAAATGCAACAGTAATTCATTCCAAAATGTCACATAAGGAGTGTTACTGGGCCACAAACTGTGGTATTTTGGCCCCCAAACCATTGTCATTACCATCATGCCACGCCTCCAAGCATGGGCCTAATATATGCAGGGTGAACATGTTAGATCCCCTGCAATGGGCTGTATCAGAGGCAATAAAGCCATGCTCACAGAAGGCCATGATGTGGAATAGCATGTTTGCTGTGGCCAGAATGTATAAAAAAGTAGAAGGATGAGTATCTGCAAGTCACAGTAGAACCAGGTCAGTTACAGGCATGGAAATGACCTGATTAGCACACAGGCCCAAAATGAACAAATGGGAATTGAACCCCTGTCACCTGCATATGAAGGCATCGCACTAACCAATAGGCTACACTTCCACACCTTTTCACACAGCAATGTCGGGATTTAAAGAGCCTGTAGGTCACTGCCTAGCCTGCCTGCTGTGTGTGCTGGTATAGGCTAGCCCCTCCAGTACCCATGAGGCAATGCACAGGTGGAACAGCAATCTGCAGCTGATCACCAAATGGAGAATGTACTGATCCATCACATCCGCTCAGTAAGACGTACTGACAGTGAGTGCGACATGCACATAACAGCTATAAACCATGCTACTGAGCAGTTTTAGCAGTCACCCTGAGGGTGAGAATGGACGTCCGACACCTGGTCCCCAGACCTTCCACTAATAGAGATGTCCTCTGCCAACTGTGCTGCAGATCTACATTACTACCAGCGTGTTATGCTAGTCACTTTGTTTCCTTGCAGCATTCTGTAGGTGCTAGTCACAGCTTGGCTCTTCCCTGAACAGTGTATGTTAGTTTCCAGGGTGAAAAAGCTGATGCCAAATGCAGTGGGGGCTTCTAGGCTGGTGTTATTGTCCTGCCATGACCATAGAGAGTAGGCCAGGAACAACTGAGGACCAACCACTGAGGACCAACAATCCACCACAACAAGCTCAGTCAGACTGTACCTGCCTGCCCATCACTGGGCTATTTCAGCCATCCAATACCAACTGTGGCTGGTCAGTACATAATGCATGTGCACAGAGCAGCCATGTGCATCCTGGCTTGGGATAAATGGCATGGACACACAGTATGTGGCTCAGTGATTGGACTCCCCAGACAGAGATTGCACCCACATCACTGGAGACAGATAGTATATAGCACTATGTTGATACATAACTGTGCCATGGTCAGTGCTCTGTCAGAGTGAGAGTGCCCTCTCAGCATGACATGCTGTGGCCACCCAGGCCATGCATGTAGCAGATGGCCACAACAAAGTCTCAGCCATTGACCCTACTGCTGAGGCAGACACATCCAGGATATACCCATCATGCACATTTGCACACTAACTCTAGGAAAAGCTTAGGCAATGCGAGGCACAATGAAGTGCAGAAAGCCACATAACAATGGAGACACACACACACACACACTCACTCACACTCACATCGCTGTTCTGTACAAAAGTGGGGATGGTTGGTATTCCTGCCTGCCACAGTGGTCTCCATATCAGCTCAAGCATTGTTAATATGTGCTCATTGTCTATCTTTTTCACTGCCCAGCTTTCACATGCATATGTTGTTATTGAAAATACCATGGCTTGAACAAGTCGAATCTTTGTATGGAGAGAGACATCTCTGCTCTTGAGAATCTTATCTAGGTCTTTCATAGCCATTCTGCCAAGAGCAGTGCGTCGTCTGATTTCTTGACTGCTTGTTGCTTCTTTATCACAGGTACACTACCAAAAAACTGCCTCCAGTTTTGCAACTGATTCCTATAGATTTTGGGGTGCTGAATCCAGGAAAAATAGCCAAAATGTTCCATCACGTCACGTTTTCTTGCAAAATTAGATTTCTTACCCATATAAGGAATGTTCACATAATTTCTTTTTAGCCGACTGCAGTTTATTTTCTTGGCCCAAAATAGAGGTTGTAATGGTTAACTCCCTCATGATATTTTAGAGTGTTTTGTATTCATTTTATACATTAACAGGACAATTGGGAGGCGGGGGGCTAAATCCAGTACTCGCGCTGGCGCATGTTCTTTCCTGTTCGCCTCGCCTCGTTCGCTCGCTCAAACACGGTGGTTGCGACATGAACGTTCCTGTCAAATTTCAGTTTCTTGCAAGTTCATTATTACCTTTTGTTTGCTCAGTCGTAATCCAGCTTTATTCCAAAGTGGTTCACTACAGTTGTAGTTTGCAGTGCTGTGTATTTGTGATGGCTCACAGAGCCAGAGGTTGCGTCAACTCTCCGCACAGTTTTTGTTTTATTTGTGGGGAATATACCGTGAAAAAGCGGCAGAGGAACATTTCTGCATTTATTAAAAAAGTATATTTCGCATATTTCGGTTTGAAGTTAGGCGATCAAGACAAACCGTGGGCTCCTCACAAAGTGTGCAAGACATGTGAAGAAGATCTACGCTTATGGATGAAAGGTAAAAAACAAGCATTTTGTTTCGGAATACCTATGATGTGGCGTGAACAAAGAGACCACAGCAGTGACTGCTATTTTTGCTCTTGCATTGTGAAGGGATACAACTTAAAAAATAAGAACGTAATAAGTTACCCCAACCTTCCTTCAGCAATTAGGCCTATGCCTCATAGCAACGAAGTACCTGTGCCTGAACCACCAAAATCTTTGGATCATATTTGTGTGGACGGTTCTGATCATGATGAGACTCATCAGATGGCTTTTCCCGATGAGTCCAGTACTTCCGAGTTTGAAACTGAACCAGATCCGAAACCTGAATTTTTCTCTCAAGCTGAATTGAATGATTTAGTCCGGGATTTAGGACTCCCAAAAGATGCTGCCCAACTGCTAGGTTCTCGGCTTAAACAGAAAAATCTATTGTCACCAGGAACAACTTTTTATTGGTACCGCAACCGCGAGACACAATTTTTGAAGTATTTCAGCAAAGAGGAAGATTTGGTATTTTGCAACGATATATACGGAGTGATGGAAAAGTTTAAACTCAAGTATGATCCTGCTGAATGGCGGCTGTTCATTGATTCGTCAAAAGACAGCATAAAAGGTGTTCTTCTTCATAATGGCAACACATTCGCTTCAGTTCCTATTGCTCACTCTGTTATTCTCCAAGAAAAATACGAGAATTTGGCCCTGATTCTTCAGAAGATTCGTTATGATGAGCATAAGTGGATGATTTGTGGAGACTTTAAAATTCTATCCATGCTATTAGGGCAGCAATCCGGTTTCACCAAATATCCCTGCTTCCTTTGCTTGTGGGATAGCCGGGCCCGCGACCTACACTGGGGGAAAAAAGACTGGCCAATTCGGGAGTATCTGAGACCCGGTGAGAAAAATGTTCTTCATGAGAGCTTGGTACCTCGTGATAAAATTCTATTACCACCTCTCCACATTAAGTTGGATCTCATTAAGCAATTCATCAAGTCCCTTCCAAAAGATGGTGAGTGCTTTCGGTACCTTTGCTCAAAGTTCCCCCAACTTTCTGAAGCAAAGCTAAAGGAAGGAGTGTTTGTTGGCCCTGATATAAGGAAACTCATTTCAGATGGAGCATTCGCTGAAACGATGTCTGAGAAGGAAAAAGAAGCCTGGGATTCCTTCAAGGATGTTGTTCTCAAATTCTTGGGGAACAGGCGGGATGAGAACTATAAGGATATTGTTGCCAGGATGCTCAATGCCTTCAAAGAACAAGGCTGTAACATGAGCCTGAAAGTCCATTTCTTGCACTCCCATGTGAACTACTTTCCCGAAAACTTGGGGGCGTACAGTGAAGAACAAGGTGAAAGGTTTCACCAGGACATCAAGGACGCAGAGAGAAGGTACCAAGGAAGATGGAACACCACTATGATGGCTGATTTCTGCTGGTTGCTGCTGCGGGAAACCCCAGATGAAAAATACGCCAAGCAGCGCACCAAGAGAAGCATTCGGGGGAAGAAGAAGCGGGCCCACCAGGAGATTGATTGACCCAAGAATGACTTTAAAATCTAAACTGTGTTGACAAAGATCGTGTTTTTACTAAACTTTGAAATAAAAATTTGCTAGTTATTACCACAGTGTCGGATCTCATTTATTAGAATTTTATTTTCACACCATCGGGTGTTTGTCTTCATGTATTGCAATGGTGCGGTTTGCGTTTTCTATTCTTACATACATACCTGTACAACATTTTTTGCACATTTCTTTGCTTTGCTTTGTGTCTAACCTCGCTCTTATATGCTTAATGTTTGTGCACATGTATGTGGCTGTTTTAAGTGCAGACAATTTTGCTACCATCACAGTGTGTTTTGTTGACATTACTCTATTCTTATGTGCTGCCTTGTTACAATTTTCTTTATTCTTATTTGAATAACTACTAAACAATTAGTATAAAGAATTCATCCAAGAAACTTTTATCTCGATCACACTCAATCTGAAACGTTCACCTCAAACTGCTAACCCAATGTAGCAAAAAATCTGTACGTGATGGAGCAAATTGGTTACCAGATTTGGATTCAGCGCACCAAAAAACGTAAAAATCAATCGAAACATTAGAGGCAGTTTAAAAAAAATTTTTTTTAGTGTACCTATAATATATCACCAAAAATTACCCCAAAAAAATTGTTGTTGGATCAACTATAGTTGATTCAAGTAGGTTAAAGTTATTCACGATTTCAATTTCTTCTCCTTCGACGATGAACCTGTTGATTATGCCAGTTGTCATGATCTTTGTCTTCTTTACATCAGCAGTCAGACGTCCCGAGGGCTTTGATCCAACCACATCATAAATGCTGACTTTACTCTGAAAGGTCTTCAGCATGTAGATAGTCATGGTCTAATGGGAGACAGCCAACATGGCTTTAGACAAGGAAGATCTTGTCTTACTAATCTGTTTTTTGAAGGTGTGAAAAAACAGGTGGACAAAGGTGAGTCGGTTGATATAGTGCATCTGGACTTTCAGAAAGTCTTTGACAAGGTCCCTCATCGGAGACTTTTGGCAAAACTAAAGAGTCATGGGATAGGAGGCAGTGTACTACTGTCGATCAGGAACTGGTTAAAAGATAGAAAGCAGAGGGTGGGGCTAAATGGCCAATTTTCCCAATGGAGAAAGGTGAATAGTGGTGTACCCCAGGGATCTGTGCTGGGTCCGCTGCTTTTTGACATACTCATAAACGACCTGGAAAGTGGAATAATGAGTGAGGTTATCAAATTTGCAAATGACACAAAACTTTTTAAAGTTGTTAAAACCCAAGAGCATTGTGGAAAATTGCAAGAGGATCTTGATAAATTGGAAGACTGGGCATCAAAATGGCAGATGAAATTTAATGTGGACAAGTGCAAAGTTATGCACCTAGGGAAGAACAACCCAAACTATGGTTACACGATGCAAGGTTCCACATTAGGAACCAACACCACGAAAAAGATTTAGGCATCATTGTGAATACCATGTTAAAACCCTCAGCCCAGTGTGCAGCAGTGGCCAAGAGAGCAAATAGAATGCTAGGTATCATAAGGTATCATAAGGAAAGGAATGGAAAATAAAACAAAAGATATTATAATGCCTCTATATCGTTCCATGGTGAGACCGCACCTTGAATATTGTGTGCAATTCTGGTCACCGTATCTTAAAAAGGATATAGCGATATTAGAAAAGGTTCAGAGAAGAGCCACCAAAATGGTAAAGGGGATGGAAGGATACTCCTATGAAGAAAGGCCAAGAAGGTTAGGGCTCTTTAACCTGGAAAAGAGACGGCTGAGGGGAGATATGATAGAAGTCTATAAATTAATGAACGTTGTGGAATGGGTAAACGTAGCTCGATTGTTTATGTTATCAGAATATAGAAAGACTAGGGGACATGCAATGAAGCTACAGGGTAAACTATTTAAGACTAATAAAAGAAAATATTTTTTCACTCAACATGTAATCAAACTCTGGAATTTGTTACCGGAGGATGTTAGTGTAGCTGGGTTTAAAAAAGGTTTGGACAAGTTCCTGGAGGAAAGGTCCATAAACCATTATTAAGAAGGGACCCAGGATATCAATGCTTGACCGAGTACAAGCATTGTGGAACTTGTGTCTTTTGGGGAAACTGCTAGGTATGTATGACCTAGATTGGCCACTGTTGGAAACAGGATACTGGGCTTGATGGACGTTGGTCTGACCCAGTATGGTATATCTTATGTTCTTATGTTCTTAATTGGGCTGTGGCTCCGATATCGCATGGCAGCCACTACTGCTGTTTAGTAAACACATCCCAAAGAAAGACTAGGGGACATGCAATGAAGCTACAGTATAACCTATTTAATACTAATAAGAGAAAATATTTTTCACTCAATTTGTAATCAAACTCTGGAATTCGTTATCAGAGGATGTAGTAAAAGCTGTTAGTGTAGCTGGGTTTAAAAAAAGGTTTGAACAAGTTCCTGGAGGAAAGATCCATAAACCATTATTAAAGGGGACCCGGGAAATCCACTGCTTGCCCCAATACAAGCATTGTGCAACTTGTGTCTTTTGGGGCAACTGCTAGGTACTTTTGACCTAGATTGGCCACTAATAGAAACAGTATACTATGCTTGATGGACCTTGGTTCTGACCCAGTTGGCATATCTTATGTTCTTATGAGTGGTAGATATGTGGAATAGTCTCCCAATGGAGATAGTAGAGAGGAGGACAGTATCTGAATTCAAAACAGCATGGGACAAATACAGAGGTAAAGGTAAAAAGGGGGCACCCACACCCCAAACTGCAAATAGCCTACCCACCCTCATCTGTAATTGCTTAAAATGTACATAGTTTCCCCAATTATAATTTCAGTTCCATGTTACTTTCCCTGTTATATGTAAACACAGGACAGTTCTGTATTGCCCTGGAGTCAAATTGTTAATTTGTAAACCGCACTGATATCAAAGAGCGTGGTATAGAAAAGCTTTTAAATAAATAAATAAATAAATAAAATATGGAAGGGCAGACTTGATAGACCATGTGGTCTTTTTCTGCTGTCATGTTTCTAATCCTGGAACTGGGATTCAGAGGAAGACAGAGTGGAGGAGGACTGAGATACTTTGGGAATACAAATCAGAGAACTATGAGGATTTATGAGGAAGGGAGAGGAGGTAAATGTTGAAATAGAGGGAGGTGAAGGAGAAAAATGCTTGATGG
The DNA here is from genome assembly GCA_033557465.1 of Ichthyophis bannanicus. Taxonomy (NCBI): domain Eukaryota; kingdom Metazoa; phylum Chordata; class Amphibia; order Gymnophiona; family Ichthyophiidae; genus Ichthyophis; species Ichthyophis bannanicus. The sequence goes on along the minus strand of CM066033.1, from coordinate 224,878,294 downwards.
GTGGTGGTGCAATATAGGATGTTTGGAGGTAGGTGAGGAGGGGGTGAAAGAGGATGACACAAAAGGGCAAATGATGAGTGGGTTGAGGATGGGTGAATTCTTATGGCATGGTGCAAAAGGTGGGAAAAGGGGCGGCCCAAGGGGGGTGCGGGGCCATGTGCGGAGACTCGGTGCGGGGCCTCATTTGCATAAGGGCCTCATTTGCATAAATATTCGCATAATGTTACCATATACTAACTTTTAGTAAACATGCCTCTTAATGAGTGTATGAATAAAGAAAGACTAAAAGACTTCTACATTACTATAATCCAGTGCCAACCGCCAGACAAATTAGGAACTACTACAAACACTGCCCATTTAGAACCCATCCTAGAAATTACACCCCTGGGAACCAACCCAATGTATCCCATACAAACTTGATTCCCCTATAATATATCACCAAAAATTACCCCAATGTGTAACAGCCCTGCCGATTCTAGATCCAACGAAGCCCTCCAGTGTATATGTATTTTTGTCGGATCGTTCACCATGAGAAGAAATTCTTCCTCTCTCAAGGCAGCGGCCGGGCGAGCCTGGATTGGTTTTGGTCTGATAAATGCACGCATCCCGGGGGGTCAGCGCTCGTCGGCATGTATTAGCTCTAGAATTACCACTGTTATCCAAGTAACGGATGGAGCGATCAAAGGACCTGGTTGATCCTGCCAGTAGCATATGCTTGTCTCAAAGATTAAGCCATGCACGTGTAAGTACACACGGCCGGTACAGTGAAACTGCGAATGGCTCATTAAATCAGTTATGGTTCCTTTGATCGCTCCATCCGTTACTTGGATAACTGTGGTAATTCTAGAGTTAATACATGCCGACGAGCGCTGACCCCCCGGGATGCGTGCATTTATCAGACCAAAACCAATCTGGGCTCGCCCGGCCGCTGCCTCGAGAGAGGAAGAATTTCTTCTCATGGTGAACGATCCGACAAAAATACATATACACTGGAGGGCTTCGTTGGATCTAGAATCGGCAGGGCTGTTACACATTGGGGTAATTTTTGGTGATATATTATAGGGGAATCAAGTTTGTATGGGATACATTTAGAACCCATAGCAAACCCACCGTATCCTAACAGCACTACCAGGACTCATAAAGCACCATACCCTAACTATCAAAAGGAAACGCTGCAAATATTAAACCAATACATTTCAGAGAACACAATACATGACCTACTGGGGAAAGAGAACAAGTGGCAATGTCAAATAGGAATTACATAAACAGAATACCTCAGCTCAGTTACACATGCAGAACATAGACCATCACCAAACAAGGAATCACAATTTAGAAACAGGAAGACAATAATTAAACTGGGAATCCCAAAAGCCAAACTTGGAATGTACAACACTGTAGAAATAAAACTATACATTAATTTGCTCTTGTACTAAACAAAGCGCAGATTTTAATGATGCACATTTCCCAGAGCTGACATATTCCAATTAATAAATTCAAAATAAAGAGATATTTTTCTACCTTTTGTGCATTTTTTTTCAGCTGCAATTGCTCCAGTCACTTTCTTCTGGTTTCTTTGTGTCTTCCGCTAACTCTCCATCGTCTGCTGTCCATTTGTCTTTTCTTCTCTCTTCTAGTTTTTTTCCATTCTCTCTCTACATCTGCTTTAACATACTAATCTTTCTCCTTTTGCTCTTTCCTCATTCCTATTTCATCTACTCAAATTTTACCCCTCCATTCTCAATCCCCACTTACTCTCCCAATATCCGGCCAATTGTAGATTTGTCTTCCCTCCCACACAAAATATTTTATCCCTCTCCATTTCACTCTCCCAGCTCCATCCCATTCTAATCCTCCCCCAACATCAGCTCCATTCTAGTTCCAGTCCCACCCAGCATCCGCTCCCTTCTAGTCCCTGCATCAGCCCATTTCCAGTCCTAGCCCCCCATAAGCCCATTTCCAGTCCTATCCTAGACCCATCATCAGCCTATTTCCAGTCCTAGCTCCCCCATCTATTTCCAGTCCCATCCGAGTCCCTCCATCAGCTCATTTCCAATCCCAGTCCCCCATGAGCCCATCAGCCCATGTCAAATCCTAGCTCCCCTCCACTCAGCCCATTTCCAATCCAAGCCCTCCATGAGCCTACTTCCAGTTCTAGCCCCTTCATGGTAGAGGTTTGTTTGTTCATTATTTCTCTTTATGTATTTAAAGGTCTGAATCATATCTCCCCTGTTCCTCCTCTCCTCCAAAGTGTACATGTTTAGGTTTTCAAGTCTCTTCTCATAAGGCTTCTGGTGGGAGTGGCTGACTTAGATTTAGTGGCAGTTACAGAAACATGGTTCACAGAAAACCATGACTGGGATGTAACTATACCTGGCTATACTTTATTCAGAAAGGACAGGGTAGGAAGAAGGGGAGGAGGAGTAGCACTATATGTAAAAACTACTATTAAAGCTTTGGAATTACAGAGCTTAAAAGGGAGAGAGGAGGCATTGTGGGTTAAACTAGAAAGAGGGAAAGAGAAATCTATTTGCATTGGTGTGATATACAGACCTCCCTCACAAGAGGAAGAGGTGGACAGAGAGTTAATTGAAGACATACGCAGCATTGCTAGGAAAGGGGAAGTGCTACTGCTAGGAGATTTCAATATGCCAGATGTTGATTGGCACATTCCTGCTGCAGTATCATCTAGGAGTAAGGAGATCCTGGATTCTCTACAGGGAGAACTATTCAGGCAATTGGTAACAGACCCCACACGTGAAGGGGCCATACTGGACTTGGTTCTTACCAATGGTGAAAGTGTTTCTGATGTTGTAGTGGGAGATCATTTTGCATCCAGTGATCACCAGATGGTGTGGTTCAGTATTAGGACTAGGGCTGTTAGAATCCATTCCAAGGTAAAGATCTTAGACTTTAGGAAGACTAACTTTGCGAAGATGGGCCAATACCTCAGGGAGTCATTAGTGGGATGGGAACAGCTGGGGGATGTAGAACAACAGTGGGCAAAACTGAAAGGGGGTATTTTAAAGGCAACCAACCTTTTTGTTAAAATGGTAAATAAAGGCAAAAGGAACAGGAGACCGCTATGGTTTTCGAAGGAAGTAGCTGAAAAAGTGAAGAAAAAGAGGGAGGCCTTCATGAAATACAAGAGATCACAGAGAAAGGAAGACAGGCATCTGTATTTGGAAAAACTTAGAGAAGCTAGCAAAGTAGTCAAGAAGGCAAAGATTCAAAAGGAGGAGGAAATAGCCAATGCAATAAAATGGGGAGATAAGACATTTTTCAGATATATTAGTGAGAAGAGGAAGGGCAAAAGTGGTATTGTCAGACTCAAGGGTACAGGGGGGGAATATGTAGAAGCTGATAAGGATAAAGCGGAATTGCTTAACAAATATTTTTGTTCTGTGTTCACAGATGAAGAACCAGGAGCAGGACCTCAGAAAACACCCACAAATAAGAACAGAAGCGAGGGACATCTTGAACAATTTTCAGAAGACTGTGTTCGTGAGAAACTAGCTCAACTTAAAGTAGACAAAGCGATGGGACCAGATGGGATACACCCTAGAATACTGAGGGAACTTGGGGACGTTCTAGCAACTCCACTGACTGACCTTTTCAATGCCTCGTTGGAGTCGGGAGTGGTGCCAAAGGACTGGAGAGAGGCTCATGTGGTGCCTTTACACAAAAGCGGAAGTAAGGATGTGGTTGAAAACTACAGGCCGGTTAGTTTAACTTCAGTGGTGAGTAAATTAATGGAAACGCTGTTGAAAGAGAAAATAGTGAGGTTTCTGGAGTCCAGCGGATTACAGGATCCGAGGCAGCATGGATTTACCAGAGGCAGGTCTTGTCAGACAAATCTGATTGATTTCTTTGACTGGGTGACCAGGGAGTTGGACCGAGGGAGAGCTCTAGATGTGGTGTATTTAGATTTCAGTAAAGCCTTTGACACTGTTCCTCACAGGCGACTTATAAACAAACTGAGCACCCTAGGGATGGACCCTAAAGTTACTGCTTGGGTTAGAAATTGGTTGGGTGGGAGGCGACAAAGAGTACAAGTAAATGGAGCTCACTCTGAGGAGAAGGATGTTACCAGTGGTGTGCCCCAGGGATCTGTCCTTGGTCCGATTCTTTTTAACATCTTTGTTAGTGATATAGCGGAAGGGCTGTCGGGTAAGGTTTGCCTCTTTGCGGATGATACCAAAATCTGCAATAAAGTAGACACCCAGGAAGGTGTAGATAACATGAGGAGGGATCTAGCTAAGCTTGAAGAATGGTCTAGAATTTGGCAGCTGGGATTTAATGTTAAAAATGTAAGGTCATGCATTTTGGCTGCAGCAATCCAAGGGAGCAATACAGCATAGGAGGTGAAGTACTTTTGTCCACTAAAGAAGAGCGGGACCTAGGCGTAGTTGTGTCCGATGATCTTAAAGTAGCTAAACAGGTAGAAAAGGCGACGGCAAAAGCTAAAAGGATGCTTGGGTGCATACGGAGAGGAATGGCTAGCAGAAAAAAGGAGGTGATAATGCCTCTGTATAAGTCTTTGGTGCGACCTCATTTGGAGTATGGTGTGCAATTCTGGAGACCGCACCTTCAAAAGGATGTGAACAGGATGGAGTCAGTGCAGAGGGTTGCTACTAAGATGATTAGTAGTCTTCATTATAAAGCATATGAGGACAGACTTAAGGATCTTAATATGTACACCTTAGAGGAAAGGCGGGATAGAGGTGATATGATTGAGATGTTTAAATACCTCCGTGGCATAAATGTTCAGGGAGAGAGCCTCTTTCAATTGAAAGCAAGTTCTGCGACGAGGGGACATGGGATGAGGGTGAAGGGAGATAGATTCAGGAGTGATATGCGGAAATATTTCTTTACGGAAAGAGTAGTGGATCCGTGGAATAGTCTCCCAGTGGAGGTGGTAGAGATGAGGACAGTAACTGAATTCAAAAAAGCATGGGACCAACACAGAGGATCTCTAAAGGTAAAAAGTGGACTGTTGTAGTTGTTGTTATGGAAGGACAGACTAGATGGGCCTTGTGGTCTTTTTCTGTCATCATGTTTCTATGTTTCTATGTTTCTATGATGCAGGCTCCAAATCATTTTGGTCGCCTTCCTCTGAACACTTTCCATTCTTTTTACATCCTTTGCAAGATACGGTCTCCAAAACTGAACACAGTACTCCAAGTGAGGCCTCACCAGTGACTTATACAGTGGTATTAGAACCTCTTTCTTTCTGCTGGTAATTCCTCTTCGTATGCAGCCCAACATCCTCCTGCCTTTTGCCACTACCTTGTCGCACTGTTTTGCCACCTTGAGATCTACAGAAATAATCACACCAAGGTCTTTCTCCTGATCCGTGCACACCAACCTCTCATCCCCTATCGTGTACATTTCTCTTGGGTTTCTGCTACCCAAGTGCATGACGCTGCACTTCTTTGCATTAAATCTTAATTGCCAAGCATTTGACCATGCTTCCAGCTTTTGTAGATCTTTTCTCATGTTAAGGACTCCCTCAGTGGAGTCCACTCTGTTGCAAATTTTTGTGTCATCTGCAAAAAGACAGACCTGTCCATTCAGTCTTTCAGCAATATCACTCACAAATACATTGAACAGTGCCGGGCCCAGGACCGAACCCTGGGGCACCCCGCTAATCACCTTCCTTTCATCCGAGTGAGCTCCATTTACCATCACCTTCTGTCGTCTATCAGTCAACCAATTGCTGATCCAGTTTACCACCTTGGGACCCATCCCCAAACTACTGCATTTATTGATAAGCCTCCTATGAGGAACAGTATCAAAGGCTTTGCTGAAATCCAGGTAGATGACATCCATCGCATGCCCCTGATCTAGTTCTCTGGTCACGCAGTCAAAGAACTCAATCAGATTTGTTTGGCAAGATCGTCCTTCGGTAAAACCATGTTGCCTCGGATCTTGCAACCTGTTGGTTTTGAGAAAGTTCACTATTCGCTCCTTCAGAAGCACCTCCATTACTTTTCCTGCCACTGAGGTAAGGCTCACGGGCCTGTAGTTTGACACTTCTTCCCTGTCACCATTTTGTGTAGAGGTACGACATCCAGTCCTGAGGAACTACTCCTGTTTCCAGGGAACTGTTGAAAACATCCTTTAACGACCCTGCAAGAACCTCTCTGGGCTCTTTCAGTATCCTGGGATGTATCCCATCTGGTCCCATGGCCTTGTCCACTTTCAGTTTCGCAAGTTGTTCTAACACATCATCTTTTGTGAATGGTGTGGAATCTACTTCATTCCCATCTTTATATTTGGGAGTCACAGTTGGTCCTTCTCCAGGATTTTCTTTAGTAAAAACAGAGCAGAAGTATTTGTTTAGCAATTCCGCTTTTTCAATGTCCCTTTCCACGAGTCCATTCCCAGCACTTCTGAGTCCTGCGATTCCACCTCTGATCTTCTTCCTTTCCCGAATATATCTGAAGAAAGTTTTGTCAGCACACTTCACATTTTTAGCCATCTTTTCCTCTGCCTTTGATTTTGCTATCCTTATTTCTCTTTTTGTCTCTTTGAGTTTGATCCTGTATTCGTTTCTGTGTACCTCTGTTTGCAAGCTTTTGAATTTTGCAAAAGCTGTGGTTTTTTGCCTTTATTTGAGTAGCCACTTCTTTGGAAAACCAAATAGGTTTCCTTCTCCTTTCCTTTTTATTTACTTTTCTTACATATTTATCTGTTGCTCCTTTTATTGCCACCTTTAGTTTAGCCTATTGCAATTCCATTTCCCTTATCTCCTTCCACCCTGCCAACTCCTCCTTTAGGTACATGGCCATTTTATTGAAGTCAGTGTTTTTGATGTTTAGGACTTTGAGCTTGCTATAGTTGGACTGCACCTTGGTTTTTATCTCATACCACACCGTGTGATGATCGCTGCTTCTCACAGGTGCACCCACCCAGACATTCAACACGCTATCACCGTTGGTGAGGACTAAATCCAGCATTGAGCTTTCTCTTGTTGGTTCCATCACCATTTGTCTAAGTAACGCATCTTGCAGAGCATCCACAATTGTTTTGCTTCTTTCCACATTTGCAGAAGGAGTAATCCAATCCACATCAGGTAGATTAAAGTCACCCAATATGATCGCTTCCCCCTTTGTGGCTATTTTGACAATGTCTATAATCAATTCATTATCTAGCTCTTCGATTTGAGTCGGAGGTCTGTAGACTACAGCAGTATGGATAACAGTGCCATCTCCTCTTTCCAACACAACCCAGAGTGCTTCTTCTTTTCCCCATGCCCCCTGCATTTCAGTAGCTTTAATATTGTTTTTAACATGCAAGGCTACTCCTCCTCCTCTTCCATTTTCTCTGTCTCTTCTGAATAGACTATAGCCAGCTATGGCTATATCCCAATCATGCGATTCATTAAACCATGTTTCTGTAATGCCCACAATGTCCAAGTCCATTTCCACCATTAGGGCTTCCAGGTCCGGAACTTTATTGGATAAGCTTCGAGCATTTGTGCTCATTGCTTTCCAGCATTTAACTGGCTTGTGTGTGTTTTGCATTGATTTTGTTCTGTCTACTTCTTCCCACTTGTTTTTGATGTGTGGTTTAAAAGTGTGTCTGTTTCTGATGTTGTTCTGCTTTTGCAGGGAGTGACATCCAGAACTTGACCTTCCCCATCCGTCACCCCCTATTTCTAGTTTAAATGCATATCCACATACTGGCTGATTTTTTCACTTAGGATTCTTCTCCCTGTGACAGAGAGATGTAGTCCATCAGCACAGTACAGTCTCTTGTTGGTCATTCTGTTTCCCCAGTCGCCTATAAATCTGAATCCTTCCTCTTTGCACCAGATTTGGAGCCATGTGTTAAAGCTGTTTATGCGATTTAGCCTTTCTGCCCCCTTACCAAGAACAGGTAGAACTTCTGAGAATGCTACAGTGTTAACAATGGGCTTTAGTCTCTCCCCCAGAGTTTGAAAGTTCTATTGAACTGTAGTGGCACTGTTTCTAGACAGGTCATTTGTACCCAAGTGGATGATAACATCAATTTTGGAGTGCTCACTTTCAGCACTAAGTACATCAACAATTTGGTTTGTATTCTTGCTAGATGAAGAGCCTAGGAGGCATTTGACTAACTTCCCTCCTTTGAACTGTGTTTCCAAGTTGGTGCCTCTGATGATGGAATCACCAAGTAGTAGTAGTTTTCTGTTCCTTGAGTCTTTCTTCATAATTGGTGCTTTATCAGGAGTTTGGGCATGGATCTTATTTAAGGGCCCTTGAGCTTCTCTGGCTTGGGCATACTCATTAACCAAAGCAGAGAAGGCACTATGCAGTGATATCTCTTGATGTACAGAGTGTTTCTTCATTACTGAACATAGTCTACCAGAGCCCACTGTGATCCATTTGTTCCTGGGATGTTTGAGCCTCTGTGGGAGCAGTGGAGGACTTTGTTTGGTTTGTATCCTAGAAGAGGTGTGTTTCATTGCAACTTCTTCTTCCCTTAATAGAGTCAATTCATTTTGTATAGCTGCCAACTTGAGGCATATAGGGTAAGCTATTAGGTTCCAGATGATTCGTCTCAGAATGAAGGCACCACAATTATTGCACTGAATACAAGACATGTGTGCTCGAATTAAGAGGATAGATCTCAACGTATATGACCACTATATAAGCAATGCAGCCCGGGGGTGGGTGGGGTGAGGGGTGGAGGGGTGGGAACCTAAGTGTCCTTGGCCAGCAGGCCTTACCTGAACCGAGGGCACCTTTAGATTTCTGATTGGAGGGCTACCCAAGGAATGCAAGCAGATTATTCCCAGAAGTGAATGTAAAACCAGCAGTTAACTTAGCTACACAACCACCAGGATAGGTAAACCCAACAGCAGTTAAATATTATATATCAGCTACACAACCAACAGGATAGGTAAGAAAATAGGTAAGAGATACCAAGCTGCAAGCTTATTAAAAGATAGAAAGCTATAAGCTTATCTGTTTGTATGAGAAGCTGTGGAGCCCAGATTCAACCTATCCTGACATGTGCCCATGAGGGAAGAGTTAGGAGGGCCATTATAATTACTGATTCAATGATTAGACATGTAGGTAGCTGGGTGGCTGGTGGACGTGAGGATCCCCTGGTAACATGCCTGCTGTCTTGATACATGCTGGCACCAATGATATAGGATAGTGTGGGAGGGAGGTTCTGGAGGCCAAATTTAGACTTTTAGGTAGGAAGTTGAAATCCAAAACTTCCAGGGTAGCATTCTCTGAAATGCTTCCCATTCTACGTGCAGGACCCAAAAGGCAGGCAGAGCTCCGGAGTCTCAATGTGTGGATGAGACGATGGTGCAAGGAAGAGGGTTTTGGATTTGTTAGGAACTGGGAAACATTCTGGGAAAGGAAGGGACGTTTTTGAAAGGGTGAGCTCCACCTTATCCAGGATGGAACCAGGCTGCTGGCATTAACCTTTAAAAAGGAGATAGAGCAACTTTTATAGATAATAGGGGAAAGCTGACAATCGCCCAAGAGCACATGGTTCAGAAGGATGTATCCTCAAAGGATACTAGCAAAAGAGGGAAGTTAGAGTTTCCTGACAGAAAGGTTCCACTAAAGATATAAGTAACCCAGATGTCCTTAAATACAGAGTAGGCAGAGATGAAAGATTCCAAATTACCCCATCAATGGATAACCAGATTAATATGAATAAAATACAACCTCTAAAATGTCTGTATGCAAATGCTAGAAGTCTAAAAAATTAAGATGGGAGAGTTTGAATATATAGCACCAAATGAAAGGTTAGATATAATTGGCATCTCAGAGATCTGTTGGAAGGAGGACAACCAATGGGACACTGTACAAACTACATCACAATGATAAGGTAGATCAAATTGGTGGAGGGGTAGAGCTCTATGTTAAAGAGGGTATTGAGCCACATAGGATTAAAGTTTTGCAGAAAACAAAATACACTGTAGAATCTCTATGGATAGAAATTACATATAAAAAGAGGAAGGTGATGGCAGTGGGGGTGTATTACTGACAGCCTGGCCAGAATGAACAGATGGATGATGAAATGCAAAAAGAAATAAGGGGAGCAAACAAAAGTTACAACACAGTAATAATGGGCAATTTAAATTACCTTGGTATCGAATGGGTCAGTATTACAGCAGGACATATTAGGGAGATAAAGTTTCTAGATGAAATAAATGACTGTTTTTTTGGAGCAGCTGGTTCATGAACCAACAAGAAGGGAAGTTATTTGGATCTAGTCCTTAGTGAAACACAGAATCTGGTGCAAGAGATAAGGGTGATGGGGCCATTTGGCAACAATGATCATAGTATGATCGCATTTGATTTAATAAATGGAGGAAGGACGGCAAGGAAATCCACAGTTCTACCTTTTAACTTTCAAAAGGGAAACTATGATAATTATTTTCCTCATTTTAAGAAAAAACTAAAAGGAGCAGCTGCAGAAATTAAAGATTAACATCAAGCATGGGTGTTGTTTAAAAATATTAACTTGGAAGCCCAGACCAGATATAGTCCACATTTTTAAAAAAGTGGAAGGAAAGCCATAAAACTGCCAGCATAGTTTAAAGGCTGTTGTAGCCAATAAAGCATCTTTCAGGAAATGGAAAAAGGAGTCAAATGACAAAACCGGGAAAAGCATATGCATTGGCAAATTAGATGCAAGGCATTGATCTTTATTTTTATCTTTATTCATTGCTGTATATACCACCCACACCGAAGCACCTAATAAGGCAAGCAAAGAGAGAATTTGAAAAAAAGCTTGCCATGGAAGCAAAAATGCATAATAAAAACTTTTTCAAGTACATTCATAGCAAAAAAACCTGTGAGAGTCAGTTGGACCATTAGATGATAGAGGGGTAAAAGAGATACTAAGGAAGGATAAGGCCATAGCGGAGAGACTGAATTAATTATTTGCTTCCATCTTTATTGAAGAAGATGTAGGGAAGTTACCCATGCCTGAAATGGTTTTTAAAGGTGATGTATTAGCAGAATTGAAAGCTATATTGATAAACCGGGAAGAGGTATTACAACTATTTGATAAACTGAAGAGTAGCAAATCATCTGGACTGGATGGTGTATATACAAGAGTGTTGAAAGAACTGAAATGTGAGATTGCAGACCTACTATTAGTAATCTGTGAGCTATCATGAAAATCATCTGTAATTCCGGAAGAATGGAAAATGGCTAATGTAACACCAATTTTTAAAAAGGGTTCCAGGGGTGATCTGGGAAACTACAGTGAGCCTGATGTCAGTACCAGGCAAAATGGTAGAAATCATTATAAGGAATACAATTACTGAACATGTAGATAGTCATAGTTTAATGGGAGAAAGCCAATATGGATTTAGCCAAGGAAAGTCTTGTCTTACTAATCTGTTATATATTTTTTTAAAGTGTGAATAAACAGGTAGATAAATGTGAGCCGGTTGATATAGTGTATCTGGATTTTCAGAAAGCCTTTGACAAGGTCCCTTATGAGAGACTCTTGGCAAAATTAAAAAGTCATAGGATAGGAGGCAGTGTAATATTGTGGATTAGGAACTAGTTAAAAAATATAAATCAGAGAGCAGGACCAAATGGCCAATTTTCTCAGAGGAGAAAAGTGAATAGTGAGTACCCCAGGGATCTGTGCTGGGCCCACTGTTTTTTTAACATATTCATAAATGGAAGTGGGAATAATAAGTGAGGTGATCAAATTTGCTGATGACACAAAATTATTCAATGTTGTTAAAACAGAAGAGGATTGTGAAAATTTGCAAGAGAACCTTGATAAATTGAAAGACTGGTCATCCAAATGGCAGATGAAATTTGATGTGGACAAGTGCAAAGTCGTGCCCAAATTATGGTTACACGATGCAAGGTTCCACATTAGGAACCACCACCCAGGAAAAATATTTAGGCATCATCGTGGATAATACATTGAAACTCTCTGCCCAGTGTGCAGCGGTGGCCAAGAAAGAATATAGAATACTAGGAATCATAATGAAAGGAAACCAAGGATGTTATAATGTATCGTTCCATGGTGGGATTGCACCTTGAATATTATGAACAATTCTGGTTGCCATATCTTGAAAAGGATATAGCAGAATAATGAAAGGTATAGAGAAGAGCCACCAAAATGGTAAAGGAGATGGAAGGATACCCCTATGAGGAAAGGCTTAAAAGTTTAGGGCTCTTCAACTTGGCTGAGAGGAGATATGATTGAGGTCTATAAAGTAATGAATGGAGTAGAACGAGTAGAAAGACTAGGGGACACTCATTGAAGTTACAATGTAATCCATTTAAGAGTAATAAAGAGAAAATATTTTCCACTCAACGTGTAATCAAACTCTGGAATTCATTACCGGAGCATGTAGTAAAAGCTGCTAGTATGGTGGGGTTTAAAAAAGGTTTAGACAAGTTCCTTGAGGAAAGGTCCATAAATCATTATTAAAGAGGACTCAGGAAATCTACTGCTTACCCCATGATAAGCATTGTGGAACCTACGTACCTTTTTGGGAAACTGCCAGGTACTTGTGACCTGGATTGACCACTGTTGGAAACTGGATACTGGGCTTGATGGACCTTCATCTGACCCAGTATGGCATTTCTTATGTTCTTATGAAGAGGAAGGGAGAAAGGGTAAGGAGGAAAAATAAAAAGGAGAGAAGTGGTGAAGAAAGGGGGGAAGAAAAAGGGGGAACCACTCTGACAACCCTTTCAATTGTGCCATCAAAGAATACAGAACTGATTTTATGTCGACCAATAAGAAGGAGTAGGAGCAAGATGCAACAGTTTACTTCCAATTGATGTCTACAATCAACCATGTATATTATATATGAGGGAAATCAGTAGTAATCCAATTCATGAAAAACCAAAAACAAAAGAAGAGCAGTTCATAAGGATATGACTTATGAATGTCTGTATCTTTATTGTGGCTATATAGTACCAGCCTCTCAAACAACAAACTCAGAAATCCAAAAAGCCATGCATGGTACTAGCCTCTTACCTAAGACAGGGGCTCTTATGAACATGAAACGCCCACTGCCACATCCTGCTCAAAGCCAAACACCTACCGCCAACCCTGCCATTAAAAAGAGCCAGCAAAGTTTAAAAAATGAAAATCACATATATTTACTCACAAAAACAGTTACCCATCACGCACCACTTCTGAAAAGCAGCATCTCTGATCTTGACTGTGGCAAGGCTGCTTAAAATGCCACTGTTTTCCACCAGCGCTGATGACTGACAGCTCGGCGCCAGCTATGGCGAATAGCAGGCTTCATGATTTGAAAGGCTAAAAATACTTAAAAAACAGACAGATTTTTTAAAAAAAGGCTGCTGTGAGACCATCCATACAGGCAGGGGTTAAACCCATTAAAACATTTGTGTTACGATACCAGTTTTAACGTTGTAGGCCTGAAAGCACACTGTGATATTGCGCATTCATCATAAGAAAGGGATTTACCCAATTCTAGTTTTGAACAAGTGAAAAACCAGATTCCTTCTGTGCCGCCATTAATCTTTAGAATGATTTTGTTGCTACAACATTGTAAAACAAGGCAGATATTTATTTCATTTGCCAGGTAGTTCACAGGCAGATATCTGAAGGAAAGTCAAAAGTGCCTTAAGGATTATAAGAGTTTGCAAGCCCTGTGGAATCCAGTGCTGACAGACTTACTTATTAAAAAGTGTAGTCTTGTGCAAGGGCTACCATTGATGGCTCTGACACTTCAAGACTTCAGAAGGAGAAGGCACAATCAGAAGACTGTCCTGACCCGGGGACAGAGAGGCAAAGGGACCATTCTAATTTGTCAAACTTATATCTAATTCCACAGAACAAAGTTAGCAAAGAGAGATGAGCAGAGTCCATAAATTATTGTTCATTCACCAAAGCCTTGATGAAGAGATAGGCCAAAACACAGCGCTGGCTTTGTAGAGTAACTTGAGCTGCACCAATCAAGTTTTTGAGAAATCTGCCCCCTGGGCATGCTGTGTCCCTTGTTTCTTGTTTAATAGGATTATTCCTTTTTGTATTAAGAAGATAACATCAGTGTCTTTCAGTATCTCTATAAACTACTTATGAAGATGGAAAAAGGAATGATTCATGCGGTTTGGTTTGAAATTGAATGGAACTTCAGTTGGAAAAATAAATTGGAATGCAACATTTCCGGGTTTAAATGAGCTTGAAGTCCAAATTTCTTGTACAGGAGTGATACTGATAACAGATATATTTTGGGGTATTTGGCTGCATTTTAAAAAATAGTTCTTTCTGGTCAGCATCAATGGATAAAATTCAATACAACCAATTTCACCCATAAATCATAAGAAATTATCCTTTTGCCATAAAGTGAGAAAGAACAGGAAATGAAATGAAAATGTGTGTGACAATATAGATAAAGCTGCAAACATGGGACCTGATTTATAGGGTATTTTCTTTCAATTATTTCCTATAATTTAAAAAAAGATACATTGGAGGTGTATTTTCTTTCTGTAGAAAACATAATTATGTCAGCAACATCACATATACAGGGCCCCAGGTCTCCTATGATTTTACGATCACACTAAGGGCCACAAAATCCCTTTTCTTCAAGTGATATCACCTACAACTTAGGGGTATGTCTCCTAAGCCAGGCTAACCCGAGCTATCTACAACACATGTTATTTCAAGATGTTTTATTTGTTTTGGAACATAAACAGTACAAAACATACACATATCATTAACCTTAACAAAATCCATTTTCTTCCATTTTGCCTATAAGTGCTCAGTATAATTGAGCAAAGCTCACATATAATCCTTTTGTGCCTGTAAGATGGTGTTGGTTGAAATAATTATTATCACCATATTACTATTCATCATGTTTTAACATGAATTATTGTAATACTATTTATATCAGGCTACAGCAATATCTTTCTAAGGAGGCGCCAGTAATTCACAATGTTCAGTGACTGGGAGTAAGCCCTGAGATAAGGCATCTCCGCTAGTTACTGAGTTCCATTGTTTAAACTTTTGTGCTTACCGTATTTCCCAGGTTATAAGTTGCTCCTGAGTATAAGTCACAGGAGCCGAAATGAGGGTTAAATTAAGTAAGAAGCAACAAGCAGCCAAAAAATCAGACGATGCATTGCTCTTGGCAGAATGGCTATAAAGGACCTAGATACGATTCTCAAGAGCAGAGATGTCTCTCTCCATACAAAGATTCGACTTGTTCGAGCCATGGTATTTTCAACAACATCATATAGATGAAAAAGTTGGACAGGAAGAAAATTGATGCCTTTGAATTATGGTGCTGGCGACGAATACATTTGCAGGGGAGAGAAACCATTTAAGTGTCAGCAATGTACAAACCTACAAAACCTACAAACCTACAAAAAGTGATAAGTGTGATACATGTGCACAGAACAAAAGGGAACATAAACATTGAAAATGACCTCAACAAACTGGTAAAAAACTTAACCAAGCTGGCCAATAGTGATAATATTGGGAAACAGCAAAAAACACTACCAAGAAAGCTCCCAAAAAAAGATATTAATCGTGGAAGGGTCTATGCTCTGTCCCCTGACAAGGTGAATGATCCCACAGTGAAATTTATTTTATTTATTTATTTACATTCTCTTATATACCGCGCTATTCTGCATCAGTGCAGTTTACATTGAACAAACTAAAATTACATTGAACAGGGCATTATAACTTGGAGATAACTATTTTACAGGAAACATGGGCTATGGATGGTTAAGTGGCTTGCCCAAGACCACAAGGAGCACCTGTGGGACTAAAAACCCCAGTCCTTCCGGCCCAAGGTTGCTGTCCTCTAGTGGGATTTGAACCCCTGACCTTCCAGCCTGAAGTACCTTGCCCCAACCACTAGGCCACAAATAGTGCTGATCAGGGCTTTCCCTTGTTATTGGACAGGTTTCCTATGGTGTGCACATGTTCCCCAACAGCAGGGTGGGCATGTCAGAATGGGCAACTGGACAGATGCTGGAAAAGGGGATTCAGAGGGCCGCAGGTGGCACATGCTGTGGTGCAGCTGGGCCACAGTGCGGACTAGGGTAATGCCTAGGTGGCCCATACGAATGCTGAAACAGCAGAGCATCCAGACAGCAAATGATGAAGGCCCAACGTGGGCACGACTGTGTTTCCCACAGTGTCACAGGGGATAGTACCCAGCAGCTACCCCCAAGGGCACAGAACAGTGGCAGGCGGTGCTGGGGGGAAGCGTGGACATCTATGCAGGCACTCCTACCCCAGAACCCGCACCATAGGCAGCCGCCTACCCGCACACTGGATGGCCTGAGACTGCACACCACCAGCACTACCAGCAGAAGGGCATGTCAGCATGGTGGCAGCAGGGGACTGGTGGTGGAGGGGGCAGTGGCATCTGGCCGCAGCAGAACATGGCCTATCCCTGTTTAGGTGGGTGCTGTGCGCTGCAACAGACAGGCTCTGTCTGACAAACAGTCATGGTATCTCCAGGGAACGAACTGTCCCTGTGGCAACAGTGTGGTGCCGTACACCCAGCCAGTGTGCTCCAGAGCAGAAGGTTACAGGTTCAAGTCCCAGCTGTGGTTCCTACCAACCCAGTCCCCATATTTTTCCCACTACTAAAACATGGTAATACAGACAGAACCTTTATTGCAGATAACAGAAACATGCCCAATACGCCCACATTTTCCCCTACAGAGCACAGACACCATAAACATGTGCAATACCTTGAGCAGAGTTTCCCAAATGCAGTCCTGGAGGGCCAAAATTCATTCAGGTTCCATGCTGTCTCTAACATAAGGACATGTTAACATGGTGGCATAGGGGTTCTGGTGGTGGAGGGGGCAGTGGCATCTGGGCACAGCAGAACATGGCCTAGCCCCATTTAGGTGGGTGCCGTACACTGCAACAGACAGGCTCTGTCTGATAAACAGTCATGGTATCTCCAAGGAATGAACTGTCCCTGTGGCAACAGTGTGGTGCAGTACACACAGCCAGTCACAGGTTCAAGTCCCAGATGTGGTTCCTACCAACCCAGTCCCCATATTTTACCCACTACTAAAACATGGTAATACACACAAAACCTTTACTGCAGATAACAGAAACATGCCCAATACGCCCACATTTTACCCTACAGAGCACAGACACCATAAACATGTGCAATACCTCAAGCAGAGTTTCCCAAATGCAGTCCTGGAGGGCCAAACACCATTCAGGTTCCATGCTGTCGCTAATAAAGATGCCTGTGCTGCATTTCTATGCGCCGCCCCCATGGTATGCAGATATCTTCCATGCATATCATCAGGGACAGCATGAAAACCCGAACAGTGTGTGGCCCACCAGGACCGGAGTTGGGAACCCCTGCCCCAGAGCAGCGGCCAACAGGGGCAGAAACACCTGCACCCACAGGCCCCATTATCCACAGCCTCCTGGAGAGGCAGGATGTTGGGCCCTGCGTGCATCTCCAAATACTAGCACTTGCATACCTTAGCAATGCCACCCTAAACCCGGGAATATGGTACACAGATATCAAAAGGTTGCTATGATTACTGGCACATAGCAAGTTTTGCACAATCTGCTCAGTGAGCTGTATCATACCAACCTCTCTGATGTCTGTGGAGTGTGTGTCAGGTCTGGTATCTGACAGTGTCTACCACCCTGGGGAGTGACCCCAACAGTACTGCATACCATAGCCATGCCTGCACTGTGCCCAGGACTGGTGCGGTGGCCAGGGCTGCCAAAAGCCTCTATAGTTGCACAATGATGGCATAGGTGTGGGAGTGTGTGTCTGTCTATCCAGTGTGTGGTGGCTGCCAACACCTTCCTCAGCCCACACTGTTTGCACTGTTGCCAGTGTTAGCCTGCCAATGTGCATAATGAGGAGCAAAGTAATGTGGGTATAGCCTGGACAGGGTGGCCTGGCCTGGATGCATCTGCACAGGGCATAGGGCAATGGCTGGGACACTGTAGTGCCCGGCCACCACCTGCACGGACAGTGTGGCCACAGCATGTTCTGTGCAGTGACCACGGCATGGCTGGGTTCCCCCATAGTGATATATATGGGTTTTGTTTTCTGGGGCCCAATCACTGACTTATCTGCTTGGTGGGTGTGCTCACATCCCAGGTTTGGGTGCACACATCTTCTCCAGGAACATGCACTATGGACTAGCTAGCAGGTTGTCTGCAGTTAGTATGTGTGTGGCTGGAACACCTTGCAGGGTGCAGTGGCTGGTGACTCACTGTGCTTGTTGCTGGAGAATGTCAGATGGTGGTGGGGGGCAGCTGTGCATTTCCAGGCCTACTGTCTGCCATTGCCATATTTATGGATGCGTACAGATCTGCATTGACTGCCCTGTAGGGTGTCTGTTCCCCAGCAGGAGTAGGGTTGATGGTCCCCTCTACTGTCACTATTGCAGGGGGGTAGAATGTGGATCTGTTGGTGGGAGATCCTGTCCCCCACCCTGCGCCACAGAGGGTGGGTTGGGTGGTTGTACATAATCAGCCTGTGGGCCCAAACACCCCCCTTCACCTAAATCATGTGACCATGGCACCCACACAGGATATGCACTATTCTGGATGCATCATAGTCCACAAGGACTAGATGTGAAATACAGATGGACACAGGCATATCCCAGGTGTGCCTGCAAGGACTACCTAATCACACACTGGCAATGATGGGGACCTGCAGCATAGCCTATCTCAGTAAAGCCAGGTGCTGCGGAAATGGTGCTGGGCACCCCACCTCACCCTCAGGGTGAGCAAAGGACCTGCACACTGTGACGGTCTGTAGCTACTCTGTGACAGTAACACACACAGTCAGTTGCCCCTGCCAGGCAGAGGTGCTGTGGGGGTGCATACCCCATCTTGTGATCATCTGTAGACCGCTGATCTGCATGTGCAATGCACCATGGGTACGGGTGGGTTAACCCAAATCCTGGTAACCACAGCAGACAGTTTCTGTGGTGACCTGACATCCTTCAGTAGCCAACCAGGGGTTTGCTAGTAGCACTAGAGATGTAGCTCACTAGTTACTTCACTGCCTGTGGTACCAGAGGTCATGGATTTGATCCCACAGTGGGGTTATTTGGTAGGGCTGTCTGAGGCATTTTCTTTTTTTAATTTAAATTGGTGCTGCCAGTAAAAACACCCTCACAGTGCTGTCTCCTTACGGTGCCTCATCAGGCGTCCTATAAAGTGCCCTATGAGGACCCTATCAGGTGCCCCATAGGGAACATTATAGGGTGCCTTGGCAGACAGTGCACTTTATAATGTGCCCTCTGGAGTGCCTTATAGGGCGCCTTATGCAGCACCTTAGGTTACGGCCCTGTGAGGGTGTGTTTGCTGGCAGCACTAATTAAAATTACAAGACAAAATGCCTCAGACAGCACTGATTTAAAGTAAAGGGTAATATTTCAGCCAATTCTACTCATTAGACTCACAGGGGGATTGAACTCATGAACTCTGCACCATCAGTCAGTGTATTAACCATTGTGCTACAGCTCTGGATGCCTTGCTAAGTACCTTATCATGCACCTTATAGGGCACCCTGTTGGGCTACTGTCTGTAGCTACTCTGTGCCAGTAACACACACGGTCAGTTCCCCCTACCAGGCCGAGGTGCTGTGGGGGTGCATACCCCATCTTGTGATCATCTGCAGACTGCTGATCTGCATGTGCAGTGCACCATGGGTACGGGTGGGTTAACCCAAATCCTGGTAACTACAGCAGACAGTTTCTGTGGTGACCTGACGTCCTTCAGTAGCCAGCCAGGGGCTTGTTAGTAGCACTAGAGATGTAGCCCACTAGTTACTTCACTGCCTGTGGTGCCAGAGGTCATGGGTTTGATCCTACAGTGGGGTTATTTGGTAGGGCTGTCTGAGGCATTTTCTTTTTTTAATTTAAATTAGTGCTGCCAGCAAAAACACCCTCACAGTGCTGTCACCTTACAGTGCCTCATCAGGCACCCTATAAAGCACCCTGTAAGGCGCCCTGTAAAGTGCCCTATATGGCATCTTATAAGGTGCCCCATAGGGAACATTATAGGTTGTCTTGGTGGACAGTGCACTTTATAATGTGCCCTCTGGAGTGCCTTATAGGGCGCCTTATGTGGCACCTTAGGTTACGGCCCTGTGAGGGTGTGTTTGCTGGCAGCACTAATTAAAATTACAAAACAAAATGCTTCAGACAGCACTGATTTAAAGTAAAAGGTAACATCTTAGACAGCTTTACTCATTAGACCCACAGGAGGATTGAACTCACAACTCCTGCACTATCAGTCAGTGTATTAACCATTGTGCTACAGTTCTGGACACCTTACTAGGCACCTTATCAAATGCCTTATAGGGCGCCGTACAGGGCGCCTTGCATGGCGCTTTACACGGCACTTTGTAACGCTCGTTACTCTATGGCGCCTTGTAACGCGCGTTATCTGCAACGATGTACCGCCCATGTCCTTATTTGGCCATTTCTGCTTCTACCGCAGAACCTAACGCAAATGGCATTACCGCAATTTAGTAAATATACCCCTTAATGAACGTTGAGATAAGTATGACATGAACCATTTAAGGACTGTACCCCCTATGCCTATTTGTGCCAGCTTTCCGATTAATGTGTTATGGTTGATATTATCGAATGCAGAAGCTATGCCTACAGTATAAAGAGGAGAATGAAACCTTGATTATGGTCATCTGTACCTCTGATGAGGTGGTCCATTAGTGTTACTAGTAGTGTTTTGATTCCATGAAAGGGGTGAAACCCAAATTGGTGGGAGTTCAAGGGGGGCATAAAGGTCAATGTAATCTTGTAGTTGTAGTTGAATAATTTTTTCTATTAGTTTGGCAACAAATGGTATGCTGGTTATGGGTCTGTATAAACTTGGGTCTGTTGGATCCAGTGTATTATTTTTCAGGATGGGGCGGATAGAAGTGAGTTTAAGGGCATGAGGCATAATGTCTTGTGCTAGAAATTGGTTGATTATATGTAGGAGGTTTGTGGCCAGTTCAGTATTGGTAGATTTGACCCATGATGCTGGACATGGATCAAGGGGGGACGTGGTGGTGGTGTTGATCTTTGCTATGATCTTAAGAAGGTGTTTTTGATCAATTAGATGAAAATTATCCCATTTGTTGGGGTTTGTTGAGCATGGATGTGTGGGGGTGATGGGGTTGCAGGAACTGTTTTTTAGCTTTTTTGCAAAATGTGTGCCTAGAGAATATGTGCCTAGAGAACTGAAATATGAGATTGCAGACCTGCTATCAGTAATCTGTGAACTATCATTAAAATCATCTCTAATACCTGAAGATTGGAGGATCGCCAATGTAACACCAATTTTTAAAAAGGGTTCCAGGGGTGATCCGGGAAACTACAGACCGGTGAGCCTGACGTCAGTACCGGGAAAAATGGTAGAAACCATCATAAAGAATAAAATTACTCAGCATGTAGATAGTCACAACCTAATGGGAGACAGCCAACATGGCTTTAGACAAGGAAGATCTTGTCTTACTAATCTGTCTCTACAAATAAGGTAGTAACATTGTAATTATGATGCTGATCACCTCCCATAAGGACTGTATTTTATTGTGTCTGTATGGATTTAGTTGTGGTCTACTTTAGTTTTATTATATATATTTTTATTATATATATATATATTTATATGTTTATTATTTAATTATATTTGGGTATCGCATTTTGAGCATTTGAGTTTTATTTTTAATTATTTTAATTATTTATTATTTATTTTTTAATTATCTATTATGAGTTATTTATTATCCTTTAATTATTATATATTTATTTCTATTTCTGTATGAATAGAGTAAAATGAATGTCCACGATTATTTGTTCTTTCACTATTATTTGATTTTTTAATATTGTTTGTTTCTATGTTTCTAGTACCTATTTAGACAACCCCTGATGAAGGTCTCTGAAACACGGCCTGTGTCGGGTTGCTAGGTCTGAGAAATTAAATAAAGTGTTTTTCCACCTTATCACGTTTTGGACTGTGTGACTGGTTAAAAGATAAAAAGCAGAGGGTAGGGCTAAATGGCCAATTTTCCCAATGGAAAAAGGTGAATAGTGGTGTACCCCAGGGATCTGTGCTGGGTCCGCTGCTTTTTGACATATTCATAAATGACCTGGAAAATGGAATAACGAGTGAGGTTATCAAATTTGCAGATGACACAAAACTATTTAAAGTTGTTAAAACCCAAGAGGATTGTGAAAAATTGCAAGAGGATCTTGACAAATTGGAAGACTGGGCATCAAAATGGCAGATGAAATTTAATGTGGACAAGTGCAAGTTTATGCACCTAGGGAAGAACAACCCAAACTATGGTTACACGATGCAAGGTTCCACATTGGGAACCACCACCCAGGAAAACGATTTAGGCGTCATTGTGGATACCATGTTAAAACCCTCGGCCCAGTGTGCAGCAGCGGCCAAGAGAGTAAATAGAATACTAGGTATGATAAGGAAAGGAATGGAAAATAAAACAAAAGATATTATAATGCCTCTATATCGTTCCATGGTGAGACCGCACCTTGAATATTGTGTGCAATTCTGGTCACCGTATCTTAAAAAGGATATAGCGATTTTAGAAAAGGTACAGAGAAGAGCCACCAAAATGGTAAAGGGGGTGGAAGGATACTCCTATGAAGAAAGGCTAAAAAGGTTAGGGCTCTTTAACCTGGAAAAGAGACGGCTGAGGGGAGATATGATAGAAGTCTATAAATTAATGAATGGAATGGAACGGGTAAACGTAGATCGATTGTTTACCTTATCAGAATATAGAAAGACTAGGGGACATGCAATGAAGCTACAGGGTAAACTATTTAAGACTAATAAAAGAAAATATTTTTTCACTCAACGTGTAATCAAACTCTGGAATTTGTTACCGGAGGATGTAATAAAGGCTGTTAGTGTAGCTGGGTTTAAAAAATGTTTGGATAAGTTCCTGGAGGAAAGGTCCAAAAACCATTATTAAGAAGTGACCGAAGATATCAATGCTTGACCCAGTACAAGCATTGTGGAACTTGTGTCTCTTGGGGAAACTGCTAGGTACATATGACCTAGATTGGCCACTGTTGGAAACAGAATACTGGGCTTGAAGGACCTTGGTCTGACCCAGTATGGCATATCTTATGTTCTTATGTTCTTAGAGTTTGTACACTTATTGTGGTATGTTCTGATTCGGCTTTGCATGGTTTTGTTAGGGATCTTACAGTTGCAAATAGTTCTCTGTGACGATTAATAGCCAAATTTATGATTTTTGTGTGATAGACTCTTTTAGTTTTATTAATTGCATCTTTATAAATGTTGAGGAGACGAAAGTATTGGGATTTATTTATATTTGTTTTAGTCCTTCTACATCTTTTTTCTTGTTTTCTCAATTGCTTTTTCAATTTTGCAAGTTTCTATGTAAACCACTTTTCAGATCTTCTTAGGTTTTTTTTTTAGGAGTTCCTTTGGTGGGAGAGGCTGCTTTTTGGATGACCTGGTTCCATTGGTCTATGGATGTGTTGATGTCTAAGGAGTTGGTTGTCAGCTGGGGTAATACCCTATCTAGGAAGGTATCTTTATTGAAGTGTGCAAAACTTCTATTTTGTGGTTCAGGGTTAGGAGTCGAGTTATTGGGCATTTGTGTGGGCATATAGAAGGTTATTAAGTGGTGATCGGACCAAGGGACTTCAGTTATAGGGGGGGGGGGGTGAGCAGTTGATGGCTTGCAAGTGAGGTAGGGAGGAAGACTAGATCAAGAATGTTTCCCTTTATGTGTGTGGGAGTCTATATGATTTGGTTGAATCCCATTTCGGTCATTTTGTCCAGGAGGTTTGCTGTGTGGGATGGGCTAAGGGATGTGAGGTTTATATCTCCTAGTATGATGTGTGGTTTTCTCAGTGTAGCTGTGCAAGCTAGTTCAAGGATAGGGGTGAGGTTATTGTGATCAAGTGATGGTGGCCTGTAGATGAGGCAGAGAGAGAAGACCTTGTTCTCTATGTTAATGATATCCATACCATCTACACTATTAATATTAGACCGGGTAAATTTCAGGTCCTTTTTGGTCATGATGAGTGCCCCCCCGCCTCTTTTGGTGTCACGGTGGCAATTGAATAGGTCATATTGTTGAACTTGCAGTTGATTTAATAGAATCATATCAGTAGGCTCAAGCCATGTCTCTGTGACGCAGAGTAGGTCAGGTTTCTCGTCTATGATTAGGTTCATGATGATTGGTATTTTGTTTCTTATTGATCGTATGTTGATGAGGATGCATTTCTGAAGGGAGATGGTGTTGGAGAGGCCTTGTGTTATGCTTGGCTGGAGGTAGTGTATTTGTATTAATCTGGAGCGGGATCTGTTGATGTTTTGGTATTGTTTGTGGCTCTGTGGGCAGTAGGATAGTTGGGAGTATAAGGTGTTTCTGTGTGGGTTGTGTATAATGGGAATGGCATTACAGCCGGTTTCATCTGGTTTGTACAGGAAAATGCCTGGTATTAGGAGTGTTAGAAGGAGGAGGAGGAGGGGATGGTGTGGGCTTTTATGGAGGTCAGTGTAAGTGGTGGCTGGCGCAGGATTGTTCTGCTGTTAGGGTTGGTGTGGGCAACACTTTAGAGCAATGGTTCTTAACCAGTCCTCCTTGAACCCCTAGGCCAGTTGGGTGTTCAGGATAGCCATAATGAATATACATGAGATATATATGCATTAGAGATATCCTGCCAACCTGACTGGTTTGTGGCCCTCTAGGGCTGGATTCGGAGACCCCTGCCTTACACCTCTGTCATTTAAGAATGTGAGTGGGCAAGGTGCAGATCTCCAAGACATCGAAAAGGTTAGATAGAATTTGTCACATGCCTCTTTGCTTCTCACCACCACCAAAATATTGTCTATTAGACAACGTTTTGGTGGTGGTGAGAATTGAGGAGGCATGTGACACATTCTGTCTACCCTTTTGATGTCTAGGAAATCTGCATCTTGCCCACTCACAATCTTAAATGACAGAGGTGTAAGGCAGGGGTCTCCAAATCCAGCACTAGAGGGCCACAAACCAGTCAGGTTGGCAGGATATCTCTAATGCATATATATCTCATGCATATTCATTAGGGCTATCCTGAACACCCGACTGGCCTAGGGGTTCAAGGAGGACTGGTTAAGAACCACTGCTTTAGAGGATCAATGTTACAAATGTCACAGGTATAATTACTTTTGTACAATACTGTTGTAGGTGATGGTGATATAATCACAAGGTAGAACACTGCTTATATGCTATTAGTATAGTACAAAATACGTACCAGTCTGCTGGATACGATGTACATGATAGAAGAGATTGGATTCAACTGCTGGAGGTAAGAACTTTTCGGGTTTTTATAGGCGAAGCAGTCAGATTGATTAGAGAGATTAATGCCTCTGATAAAGGCCTCTTTGATAACAATTAACCCCACTTGAGTTCAGACGTAGAGCGGAGGCCCTAGGGACAAGTATATCTGTGAATAGAGATGCGGGTCTCACCTACTACCATGTAAGGTTAATATATAAGTTGCTCCTTTATATAGGTTGCACCAGCTGGTCAGCATGTAAAAAAACACCACTTATAACCCAGGAAATACAGTAGTATTCAAGGCCCTTAAGGTCATCAGACCAGATTATCTACATGCCAAAGTGGTATAGTATCACCTTTCAAGGAAATTATATTTGAGTCAGGCTAGAAATTTGACTGTGCCTGCTGTGGAATCATTTTGTTATGTCAAAATAGTGAAAGGAGTCAATTTGGGAGTTTTCCCAAAATTATGGAATGCTTTGCCTCTCCATTTGAAGGAAGTGTAGGCTAGAGAATATTTGGGAGAACGTTTACTAAACCATGCAAATGGTTAGCGCAATGTTTGCTTCATGCCAAATCCACCATGGTAACCGTTAGTGTGAGCTCAATATGTGCCCATGCTAAAAATCTCACGCAACTCGCTTAGCATAGGTTAGGTTGGAAACAGGGAAAGTTAGGGGCAGATTGTGGATACTGAATGCAGATTGCAGTTAGTGTGAGTGTCATTGGTATGCACTCACTGTCAATGTCATGGTTAGCAATGGTGCCCTTAATGCTACCTCAATGTACGGCAGTAACTGTACCCGCAGTAATGGTAACAAAAGGCTTCGCACGAGGGTGGTGCTGGATGTACACCAACTCCTGTTTGAAGAAATCCAAATTTTTGATCAGTGGATATACACCAACTGCATGGGGGCATGGCATGTACACCCCCATTTGGGTCCAGCGCCACCCTTGTACTAAGTTTTGGGACGTAATACATAGTATACTAGCACTGTTTAGTAACCACACCCCTAAGAACATTGCTACATTTTGAAAACATTTATTTTAGCCTGCACAGGCAACTAGGTTGTGGTTTCTAAATTAGGATACGTAAGTCTCTTCTTATTAGTAGTTGGAGAGAATGTGGGGTTTTAATTGTGACTATTTTGTTATTGTGGTTATGGTCTACTTACATGTCACATCATTTTATATAATTGTATATGAGTATTGAAAGGTTTTGATTTTAATGTATAATTTATCATTCACCTTGAACTGTTTTAATGCTGGGAGCAACTGGAATATTAAAATTAAATTAAAACATGTCAAGGAATGCCCTCATCCAGGTAACTGGGTTGGGGGGGGAGGGATCTTCCTATGTATCCTTTTTTCTTCCCACCTTCCCTCCAATCTGTCTGCTTTTAATTGTCTTCCCTTCCAGCAGCTTGAAAATATCTATATATTTTTTGCTTCACAGAAAGTAACACAGTTCATACTGGGAGAACAGCTGAAGTGACTCCTACAATTCTGACTCCAGCTTCCCTTCAGAGGTCACTCAGCTTGAGAAGAGAACGGTGTATGTGTTTATAATCTTCTTCCCTAGAGATTTCAGGACTTTCTTCAAGGACTGCAGAGAATCATCAGAGTTAGAGAGCCCTTCCTATTTATTTGCTTTGCAGGTTTTCTCAGGACAAATGACCAGGAGAAAAACTGAAGCCAGAAGTAGGAGAATCACTGGAATATATACGTTTCTTCCTATGCACTCTGCATTTTGATTATAATTTTTTTTTTGGTCAGAGATTGTCTCTGACCTGCTTCACTGCTGACCAACACAAAAGCATGACTTAATTTTGTTGCTGTGCTGTGTGTACCATTGAGTCAATGCTGACTCCTGGTAACTGAGCCTCTGGGTTTTCTTGGCAAGGTCTGACTGGAAGTAGGTTGTTAGTCCTTTTTTCTGTGCAGTGAGTTTATAGCTCCTTGTATTCCAAGATGGTAATCCATCCAAGTACTAGCCAGTCCAGACCCTGCTTAGCTATAGAAATCAGCCAAGAGCAGAGTCATGCAGGACAGCTTGCAAAAACATTCTATAGCATTAACTCCAAGAGCATAATTTATGTTTTTTCTGAAAGACATGGCATGGGACGGCATACTTAGTCCAGCTTAGTAAACATGGGGGCAAACACAGTGACAGAATTCAAAATGGCATGGGACAGACACAGTGGATCCCTTTATAGCAACAGGATAAAATCAAAATAAGCATAACTATCTCATATATCTGAATAAATAGGGGTGACCTACACGGAGAAGTGGGTACACCCCTAAACAAAGGCATGGGGAGGGGTAACCTGCATGGAGCGGCGGGTGCGCCTACTCTTGCTGCCTTGCTGGGTAGACTGAATGGACCATACTGGTCTTTATCTGCCGTCATATACTATGTTACTATGTTACAGTACAAGCTGTTTGTACCTAGCTCCCATGGATTTAGTAAAAGCTGTTTGTAACTAGCTCCCATGGATTTACCGTTACAAATAGCGCATGCTAACCGTTGGCCCAGTAAATCAGTCTCATAGATTGTATTTTCAAATGTACGTATGTTATTTTTCATGAGAAATCTCCCTGCATATAAAACCGGTCCAAACATCTATGGCTATTATGCACGATCAGCAAGTTTGAAAGAAAAGACATCATTTCCCCAAAAAATCAGATAGTCTGTGAATAAAATGCACCTGCAAGCTTTGCACAAAATCACTTTGAATATTGTTCCTATAAACCAAAGATTTTCCATTTGACTAATTCTGACTTTGTGCTGGTAAAACCAAAAAAAACCCTCCTCCATAAAGTCAAATGTATCAAAGTAGTGGTATTTACTCCCAGTCCTAGAGGGCCACAAAAGGGTTAGGCTTTCAGAGTATCCCTAATGAATGTGAACAAGATGGATTTACGTACAGCAGAGGCGGCATGCACACATACAAATCTCTCTCATGTATATGCACTAGGAATATCTTGAGAACCTCACCCATTTGCAGCCCTCAGGAACTGGAGTAAATTACCACCGTACTAAAAGATAGAAATGTTCACAAAAAAAAAAAGGTTGGGTCATTTTCAGACCATTTACCTGATTTTCAGACATTTCTTCAGTTTGCCTCAAATGTTTTTGTTAAGAAAAATGATTTAACGTGCATTAGACATTTTTAAACACATGCAAATTGACTTCAGGCACCTTAATTCTTACACTAACATGCATTAAATAGGTTTTGTGCATTCTTTTTTTTTTTAAAAGGACCAGTGGTAGAGCAACTGCCTAGTACTCAGAAAATCAAGGGTTCGATTTCCACTGGCACTCCTTGTGACCTTGGGTACGTCACTTTACCCTCCATTGCCTCGGAAGAGAAGGCTGGCAATCTACCTCCGGTGATACATTGCCAAGAAAACCCAGAGGCAGCTGGGTCACTATGAGTCAACACTGACTTGATGGCACTAAAAAAAAAAATCAAAATACATATGAGCTAATGAATGCACATCTCTACTAAATGTTTCCCCTGCTTTATTCTACATCTATAGAAGAAAAGATGACATGATTTCAGAGGTAGAACAATCGCATAACAAAATATTTTAAGTCACAAGGAAACCAAGTGGCTTTCCCTTCAGAGAAAAGGTCGCTAAAAATATGAACCCTATATTAGATGACCATTTCTGCTCAACTGGCAACAATCCATTGACCTGAGAATTTTCTTGGGCTATATTTTTAAAGCAGACAATTTTCTCAGCATACCTCAGCCTATTAGAAATGCTCCCTTTGAAAGCAAAGTCAATCCTAGGTCACTGTTCCAATGTAGTTCCCTTTGTACTAAATCCTACTTTCAAGACAATTCTTGAAAAGGTTCACTAGTGTTTAACCTATCATATAATATCCAGGTTTACTGCGTTAGAAGAAGCAGAACAGTATTAAGCTTTTCCCACAAGACTGTGATTGCATTTGACCCAATAACCTGTATTAGATTAACATTTATTCTACAAGTGCACAGCAAACCTTGGACCTCAATGAGCTGCAGTTTATAGAGGACGCTGCACTAACCATTCTTACAATTGGAGCTCAATAAAAGGAATTGAATCTGAGGGAGTAATTCCATAAAAGTATGTTACTACTACAGTTTACTTGTTTAGAAGGTCTTACCTCTCTTATGACGGAAACGATGGAAGAGGCAGCCTGCAAAATCTCTGATGGGGCTTGTGACTTGAATTGACCATATTTTGGATGCCAATGAGATTATGAAGGAAGATGAGTAGAGGGAAAGCAAAACCCTAGTCTGCTGTGGGATCCAAAGGTAGCAGCTCAGAGAAAGAAAGAGGGGAACAGGACAAGAAAAACCCAGGCCTGTCCCCAGTCTACCCTGGCTAGAACACGTAGAACAAAACTCCACATCATTGGAAGTGGGAAATGTACTAGACCAAGATACATTTTGCTCCAGACTGTCTAGACAAAGATTGTTGTGCCAGGAAGATTTGTTCATTGAGTATAGTCCAGGGGGAACAAGGGGAAAATCAGATAATGCTAGCAATAATAGCAGAAGGTACCTTATCTGAAGCCTTAATGTATTCTGGCAGCTTGCAGGCTCTTAACGGACCTTTTCCAATCTAATCCCAATTGAGATAAAACCAGAACCCTATAAGATTGCAGTGAATCCATGGGGAGGTCAGCTGTTACCCAATCACTTAATTAACATTAAGATACAGGGCCAGACAATCCAAACCGTTGGCTAGGGTAGATTGTTATCAATTTAAAATGATTTTTGGCAATAAATTCCCAGGTTTTTGCAAGCTGAAAAACTTGCAGGATGGGAACAACTGGGGGATGTAGAAAAACAGTGGGCAAAACTGAAAGGGGATATTTTAAGGGCAACCAACCTTTTTGTTAAAAAGGTAAATTAAGGTAATAGGAAAAGGAGCCCGCTATGGTTCTCAAAAGAAGTAGGTGAAAAGGTGAAAAAAAAGGAGGAGGCCTTTATGAACTGCAAGAGGTCACAGAGATAGGAAGATGGGCATCTATATTTGGAAAAACTTAGAGAAGCTGGCAAAGGAATGCAAAGATACAAAAAGAAGAAGAAATAACCAATGCAATAAAATGAGGGGTTAAGACATTTTTCAGATATGTTATTGAGAAGAGGAAGGGCAAAAGTGGTATTGTCAGACTCAAGGGTGAAGGGGAGGAATATGTAGAAGCTGATGAGGATAAAGCGGAATTGCTTAACAAATATTTCTGTTCTGTGTTCACAGATGAAGGGCCAGGAGCAGGACACCCACAAATAGAAACAGAAGCGACGAGGATCTCAAATGATTTTCAGAAGACTGTGTTTGTGAGGAATTATCTAAACTAAAAGTAGACAAAGCGATGGGATCAGATGGGATACATCCGAGAATACTGAATGAACTTAGGGATGTTCTAGCAGCTCCACTGACTGACCTTTTCAATGCCTTTTTTGAGTTGGGAGTGGTGCCAGAGGACTGAAGAGAGGCACATATGGTCCCTTTACACAAAAGCAGAAGTAAGGATGTGGTTGAAAACTATAGGCCTGTTAGTTTAACCTCTGTGGTGAGTAAATTATTGGAAATTCTGCTGAAAGAGAAAATGGTGGAGTCCAATAGAGTACAGGATCGACAGCAGAATGGATTCACCAGAGGCAGGTCTTGTCAAACAAATCTGATTGATTTCTTTGACTAGGTGATCAGGGAGCTGGAACGAGGGAGAGCACTAGATATGGTGTACTTGGATTTCAGTAAAGCCTTTGACACTGTTCCATACAGGAGACTTATAAACAAACTGAGCACCCTAGGGATGGACCCTAAAGTTACTGATTGGGTTACAAATTGATTGAGTAGGAGGTGACAAAGGGTGCAGGTAAATGGAACTCACTCTGAGGAGAAGGAGGTTACCAGTAGTGTGCAGCAGGGATCTGTCCTTGATCCAATTATTTTTAACCTCTTTGTTAGTGATATTGTAGAAGGGCTGTTGGGAATGGTTTGCCTCTTTGTGGATGATACCAAAATCTGCAATAGAGTAGGTACCCAAAAGGAATAGATAACATGAGGAGAGATCTAGCTAAGCTTGAAAAATTGTAGAAAATTTGGCAGCTGAGATTTAATGCTAAAAAATGCAGGGTCATGCATTTGGGCTTCAGTAATCCATGGGAGTGGTACAGTGTAGGGGATGAAGTACTTCTGTCCACAAAAGAAGAGTGGAACCTGGGCACGATCAGATCTGGTGATCTTAAAGTAGCTAAACAAATAGAAAAGGCGACAGCAAAAGCTAGATGGATGCTTGGGTGCATAGGGAGAGGAATGGCCAGCAGAATAAAGGAGGTGATAATGCCTCTATAAAAGTCTTTGGTGTGACCTCATTTGGAGTATCAGGTGCAATTCTGGAGGCCGCACCTTCAAAAGAATATAAACAGGATGGAGTCAGTGCAGAGGGTGGCTACTAAAATGGTTAGTGGTCTTCATTATAAAGCATATGAGGACAGACTGAAGGATCTTAATATGTACACCTTAGAGGAAAGGTGGGATAGAGGTGATATGACTGAGACGTTTAAATACCTCCTTGGCATAAATGCACAGGAAGAGAGCCTCTTTCGATTGAAAGCAAGCTCTGCTACAAGGGGACATAGGATGAGGGTAAAAGGGGATAAACTCAGGAGTAATATGCAGAAATATTTCTTTATGGAAAGAGTGGTGGATCCGTGGAATAGTCTTCCAGTGGAGGTGGTAGTGATGATGACAGTTTCTGAATTCAAAAACGTATGGGACAAACACAGAGGATCTCTAAAGGTAAAAAGAAGACTATTGTAGTAGTTGATATGGAAGGGCAGACTAGATAGGCCATGTGGTCTTTTTCTGCTTTTATGTTTCTATGATGCTTTCCAATATCTTCTCCTCCCAAAACCTGACAATGGGCATGCAGAGGTAGTTGCTTGAATTGGAAAAAGGAAGTCATTGGGCAAGGTGGGAGACTGGATTCATCACCACACTTGGAGTTGCCATTTTAGCCACACTTGATGGAGTCCAGAGTTGCTATTTCCATTTTTGGAGAGGGAGGTCAGAGTTGCCACTTGAACTGCAGTGTAGGGAGGCCAAGCGTTGTTGTTGTGAAACAAGGTCAGAGTAGGGAGGCACAGGGAACTGCATCTTGCTCTGAGGAAGCACTGGAAGAGGGGGAATGGAGAGTTAATGTGAAGGGAAAATAAAGAGGATAGATGCTGGGAGGTAATAAGGAATGACTCTTCACTAAAGGATAAAGTGCAGGTTGCCAACCGGCCAGTTTTCAGCCAGACTGGCTGTTTTTTAAATGGCCAGGACAACTGCCAGCAGAGAGTTAAAGCCGGCAGTTGAAAAGCCATGTTTTTTTTATTTGGGAGTGGCAAAATATGCCCTCAACACACCCCTGATTGGGGCTTTGGGACTCATGCATGCACTGCATTTCCAATGTGTACTGCACTCATGGGCTTCAAAGCCGCATGCTGTTTCAACTTCCTATCCACCCAGAACTGATGGTGGGGTGAGGGAGGGTAGGGAGAGCGAGAGAGAGAGATGAGGGTGAGAGAAGAAGAGAGGGAAAGATCGGATGATGGCTGCAGGAGGAGGGCAAAGAGAGAGAGAGAGAGAGACTCCGAGTGATGGCGGGGGGGGGGGGGCGTGAGAGGGACACTAACTGATGGCTGGGGGGATGTTACAAGACAGACTCTGGGTAATGGCTGGGGAATGCTATGAGAAAGAGAGAGTCTGTGTGATGGCAGCAGGGAGGCTTTGAGAGAGAGAAAGAGACACACACACACTGGGTAATGGCTGGGGGGGGGGGTGTCCCACCAGACACAGAGAGCGAGAGAGAGACATTGGGTGATGGCTGTGGAGGGAGGGCAATGAGAAAGAGAAAAAACTGGCTAGGTGTGGGAGGAATGAGAGAGAGCGAGACACTGGGAGATGGCTGGGTGGGGTTATGAGAGAGAAAGACACAGGGTGATGGTTGGCTGACCCTAAAACCTAAAACAGTAACTGTGATACACTTTTATTCGGGAGGGCAGGGGCATGCACTGTGACCTATGGTTCAGCAGCCAGCTCCTACATTTTTAGGCTGGCTCCTAGTTTTCAAGAAAATTTGTTAAGGCCTGGCTTACACTACAGTTCACCGCTGCTGCAGACATTGAGAGAAGCAGCAGCAGAGGTAGGCCAAGGGGAAGTGGCAGGAAGATTCTGACCATGGGGTAGGGGAGCTAGAAGATAGATAAAGTGAACATGGGATGGGATGGAGGCAGATGTTGGGCTGGAGACAGGAGACATTCTGGGAAGAAGAGGAGGGAGAGAGAGAGGGCAGATGATGGACACCTGGGTGGAGAGATGCTGGAAGGGAAAGGGAGATGATGGATACCTGGGTGTGGCTAAAGAAGGGAGGCTGCTAGACACCTGGGGAAGGACATAAGGAGAAATGCTGGACTGGGAGGGTGGGGAAGGGAAGGTGAAATACTAGATAGGAAGCAAGGAAAAAGGAAGAGAAAGGAAAATGCTGGACATGGAGGAGGGAGAAGGAATATGGAGAGAAGAGGGAGTAAGTGAGAGCGTGGGGAAGAAAGGAGAGAGGTGGGGAATGGGAGGACTGAGCTGAGAGAGATGAAAACTGTAGGTAGATGCAGTAAAAAAGAGAGAGTCTGAGGAGGAGGAGTGGAATCAGAATGGACAGAGAAGCAGAAAAATTAATGGAAGAAAACTGAAAGATCAATATCAGGATTGGATTATGTCAGCTTTAGCAATTTACATCTGCAGTTTTTATATTTTTCATAGCACAGTGTAGAAATACATCACTGGTTCTCTTTCTTTGGTGATATGTTTGCTTGGAAGTGATATTGCTGCTGTCATGAGATAGACGGGGAGATGAGAATGACTCTTCTTTCCTCCCCCACCCCTTATTGCACAATCCTGGAACTAAGATGCCACCGAAGTTCAATGAGTGTTCCAGATGTGCCTCCAAAAAATCTGGTAACCTTACCTAGGTTGATGGCAGTGGTGGCATCACCTCCCCCCTCCCCCCCCCCCCGCCCGCCACAGACCCAGAGCCGGTGAGAAGCAGTGGTAGTGGCAAGCTATCAATTTCAACAACAAAAAAAAGTGTGGGGTCTTCAGACTCCAGTGAGCTTGTAAGGCCCTGCTGGACCTGCTCCCTTCTGATGCATGCTTTTCACATCAGAGGGAGGCGGGACCGGTAGGACCTGCCAAGCACACTGTAGTCTGAAGATACCGCGCTTCAGGTTTTCGCATTGTCACCACTACCACGGAGTTGAGAGAGATGGCAAGGCTGGTGGTGGCTTCAGCAACAGGCTGGGGGGAAATGGCCAATACCTTTTTTATAGTTCCGGTTTCTGGGCCGTCGTGTGCTCCTGGGTATGCAGTGATCATGGGCGGGGGGGGGGGGGGTCCACAGTGCAGACTGGGGCTTCAGCTGTTGATCTCAGCATGGAGCTGGGGGGCTGGGGGGGATTTCAGGCCTGCCTTTTCTTACCTTTGTCCCTCCCGACCCACAATCACAGCAAGCTTATAAGAGCCCGATGACCTGGAGGTAAAAACAAATGTATTAATCCCTGGATTACATTAGGAAGGGAAAGAGGTAAAGCTGTATGGCATTTTTGGGAGCAGAGGGCAAAAGCTGACCATGAGGTGAAGGGGACAGAGGGCGGATGATGGCCACAGGGTGGGGGAGATAGAGGATAGATAATAGACATGGGATGTGGATAGAGAGCAGATGCTGGATGCTGGATGGGGGGCATAGGGGGATGGAGAGCAGATACTGGGCATGAGGGGAGGATGGGGTGATAGACAGCATGTGCTGGACATGGGATGGGGATAGAGGGCAAAAGGCAAATAGTGGCCACTGGGTGGGGGGCAGATGACAGATGGAGGCCACAGGGTGAGGAAGGTGGACAGACAGTAGACATGGGATGTGAGAAAGGGGTAAAGAGCAGATGCTAGGCATGGGGTGGAGAGAGGGGAGAAAGGGTGATGAAGAGGAGATGCTAGACATTGGGGGAGGGAAGAGGAGTAGAGCTGAGCATTGTGGGGGAGAATGAGAGAAGAGAAATGGTGGAACGAAGAGGGAATGACAGAGAGGTAGGGTTTCCAACTGACCGGTTTTAGGCCGTCCTGTCTGTTTTTCACAAACGGGAGGCTGGAGACCGGTAGGACAGTAAAAGTGGCCAATGAAAGGCCGGGTTTTCTGCCGACCATCGATCGCTCCTGTTCCTGATTGCCACTCTATTCTATACCAATTCCACCCCCGCCCCTGCTGAGGTCTGTAACTCGATGCAAGACCACAGCATGGTGCCTATGTTTACATCAAGCATGCACGGGCATGGCTTTGTGATATCCCATCCCATCCAACGTCTGATGCTAGAGGGTGATGGAAGATTGCGGAGCCGTCTCAGCACACACATCATTTAAATGCAGGCCCTGCACTGTACTCTTGCTTTGTCTTTTGCTGGGCATTGGGGTGGGGATTAGGTACACACTGAGAGGATGGGAGGTAGGGAGCAGAGGAGTGATGTTGGACATGCTGGCAGCAGGGATATACAGGGGGACATGTTGGACAGGGATAAGTGTAGAGATGGATATGGAGAATACAGCAGAGGGAATTTGATGGGCTTGGAGGGAGGGATAGAAAAATACTGGATAGATGGGAAACAGGACATGGAGAGGGGGAGATATTGCATATGGGGGACAGATGCGGAGCGTTAGTGAAAGACTAGGAAATAAGAGGCTGGGGAAGGAAAGAGCTAGGAAATGGGAGGGTTGGGGTGAGAAAAAGTGAAATTGAGGAGTGATTGGTAAGGAGGAGTGAAATCTGGAAAGAGAAGAAGAAAAATAAATGGAAGAAAACTGAAAGGAAGGGATCAGTGTTAAAAACTGATATAAGGGAGGAGAAGGCAGGAGGAGAGAGAAGAAATGGCAAATGGAGAGGAGACCATGAAAAAAAAAGAGCTAAGAGAAGACAGAGGAAAACAAAAACCAGAGACTGGGACCAACACAGTTAGAAACATAAAATGCCTGACAACAAAGGTAGAAAAAATGATTTTATTTTCTATTTTGTAATTGGAAAATGTTGGTGTTTGGAAAGTACATCTGCCAGGAGTCAGGGCTACTGTTGGACATGGGTAAGCCTAGCCCAGGGCAAAAATTTGAGAGGGGAACCCCAGGGCTATACCAAGGGCTGTGCAAGCAGTGCAGCAGCAGAAGGTGCAGGCACAAAAGGGGGCACTGATATCATCACTGGGCTTCCAGGAAACTCAAAAAAGAGTGAGCTACTGAACATGGATGGGTGGAAGGGAGGCACCAGATTCATTAGCCACACAGGGCACATTTCTAGCTTGGTATGGTCCTGGGGGACCCTAAAGCCCACTAGCAAGCTGTGCCTTTTTCAGTTATTTAACAACTCTTTTATACCGCCGTATCTACTAGTCACAGCAATTTACACGGAACAAGCGTAATAAAGAATGTGAACGTTACATGGAACAATTTGTTGGAAGGATTAATAGACTAAGCTAACGACAACTCTGGAAAACTATGAACAAAAGTGCAAAGTTATGCACCTAGGAAAGAACAACCCACACTATAGTTACACGATGCAAGGCTCCACATTAGAAACCACCACCCAGGAAAAAGATTTAGGAGTCATCGTGGATAACATGTTAAAACCCTCTGCCCAGTGTGCAGCGGCGGCCAAGAAAGCAAATAGAATGCTAGGTATCATAAGGAAAGGAATGGAGAATAAAACAAAGGATATTATAATGCCTCTGTATCGCTCCATGGTACAACCGCACCTTGAATATTGTGTGCAATTCTGGTCACCGTATCTTAAAAAGGACATAGCGTTATTAGAAAAAGTACAGAGAAGAGCCACCAAATTGGTGAAGGGGATGGAAGGATACTCCTATGAAGAGAGGCTAAGAAGGATAGGGCTCTTTAGCCTGGAGAAGAGACGGCTGAGGGGAGATATGATAGAGGTCTACAAATTAATGAACAGAGTGGAACGGATAAACGTGGATCAATTGTTTACGCTATCAGAATATAGAAAGACTAGGGGACATGTAATGAAGCTACAGGGTAAACTATTTAAGACAAATAAGAGAAAATATTTTTTCACTCAACGTGTAATCAAACTCTGGAATCTGTTACCGGAGGATGTAGTAAGGGCTGTTAGTATAGCTGGGTTTAAAAAAGGTTTGGACAAGTTCCTGTAGGAAAGGTCCATAAACCACTATTAAAAAGGGACCCAGGATATCAATGCTTGACCCAGTATAAGCATTGTGGAACCTGTGTCTTTTGGGGATATTGCTAGGTACGTATGACCTAGATTGGCCACTGTTGGAAACAGGATACTGGGCTTGATGGACCTCGGTCTGACCCAGTATGGCATGTCTTATGTTCTTAAAAAGAACTTAGCCAATTCTAACATCTGCTCTCTTTTGTTTTGTACAATACAGAGTGAAGTACCTATTCTGTTTCTCTTGTGTTGTATTGCATGCAGCATCTGACTTTCTGAGGTTTTAGTTTAATCTTTGTTTACATATTTCTCTTTTCATTTTGTAGACGCTTATTGCTAAAGGCCTATCTGTATTACCATATGTGCATGTGCGCAGGGCTGCACCAAGTCATAAATGCACTCTGTACAACTTGCTCATTTGGTGAGCCCTCCTCCCCCAATCTGTCATTTTCCCCATGCCCAGCATCTTCCCATTTTACCTCTATGTCTCCAGCTGGCGCCCCAACCAACCTGCCCTTGCCTGCTGCCACTGCTTTTAGGGTTCACTTGGCAGTGGCGGGACCTCCAATTGAAAAAAAAAAACAACATGCGGTCTTTCCGACTCCGCACTTTCATGGTGGCCTGATCCCCCTCCTCTGCTGTATGCTCACGTCAGAGGAGGGAGAGACCAGACCAGTCATACAAGCACGGGTCTTTGCAACTCTGCATTTGAATGGCTGGCCTGGTCCCTCCCTTCTCTGATGTGAGCATACATCAGGAAACATAGAAACATAGAAATATGGCGACAGAAAAAGACCACATGGTCTATCTAGTCTGTCCTTCCATATCAACAACTACAACAGTCCCCTTTTTCCCTTTAGAGATCCTCTGTGTTTGTCCCATGCTTTTTTGAATTCAGTTACTGTCCTCATCTCTACCACCTCCACTGGGAGACTATTCCATGGATCCACTACTCTTTCCGTAAAGAAATATTTCCGCAGATCACTCCTGAATCTATCTCCCTTCACCCTCATCCAATGTCCCCTCATAGCAGAACTTGCTTTCAATTGAAAGAGGCTCTCTCCCTGAACATTTATGCCATGGAGGTATTTAAACATCTCAATCATATCACCTCTATCCTGCCTTTCCTCTAAGGTCTACATATTAAGATCCTCAAGTCTGTCCTCATATGCTTTATAATGAAGACCACTAACCATTTTAGTAGCAACCCTCTGCACCGACTCCATCCTGTTCACATCCTTTTGAAGGTGCGGTCTCCAGAATTGCACACTATACTCCAAATGAGGTCGCACCAAAGACTTATACAGAGGCATTATCACCTCCTTTTTTCTGCTAGCCATTCCTCTCTGTATGCACCCAAGCATCCCTCTAGGTTTTGCCGTCGCCTTTTCTACCTGTTTAGCTACTTTAAGATCATCAGACACAACCACGCCTAGGTCCCGCTCTTCTTTAGTGGACAAAAGGGAAGGAAGGGGGGATGAAGCCAGCATGAAAGCATGGAGTCGGAAAGACCCGTATGTTGTTGTTGTTGTTGTTTTTTTCAAATGGAAGTCCCACTGCAGCTGCTGCTGCCAAGGGAACCCTAAAAATGGCGGTGGGGCAAGGGCAGGCAGCATGAGGGGAGGGGAGGTCAACAACCCCAAATATGCCCCTATTTTTTTTTTTGCACGCTGTGCGGCTGAACCGCTTGCACAGGGCTAGGTATGGTGCTATGTGTGCAAACAATGCTGGGTATTCTGTTAGCATGGAATTTCTGTTTAAGAATGTGTAGCAATCCGGCTTGTTCAGCTTGCACATTGCCCTCTCTGCAGTTATTTTATGAGCGGAGCGTGACTAGCCACAGGTGGCGGGTTTTTCTCTTTCAAAAAATTAGCAACACTAGATAAAGTGTATGTATATTTGTGGGCTGTTCACCTCAGTATAGAATCCAGCAAGCTCCTTAGACTTGGCTGTAAAAACACAACTAACCTGTTTCCACTGAGGGATCCACTCAATTAAAAATTAGATAAAACAAACATTCCCCCTTACACCATAACCAATAGGTGCAGTTTTTCAGACATCACTAATGCCGTGTAATTCGGTACTGGAGATGTCCCTGCTGTGAATTTGTGTGCCTAAATTAGGTATTAGATGAAGGGTAGATGCAACCTTCAGGCTAATCCTGCAAAGCTGTTGCTTCTTGCCCAAATTCCAAGATTTGGCCTTAGCTTTTTAAATTGCATTATCCTAACCATTGAGAGTGGGGGGTGGAGGGGAAGTAGTTATTCCTAAGTGCACCTGGGAGACAT
This sequence comes from Ichthyophis bannanicus, assembly GCA_033557465.1. NCBI lineage: Eukaryota > Metazoa > Chordata > Amphibia > Gymnophiona > Ichthyophiidae > Ichthyophis > Ichthyophis bannanicus. The sequence continues at coordinate 224,838,471 of CM066033.1, read as the reverse complement.
TTTACAAACAGTAATGGAATAAGGCTGGGTCTTGAATAAGAGTGGAATCTGCCCTCAGGATGCCACCTCCAAAACAGGCCTGAGCACATTGATGAAACTGTTCAGCTGAAATATTTTCTGTCAATACAATGAGCAATGAGTGGAAAGAACTGCACGTACGAGTGGCCTACTTTAAAACCTCTTTTCTGAGACAGCCAGTAAATAGAAAGAGAAGCATTTTAAAATGTAAAAGCCCAGATTATGGGTCTGATTGATTAAGCTTTTTTCCGTTAGAGGAAAAACCGGAGTGAATCAAACACTGGGTGTTTCCAATTTCTTTCATTCAATTCAGCCTCCATTCTATATTTGTGCAAGTACGTGAATGTATTCCATTTGAATGGTTTAAAATCTAGAACAGTCTGATTGCCATCAACTCTATAGTTACGAGTCAAAAAAAAAACCTTTCTGCTATCATTTTCCAGGATTCTGCTGACTGCTGTACAATACTTAGTGGCATACCATTGTGCAACTTCAGCTTTCTTGCACCTAAGAGGCAAGCTTCTGGGACACAATGAGTTGAAAGGCCTATGTATGAAGACAGGATAATGCTCCTACAGCAGTAGGGTAATGCAGAGTTATTAATGATGCATTTGTCTGGACATCAATTAAAGGCATTTGCTGAAGCTGCATTGGGATTATTTTGCTGGTGTACATTGTGGATAATAAGTACAATAAACATAAATTCCCTCTGCTAATGACTGATTGCCTTTACGAAATATTTCCTAAAGTGGCTTTAATGGCATGATCAGCATTAACATGCACGCTTGCTAGCATTTGAGCTTTATGCGCAACTGTGGATTAAAAATATGCTCAATAGTATATGCAGTTCCATTTTGTCTTTCTTAACAGAAAAATTGCATACGTATATTGAATGCACGGAAACGCACACAGAAGTTGAATTGGAAACGTGTGAGTAGTAACACCAATCATCAATGCTTCAAGATTAGCGAGTTAGGCATCAGATTTAATAGATGCCACATTCTATATTTGTCAAATCATTTTTTTTTCTTGAGGTCTCTTAATGCATACGTATAGAAGTCTGTGCACTAAACCTCATGGGAAAACCTTTGTGGCTTGCATGCACTAAGCATGTAAAGACCTTTTAGATAGTATGTGAAGGCTGGAAGTGAGACATCGAGATCAGGACAAACAATTCTGGCGGTATTTTAGACAGCTCTTCTAAACGTGGAGCTGCGTCTCTAAAATGCATCGAAGAAAGTGCAGGAACACATATGGATGTATATTCATGGGAGGAGACATTTAAAAATTTTACATCTGGGAAAAATCTATGCAACTTCCAAGTGTGTGGGCCGGCATGCAGTTGTACATGCATGGGAGACATTTTGGAAACAGAAATGCATAGATGCCACTACTAAAATATATAGGTTGCTATATATACCTCATTTCAGTTTGAAGGGAGGAACAAAATGCAGGAGATTAAGGAGGATGATCCCTTTAATCCTCCCTGTAAAGGGATGGCTGAAGCACACACTTTTTTAAACTTGCACTAGCCAGGGAGTTGGTATAAATGCTGCTGGGGACACTTGAGTTTACATGAACATTCCCTCTATGAAATGGGAAACATATGTAGATTTTTGTCCCAGCCAGGCCATGCCCAGACCACTCCCCTAATATGCTCCCTCAAATCTTCCACATCCTAAGGATATCCATAGGTAAACTGGATCCTTTCTAAAATGGCCATTTACATGCGGATGTGATTTACATGAGAATATGCCTGATTATACATGTGTAAATCGTGAATAAGGTTTCTAAACTAACCGCTTTGACTGCGTACTAGAATACTATTTCATGGGTGGTGCATACAGTACAAGAAAATAATTCCTTTGTCAGTATGTGCATGAAAACGTAGTAACATAGTATATGGCAGAAAAGACAACAGATCCATCCAGTCTTCCCAGTTATTTCTGTCCACTCTTTCAAGTATCATAAATCACGAACCTCAAAAACAAAGTGACCTCACCAACCAAATTTCAAAACAAAAGCTCCCCTGAAATGCTGTAATGCACTAATATAACAATGCTTATTTTGAAAACGTTATGTTGGGCCAAACAAACAGGAGGAGAGCTGGAACCACTCTACTCGAATGCTTGTGAAGCCCTTTTAATAAATTTCAAAACCGTGAATGAACTTATCTTAAATGTCCGACAATTTGATCGAAAGAACTCCCTTCAGTGACAGTGGCAGACGCAATGCACAACGTGCATGTTTCGGGCCGATAAAGGGCCCTGTCTCAAGTGTAAAGCAACTTGTACATTGGGATCCGTGAATGTCCGGAAGTAGAACGCCAGTAAACGCAGGAGATGTAGTGCCTGCAGCTGATTAAGAAGGACGAATAAATGATGTCAGCTAACAGAGGAGGAGACTAACATCAAAGGGGTTCCCTGATAGTTTCATGCCAAAATGATGTTGAAAAATAAAATGTCCAGATTCAAAAGAAGGAAACACTGATCAAATTCTTAAACTATATTAAACTCCAACAATCCTGTTCCAAATTCAGCCCCCTGGGTGTAACTGTTCGTAAACAGAAGATCCATCTTTGTTCCAACCACTGAAGGCGATAAAGCCGGTTGCCCAAGTAAGCATGGGCATTAGTTTTCATATGAATAGAAAATTCAATGACAATGGGATAGCCAAGCAGCAGAATGAATCACCCAAACCAGCAGGGGAGGGGCTAAGGCCCGTTCGGCCCTTCCACTAAGCGATCTAGGCAATCAGTCAGGATGGAACAAGTTTAGAGGCAACGGGTGCAATGCAACACTGATGCAAGAGTAGCAAGAGGGCCCAACTCAGCCATGGCCGCCACCCCACCTACTTTAAGATCATCAGAAACAATCACATCCAGTTCCAGCTCCTCTTTCGTGGACAGAAGTACTTCATCCCCTACACTGTACCATTCCTCACTGAATTAGTTGGAGCAGGTGCAACTCTTTGTGGTCTGATCAATATACAGGGCATTAGGGCATTCTGTTTAGTTTCCTGTGTCATCTGCAAGTTTGTTTTATGTCGTTTTATTTTTAGAAATTTTCATTTCAGGGTAATTTTGTTAATTAGAGGTAGCTGTGGCTGCCGCCCAAACAAAAAACGTAGCTGAAAGGTAATTATAGGGTTTTTTATTTGTCTGATATCTCAATGGCTTTTTTTTCTCCCATCAGAGGCTAGCCTTGAACCAGTGATCTTTGGGTTAGAAGACAAGCAATGAAGGAAGAGCTGTTACGGTTTGGGATGACACTAGGAATTAAAAAAAAAACAACAGAATTTCTGATATTTTTAATGTTGTGTTTAGATTAAAAACAATAGTCTAGCCATGACATTATCACAGCATGAACCATTGTGATCAGACTCATTTTCTCGATGTACGGAGAAAGATTTCATAGTTGCCGCAAGTGACAGAAGCAATTTTAAAAGTTGTCTGAATATGCAGAATCAAATGAAGTGATGAATACGGTAATATCCCAAGATTTCTGAGCTATGATTTTAGAGGAAGTTCATGTTCCCAAAAGACATTTAATGCCAGGTACCGACCGCTTACATTAGGAACACACAGAATCTCTATTTTACTTGGGACCGGGCAGAGTTTGTTCTTTTTTGCCTAGTCGTGAATCGCTGTTAGGCACGTAGTCAGTTTCCTCAATATTATGGGTAGAGCTGGTTCAATGGGTATGAACAGCTTTACATCAGTGTAGATAGAGAATTTTGCGTCCATCAAACAAAACAGCTCGGGTAGAGAGGCCTGAGGTAGATATTAAATAAAATAGGTGACAGTATGGATCCCTGTGGTACCCCACAGTTCAGTGCCCAAGGTAATGATGTGATGCCACTGAACAAAATTGATTGTTCTCTGACAGATAGCATTTGAACCACTCAAATACCATGCCGCCGAAATCTATTTCTGACAGCCAAGCAAGCATAATATCGCAGTCCATAGTGCTGAAGGCTGCTGAGACATCCAGCATCACTAGTGCTGAGGCAGAACCCTTGTCTGAGTTTCTGTGGAGGTCTTCGGGTGAAAAATAGTGTGTACTATTTGGCATTTTGTTCATGCTAGTTTACTTTTGTGATCTAGGAATGTGCACAAGGCAAACATTTTTGGTTTGTTTTGGTTCTTTTTGGCTTTTTCTCTAATTAACACTTTTTTGTTCATTTCAAACATTTATTTTAATAAAATATATTTTTAGACATGTTAGAGCTTTTTTAATGTACACTAATAGACTTACGGCCTAATGCTATAAGGCAGATAGTGGGGCTGTATGTCCCAGCGGGATGTCCAGCCCCGCTAGCCGCCTGCACCATATTCAACCTCCTGGCCCCCCTGCATGCTCAAAGCTGCTGTGCATGCTGTGAGGGACGAGGTTGGTAAGGGGGGGTGTGGGAGTGGGCGGAGCATGGGCAGTCCTGTCACCCAGATGTAGAAGGCTGATTAAAGTCACGCCCTATATGTCCGGGGAGCCCTGGGGGGACAGCCAGCTTATTCCACCTCGGAGGTGTAATATGCACTGGCTGCCCCTCCAGATCGGCCGACCAGCCCCCCAGGTGAGTCCCCGCTGCCAAATCTGGGGCCTGGCTGCCCCCACTGGGGTCGGATGGCAGGAAAACTGGGGTCTCTACAGGAGCGGGCTGGATGTATCACAGAGAGGATGTCCCCGCGGTGATGCAAGGGTACGCTAGGCCATCTTCCAGTGCCCAATCCTAAACCTGTGGGAACATCTTGCTCCTGTGGTGCAGAATCGGGTGCTGACAGGCCCATCTTGTTCGGGGCAGTCCAGACAGCCCAAACATACCACTAATGGAATCGGGCTCCACATTGGGATATGTTTAACATGGGGTTTTCCACATGCTAAGCGGGCCATGCTAACTGTTGGCATGGGGATCCACAGTAAAATTCACATGCTAACTAGCTAATGCAAAACTGGAAAGAGACTGGGTGGGTTATAAAAGTAATGTGGGCATTGATGGTGCATCAGGTAAGCACAGCCATTATGCTAACTGCAGAGGTTGCTGTTAATTTTGGTGTACTTTTTTTTTAAATTTAAGTTTTTAATCCATACTTACAAAGAATCATAAAGGAAGTATGACCAAAATTCAATTTTAAGAAAATACACAAACCAATACTGACCAGAAATTGATAATTGTCAACTTAGCCCACATCTAGAGGAGAAAACATACAGGCACTATACTGTATAGCAAGAAGAAAAAAAAACAGCCTATTACCTTCTAACCCACTTTATCCTTATCACCCCCACTCTGCTGCTCTCTCTCAACCAAAAATCTCTCTAAGTCATTTGAATCAACAAATATAAATTTAGAAGCCTGAACATTTATAATACATTTACATGGATATCGAAGAAAAAAAAGAAGCAGTATCTAAGGCCAAAACTCTAGGCTTAAGACCCAGAAAAGTTTTATACCTCAGCTGTGTAGCCCTAGGTAAGTCAGGGAAAAGCTGGATCCTTCCGCACAAAACACTGAAGATTTATTTTTAAAGCAACTCCTAAACACTGAACTTCTATTCTGGAGAGAAACAAATGTAACAAGCAATGTAGCCCTGGTGGGAATTGTGTCATGAGAATCTTCCAAAAATTGAGTCAAGTGAAAATCCACCCTAGGGTGCAAAACCTCACAGCCATCCATGGAATCCCCAGAAACATGAACCACCAGCAGATAGTACACTTTTGAACATAAGGACATAAGATCATAAGATATGCCATACTGGGTCAGACCAAGGTCCATCAAGCCCAGTATCCTGTTTCCAACAGTGGCCAATCTAGGTCATACGTACCCAGCAGTTTCCCCAAAAGACACAGGTTCTGCAATGCTTGTACTAGGTCAAGCATTGATATCCTGGGTCCCTTCTTAATAATGGTTTATAGACCTTTCCTCCAGGAACTTATCCAAACCTTTTTTAAACCCAGCTACACTAACAGCCTTTACTACATCCTCCGGTAACAAATTCCAGAGTTTGATTACACGTTGAGTGAAAAAATATTTTCTTTTATTAGTCTTAAATAGTTTACCCTGTAGCTTCATTGCATGTCCCCTAGTCTTTCTATATTCTGATAACGTAAACAATCGATCTACGTTTACCCGTTCCACTCCATTCATTAATTTATAGACTTCTATCATATCTCCCCTCAGCCGTCTCTTTTCCAGGTTAAAGAGCCCTAACCTTTTTAGCCTTTCTTCATAGAAGTATCCTTCCATCCCCTTTACCATTTTGGTGGCTCTTCTCTGAACCTTTTCTAATAACGCTATATCCTTTTTAAGATACGGCGACCAGAATTGCACACAATATTAAAGGTGCGGTCTCACCATGGAACGGTATAGAGGCCTTATAATATCTTTTGTTTTATTTTCCATTCCTTTCCTTATGATACCTAGCATTCTATTTGCTCTCTTGGCTGCCGCTGCACACTGGGCCGAGGGTTTTAACATGTTATCCACAATGACGCCTAAATCTTTTTCCTGGGTGGTGGTTCCTAATGTGGAACCTTGCATCATGTAACCATAGTTTGGGTTGTTCTTCCCTAGGTGCATAACGTTCCACTTGTCCACATTAAATTTCATCTGCCATTTTTGTGTTATCTGCAAATTTGATAACCTCACTCGTTATTCCACTTTCCAGGTCATTTATGAATATGTCAAAAAGCAACGGACCCAGCACAGATCCCTGGTGTACACCACAATTCACCTTTCTCCATTGGGAAAATTGGCCATTTAGCCCAACCCTCTGCTTTCTATCTTTTAACCAGTTCCTGATCCACAGTAGTACACTGCCTCCTATCCCATGACTCTTTAGTTTTGCCAAAAGTCTCTGATGAGGGACCTTGTCAAAGGCTTTCTGAAAGTCCAGATACACCATATCAACTGACTCACCTTTGTCCACCTGTTTTTTCACACTTTCAAAAAAACATAACAGATTAGTAAGACAAGATCTTCCTTGTTTAAAGCCATGTTGGCTGTCTCCCATTAGGCCATGACTATCTACATACTGAGTAATTTTATTCTTTATGATGATTTCTACCATTTCTCATGGTACTGACGTGAGGCTCACCGGTCTGTAGTTTCCCGGATCACCCCTTGAACCCTTTTTAAAAATTGGTGTTACATTGGCGATCCGCCAATCTTCAGGTATTAGAGATGATTTTAATGATAGTTCACAGATTACTAATAGCAGGTCTGCAATCTCATATTTCAGTTCTTTCAACACCCTTGGATGTATACCATCCAGCCCAGGTGATTTGCTACTCTTCAGTTTATCTAATAGTTGTAATACATCTTCCCGATGTATCAATATTTCCTTCAATTCTTCTGCACCTTTAAATACCACTTCAGTCATGGGTAACATTCCTACATCTTCCTCAGTAAAGACCGATACAAAGAATTCATTCAGTCTCTCCGCTATCGCCTTGTCGCCTCTTAATGCCCCTTTAACTCCTCTATCATCTAATGGTCCAACTGACTCTCTCACAGGTTTTTTGCTACAAATGTATTTGAAAAAAATCTTTATTTCGCGTTTTTGCTTCCGCAGCAAGCTTCTTCTCAAATTCTCTCTTTGCCTTCTTTATCAATGCCTTGCATTTGACCTGCCAGTGCTTGTGCTGTTTCCAGGTTTCATCATTTGGCTCTTTTTTCCATTTCCTGAAAGATGCTTTCTTGGCAACAACAGCCTCTCTGACCTCACCTTTAAACCATGCTGGCAGTTTTTTGGACTTCCTTCCACTTTTCTTAAAGCATGAAATACAGCTGGTCTGGGCTTCCAAGATAGTATTTTTCAACAACATCCAAGCTTGATGTAAGTCTTTAACCTTTGCAACTGCTCCTTTTAGTTTTTTCTTAACTATTTTCCTCATTTTATCATAGTCTCCCTTTCGAAAGTTAAAAGGTAGTACTGTGGATTTCTTTACTATCCCTCCTCCACTAATTAAATCAAAGGCAATCATGCTATGATCACTATTGCCAAGTGGCCCCAACACCCTTATCTCTTGCACTAGATCTGGTGTTCCACTAAGGACTAGGTCTAATATGGCTTCCCCTCTGGTCGGTTCATGAACCAGCTGCTCCAAGAAGCAGTCATTTATGTCATCTAGGAACTTTATCTCCCTAGCATGTACTGCCGTAACACTGACCCAGTCGATACTGGGGTAATTGAAATCACCCATTATTATTACCGCGCTGTAACTTTTGTTAGCTTCCTTGATTTCTTTGAGCATTTCATCATCCATTTGTTCATTCTGGCCAGGCGGTCGATAGTACACCCCCACCGCCATCGCCTTCCCCTTTTTACATGCAATTTCAATCCATAGAGATTCTACAGCAAATTTTGTTTCCTGCAAAACTTTAATCCTTTCTGACTCAATGCCCTCTCTAACATAGAGTGCAACCCCTCCACCAATTTGATCAGCTCTATCATTACGATATAGTTTGTACCCAGGTATCACAGTGTCCCACTGGTTGTCCTCCTTCCACCATGTCTCTGATATTCCAATCACATCTAACCTTTCGTTTAGTGCTATATATTCTAACTCTCCCATCTTATTTTTTAGACTTCTAGCATTTGCATACAAGCATTTTAGAGACTGTATTTTATTCATATTAATTTGGCTATTGGTAGCCATGGGTAATTTGGGATCTTTAAGCTCTGTCTGCTCCATACTCGAGGGCATTTGGGCTACTTTACTCTTTTTTGGAACCTCTCTGCTTTTGGTAGTATCCTTCAAGGATACATTCTTCCGAACCATCTGCTTTTGGGCGACTGTTGGCTTTCCCCTATTATCTAGTTTAAAAGCTGCTCTATCTCCTTTTTAAAGGTTAATGCCAGCAGCCTGGTTCCATCCCGGTTAAGGTGAAGCCCATCCCTTCGGAAGAGCCCCTCCTTTCCCCAGAATGTACCCCAGTTCCTAAAAAATCCAAACCCCTCATCTCTGCACCACTGTCTCATCCACGCATTGAGACTCCGGAGCTCTGCCTGCCTTTTGGGTCCTGCACGTGGAACGGGAAGCATTTCGGAGAATGCTACCCTGGAAGTTCTGGATTTCAACCTCCTACCTAAAAGCCTAATTTCAAATTTTGAAAACATAAGAGAAGCAGCATTAGGTAGGGCAAGGGCTTCCCTAAAATATTTACATTATGAGAACCTCAGGAGAAAGTAATGAAATAATTGGAAAATTCAAACAACATACATTACTGTATGTGTACAATGAAAATTGTCAAGCGACTCAAATTTCTTATGAAGCAATAAATTATCCTTAATCATAGTAACATGTACAGATTGAAGAGAGGAACAAGTTTGCTCACATTTAACTACCTTCACATTTACAGAATTCACCCGCTCCTCCACCTCACCCAGCCTTGCAACCGTCTCTTGAGAGAACATGCATAGCCGAGAAAGGGTGGAGACTAGCGTCTGCTCCGTGCATGTCACTACCTTCCAGATGTCGGCAAGGGACACCTGATCCTCAGGGACCTCCTGGCCAACATCTAGAATGGGTGACCACTGTACCATCCGATAAGGCACAATCATTAAAGAGGGGGTACTCTGACATAAAGGGCTATCACTTCCACTGGAGTGGGAGAATCCATAGATCCTGGAGGTGAAGAAGGAATCCGGGCAGAAGAGCTCAAAGATGCCCCGGAATCTTGAATAGTCAAAAAATCAGTACCTGCTAACGGATCCATATCACCTTTGGAAATTAAGTGCTTGTCCGTGAGACCAGTTACCACTTGAGAAGGAAACATTTTCTTTTTACGCTTGCCCAGATTCCACGGACTTGCTCTCATTCCTCCTAAGGCTCCGAAGGGGCTCACAAGGGGCATTCCAAGTTCCTTGTTACATACCCTTTTGGACACGCCATGATCATGCCAAACAGCCATGTGCCTTGAGATACCATGCAAATAACCCAGCCCCGGATCACTTTGGGGCTGTCTGGGTGAAACGCCTGTGCCTTTGATGCCTGCACGGCTTCTGGAACACCTTCCGGCTCACTCAGATAACTCAGCTGGCTTTATCCAAGCCCCAGATCACTTTGGGGCTGTCCGGGGGAAATGCCTGTGCCTTCTATACCTGCACAGCTGCTGAAACACCTCCCCAATTTTGGTGTACTTAATGATGCCTAAGTCAGCCACCGCTGCCCTGATTTGGTGCCCCACAGCATAGGGGAAGGGAACGCAGGGTTCTCCCGCCCTTGTGCTTTAGCAAGCCAATAAGAGCACACACCATCTTCCAGACACAACAAGTAGCAGATAAAAAGGAACCCAGCAAAAGTGCACCCATGCCTGCTGGGCCCACGCCTGAGGGCCCCTTGGCATGGCCCTTAGACGTGGATCGCAGGTGAGGACCGAAAAAACTCTCATCGAGGACCTGACCTGCCTGTCTCCAGACCATCCGACCATCCAACCAACTGTATTCCAAAAGCATAAAAAGAACAGCAACAAACTCGGAGCAGCCCACGAGACAAAGGTGCAGCAGAACTCATGCCTACCTTTCAATTCGTACCACAATAGATAACTGCATGGCCACCTCCACAGCACTACATGGCAATAAATGCATACACATATCACAACCCAAAAGAACCCACACACGGCACACTCCTAAAGGAAATGACACCTTGTGCTCACCATCTACAGAGACTCATTCATATCTCACTCATACCAAGACACTCCAACTCTCACACAAACACTCCATATCTCCCTCATAAATGCTCGATCAGTGAGGAATAAACGCCCCCTATTTCAAGACCTCATCTCATCTCATCAGACTGATATCCTCTGCATAACTGAAACCTGGCTAGGGGAAACAGACACTGTACTCATGAATCAACTACCACCCAATGGATACAGCCTATAGAACTGCTCACGAACTCACTCCAGGAGAGGAGGTATAGCCATAATAGTGAAGTCCACCATCCACCTCCGAAGCTATGCTACAGAATTCACAAAAGAAGCAGACATCCACACAATCACCAACAAGCACCTTCCGATCTGCCTCGTATACAGAACACCTACAGCAAACTCGCACTTATCAGATATCCTCAGACAAATATCTGACAGCAATAACACCATGAAAGATCATATAGTTCTTGGTGACTTCAACCTCCCATCTGTACAGGAAAAGCATGCCAATGCATTCCTTGAAGCAATGGAAGTGATGGAACTAACCCAAATCATCAACGTCCCAACACACAAGAAAGGAAACACTCTTGACCTCATATTCCTCAAAGCCCAAAACGCATCCACAAACAAGAACCTGAAGATCACATCTGTCCCATGTTCCAACCATTACCTCATCACCTTCTCCAGCTCCTTTCAACTCACATCCACCAGAGAGGATACACAGCAAACAAGAAGATTCAAAACATTTGGCGAGGATGAGTTCCTCAGCCAAGTCCTCCCAAATTTACAAACAGATCCACTTGACCTCAAAGCATTAAATAACAATTGTAACAACATAATAACCACTGTGGCATGATCAGTAACAACAAATAAAGTAAATTAAATAAGATCAACAAAAGCACGACAGTTCACACCCGCTCTGCGGAAATTGAAAACACACCTTAGGAGAATGGAGGAGTGGAGGAGTGGCCTAGTGGTTGGGGCAAGGTACTTCAGGCCGGAAGGTCGGGGATTCAAATCCCACTAGAGGACAGCAACCTTGGGCCGGAAGGACTGGGGTTTCTAGTCCCACAGGTGCTCCTTGTGGTCTTGGGCAAGCCACTTAACCCTCCATAGCCCATGTTCTCTGTAAAATAGTTATCTCCAAGTTATAATGCCCTGTTCAATGTAATTTCAGTTTGTTCAATGTAAACCGCACTGATGCAGAATAGCGTGGTATATAAGAGAATGTAATAAATAAATAAAAATAAATAAATAATGGAGAGAAAGTAGAGGAAAACAAGAAGTGAAAATGACAGAGGAAGATACATGGATACACTAAACCACTATCACACAGAGACAGACAACACAAGAAGAGCCTATCACTCAAAGCTGATAAACACATCAATGAACAGACCACAAGAACTCTTTGGGGTATGTTTACTAAACCGCGGTAAAGTCGGCAGCGTTAAGGTGCTTGAAGCCATATAAGACAGTGAGCGTGTAGGGAATGTGACGCATAAGGGTGCCTTGGGCCATTTAACGTCCTAAGGAGAGACAAGGCATCTTAAGAGGTTAGAAGGTGCCTTAACAGGAGAAAAGGTTCCTTAAGATGTGATAAGTGCTCTAAAAGGGGAGAAGGTGCCCTAAGGAGAGACAAGGTGCCCAAAGCTGGAAAGCATGCATTTTAAGGCAGAAAAATGGCTGTAAACCAAATGCTGGATAGAGCACCAAGGAATGTCAATGTATAGGTGATGGAAGGATGGACCTGCCATGTCGGTGGGCATCCTATGTGGCAGCCAGTAAAGCGGACAAGCATGTGGGAGACAGCTGAATCGAGCACAGGGTAGTGCAAATGTAAAGTGCTGCAGTGACAGTGTGTGCCATAGGAGGAGAAGGCATGCCCCCCAGTGGAGGCAAAAGCAGCAGGATGTTTGCGGCAACAGGAGGACAGTGTAGTAGTGGTTACATGCAGATCAGGCACAGGAGAGGCAAGCACAAAGAGCTGTAATGCAGAAAAGAGTACCAGCGTAGTTCATGGAGTAGCAGCCTGCACAAGAAGACAGGACTATACACAGCCGACAGAGGCAGACGGATGGCGGCTGAGGAGAGGGTGATATGGGCCTCCAGCACCGATCTGCAGTGTGCTGACAGGCATGAAAATGATGAGTAGCACAGTCACAAAAGGGACAGGTAGGAATCAAACCCCTGTCCTCTGCTTACAGAGACTGTGAGCAAACCAGAAGGCTACACCTCCACACCTCACTACACAGCAATGGCTGGATACAAAGAGACTGCAGGTCACCAGCTAAAATGTCTGCTGTGTGTGCTGGTATAGGGTAGCCACCACCAGTACCCATGATGCAGTGCACATGCAGAACAGCAGTCTACAGCCGATCACCAAAAGGAGAATGCACATATCCATCACCTCAGCTCAGTAAGATGCACTGATAGTGTGTGATACAAGCACAGCGCAGCTACAGACTGTGCTACAGAATGGTTTCCGCGGTCACCCTGGGAGTGAAGATGGACACCCAGCACCAGGTCCCCTGTACCTGCAGTGCTAATGATGGTCTCTGCTGCTTCTGCTGCAGAGTCCCATCACCACCGGTTTGTGGCAGGTACTGTCTAGAGTGTTATTATGCTAGTCACCTTTTGTCCCGCTGTATGCCCTGTCACATCTGGCCCTGTTGGACCTGGACCCACCTAGAATAGTGCATTGCAATACCCAGTGTTACAATGTTGCTGCCAACTAGTAGGGGAGAGGCCTCTAGACTTGCATGGGGTTGTTACTAGGGTCCTGATGACCCTACCAGTAATACTGGGAGTAGGCCTGGAACTTCCCAACTGCCTAGGTCTAATATTCACCCACAGCAAGCAACTGCTACCCACCACTGGGTGTCCCAGCCATGCACAAACCAACTGCAGATAGTCCACTGACCAGTTCACATTGCATATGCACAGAGTGACCATGTGCACCCAACAGTTGGTTCAGCAATCAGACCACCAGAACAGGAGAAGCACCCACACCACTTGAATCATATACAATATTGCACTATGTGGATACATAGCCGTGCCATGGTCATTGCTCGGTTAGTGCGAGAGTGCCTTCCCAGCATGACATGTTGTGGCCACCCAGTCCTTGAAGGTGGCAATTGGGTGCTAAGACATCTCAGCCATTGATCCATCCCCGATGCAGACACATCCTGGCCAATCTGCCCTGTTTCAGTCCACACTCACAATACTTTGCTCCTCATCATGCACATTTGCAGGCGAATGCTGGAAACAGCTTAGGCACTGCAAGGCTCAGTGAGGAGTAGAAAGCCACAAAACAATGGATAGACATACACACACACACTCATATCAATGTATTGTGCAAAAATGGGGATGGTTGGCATTCCTGCCTGCCACTCAGGTCCCAATCTCAGCTCAGGCATTGTTAAGGTATGCTCATTGTACAGGAGCTATTAGTGTGCCGGTGCTGTCAGCCTGACTCTCTGTCCAGCTGAGGATAGTGGAGCCTGTCTGTGTGGGTGTTTATACCCTTGTTGGCCGATTCATTGAAGATTACATATGTTGGTGTTGAACCTGCACTGTGGGATAAATCCTACCCACAGGGACATGCACTGCATGATCCACAGCCAGGACCCAAACCTATGACCCTCTGCTCTTCATACACCACAACTGTGTGTAGTGCAACACAGTGCTGCCACTTACTCACATCAGTCCCTGGGGCTGACATGCTTCCTATCAGACAAACCTAGGCACATGTTGCACTGCGCATGGCGCATTGGAGCAGGGCATGGCAGGAGCGTGCCACAGCCCCCTCCACCAACACCCCCCACCCCAAGCTGACATGCCCATGTGCTGTCAGTGTTGGTGGTGCACAGTCCCAGGCCAGCCAACATGTGGGTTGGTGGACACCTAGGTTGCAGAGTCTGACGGGGGAGGGGGGGAGCGGAGGCATACATGGACGGCCACTCATCTCCCCCCCCCCCCCAACCATCTGCCTCTCCAGGTCGATTGTTTATGCCATCAGAATGTAGAAAGTCTAAGGGACATGCAATGTGGCTACAGTGTAACCCATTTAAGACTACTAGGTGAAGATATTTTTTCAAACAACGCATTATCAAACCCTGCAATTCGTTACCGGAAGATGTAGTATAGCTGGGTTTAAAAAATGTTTGGAAAGGTTCCCGAGGAGGGTCCATAAACATTGTTAAAGAGGACCCAGGATATGCCCTGCTTGCCCCATTATAAGCATTGTGGATCCTGTGTGTCTTCTGGGGAAAGTGCTAGGTACCTGTGACCTAGATTGGCCACTGTTGGACAGAGGATACTGGGCATGATGGACCTTGGTCTGACACAGTCTGGCATACTTCCAGGTTCTATGTGCTTATGTGGCTAGTCTGCCCTGTGCACCAGCAGCCCCCACTGCATGATCCACATGCACCCTCCTTTGCCCCATTTGCACCATCAACATAGTGCCCTTTCATTCTTGGGCACTATGCTGTTGCTGCTAATGGAGCACTACTATCACTTTCTTGGGCTCACCTGTCTGTGCAGCACACTGCAGACGTTTAAATAGGCTCTCTCGCCTCAAAATGCACCTTTACCGACAGGTTTTGATATACGGTAAGATTCCTGGTGTTAAGGTGCTGTCGTTGATCCCGTCCACTCCCCACCCATTGACACCTACTCTCCGCCCAAAGGGTGCTTTACGCGTTCGATCCCATTAACATGGGCTAAAGCGGCGTTAACGGAACACTTGCTCCTTTAGCGCGGTTTAATAAACATACCCCTTTGATATCATCAAACAATTGATCAAAACCCTTAACCACTCGATCCAACTCCCAAATATACCACCGCATCAGCTTGCAGCCCAATATAAACAGCTCTAGCAAATATCCAACACACAACCAGCAACCATAAGAGACAGCAACGATACCACTCCTGCCACTATGTGGTATACATTCAAGACAATCTCCAAAGAAAGGATTGAAACCACCAAATCAGGACTCAATACAACCACCTCCCTCCTTGATCCATGCCCATTGAACTGCATAAAACAGACAAAACAGGAACTAAGCCCAACACTCACCAAAATTGTAAACAAATCTCTCAAACAGGGAATCATGCCCGCCAGCCTCAAGAGGTCCATTATCTGCCCGACCCTCAAGACACCTGAACTTGACCCAATGGATCCTGCCTCTTACAGGCCAGTAGCAAGCCTCCCATTCACCGCAAAACTTATTGAAAAGATAGTTCAACAACAACTGCAGGACCACCTGGATACAAACAACACCCTTGATCCCCAACAACATGGATTCTGTCCTTACCATGGGATTGAAACCCTCATAATCTCACTCATAAACATCTTAACCAAAGGAATACAGAGCAAACATGCTGGATACACCCTGAGCTTTTTGGACATCTCTGCAGCATTTGATACCATCTCACACAGCATTCTCCTACACAGACTACAAGAAATTGGCATAAAGGACAAAGTTCTGCAATGGTTCAAAATCCTACCTAACAGACAGGTATCAACTAATTTAAACCAGAACCACCATTTCCCCTCCATTTCAGCAAACTTAAGGAATACCGCAGGGCTCTGCACTCTCGGCTATGCTATTTAATGTCTACCTCAAACCACTCTGCTCTATAAGAAGGACTCATAATTTCAACTTCCACATATACGCGGATGACATTATGCTCTATGGTCCCATTACAACTGCAAATCCAGCAAATCTGGAATTAACAAACTGCTTCAACGACGTCTCCAAATAGTTCCAGGTAAATAATCTCACAATAAACCTCAAATAAACAGAAGCATTATTTATCACAAAGGACCAAACCTTCAACCCCCCTCCGACGCACCTCACACTAGGAACAACCCAAATGAAAGTCCAAACTCACATCATATATCTAGGGATCATTCTTGATCAATCACTGTCTTTCAAACAACAGATTGCAAAAACAACGAAGACAATAATTTTCAAAGCCAAGATGTTACAGCGCCTCAGACCTCATCTACATCCACAAGACTTCAGAACAGTCATGCAGACAATGACACTCCCCCACCTGGACTACTATAACGCGATATACCAAGGACTCCCGGCCATAAATCTCAACCCACTGCATACAGCCCTCAATACAACAGCGAGGATCATCCAAAAAGTGAAGAAACATGACCACCTCACACCCATACTGAGAGATCTTCACATTCTCCCTCTAGATTAAGCACGGATCAAATATAAAACACTGGTCCTGATTTCCTGATTCATAAAGCATTTCACCAGCAACAAGCCACGCATATGGGCACCCTGTTACAACATCCGAGCTCCAGAAGACCATCACAACAGGCCACATGTGACTTACTGACCATGCCATACGAAAAGACCAAATTTAACCAACAAACTTGCAACCGCACATTTGACTTATATGCCCCCACACTATGGAACTCACTCCCACTCAATATTCAGAGCAACATGGACCTCTCCTCATTATGGAAACAACTAAAAACCCATTAATTCTGCATCCACCTGGGGCAGGAACAGAGAAGCACCCAGTGAACCCAAGCTCATACCGTCAATTGGACAATCTGAGACTCAGAAGCAGACCAAAGTGGACTATATATAAGATGATTGCTCAACTGAAATGTATATATATTTGAATCCCCAGGTGATGGTAAACCCCCCCCCCATGTAAATATGTGATAATGTGTTTTACTGTTACCCCCCCCCCTTATATTGTAAACCGCTTTGACCAGATGAAAAACGATATATAAGCACAGCTAAATAAATAAACAAGGGGTGGAGGTACATGTACCCACCTACTGGCTAGTGTTTAAAGCATACCAATGAACCAAATGCAAATACAATAACCAATGCACAACCTTGTTGTGAACCATTATGCTAAATTAATGCAAAATCATTAATGACTGAGAAATTATACAAAACATTTTGCATTCCAATATTTTTATGCAAAACCTAGCTACACACCAGGAAGCAAGAGTTAAGTTTTTAAAAGAAAAATAACTTTGATTTTGGTTGGACTTCTAAGCAAGAAAATTGCCACAAATCTAATTTCTGTATTTAAATGAGCTAGTAGCTCAGGATAAACTTCCCACAGTGCCACCTCATTTTGGCAAAAATCTTCACTGTTTGATACATCGGCCTCTAGGTGTGTTCATCAGTTTTAATATGACTAGATTACTTGGAAAATTCCCTTCTCCGTGATTACTTACCTTGAAGTTTTAATTTTACACACAGTTTCGGTTCTGGTATCTTCATGATACCTGTCAAATATTTGAATTTTTTTTTAAATCTTTTCTTTCTCTCTTGCCTGAGGTCCATCAACCTGTCTTTTCAGTTGAACACAGCTTTATTTTGAACTTCTTTTTCACTAACCCTTCCTCATTAAATTCTTACTATTTACCTTTATTCTAAAGAGATCGTTTTAGAAGCCTCGTTTGTAATTAAGACGTCTGAAAACAACCAGACATTCCAATCATATCCAGGTTCCATTTTAGAACACCCCAAATATACACGTGTTCAGCACAATCACGTCCATTTTTCATGGGCGTGTTCAGGGCATTCCAGAAAAAATATACATGTGCACCTGATTTCAGAACGGGACTGCACGTGTAGAACTGCTGGCAGACACAGCTGGGTCTAGACCTGCTCCTGCATGTAGATATTTGAAATGTCCTCATTTCTGCCAGCTATCAACAGCACAAAGAAAAGGAGAAAGCCCCCCTCGCTCCCTCAATTTTTTTTGCCCACTGAAAAACCTAGTAGGAACATAGTGAGACCTTATTGTCTGCTGCTGTGCCGGCTGCCCATAACCGCTTATAAAATGGCAGGCCGGGATGTGTATGTGGTAACATATACGTGTGTGTCCTGAACTACTGGCACGGGCACGTCTATGTAGTCAATACCGTAAGCATCTATGGGCCCAATACTGAGTTGTGCAGGCTATGCACCGCCGTGGCACATAGCCTGCCCGCCCGCCTCTTTAACCCGGATTTCAACTTCCGCGCTGGCAGAAGTGAAAATCTGGGTTAGCCTGAATGCCCCAGCAGTCCCAGCGGCTACACGGGTAGCAGCGATTTTCGTCACTTATCTTTAAGGCGCAGAGGGCTATGCGGGTAGCATCAAAAATCGTTGCTACCCATGAAGCCCCTTCCTCTGCCCCCGCTCCACCCTGGAACGCCCCTAACATGCCCCGTGCTTTGCGGATAGCATCTGGGCACGTTAGGGACTTAGCTGGGATATTCGAAGGGCACTACCCATGTAGGTACCCTTCAAATATCCCAGATATGCCCCTTTCATGGGTAACTAAGGAAGTTACCCATGTAAGGGCCTTTGAATATCGGGTCCTATATTTCACACATATGCCTTTGTGCCTCCTCTTGCTTTTTGTTAGTGTAGAGAACGTTTTGTTCCCTGCCTCACATGATGGACAGTCGATGTGAACCCATGGTTTATGCAGGCTGTTATTTTAAAATGCTAAAAGACACTTGGACAGCACATTGGTTTTCAGTCAGGGTTATTTCAGGAAATCATTTTTAGTAACTAACCAACCAAATATCTTTTTAATAGCCTTTTGGCATTCTTCAAAATATTTTGACTATTCAACCCATAATACTAAACATATATAAATAGTATTTTGATAATCCCCTGCATAGTCTGTAATTTCTTGTGCCTTTTCCGCTGTACAATTTGAAATATCATCCAGATGTGAAACCTTCACATTGGGAATAACCTCAAGGAAACCTTCTCCCACCACATTCCCTCCTCTCTTTTCTAAACAGTTCTTTCATGCATTTTACTGTTTTATAATTGTCAAAGCAGTAAAAAAGAAAGAACCAGTTTAACAAATGGCATGCACTAATTAATCCTTCGAAATACATCACACTAGGGAGTCAATGTAATAAGCTGCATTATCCTTTAGCTAGAGGTTTACTCCCAATTTCTCCATGCTAAACTTACCCCTGGCATCATAAAAAGGTTTAGCTCAGGATAATCATGGTAAAATCACTGACCTAAATGGTAGCACAGTGTGGGCATGCAAACCACATCCAAAAGGCCAAATTTTTAAATTCTTTTAATGTAAAAAAGCCACACTCAATATTGAAGCAGATTTGTGCTTCACGTTGTGTTGAATCTTTATTCTAGCTTAAGGCTGGAGCAAGGATTTCATCACTGGAGCAAAATGAAGACCATTTCCGGCAGGCCTCCATGGACCACCCTCTGACTCCTCACCTCACACCCCATGGGTTCTTTACATTGGAAGGAATTTAAAATTTGGCCTTTGCATGCCCACTGTGCTACCTTTTAGGTCAGTGATTTTACCAGTGAGCCCCCCAGACCTCCATCCCCCCACAAATATATCCCAGAGGCCCAATGAGCCCCTAGATCTTCAACCTCTCAACATATCCCTGGTGGCCCAGTAGGCCCTGCAGGACAAAGCCTCTCCGTGATTCTCCCATTCACCTTCTGGTAGGAGACAGGATTGATGCCCTCTTGCTGCCATCTTCTTAAACGATGGTCCTTGACCCCTAGAGGTATGTCAGGATGCAACTCTAGGGGTCAGTCTGCCAAATAAGGGGAGGAAACCTAAGGCACATGACTTGCTACTGATGCCAGTATTTTATAAAATCAAGTTCACGTGTAAACCACCTTGTAGGTCTGCCAAAGGCAGTAGCTAGCAAGTACTAATAAACTATAAAAGAAGCATAAAATATGAACATGAACATGCACATTAACTGAGGATGATTTGTTCTGAATTACCCTCCATGCGTGTCTGTGTTCTCAGGAGCAGAGACAAGTTGCAATGAGGATGGGAATGGCACTTGTGCTTGTGGTTTCGAAAATGTACACCTATGTGCCAGTTCCTACTAGCACACGCTGCCTCAGAGTAGAAGGAACTGTGTGTGAGAGCTTCTGGTAGGTTATTTGATAAAGTGACAGAGACCCGCGCAGTGCCTTGTAAAATGCAGGATTTGATTTAAGATGGGGAAAATGTTAGGAGCTTAGCACTGACTTTCAGCCCAGTGCACCTAAATCTAGGCAACTGGCTTAAAGGTAAGAGCATAACTTTTAGGTCTTTAACTTCAGCTGGAAACTTCGGTGTCCTTTTACTGAAGGGTAGATTAGTAAGGACAGGAAATAAGGCCTTAACTGGAGGAGCTGCAATGGAATGGAATAAGTTACTAAAGTCAATTCAGCTAGAAAGAAATGATAAGAAATCCTGAAAAATGCTAAAATCTTGGGGGATGATGTTCAGCACAATTAAAGACATCGCCGCTTTAATTTAAGATCATGTATGACCAGCAATATTCAGCTGCTGCCCAGTTAGCTAAACTGGCTAAAGTTAAGCCAGTCTTTAAAGTTCCTAACTCTAACTAGTTTAAGATAACTGGCCAGTGGCTGAATACTGCTTGAGCACCACCTCTAGAATACCTCAATGTTACGTATTTAGCATCAGAGTGTTCAGCAGTGCTTGGAGGAGATATTTAGTGGCAGAATCTGGCTATGTGCTGCTAAGTGTCCTGCTCACAGCGATTAACATGTTAATCACTTTGAATATGCTCCCCTTGGAGCCTGATTCTGAAAGGGGCATGTCCGGGCCTACGGCATACAGAATCGGCCCAAGGACCTGCATGCCTGGGGGAATGTCCTCCCCGCAGGCTCCCCTGGCAGCCAGAACCTAGATCGGGCAGCGGGGACCTGCCCACACCTGGCCCTGGCCTGGGGGGGCTTCTAACCCTGATCGCCCCATTTGTGCTGCTTATTCCACCTTCGATGTGGAATAAGCAGAACGTTCCCCCTGACCCGCAGGACATAAAGGGCTGTGACCAGAACTGGCCTTGTACTTCCTGCTGCCTTGGCCCACCCCTGCTCTGCCAAGACTCCACCCCCTTCTGCCCCTGCCGGCTATCCCAGTCCTGTTCTCTAACCATATGGTGAGAGTCGGAGGGGGAACAGGTGCAGGATGGCTTGTGGGGCTGCACGTCCTGTCAAGATGTGCAGCCCCACAAGGTGCATCTCAGAATCAGGCCCTTGGTTATTTATCAATATCAATACCAGCAATGTTTCTGTACCACAGGATCCCAAGCTAAGTGGTTCAATGCGGTTCACAATAAATATAAAAAAGAGGAATAACAAACTAAATCCACATTGAGTCAAAAAGCCATGTTTTTCAAATTTTTCCAAAAAAAACTATAATAGATTGGGAACCCTTACGCTCCAATGACAGCAGAGGCTACAGAGGAATTTAATCAGTGAGGTCACTAATGTAAGGAATATTCTGGGAAGAAACAGGAAAACATAGAAGATAAACACCATATGGCCTATCCAGTCTGCCCATCCGTAATAGCTATATATAAAGTTCTACAAACTCTCCCTCAAAAATCCTTTGTATTTGTTCCATGCCATTTTGAATTCAGATACAGCATATTCAGATATAGAAACTGCAATGAAATAAGAAGATGTTTATTGTCAAATTCTATATAATCTTATGACTTTTGAATATGTACTTTTGTAATCTACTTTGAAGCTACTTGTTGAAAAAACGGGCTATAAATTATGGGTGACTTGTTTAGAAGCAGCGGTTCGCCTACTTAAAGCACCTAGCCACCACTGCTTTAATTATATTTGAATATTCAGCGCCAGAACTTATGCATACCAGGTTCACCAGACAATAACCTCACGATCTGCGTAGTGGCTATATGTTGCTAACAGGACAGCAGAAACCGGTTACAGGTAGGACAGCTATTCAGATGACTTAACTTTAACCGGTTAAGCTATCTGGTTAGCGGCTAAATATCACCGCCAACTAGATAATGATCGGCAGCACCCCCATTCCACCCACAGACCACCCCAGTTTTAAGCGGGCATTTTTTACACAGCCTGTGGGGATATTCAACAGTCTAACATATGGTTAGTACTGCTGAGTAGTGGGCTAACCAGATGAAACACTTTGAGTATCCCCTCTACTTTTTAAATTTAAATCCTAAATTTTGGAGCTTAACTTTTTTTGAATATCAGTCCCTCTGTATATGTGCCCTTTTCCGTCATGTGGCATTGACTCCACTTAATTGACCTTAATGGTCTGCCATCAAACGTTTCACTGTCTCGAATTGTCGAAACACTCATTCATCTACTGGATCACCCCCTCAAAAATCTTCAGTCCATTCAGTGATCTGTAAGGTCCACTGTGGTCCTCAGTTCAGTATCTCTCTTTTTTCCCTCCCTCTCCCTCCTCTCTCATTCTGCATTTTTCCTCGTCCCTCTCTCTTCTCACCCCCTCCGCATGATCCAGCATTCATTTAGAAAAATATGGGAAATAAAAATGGCATGTCCTATGTCATTTCATATTGCTTTTAACTCAAAATGACAGGAAAAGACTAAACTGTTGGGCTTTTCCAGTATCATTAATAGTGCACACTATTGTTCAATGGGCACCTCTGGGTGCATACTGGAGTGCTCAATAGGCTCCTAGTGAAGAATTGTGCACTACTGGTAAACAGCTTCCCTCCCTGTATATGAATTACAATTTCCTTCCTTTATTTTCTTCTACTTTTCCCCCTCTTTCTTGCTGTACTGTAACCCCTTTTTTATATTTGTAAACTGCTGTGATAGCCTTGGCTCTCAAGCAGTACATAAAATGCTCTAAATAAATATTTTGCAATAGGTGATAGTGCCATAGTATAAATTAATGGAACACCGCTAAAGTAGAGGATGGTGCAATTTATGGAATCCAAAGAATTATAGGATCCAAGACAGCATGGTTTTACTGTCAGACAAATCTGATTGATTTCATTGACTGGGTGACCAGAGTATTGGATTGGGGGAGAGCACTAGATGTGGTATACTTAGACTTCTGCCAGGCCTTTGACACCATTCAACATCTGTGACTTATAAAGAAACTGAGTGCACTTAATATGGACCCTAAAGTGACTGACTGGGTTAGAAACTGGTAAAGTGGGAAGTGACAGAAGGTAGTAGAAAATAGAGTTTACTCTGAAGATAGAAACGTTACCAACTGCTTGCAAAACTGAAAGTGGACCATGACATAGGACTGGATCAGATACATCCCAAGATATTGAAGGAGCTCAAGGAGGTTTTGGCAGAACCTTTCAAAGATGTGTTTAATAGATCCCTGGAGACTGGGGAGGCACCACGGGATTGGAGAAGAGCTGATGTGGTCCTTTTTCACAAATGTGGCAACAGAGAAGAGATGGCAAACCACAAGCCAATAAGCCTTACCTTGGTGGTTGGAAAAGTAATGGAGATACTGCTGAAAGATAGTGTTTTTTTTCTGGAAGCCAACAGGTTGCGAAATCTGAGGCAACATGGATTTACCAAAGGAAGATCCTGCCAAACAAATTTGATTGATTTCTTTGACTGGGTGATCAGAGAACTAGATCAAGGGCATGCGATGGATATGATCTACTTAGATTTCAGCAAAGCCTTTGATACTATTCCTCATAGGAGGTTAGAGAATAAACTGAGCAGCCTGGGGATGAATCCCAAGGTGGTGAACTGGATCAAAAACTGGTTAACTAACTACAGAGAGCAGTGGTGAATGGAACTCACTCTGAAGAAAGGAGGGTGAGTAGTGAAGTGCCTTCGGGATTGGTCCTGTGACCACTACTGTTCAATGTCTTTTTGGGTGATATTGCTGAAGGATTAAAAGGAAAAGTTTGCATTTTTGCAGATGATGCAAAGATTTGCAACAGAGTAGACACTTTGGAGAGAGTAGACAATATGAAAAAAGATCTAGAAAAATGGTCAAATGCTTGGCAATTGAGATTTAATGCCAAGTGTAGAGTGATGAACTCGGGATGCAGAAACCTGAAGGGACTGTACATGATAGGGGACGAGAGACTGGTGTGTACGGACCAAGAGAGAGAGCTCTGGATTATAGCATCTGAGGATCTCACTTCACTTGTTATCATGTAAACTGCTTTGACACGCTGATAAAGCGGTATATAAAAACAGCTAAATAAATAAATAAAAATAAATCCAGAAGGATGTTAGGCTGTATACAGAGAGGAATATCCAGTAGGAAGAAGAAGGTATTAGTGCGCCTGTACAGGTCATTGGTGAGGCCTCACTTGGAGTATTATGTTCAGTTTTGAAGACTATACCTTACAAAGACTATAAAAAGATTTTAAATGGTTCAGAGGAACGTGATGAAGATGATTTGGGGCCTGCACCAACAGGAATATGAGAAAAGACTTGAAGGCCTCAATATGTATACCCTAGAGGAGAGGCGAGATAGAAGGAAAATGACACAGATGTTTACATACTTAAAGAGCATTAATGAACAAACAAATCTTTTTCAAAGATGGGGAAGCTATAGAACTAGAAGACATGAAATGAAACTGCAAGGAGGTAAACTTTATTTATTTATTTATTTATATTTCTTATATACCACGCTATTATAATCAGTGCGGTTTCCAGTTAAAACAGACCATACTACAATGTAACAGGTCACATTGAGTTTACATTGAACAGGGGTAGTAAACATGGAAGAAACCGGGCTAACTATATACAAATTATGAATACTCTTATGAAGGACATATAAGAATCTTTAAACAGAGGCATATGCTCATGGGTCAGGGAGAGAAGGTAGGGGAAAGATGATTAACCATTCTGTACGGGAGGCTGATCTATGGGGCGGGATAGGTAGGAAGGCAAGGTGATGGCTGTGTGCTTTCCGGAATTGGTATCAGGGTAATGTTGTAGGAACAGATGGTGCTTGAGAGCTTTTCTGAATAACGCTAGGTTCGATATGGCTCGGATTTCAGCTGGGAGGGCATTCCAGGCCATAGGTGCGAAAATGGAGAAGGCTCTACTGGCTGTTGTCTTTGTACATTTTGACAACAACTTAGGGACTTCAAGTGTATTCATCAATGTAGATCTCCTGATTCTGTTGACTGGTGTGCTGTGGAGAAGTTTACTGATGGGCGTGGGGGGCTGGTTCTTGGGGGCTTTGAATGTCAGGACTAGAGTCTTGTAATGGATTCTAGCCTGCAGCGGTAGCCAGTGTAGGTTCTTCAGGACTGGCGTTATGTGGTCTGACCTTGAAAGTCCTACCAGTACCCTTGCAGCTGAGTTCATGGCAAGTTGGAGTGGGCTTAGAGTCGATTGTGGAAGTCTGTGTAGGATGATGTTAGCAAAGTCGAGATGTGGGATAACTAAGGCTTGGAAGATTGATCGGTAGTCAGAGAAGTCAAGTAGTGGTCGGAGATAAAGTAGTGTTCGGATCTTATGATATATTGCTTTTGTGGTGTTTTGACATGTGCTGACATGTCTAGCCGCTGGTCAAGAGTAATGCCTAGATAGCGGATTGTGGGTTTGGCCTTCAGTTCAGTATTGTTGACTTGTAGTGAGGGAGGTGGCGTGAACTTCTGGTTTCTCGTGACGAATAGAACGTCCATTTTAAACTTAAAAGCAATATCAAGAAATACTTTTTTCATGAAGAGTGGTGGACGTATAGAATGCCTTCCCGAAGGACATGAGCAAAAACAGTGACAGAATTCAAAAAGGCAAGGGACAGACACAGAGGATCACTACATAGCAAGAGGATGGAATCAAAGCAAATGTAAATAACTTCATAAGAGCAACTACGGTACTGTAACAGGTTTCCTGGGCCTCCGCTTCCAGCTGGCTACATGCAGCTTCCAAATTCTGGAGAGAAGAGTTGCAAGCCGGGCTTACTCTGCATCCACAGATTAGCTTCTGCCTCTGGCCATTCTTTACCCCTCCTCACTTAGAGATTTTTAGGGACATTCCTGATTCTTAGGACTCTCCAATCTTCCCATGGCTCTCTCTAGCCCAATAGACTGGCAGCTTCCCTGCTTTACCAGTTATCTCCCCTTCCCCCTCCCGAAGAACATCTGGGCTTCCTGTAGCTTCCCCCTCTGCTTCCCAGGCTTATGTTATGCCTGTCCCAGGCGTATCTCCTGCCTGCCTTCCTTTCTTTGGCTCAGCCTCTCACCTGAGGTTACAGGCCCATTCCTCTTCCTGGGGCCATTCTCTGGCATAAGCCTTGGACTTCCTAGAGCTCCCCCTGACATTTGAAGGGTGCCACTTCACGCCAGAGCAGTTAATACGGTATTTAATGCTAAAAAAAAATGCAAGATCATGCTTTTTGGCTGCAGAAACCTAAAGGAGCAGTACAGTATACGGGGTAAAGTACTTCAATTTACAACAGAAGAGGGGGACTTGGGAGTGATCGTATCGGATGATCTTAAAGTGGCCAAACAAGTAGAAAAGGCGATGGTAAAAGCCAGAAGGATGCTTGAGTGGATAGGAATAATGACCAGCAGAAAAAAGAAGATAATAGTGCCTTTGTATAAGTGTCTGATGAGACCTCATTTGGGGTACTGTGTATAGCTCTGGAGATCACACCTTCAAAAGAATACAAACAGGACGGAGTAAGTCCAGAGTGTGGCTACTAAAATGGTCAGTGGTCTTCATCATAAGGCATATGAGGATAGAGTTAAAGCAGTGGCAAAAATTCATATTGAAGACACCAATCAAACTATCTGAAAGGGCCACCAGAGCAGGGGAGAATCCACCTCAGAAGATATGAGAATAGCCATAAATGGGCCCCCTTTTTCTCTGGGTCCCCTTGCACCTTAGGGGTGACTTGGGTAAAATTTGCACCACTGTCTTAAAGATTTCAGTATATATACTTTGGAGGAAATAAAGGAGAGGAGAAATATGACAGAGATATTTAAATACCTCTGTGGTATAAACATACAGAATGTGGCCCTCTTCCAGTTGAAAGGAACCTCTGGAATGAGGTTATAGGATGAAGGTGAAAGGGGATAAACTCAGAAGTAATCCAAGGAAACATTTCTTTATGGAATGGGTAGTGAATACATGGAACAGCCTTCCAGTAGAGGTGATGGAAATGATTCATGCTTGCTAAATATTTATAAGAATGCAGGGGCCTGTGTAAAGTCCAAGGCTACATTATAGTTTTGCTTGTGATTGCTGAGTATTTTTTGTAGCCAGTTTGGGGGTCAGTATGGGTTTATTGATCTTCTGAATTCAAGAAAGTATGGGAAAATACAGAGGATTCGTATTCTAAACCACGTCAATGGGCATTTTGCTCCTAGGTGGTTTAGTGAATGCCTGAATAAATAAACAAAATCTCTGAGGAGACAAAGGGATTGTAGAACTAAGGGGCTTGTTTACAAAGCCGCG
The DNA here is from genome assembly GCA_033557465.1 of Ichthyophis bannanicus. Taxonomy (NCBI): domain Eukaryota; kingdom Metazoa; phylum Chordata; class Amphibia; order Gymnophiona; family Ichthyophiidae; genus Ichthyophis; species Ichthyophis bannanicus. The sequence goes on along the minus strand of CM066033.1, from coordinate 224,810,593 downwards.
GTAGCGATTTGCGATCGTAATCGGAGCCGCGGCCCCATTGATTTCAATGGGGCCGCGGCTGCGATCGCGATCGCGAACCACTACCGCGGCTTTGTAAACAAGCCCCTAAGTCCTGCTCTCATGCAAATAAGAAGTCAGCCATTGGAGAGGGCAAAGTCAGTTGGCCCCGCGGCACCAAAGTTTGCAGGTAAGCGCCACAGGGCTGTTTCAATCCACTGCCCTTGCTGGAGGTCCCAGTGAGAGGTGACAATAGCGGCAATGGGTGCCCCCCAGAGGGCCAGCGCTCTAGGCAGCTGCCTAGTTCACCTAATGGTAGCGCAAGCCCTGATTATGTGCATAAGTGCTGCTTCTGCTCCAGCTCTGTATCTTTTCACCCCCAGATGCAAACCATGTAAAAAGTGCACGCTACATGTTATCAGCATGCACCATTATATATATATATACCCCCAGACAATGTTGTAAGTGACTAGCTGTTTGTGCAAAATGCTGCTACAAATGTAGAAATGCCTTATAAAATTATTTCCCATATGCGTGTATTTTTCTGTGCAATTACAATTAGACACATTTTGCATATGCACTGAGGTTACTCTCTTTACAGATCCAGCGAGATGGATCCCTTGTATGGCATGATCTAAGAGCCTAAAGTGGTTCAAACAAGGTCTGAAATGTATATCTTATGGGGATGAGGATCATGGTGGGATCAGTAGCAATGTATACTTGGAGTGGAGGAGTGGCCTAGTGGTTGGGGCAAGGTGCTTCAGGCTAGAAGGTCAGGGGTTCAAATCCCACTAGAGGACAGCAACCTTGGGCCGGAAGGACTGGGGTTTCTAGTCCCACAGGTGCTCCTTGTGGTCTTGGGCAAGCCACTTAACCCTCCATAGCCCATGTTCCCTGTAAAATAGTTATCTCCAAGTTATCATGCCCTGTTCAATGTAATTTCAGTTTGTTCAATGTAAACCGCACTGATGCAGAATAGCACAGTATATAAGAGAATGTAAATAAATAAATACTTCATGCTATACTTTTTGCAATTTTAGTCTCAATCCCTAGGACAACATCCCAGCTTTTTTTTCAAAAATGTACTTTACTACCAGCCCCTCCCCCTCCTCTCTCTAGACAATCACATCTGCCTGCAAACCTGCCCGCCTATTAATATCTAAATGTCCCAAGGTAACTCCTTAAGTGTTTTCAGACAGCATTCTACTCAACTATTTCATATCCATGCATAAGACAATATGCAATGCACTGTTCTCTTTAGATACATTTTTAAAGATGATTGAATTCTGAATGTATATGAAAGATGCACAAATAGATAATATCTAGAGTTGAAGCTTTAATGATTGCAGCAACTGCTCACAAGTTCCAAACATCTGCTAATTCAGCTCTTCCACCTCCCCCCCCCCCCCAAACAATATAGGGTCAATATTCAAATACAAATATCTGGATAGCTGGGTATTAATGCTGGCTGGGACTGGCTTCAGATATTCAGTGGCCGTATCCAGCTAGTTCCACTAACTATCTTTCCAGACAGCATCAACACTCTCCAGATAGTGTCAGGAGAGGCCCAAAGCGGAGCCTGGGCAGAATTAGGAGTTAGCAGTTAGTGGCAATATTCCGTCCACAAGCCAGATAAAGTTAGGACAGCAGAAAGGTCATTCTAATTATATTTGGTTTGCTATCCAGGTAACTGCTTCACTATTGTCACTATTTAGATACTCAGCACCGGCGCTAATTGGACAGCAGTGCTGAATATAATTTCAGCCTCATTAAAAAAAAAATTTGACTACGGAGGCTGAATATTGGCCCCTCTGTTTTCTTAAACTATTGATTCATCTCTAGTGGTATGTGTCCAAGAGGATAAGGGCTGCAACTCTGAGGAACATTTTGGGGTATGTTTACTAAACCGTCTTAACGTCGCAGCGGTGATATTATCGCATGATAAGTGACGTTATCACGCGATAACATAACATTATCACACGATAACGTCACTTATCGCACGATAACGCAGCGGCGGCCTTAAGGCACACTAACGCTGTGAAATCCAGGTCTGAAGGGTGGAGTAAGGCTTCCCAGAGGGCGGAGAGAAGGGGTCAATGGGTGGAGAGTGGGAGGGGAGAGGCTCCAGGCACACTAACACTGTGAAATCCGGGTCTGAACACTAACGCCAGTGAAACCCTTGCGTTAAGGCACATTTGCAGGAAAGAGAAACCATTTCAGTCAGCAATGTGCAGCAAAGGCAGGGAAACCCATAAAAGTGATAGTTGTGATACATGTGCAAGGAACAAAGAGGCAAATAAACATATAAAAGGACCAGAACCACATCTAAAATCCCAATAACTAAGCTGGCTAATAGTGATATTGATGATGAACATAAAGCAACACTACGGACAAAGCGTATAAATTAAGATATCATGTTTGGAAGGGTCTATGCTCTGTCCCCCTACAAAGTGAATGATCCCACATTGAAATAGCGCTGATCAGGGTTTCTGTCATTTAGATTGGGCAGGTTTGTTATGGCTTGCACATGTGCAGCAACAGTAGAGTGGGCACATAGGAAAGGGCAACTGTACTAATGCTATAAATAAGATACAGGGGGCTGCAGGCGGCACATGCTGTAGTCCAGCTGAGCCACAGTGAGGGCTAGGCAGATGCCTAGGTGGCACATAGGAATGCCGAAACTGTAAAGCAGCAAGACAGCAACTGACGAGGGTCCAACATGGGTATGAGTATGTGTCCTACAGTGTCACAGAGGAGATTACCCAGCAGGAACCCCCAAGGGCACATAACATTGGCAGGTGGTGCGGGGGGGGGGGGAAGCGTGCATGTCCATGTAGGCACCCCTACCCAAGAACACACACCATAGGAAGCTGCCTACTGGCATACTGGATGGCCTGGGACTGCGCACCACCAGCACCACCGGCATAATGGCATCGCAGCATGGTGGCGGAGGGGTGCTGGTGGCGGAGGGGGCAGTGGCATCTGCCCACAGCAGACCATGGCCTAGCCCTGTTTAGGTGGGTGCCGTGTACTGCAACAGACAGGGTCTGTCTGACAAACAGTCATGGTATCCTCAGGGAATGAGCTGTCCCTGTGGCAACAGTGTGGTGCGGTACACAGATCCAGTGTGTTCAGAAGCAGAAGGTCACAAGTTCAAGTCCCCAGTGTGGCTCCTGCCAACCCTTTCCCCATATTTTACCCAGTACTAAACTGTGGTAAAAAAGATGAAACCTTTATTGCAGATAAAATAAACATGCCTGAAACACCTATATTTTACCCTACAGAGCACAGACACCATAAACATGTGCAATCCCTAGAGCAGAGTTTCCCAACTGCAGTCCTGGAGGGCCAAACATCATTCAGGTTTCATGCTGTCCCTAATAAATATGCCTGTGCTGCATTAGTATGCGCTGCCCCCATTGTATGCAAATGTATCTCATGCATATTCATTAGGGACCGCATGAAAACCTGAACAGTGTTTGGCCCACCAGGACCGGAGTTGGGAACCTCTGCCCTAGAGCAGCGGCCAACAGGGGCATAAACACCCACACCCACAGGCTCCACCATCCAAAGCCTCATGGAGAGTCAGGCTGTTGGGCCCTACGTGCAGCAGCATCTCCCAATACTAGCACTTGCATAGCTTAGCAATGCCGCCCTAAACTTGGGAATACGTTACACATATATCAAAAGGTTGCTATGATTAACGGCAGATAACAATTCCTAAGTTCAGCACAGTTTAAGTTTTGGTTTCTGACAGTGTTTACCACCCCGGGGATTGACCCCAACAGTATTGCGTACCATAGCCATGCCTGCACTGTGCCCAGGACTGTTGTGGTGGCCAGGGCTGCCAAAAGCCTCTATATTTGCACAATGCTGGCATAGGTGTGGGAGTGTGTGTCTGTCTATCCAGTGTGTTGTGCTGCCTACACCTTACTCAGCCCACACTGCTTGCACTGTTTCCAGTGTTAGCCTGCCAATGTGCATAATTAGGAGCAAGGTACTGTGGGTATGGCCCGGACAGGGTGGCCTGGGAGGATGCATCTGCACAGGGCATAGGGCAATGGCTGGGACATTGTATTGCTCAGCCACCACCTGCACGGACAGGGTGGCCACAGCATGTCCTGCTAGGAGGTCACTCTCACCCTGACTGAGCAGTGACCACGGCATGGCTTGGTTCCCCCATAGTGCTAGCTAGCATTTCTTTCAAGTGATGTTTATGGGTTTTCTTTTCTGTATGATACAATCACTGACTTATCTGCTTGGTGTGTGCGCTCACATCCCAGTTTTGAGTGCACACATCTTCTCCAGGAATGTGCACTATGGACTAGCTAGCAGACTGTCTGCAGTTTATATGTGTATGGCTGGAACACTTTGCAGGGTGCAGCAGCTGGAGACTCACTGTGCTTGCTGCTGAAGAATGTCAGATAGTGGGGAGGGGCAACTGAGCATTTCCAGGCCTACTGTCTGTCTGCCATTGCGTTATGGATGCATACAGATCTGCATTGACTGCCCTGTAGGGTGCCTGTTCCCCAGCAGGACTGGGTTTAATGGTCCCCTCTACTGCTACCATTGCAGGGATGTAGAATGTGGATCTGTTGGTGGGAGATCCTGTCCCCCACCCTGAGCCCCAGAGGGTGGTGCTACATAATCCACCCAGGGGTCTAAACACCTCTCCCCCCTTTCACTTAAATCCTGTGACCATAGCACCCACACAGGATATGCACTATTCTGGGTGCATCATAGTCCACCTGGACTAGACATGACTGGCAAATACAGATAGACACAGGTGTGTCTCCAAGAACTACCTAATCACACACTGGCACTGATGGCAATCTGCAGCACAGCCTATCTCAGCTAAGCCAGGTGCTGCGGACCTGGTGCTGGGCACCCCACCTCACCCTCAGGGTGAGCACAGTAAACCCCCCCCCCAAAATGTGTCGGTCTGTAGCTACTCTGTGCCAGTAACACACACGGTCAGTTCCCCTACCAGGCCTAGGCGCTGTGGGGGTGCATACCCCATCTTGTGATCATCTGTAGACTGCTGATTTGCATGTGCAGTGCATCATGGGTACAGGTGGGTTAACCCTATCCTGGTAACCACAGCAGACAGTTTGTGTAGTGACCTGCAGTCCTTCTGTAGCCAGCCAGGGGGCTGTTAGCAGCTGTAGAGATGTCGCCCACTGGTTATTTCACTGACTGTGGAGGCAGAGCTCATGGGTTTGATCCCACAGTGGTGTTATTTGATAGGGCTGTCTGAGGCATTTCTTTTTTTTAATTTGAATTAGTGCTGCCAGCAAAAACACCCTCACAGTGCTGTAACCTTAAGGTGCCTCATAAGGTGCCCTATAAGGCGCCCTATAGGGAACATTATAAGGTGCCTTGGCGGACAGTGCACTTTATAATGTGCCCTCTGAAGTGCCTTATAGGGCGCTTCATGCGGCACCTTAGGTTACGGCACTGTGAGGGTGTGTTTGCTGGCAGCACTAATTTAAATTAAAAATGAAAATGCCTCAGACAGCACTGATTTAAAGTAAAGGGCAACACCTCAAACAGCCTTACTCATTAAGCACACTGGGGGATCCAACTCACAACCCCTGGTTCATCAGTAAATGTATTAACCATTCTGCTACACCTCTGTTGCCGTGTTTTTAGGTCAGTGTGCCTAATTAATGCTAACGCGCGTTAACGTGCCACGGCTCCCTCTATCGCGCGATAACTGACTTTATCATGCAAAAACCCGAAATGCTACCTTAAGACCAGAACGCCCACTATCTTATATGGCATTCGTTACAGTAAGACTGTAACTAACACCGGTAACATTAAGACGGTTTAGTAAACATAAACCCTTTGTAACTTGCTTGTCCGTCATGAAGGTAGCAGTCATCACACATCACCTAAACAAATTGTAGAGAGCTCTGGGAAAGCACTGGCTCTCATTGCATATGTGGGTATACAGTATAGGAAGGGGATTCTGGTCATGGAGGGACCATGGAAACCTGATTATCAAATAAGGGAATGGGAACTCTATTTAGCTCCAACCTTTCTCAGAAGCTTAAGGATAAGAACATAAGAACATAAGATATGCCATACTGGGTCAGACCAAGGTCCATCAAGCCCAGTATCCTGTTTCCAACAGTGGCCAATCTAGGTCATACGTACCTAGCAGTTTCCCCAAAAGACACAGGTTCCACAATGCTTGTACTGGGTCAAGCACTGATATCCTGGGTCCCTTCTTAATAATGGTTTATGGACTTTTCCTCCAGGAACTTGTCCAAACCATTTTTAAACCCAGCTACACTAACAGCCTTTATTACATCCTCCGGTAACAAATTCCAGAGTTTGATTACACGTTGAGTGAAAAAATAGTTTCTTTTATTAGTCTTAAATTACCCTGTAGCTTCATTGCATGTCCCCTAGTCTTTCTATATTCTGATAACGTAAACAATCGATCTACGTTTACCCGTTCCACTCCGTTCATTAATTTATAGACTTCTATCATATCTCCCCTCAGCCGTCTCTTTTCCAGGTTAATCAGCCCTAACCTTTTTAGCCTTTCTTCATAGGAGTATCCTTCCATCCCCTTTACCATTTTGGTGGCTCTTCTCTGAACCTTTTCTAGTAACGCTATATCCTTTTTAAGAGTTTTCATCATTTGACTCTTTTTTTTTTCCATTTCCTGAAAGATGCGTTTTTGGCAACAGCCTCTCCAACCTCACCTTTAAACCATGCTGGCAGTTTTTTGGACTTCCTTCCACTTTTCTTAAAGTGTGGAATACAGCTGGTCTTGGCCTCCAATCCACAGCGATTCTATAGTGAATTTTGTTTCCTGCAAAACTGTAATCCTTTGTAACTCAATGCCCTCTCTAACAGAGTGCAACTCCACCACCAATTTGATCTGCTCTATCATTGCGATATAGTTTGTACCCAGGTATCTGTGTCCCACTGGTTGTCCTCCTTCCATCATGTTTATGAGATACAATCATACCTAACCTTTCATTTAGTGCTATATAATCTAACTTTCCCATCTTATTTTTTAGACTTCTGGCATCTGCATACAAGCATTTTAGAGGCTGTATTTTATTCATATTAATCTGGCTATCGGTAGGCAGGGGTAATTTGGAATCATTAAGCTCTGTCTGCTCTGTACTCGAGGGCATTTGGGCTACTTTTGTCTTTATTGGAAACTCTATGCTAATATGCCCTAACTTAAATCTTTTGCTAATATCCTTCAAGGATACATTATTCCAAACCATGTGCTCCTGGGCAACTGTCTGCTTTCCCCTATTAACATTTGAGACCCCAATCATGGGTGTCGGTGACAGAAATGGTACTGCCACATTTAGAACATTTCTCAAAACCTAAAGCAGGTTTTTCCTTTAAGGAAAAATTGGGCCTAGTGCCCAAAATGGCACCTAGCACCAAGGAAAAAAAGTTTCTGAAGTAAAGCACTTCAGAAACTATAGGGTTTTGTTTATTTTATTTTTTTTAAGAGGAAAGAACCAGCGGTACCGGTATAGCATTGAGGAAAGGCAGATGCGACCACAAAAATAAAGATTAAAGATGACATTTTCTGCGGTGACAGGGTATGCAACCTGTCGGCTCCACGGAAAACGAAGAACTGGAGAGGGACAGTTGGAAAGGCGGGAAGGCAGCACACAGGCGCTGTGGGATGCTCCCAAAGGCTTTCCTATTGGACACTGGGGAGCATTCCTGTGCGGGCTCAGTCGGTACCGATGATACCCATATGTGAAGACTACATTCCTGCTTGTTCCTGGAGATTGGTAACTACCCATGGTGTGGCATGTCCATGGCTGACCTAGGTCACATGTGGTGGAGAAGTGGGTAAAAACAGCGGTATTGGCATTGGATCCAAAGTTATAGGAGTTTCCTAATGGGACAATCTGTAGAGTGGACAGGGTCTTTGATAGTGGTTGATCAGTTGCCTCCCTCACGACTGAAGGGGTGTTGGGTACAGCTGTTAGTGCATAATGCCTGTGTGGTGGGGAACCAAACTCTGCTACGACACCGGCGAGAGGAATCGGTCTCCTCTTTTTGGGAACGGTGAAATTACTTTTATCAACTGATGCTAATGGAGCATTTGGTGTCCAGGGGTGACAAAAGACTAACAGGAGTATTTTCTGACACTTTGGGGAGTGTACATCGATAAGTTGATACCATTGACTGCTGTCGTTTTAAGGATAGTATGGAAGTGGACAGACTTACACCTGGAGAAAAGATAGGGCCTGGGAGTGGAACCTTGGATAATCAGAAATGGGCTTGTGGGGCGTGTATGCGGATTAATGTCAGTATCAGGGAGTAGAGGTGTAGTTGTTTACTGTTTGTTTAGGGGGGGGGGAGAGGGAAATCACAAATGTTGTAAAAGAAAACCTGTATTTGAGAAACTGTGCTTTATGTCATGTCTCGAGGCACAGTGTAAGTGTACCTACGGTGCCTCAGGACTCATTTCCTTAATAAAAATCAAGATTGCAAAAAAAAACCCCACAGACTAAGAGAAACATAGAACATGTTGACATTAAGGATGCCAAGATGTATTTTGTCTGCCAATCCCAATGCTACCTATCCAATCTCAGGCTTTATCCCTACATTTAAGGATCCTCTGTGCTTATCACAGGCTTTCTTCAATTCTCTTACTGTTTTGGCCTACATCTGCCTAGTTACATTCAGATGCAGCAGACAATGAAGAGTTAAGTTGACTTACCCAAGATTACAAGGAGCAGCAGCGGGATTTGAATCTGGCCTGCCTGGTTCCCAGCCCACTGCTCTAATGACTAGGGGGTATGTTTACTAAACCGCGCCCACGTGCGCGGCGCACAGTAGCGTACGCTAACAATGCACTTAAGTGCTCTTAAGTGCCCCGTACGCGTGCGCGTCACATTAACGGGCCTGCACACGTGTGCGGGGCGCTGATGTGCGATAGAGGCGGGGAAAGGCGTACGGAGGGCGGAGGAAGGCCCCCGAAGGGCGGAGGGACGGGGTCAATGGGTGGAGAGTGGGAGGGGAGAGGCTCCCTGCACAGGAGCGTGGCTGAATTTCGTCACAAAAATACCGCGAGTGAAAACCTCGCGTTAGAGCCGATTTAAAGGGAAGAGAAACCATTTCCGTCAGCAATGTACAGCAAAACCGGGGAAACATGCAAAACGTGAGCAGTGTGATACATGTGCACAGAACAAAATAGCAAATATAAATTGAAAATGACCACAACAAATTCCAAATAAATTGTAATCCAGCTGGGCAACAGTGATATTAATGGTCAGCCATAAGAAACACTCCCAGACTCATTCAAAAGCACTACATTTTAATGGAGCTTTCCTGGGAGTGTTTTCCAGGTTGCCCATTGATATCACTATTGCGCAGCTTGGTTTTGGTTTCGGCCCCTTTTTTGGAGGGCATTTGTGAGGTTTATTCGCACCTTTGTCCCCATACAAGGTAAACGAGCCCACAGTAAAATTGTGTAGGGCAGGGTGTCTGACTCGTGCGGCCAGGTTTCCTATCTCCAGAGACTGCACCATCTCTGTGGCCACAGTGTGGTGCAGCGGACACAGCAGGTGCCTGTAAAACCAGAGGGTCACAGGTTCAAATCCCAGCTGGGGCTCCAGCCAACCCAATCCCCATAGTTTTACCCACCACTAAACAGTGATAGTACAGACACTCCTTTATTGCAGAGATCATGGTTCCAACACCTATATTTTACCCTACACCGCACACAAACCATAACAATGGGCATTACCTGCAGCCGAGTCCCCCAAAGTCAGTCCTGGAGTGCTACAACTCAATCAGGTCATATGTTTTTCCCAGATAGGGACATGTCTGCATGTTGGCGGAAAGGTACAGGTGGTGGAGGGGGTAGTGGCTGCAAACCACAGCAGACAGTGGCCTAGGCCTGTGCAGGCTGGCTCCCTCCACTGCAACAGACAGGCTCTGTCAGATGTACAGTCATGGACTCCCCAGGGAACACAGCATATCTGTGGCAACACAGTGGTGCAGTGCACACAGACAGTGTGTGCAGGAACAGAAGGTCACAGGTTCAAAGCCCAGCTGGGGCTACTGCCAGTCCACATATTTTTCCTACAACAAAACCATGATAGTATGGACAAACCTTTATTGCTGAGAACATACGCATGGTTCATACGCCTATATTTTACCACACCAAACACAGACACCATAAACAGCCGCATTACCTAGAGCAGAGTCTCCCAAATGCAGTCCTGGAGGGCCCCACACCATTCAGGATCCATGCTGCCTCTAATAAAGATGCCTGTGCTGCATATCTATGCACCACCCCCATGGTATGCTGATGTAGCTCATGCATATCTATGAGGGACAGCATGAAAACCCGAATAGTGGTTGGAACACCAGGACTGGAGTTGGGACACTCTGCCGTAAAGCAGCATCCAACAGGGCCAGACACACCCCCACACACCCCCACAGGCCCCATTGGCCAATGCCTCCTGGAGTGGCAGGACATTGGGCCCTGCCTGTATCTCCCAATACTAGCAGTTGCATACCTTAGCACTGCCACCCTACACCTGGGTATATGGTTCACAGCTATCAAACGTTGCCCATGATAACTGGCAGATATCAATTCCTACGTTAAACACATTTTGCTCATTATCTCCACCATAACAATCATTGCGATGTCTGCGGTGTGCGCTGCAGGTCTGGTCTCTGACAGTGTTTACCACCCTGGGGAGTGACCCCCAACAGTAGTGTGTACCATATCCATGCCTGTACTGTGCCCAGGACTGGTGTGGTGGGTATGGCTGCTGGACTCCTCTATAGTAGCACAATGCTGGCATAGGTGTGGGGGTGGCTGTCTGCCTATCCAGTGTGTGGTGGCTGCAAACACTTTCCACAGCCCACACTGCCAGCAATGTTGCCAGTATTGGGCTGCCAATGTGCATAATGAGGAGCAAGGTACCATGGGTATAGGCCGGACAGGGTGGCCTGGCCAGGGTGCATCTGCACAGGGCATAGGGCACTGACTGGGACATTTTAGTGCCCGGCCACCACCTACACAGACAGGGTGACCTCAGTATGTCCTGCTGAGAGATCACTCTCACCCTGACTGTGCAGTGACCACAGCATGGCTAGGCACCCCCATAGTGCTATATAGTGCTTCTCTCATGTGATAGATATGGGTTTCCTTTTGGAGCCCAGTCACTGATTTATCTGCTTGCTGTGTATGCTGACATCCCAGTTCTGGGAACATGCACTGTGGACTAACTAGCACACTGTTTGCAGCTGCTATGTGTTGTGATGGAGCAGCTTGCAGGGTGCAGTGGCTGATGACTTGCTGCAGGAGAATATCAGATAATGGTGGGGTGCAGCTCACCTTATCCAGGCCTAATATCTGTCTGCTATTGTGTTATGGATGTGTATAGCGCTGCATTGACTGCCCTGTGGGGTGTCTGCTTCTCAGCAGGACTGGGGTTGATGGACACCTCTACTGCCACCTTTGCAGGGAGGTAGAATGTGGATCTATTGATGGGAGACCCTGTTTGCTACCCTTGGTGCTAGAGTGGTGGGGGTGGTGCATGGCCCACAGGAGCTACACCTGACTGAGTCAGACAGAGATATCCATGGTGTTTTTGCAAGAACTACCCATCTCACACATTAACACTGCTTTGGACCTCCGACAACCATGGAAGGTGTTGTGGACCTGGTCCTGGGCGCCTCATTGCACCCTCAGGGTGAGCACAGTATCCGCACAATGTGACGGTGTGTAGCTACTCTGTGCCAGTAAAACACACGGTCAGTACCCCCTACCAGGCCGAGGTGGTGTGTGGGTGCACATGGTCACATCCCTCTACCGGGCCGAGGTGCTGTGGGGGTGCATTGCCCATCTTGTGTTAATCTGTGGACAGCTGATTTGCATGTGCAGTGCATCATTGGTATGGGTGGGCTAACCCTATCCTGGTGACCACAGAAGACTGTCTGTGTGGTGACATGCAGGCTCTCTGCAGCCAGCCAGTGGCTTGCTAGCAGCTATAGAGCTGTAGCCCAATGGTTATGTCACTACCTTTGAAACCAGAGGTCATGGGTTCAAACCCAGAGTAGGTTTTTTTTGATAGGGTTGTCCAATGCATTTTTTTTAATGTACATATTTTGATGCCAGCAAAAACACCCTTCAGCGTACTGTTCCCATAAGGTGCTAAGGTGCCTCTGAGGGTGCTTTATAGGGCGCCCTATAGGGCACCTTATGGTTCCCGTCCATATAAGGTGCTCTATACAATATCCTGTGATGCAACCTATAGGGTGCCCTATAGAGGACATTTTAGGGTGCTGTGGCGGACAGTGCACTTTCTAATGTGCCCTATGGAGTGCCTTATAGGGTTCCTTATACGGAACCTTCCATTACGGCACGTGAGGGCATGTTTGCTGGCAGCAATTAATAACATAAAATTAAAGTACTGCAGGACAAAATATGTACAATGCAAAGCTGATGCCACAGCCAGCCTTACGTATTAGGCACACTGGGGAGCAAACTCATGACCCCTGTATCAGCAGTCAGTGCCTTAACCATTGTGCTCCACTGCTGCTCCTCCTTACCTGTCAGCGCACCTACTTATGCTTTTCATTCCTTAAACTGCACAGTGCTGCCATAAAAAATCAGTACACTGACCTTGCGGTACCTCATATGGCACCCTCTAAAGTGCCCTATAAGCAACATTCTAGGGTGCCTTGGCTAACAGTGCACTTTAAAATGTGCCTTATAGGGCACCTTATGTTAACACGCTTTGGGAGTGTGTTTGCTAGTAGTGGTAATTAAAACATGCCCACTAAAGCAATCTTTCCCTTAATATGTTCTGCCTTGGCCAGCGGGCACTTTGGGGGATTGAACCCCTGACCCCTGCACCATTGGTCTATGTCTTAACCATTGTGCTGTGGCTCTGTTCTTGCAATGGCACATCAGCGCGCCGCCTTATGCCGCCCAGTATTAAAAAGCCTCCTAAAACATTAGCGCACCGCATTATACTGCCCATCATTTAAATGCCTCCTAAAATACTGCCTTCTGCCAGCTGTCTCCATTGGGCACTGTGGGGGTTTGAACCCCTGATCCCTGCACCATTGGTAATTGCCTTTACCACTGTGCTATGGCTCTGCTGTTTTTTCTGCACATCAGCGCGCCACTTATACCGCCCAGTATTATAACGCCTCCATAAACATCAGCGTGCCGCCTTATGCCACCCAGTATTAATATGCCGCCAAAAATATTAGCCTGCTGCCTTATGATGCCCAGTATTTCTGCACCTCATAAACTAATGCCTCAGTCAGCTGTCTTCATTGGGCACTGTGGGGGATTGAACCCCTGATCCCTGCATCGTTGGTCAGTGTCTTCACCATTGTGCTGTGGCTCTGCTCTTTTTCCTGCACTTCAGCGCGCCACTTATGCCTCCCACGCAGCTATCTCATGCGCTAAGGTGCGGGGCGCACATGGGTGCCGCGCACCTTAGCGCATATGTAGATTCCGGCTTTTCTTTTTTAGGACGGAACGCCCACTCCTTATATGGCACACGCACACTACTGCGGCACGCACTTTACCGGGGTTTTAGTAAACATACCCCTAGGTTTCTCTTCCACTCCGGGGCTGCTGTGATGACAACTTCTGGTTTTCATCATCATGGTCCTTCTGACTGCCATGTACTAGCTTACAGGCCTGTGTACTCAGATGCACATTTTTGCACTCAGTATAAGGAATAGCATGTGCTGTTTTTCTAAGTATGCATATCCATAAGAACATAAGATATCATATGCCATACTAGCTAAGACCAAGGTCCATCAAGCCCAGTATCCTGGTCCAACAGTGGCCAATCCAGGTCACAAGTACCTAGCAGTTTCCCCAAAAGACACAAGTTCCACAATGCTTGCATCGGGACAAGCAGTGGATTTCCCAGGTCCTCTTTAATAATGGTTTATGGACCTTTCCTCTAGAAACTTGTCCAAATCTTTTTTAAACCCAGCTACACTAACAGCTTTTACTACATCGTCAGGTAATGAATTCCAGAATTTGATTATGTGTTGAGTGAAATAATATTTTCTCGTATTAGTCTTAAACAGGTTACACTGTGGCTTCATTGCATGCCTTTCTACATTTTGATGGCCTAAACAATGGATCTACGTTAACCCGTTCCACTCTATTCATTAATTTATAGACTTCTATCATATCTCCCCTCAGCCATCTCTTTTCCAGGTTGAAGAGCCCTAACCTTTTAAGCCTTTCTTCATAGGGGTATCCTTACATCCCCTTTACCATTTTAGTGGCTCTTCTCTGAACCTTTTCTAATTCTGCTATATCCTTTTTAATATACAGCAACCAGAATTGCACACAATATTTAAGGTGCGGTCGTACCATGGAACGATACAGAGGCATTATAATATCCATGGTTTTATTTTCTATTCCTTTCCTCATGATTCCTAGCATGCTATTTGCTCTCTTGGCTACCACTGCTCACTGGGCAGAGGGTTTCAAGATGTTATCCACGATGACGCCTAAATTTTGTTCCTGGGTGGTGGTTCCTAATGTGGAACCTTGCATCGTGTAACCATAGTTTGAGTTGTTCTTTCCTAGGTGCATTAACTTTGCAGTTGTCCACATTAAATTTCATCTGCCATTAAACATCCAGTATTCCAATTTATTAAGGTCCTCTTGCAATATTACAATCTTCTTGGGTTTTAACAACTTTGAATAATTTTGTGTCATCTGCAAATTTGATTACCGCACTTGTTATTCCCATTTCCAGGTCATTTATGGATATGTCAAAAAGCAGCGGACCCAGCACAGATCCCTGCAGTACTCTACTATTCTCCTTTCTCTATTGGGAAAATTGGCCATTTAGGCCTACCCTCTGCTTTCTATCTTTTAACCAGTTCCTGATCCACAATAGTACACTGCCTTCTATCCCATGACTTTTTAATTTGGCCAAGAGTCTCTCATAAGGGACCTTGTCAACGGCTTTCTGAAGATCCAGATACACTACATCGACTGACCCACCTTGGTCTTCCTGCTTATTTACACCTTCAAAAAAAATAGAACAGATTAGCAAGACAAGACCTTCCCTGGCTAAAGCCATGTTAGCTGTCTCCCATTAAACCATTTTATTCTTTATAATGATTTCTACCATTTTGCCTGGTACTGACATCAGGCTCACCGATCTGTAGTTTCCCAGATCACCCCTGGAACCCTTTTTAAAAACTGGTGTTACATTAGCCATTCTCTATTCTTCCGGTATTACAGATGGATTTTCATGATAGCTCACAGATTACTAATAGTAGGTCTACAATTTCACACTTCAATTTTTTCAACACCCTAGGATGTATACCATCCGGTCTGGGTGATTTGTTGCTCTTCAGTAATATAGGGGGTGATATTCAAAACCATTTAGGTTGGTATGCAGAAATGCTCAGTGGGATATTCTGTGGCATTAATGTGGTTCATGCCCTTGAAACATCCTGGTTTTGGCTCCTAATCATCCCAACTCTAGCTGGCTATCATCAGAGCCTTCTAGAGATGGAACAGAGGTGGCACCTGGGGATTTCCAGCTAGCAGTGATATTCAGCAGCTATCCGGTTATCCTAAAGGGGCTAAAGTTAGGAACTTTAATGGCTGTCCTAACTTTAGCTGGTCTAGGTAACTGACCAGTGGCTGAATATCACCACTGACCACTTAGCTAACACACTATCTGGCCAACCCAGATATTCAATGCTGGTGGCTGAATATGACCCCAGCATTGAATATCCAGTTTCAAGGTTCAGCATCAATGGCTAGCTGCCTTATCAAAGCTAGCCACTGCTGCTGTATATCCCCCCTCCCCCCATAGTATGCAAAAATGTACTACAAAGTATTTTCTAGACCATTTCATACACATAAGAACATAAGAACATAACATATGCCATACTGGATCAGACCAAGGTCCATCAAGCCCAGTATTCTGTTTCCAACAGTGGCCAATCTAGGTCATACGTACCTAGCAGTTTCCCCAAAAGACACAGGTTCCACAATGCTTGTATTGGGTCAAGCATTGATATCCTGGGTCCCTTCTTAATAATGGTTTATGGACCTTTCCTCCAGGAACTTGTCCAACCCTTTTTTAAACCCAGCTACACTAACAGCATTTACTACATCCTCCTGTAACAAATTCCAGAGTTTGATTACACATTGAGTGAAAAATATTTTCTTTTATTAGTTTTAAATAGTTTACCCTGTAGCTTCATTGCATGCCCCCTAGTCTTTCTATATTCTGATAATGTAAACAATCGATCTACTTTACCCGTTCCACTCCGTTCATTAATTTATAGACCTCTATCATATCTCCCCTCAGCTGTCTCTTTTCCAGGTTAAAGAGCCTTAACCTTTTTAGCCTTTCTTCATAGGGGTATCCTTCCATCCCCTTTACCATTTTGGTGGCTCTTCTCTGAACCTTTTCTTATAACGCTATATCCTTTTTAAGATAAGATATTCTTATAAATTCTTTGATAATGAGCTGTAGCATATAGTCTTATCCTGCAACAGTTCATGAACTTTGAATATGAATAAAATCTGATATGGACTAAACTATGAAAAACATTTTGGTATTTGTGACTATGTAAAATTTTGCAAAGCATGCTTCATGCAGTAAATGCTGCAATAGTGAGCATTATTTCAAATAATGAAGCACAATGGTACTTTTATAAGGGACACCTAGTTAAAGCGTGTTTTAGGTGCCTATATTAAGCCTACTTTAGAAAGAAAAGTATAGGACAAATGGCAAAACATGCATCTGCATTACAGGGATGGACATTTATACCTCCCTGGAGCTGGTGTAAATGGCCGTGTCTATATTTTTTAAGTTGGTGGATAAATTATAGTATTTTGTAATCTATGTGCGCAATTACATGCCCTACCTATGATCTGACTCAATTCACCCCATGTGCATGCCCACCGCCAAAGTACATCCTTTTACACTGGTTTGTCTTTTATAAGAGGTTATTTACATATGTATGTGGCCACATATGTGCGGGAATGACTTTATAAAATCAGTACGTCCAGATTTAGAAGCCTGCCTATTGAAGTGCAATATTTGTTTTTGCACTTACTACCATATTATAAGCAAAAATTAATGTGCGGTAAGGGCAATACTTTCACAGTAAATGGCAGGGGTGTGGTCAATACGTAAGACTGACCACCCAGGGCAGACACTTAGGGGTAATTTTTTTAAGTTGTGCCTAGATTTATGTGCATGTTATATGCATAAATCTAGTTATTTCAGTTCTACATGTGTGTAAATGGGCATTAATATGGTATTTGACGTAGTCACTATTCTGAAATTAAGCGCGTTAGGCATATGTGGGCATGCACGGTGGCAGAGTTTGGGCAAAGCACGGGCAGAATGGAAAGTTACGCATGTAGGGGGGATATTCAAAGCCAGTTAGGTGGTTTACAGACCTGCAAATCCTCTAAATGGCACTCGGCGGGATATTCTGTGGCACTAATGTGATGAATATCCCCGGGTGCCAACACTGAATGCCCTGACACTAGCTGGCTAGCATCGGGGTGCAGAGCATAGGCAGCACCCAGGGATAACCGGCTAGCAAGGATAGTCGGCCGCTAGCTGATAGTCCCAAAGTGGCAAACGTTAGTCACTTGAAAGGATTGCCTAACTTTTGCTGCTTTATCTAACCGAGCAGTGGTTGAATATTGCTCCTGTCTGGTTAGTTGTGGCAGTGGTGGGATATGCAGGTTGGCAACAGCTATTTATGTATTTATTTATTTAACAGGTTTTTTTATACCACTTTATACAGCTAGCCACCTTAGGAGCACTAACTACCACTGATGAATCCCCCCCCTGTAAATTATAAAATACAGTACTATAACGTATGTGCATTATTGTACACCAGCCATAAGTGTTCGCAGCTTAAATTAGCACACGTTCTTCCCAAATTGCGCCCCTATTT
Source organism: Ichthyophis bannanicus (assembly GCA_033557465.1). NCBI lineage: Eukaryota > Metazoa > Chordata > Amphibia > Gymnophiona > Ichthyophiidae > Ichthyophis > Ichthyophis bannanicus. The sequence continues at coordinate 224,792,644 of CM066033.1, read as the reverse complement.
TAAAACGTAAATGACATGCGTAACTTTATAAAATAGGCATGAAATACACATGGAAAAATTTACGTTAATCTAGGCATGCACTATAAAATTATCCACATAGAGATCGAGGGAGGAACACCTCAATGTTCTATTTTTTATGTAGGTCGGAAGACACACATGTTACAGGGAAAGCTCTTTAACCACTGTAACGGCTTAACTTAGTATTGACATATCAGTTATATATTTTTTAATGTGTGCAAAACAGCCGTCCTAAGTTATTTGGATAGCCACTCAGATAATGCTCTGAATATTGCTGTTATTTTCTAGAGACAGCAGTCAGCACCATAGCCAGATATTCAATGTCACTATCTGGATAGCAGCTGCCACTAAATATTTAGGGGTAACTGTAAATGCCCCAGCTGGCGTTTAAAAGGAATGCCAACTACACAGTTTAAAAATGTACTCCTGTATGCTAAATTCATCTAACATGCATTAATTGACTTGATGTGCCTTAATTCATTGGTTAGTGCACACTAAAAATTCCCTATTAAAAAATGTGTGAAATTAACTGAAAAACACACAAAAATGGGAAAATTTATGAAAAAAATAAAAACTAATCAAAATTATTTTGCCTGTGTTCATCTCTAGATTGGGGGTTTTGCCTTTATTGCCAGGGCTAAGGTCATGGATTTGGTATGGAGTGAGAGTTTCCTATATTTGGATAGCAGCTCTTGCTCTTAGAATTTTTCCAGTGTGAGTAGAATCCAGACCTGAAATGAAAGAATTCCAGTTTATTAGCAAAAGGAAACTCAAAGGAGTTTGTACTACCACAGTCCTCGTGAAGAAAATGACAGAGCAGTACAGCCTTTGGATGTCAGAAATTGTGAATAAACAGCTTAGTTGATAGATCATCCATCCTTCTGGATGATCTCAGCCTTCTAGAAAGAAACCACTGATTGAGGCACAGTAGGATAGAGGCTTCACAGGGGCTGTTTGCGTATCAAAAATTGCTGTTGAGATCAAAGTGTCCTTTCGACTACATGTACAACCAGAGTGCTCTGTGGGCTCTCAACAAGAATATGCCTCTGTCTAGTAAACCAAGGGTCCTCAAGGATGCCAAGAGGAAACCATTGCTTCCTTTGACCATCAAAAAATATATAAGCTCCAGAGACAAAGCATCTATCTGACTATATCCACATAACTACCAACCTACCACCACCTAATTACTCCCAACATCTGGACACCAGCGATTCCCCCAACTAAACCCAGCAGTGGCGGTGGGTCAGGGTGTGGGGAAAGGGTCAGGGTATGCACAGTCTTCTTTTTCGTGGAGGCTTCCATTTGGAGGCTGAATATATTTATAATGCAGTGACCATCATCGCTGCAATCCATTTAGTTCAGGCCTGCTATTCATGGTGCCTTTTGAAATCAGCTATCCGTGATTTGTGTCTTTATTTGACAACTTGACATCTTATTAACATTTAGGAAATGCATATTTTGTATCATCTCCTAAGATTTGATTTTACTAACCTGTCACACATTTTAAGGTGTTTGCCAAGTACTTAATGGAACAATTTGAAATGACATTTTAGTTAAATGCTTTATCTGAAACAATCAGTCACCAGTACGGCATTGTATTTCTCTGATTCATGAACGAAAAGGCCAGTGATTATATAGTAAAACTCTTAGAACTTGGGAGGTGGGGGGCATTTTCAGCCATGGCAGCCAGCACACTTAAAGCAGCTGGCCATCAGCGCTTTAATTTTAACCCGGATATTTAATTCCAGGGCCTTATCTGGCCACCAACATTGAAGATCTGGGTTGGCTGGATTGCCTGTTTGTAATCTTATCAGCGGTGATATTCAGCCCCTAGCCAGATTGCATAACTAGCTAAACATAGAACAACCATTCAGTTATCTTAACTTTGTCCAGTTTGGGATAACTAGCCAGCGGCTGCCCTGACTGGGTAACCACCAGTGCCACCCCTGTTCTGCCCTTAGAATGCCCCAATGATAAGTGGATAGCATTGGGTTGTTCAGTAGGGTTAGGAGGGGATAATCAGAGGCTGAATATCCCGCTCACCTGGATTATTGCAGTAGGCAGGTTTGCTAACCATATCAGCCCTTTTGAATATGATCTCCATTAGTACTAGTTTGACAAAATTACAGCATGGATTAGATCACATAAGTACAACATATATTAACTTAGGTTAAGAGCAGCATTTAACTATGGCTGTGTCACCCTTAATGAGCCCTATCTCATCTGCTCTTGGACACTAAGAGGGTCATTCCGAGGCATGAATAGCGGGGTGGACATCCCGTGGGACATCCACCCTTGCTATTTGGGCCCCCTTCCTACCCCAACTAACTTCCCCACATGTTGTACAGGGAAGTTAGATGGGGGCAGGAAAGGGGCGGAGCCGGGATGGCGTTAGGGCAGGCAGTGGGCGGTCGCCGGCCCCAGATTAAAGTGCCAATTCCAGTATCCGCCCTGTATGCCCGGGACCAGCGTCCTGAATGGGGAACTTGTTCCACCTCTGAGATGGAATAAGTTCCCCTAGTCAGTGGATCTGAAAGACCTGGGGCCCAAAAGAGGCATCAAGGGACAGAGGAAAATCCCCTGCAGCCAAACCCTGGCCTTAGGAGGCCAGATCAGGGGTCAGGCTTTGGGGGAATGCACTTTTTAGTCCAGCAGCTGAGGATCGCGGCTTTTGAATGGAGCCGCGCTGCCATAGCAGCCAGACACCATGGCGCTGCAGCTCCATTCAAAAGCCCTCACTGAGCTATCCGGGCAAGGCTTTAGAGGAGATTAGATACCAGGTGGCAACCAATATTTAATGTCTAGGCATTTGACACATTCACATTCACCCTTCTCAAAAATTAGAGCCCAGGCTAGTAGTTTGTGTTCTGAAACAAAGGTTTACTAAATGTTAGGTCACTGATAATGAACTTCAACTTTAAACAAATTATATCTTATAAATCAATGATAATACAGTGTTTCAGTTTCATCCATTAATGTCTACCAGCTTAAATTAAATGCTTATGTAGTATTCTTTATCCCCTCTTCTAGTGTTAAAGTAGTTGAGATTAGAGTTTCCTGATACCAGGGATCTCTTGTTCGCTGGTACCAAAAAGTACTCATTTCCCTGTTACTGGAATTTTGGCACGTCTCTGCAGATACTTCAATCTTCAGGCTGAGCACCCCCTGGACTGATACAGGGGCTCCAAGTCTCTTTCAGTCCACTTGATGCTGTTTTGGGTAGATGATGCAAATCTTCCTTTAGGTGAGTAGAGTATCTTGGCTTGGTGTCAAAGGCACTTGCTCTTAAGGGCAAACACCCACTAGACCAGCATGGTGCAATGACTAGAGAGCCAAAGACAGGAAACTGCCTTTGTATGAGAATTTTATAGTCATTGGGCTTTTCCCTCCCAGAAGGGTCTCCTCCCAGTCCAGCCATGACTGGCAGAAGAGTCCTCCCCTATTCTGGAAAAGAATTGACCTTTCTCTGTAAAATTCTAGCAATTCTTAAGTAGGGACACTTGATGGTGCTGCTGCTCCTAGTTGCAACATTCAAGTAGTCTCTATATGTCAAACAAAAGAGTCTAGGAGAATGTATTTATTATAGAGATGTGGTCAAGATGTAAAAGCAACCTCAAAAAGGAGAGATTTTGGTCTGGATCTGAATATGACCAGAAAACAAGCATAACACACCATCTCAGGAGTCTGTTCCAGGCAAACAGTGCAGAAAGATTGAAAGAGCAGAGTCAAGAGGAAGCAGTGGAGGAGAAGAGCACACAAACAGACTTGCCACACAAAGAGAGTTCAAGAGGAAGAATGAAGGGAGAGAAAAGAGAAGATAAAGAATAAGGAGCAACAGAGTTGATGTATTTGTTGGTGAACAATAGAAGCTTGAATTGGATGTGGATGAGGAGCCAATGTAATGACTTCAGCAGAGGAGTTATATGGTTATAGCAGTTGAGATGGTTAGTGCCACTGAATATCCATGACTCCTGCCACTGTATGCCCCAATGCTAACCGGTTAGCATATACACAGAATTGCCATGAAAGGAGAAGTGCTACTCATAGCCGGATGTGGATTGGCACATCCCTGCTGCAGTGTCATCTAGAAGTAAGGAGCCCCTGGATTCTCTACAGGGAAAACTATTCAGGCAACTGGCAACAGAACCCACATGTGATGGGGCCATACTGGAGTTAGTGCTTACCAATGGGGAAAATGTTTCTGATGTTACAGTGGGACATCATTTCACATCCAGTGATCATCAGATGGTATGGTTCAGTATTACAACTAGGGCTGATAAAATCCATTCAAAAGCGAGGGAATTTGATTTTAGGAAAACTAACCAAAATGGGACAATACCAGTTGTTAGCAGGATGGGAACAGCTGGGGGATGTAGAAAAACTGGGCAAAACTGAAAAGGGATATTTTAAGGGCAACAAACTTTTTGTTCGAAAGGTAAATAAATTTAAAAGGCAAAGGAAGCCGCTATGGTTCTCAAAAGAAGTAGCTGAAAAGGTGAAAAAAAACAGGGAGGCCTTCAGGAAATATAAGAGATCACAGAGAGAGGAAGACTGGCATCTACATTTGGAAAAACTTAGAGAAGTTAGAAAAGTAGTCAGGAAAGCAAAGATACAAAAAGAAGAAGAAATAGTCAATGCAATAAAAAGGGGAGATAAGACATTTTTCAGATATATGTGAGAAGAGGAAAGACAAAAGTATTGTCAGACTCAAGGGTGAAGGGGAGGAATATGTAGAAACTGATGAGGATAAAGCAGAATTGCTTAACAAATATTTCTGTTCTATGTTCACAGATGAAGGGCCATGAGCAGGACCTCAGAAAATACCCACAAATAGGAACAGAAGTAACAAGGATCTCGAACGATTTTGAGAAGACTATGTTTGTGAGGAACTAACTAAACTAAACGTAGACAAAGTGATGGGTCTGGATGGGATACATCCCAGAATACTGAGGGAACATGGAGATGTTCTAGCGGCTCCACTGTCTGACTTTTTCAATGCTTTTTTGGAGTTGGGAGTACTACCAGAGGACTGGAGAAACACACATGTGGTCCCTTTGCACAAAACCAGATGTAAGGATGACTTTGTGACCTAGGGGCTGGTTAGTCTAACCTATGTGGTTAGTAAATTATTGGAAAGGCTACTAAAAGAGAGAATAGTGAGGTTTCTGGAGCCCGATGGATTGCAGGATCCAAGGTCGCATGGATTCACCAGAGGCAGGTCTTGTCAGACAAATCTGATAGATTTCTTTGACTGGGTGATTTCAATAAAGCCTTTGACACCGTCCCACACAGGTGACTTATAAACAAATCGAGCACCCTAGGGATGGGCCCTAAAATTACTGATTGGGTTAGAAATTGGTTCTGTGGAAGGTGACAAAGGGTGCAGGTAAAAGGAGCTCACTCTGAGGAGAAGGAGGTTACCAGTGGTGTGCCACAGGGATCTGTCCTTGGTCCGATTCTTTTTAACATCTTTGTTAGTGATACTGCAGAAGGGCTGTCAGGTAAGATTTGCTTGTTTGCCGATGATACCAAACTCTTTAGAATAGACACCCAGGAAGGTATAGATAACATGAGGAGGGATCTAGCTAAACTTGAAGAATAGTCTAGAATTTGGCAGCCAACATTTAATGCTAAAAAAGAGCCATGAAACAAAATGCTGCACATCTAGTAGATTTTTAGGCAAACACTAGTAGCTGGTGGCAAATACAATTTGTTGCTATGAGGGGGGGGGGGGGTACAACTCTAAACAAAGGCATAGAGGGGGATAATCTGCACAGAGTGGCAGGTACCACTCTAGCCACCTTACAAGAAAGATGAATGGACCATGCTGGTCTTTATTTGACATCATTTACTATGTTACTATGTTTTACGTTTATGTAACAGTTTCTGCTAGCATGATCCACCTTCTTTTCCTTGAAGTAATACTCTGTAGGTTCCCTCTTATTTTGTCCCACCTCCTTCTCTTTGGTGGACTAAAATGTGAATTAGAAAAGAAAAAAATACATTTCCTTTTGAATATACTATTTGATTGTTATACGTTTTTTCTCTCTTTTAGTCTGTTCATGTGTGGCAATTGTGATATTGTATTTTTCATAAATATAGAAGTAAAATTTAAAAAAATGATTTAGAGGGCTACTAAAATAGTTAGTGGTCAATGTACATGTGGGGGGCAAGGTTCTACTAAGATGGACGTTTGAGGGCTGTGTGAGCTTACCTTAGTTATGCCAAAAAGGAAAGGGAAGTCAAAGGTTTGCTGAGTCTTTGCCTTCTGTGCCGGGTATGATGGACCACTAGATTGTCATCTCTGAGGCTCCCAAGAGGGAGATTTGCTCAGAAGTGGCTCCTGGGGCTTTGGAGGGCTCTCAGAGAATGGATGATCCTGATATCACTCTGTCTCCCCCGATAGTATGGCACCCGCCATAGCCTTCGGAGGAGGTCGCTCCCCTCCCGCTTGCTCAAGTTCCCAAAGAGCTGGAAGTCAGAATCTTTTTTTTTAAACTCTTTTATTTAAGTTTTCTTGAATACAAAAACAAATCAAGTAATATAAATAACAGGGTAACAATAATCAAGAACAAAATATATAACACATCATAAAGAAACCCATCAAGAGGAAATATCATTCCAACCCAAAATAGAGAAAAAGAGAAACAAAAAGCAAAGAGGAGTGATATAATCTCTCCACATAAGGGAGCTAGATATGCATAACCATCCACTCATACCCCCACAACTTCCTTATCAAGTAACAACTGACGCAATTGGGCTACATCACTATAAACATAATCATGACCCTCCAACGTAATTAAACAATGACAAGAGGGTGTTTTTGCTGGCAGCACTGATTTAAATGAAAAGAAAATGCCTCAGCCTTTTTAGATTACACCACTGCAGGACTGAACCCATGACCTCTGTCTCCACAGTCATTGCAGTAACCAGTGGGCTACATCATTATAGCTTCTAACATTGTGCTGGCATGTACTTAGGGTTAACACGCTTTAACGTGCCACAGCGCCCACTATCGCGCGATACATATTCTTGTTACCTTAGCCCACTCCTTATATGGCATTCTTCACATTATCGCTGCAACTAGCGCCGGTAACATTAGGACGGTCTAATAAACATACCCCCAGGTGTGCTGCAGCTTGGTGCCTTGTTTCATTTATGTTTTCCTTGCAAGTGCTTAATGTTGTATAAATCACAAAGATATGCGTTTTTTCAACCTAGTGATGTGTTAACCTTTATCAACATCAGGACGCCTAGTTTACCATCTACCACTGGCCAGGATAGTGGATTTTGACCATATAGTAAGTGATTCAGTCCAGGGCCCTCTTGTTTTTTGTTCATCTAATTACTTTGTAAAATATTTTCTTTTTAGTGTTTCAGTGGGATTACCTCCTACCTGTGTTTGTTTTCCTCCCCCCCCCCCCCCCTTCCCTGTGTGGACTACAAGGATGTTCATTGATAGTTTTCTTGTGAAATTATTCTTGGGTAATTTGTTGCTTTTAGTTTCCCTACTACTATTGATCATTTGTATAGTGCTACAAGGCATATGCAGCACAGTATAGACGCATGCAAAAGACTGTCTCTGCTCAACAGAGCTTACAATCTAGTCAAGACAGACAGCACAACAGCTGAGGACAAGGGATATCTATGGGAATGGTTAAAAAGCACATAAGAGACTAAGCGGATCAGGATCCAAAAGCGGCCTTGAAGAGGTGAGTTTTCAGCCTGGATTTGAAAAGGGACAGAGATGAATCCTGATGTACAGACTCAGGTAGTTTGTTCCAGGAATGAGGAGCAGCAAAGTGGAAGGAGTGAAGTCTGGAGTTAGCAGTAGAAGAGAAAGGCGCAGATTGAAGTTCTCTGCCAAAAGAGCAGAGTTCCCAAGGAGGGGTGTGGGGAGAGATAAGAGAGGAAAGGTAGTGAGGAGCAGCAGAGTGAATGCACTTATAGGTCAGTAGGAGAAGTTTGAACTGGATGAGGAAACAGATAGGGAGCCAATGAAGTGACTTGAGAAGAGGGATTATATGACCATATCAAGGTTAGCGGAAGATTAGCTGTGCAGCTGAGTTTTGAACAGATTGAAAGGGAGAGAGATGATTCAGAGGGAGACCAGCAAGGAGGAGGTTGCAGTAATCTAGATGGGAGGTGACTAAACAGTGGATAAGTGTCTTAGTAGTGTGTTCAGAAAGGAATGAACGAATTTTGCTGAGAAAGAAATGACAGGTTTTAGCTATCAATTGGATGTGTGTGGAGAAGGAGAGGGAGGAGTGAAAGATGACCCCAAGGTTGCAAGCCAAGGAAACAAGGAGGAGTAGAGTGTTATTCACAGATTGAGAAAGGAAGAAGGGGGGAAGTGGGTTTAGGAAGAAAAAAATAAGAAGTTCTGTTTTGGCCATGTTCAATTTCAAACAGTAGTGAGTCATCCAGGTAGCAATGTCAGATAGGCAGGCAGAGATCCTAGCCTGGATTGCCAGAGAGATTTCAAGTTTACAGAGGTAGATCTGAGAGTCATCAGTGTAAAGATGGGACTGAAAACTGTGGGAAGAGATGAATGCACCAAGGATTGGGTATATAGAGAGAGAAAAGGAGTGGACCCAAGACAGACCCTTGGGGTACACCAACTGAGAGTGGGATAGCAGTAGAGGAGGATCCACCAGAACAAACACTGAAAGTGCGGTTGGAGAGATGAGAACCAGAATAGCACAGAGCCCTTGAAACCAAGCAAGGTATTGAAGAGAAGGTGGTGGTCAACAATGTCAAAAGCAGAAAAGTCAAGAAGGATGAGGATCAAGTAAAGGTCCTTGGATTTTGCCAAGAACAGGTCACTGGAGACTTTGGCAAGAGCCATTTCAGTAGAATAGAAAGGACGAAAGCCAGATTGCAATAGATCCAGAAGGGCTTGAGAGGAGAGAAAGTCAAGGCAATGGCGGTGAACCGCATGTTCAAGTAGTTTAGAAATGAAGGGCAGGAGGGAGATGGGTCGATAACACAGGTACACTAAAAAACTTTTTTTTTAAACTGCCTCTAATGTTTCGATTGATTTTTACGTTTTTTGGTGCGCTAAATCCAAATCTGGTAACCAATTTGCTCCATCACGTACAGATTTTTTGCTACATTGGGTTAGCAGTTTGAGGTGAACGTTTCAGATTGAGTGCGATCGAGATAAAAGTTTCTTGGATGAATTCTTTATACTAATTGTTTAGTAGCTATTCAAATAAGAATAAAGAAAATTGTAACAAGGCAGCACATAAGAACAATGTCAACAAAACACACTGTGATGGTAGCAAAATTGTCTGCACTTAAAACAGCCACATACATGTGCACAAACATTGAGCATATAAGAGCGAGGTTAGACACAAAGCAAAGCAAAGAAATGTGCAAAAAATGTTGTACAGGTATGTATGTAAGAATAGAAAACGCAAACCGCACCATTGCAATTCATGAAGACAAACACCCGATGGTGTGAAAATAAAATTCTAATAAATGAGATCCGACACTGTGGTAATAACTAGCAAATTTTTATTTCAAAGTTTAGTAAAAACACAATATTTGTCAACACAGTTTAGATTTTAAAGTCATTCTTGGGTCAATCAATCTCCTGGTGGGCCCGTTTCTTCTTCCCCCGAATGCTTCTCTTGGTGCGCTGCTTGGCGTATTTTTCATCTGGGGTTTCCCGCAGCAGCAACCAGCAGAAATCAGCCATCATAGTGGTGTTCCATCTTCCTTGGTACCTTCTCTCTGTGTCCTTGATGTCCTGGTGAAACCTTTCACCTTGTTCTTCACTGTACGCCCCCAAGTTTTCGGGAAAGTAGTTCACATGGGAGTGCAAGAAATGGACTTTCAGGCTCATGTTGCAGCCTTGTTCTTTGAAGGCATTGAGCATCCTGGCAACAATATCCTTATAGTTCTCATCCCGCCTGTTTCCCAAGAATTTGAGAACAACATCCTTGAAGGAATCCCAGGCTTCTTTTTCCTTCTCAGACATCGTTTCAGCGAATGCTCCATCTGAAATGAGTTTCCTTATATCAGGACCAACAAACACTCTTCCTTTAGCTTTGCTTCAGAAAGTCGGGGGAACTTTGAGCAAAGGTACCGAAAGCACTCACCATCTTTTGGAAGGGACTTGATGAATTGCTTAATGAAACCCAACTTAATGTGGAGAGGTGGTAATAGAATTTTATCACGAGGTACCAAGCTCTCATGAAGAACATTTTTCTCACCGGGTCTCAAATACTCCCGAATTGGCCAGTCTTTTTTCCCCCAGTGTAGGTCGCGGGCCCGGCTATCCCACAAGCAAAGGAAGCAGGGATATTTGGTGAAACCGGATTGCTGCCCTAATAGCATGGATAGAATTTTAAAGTCTCCACAAATCATCCACTTATGCTCATCATAACGAATCTTCTGAAGAATCAGGGCCAAATTCTCGTATTTTTCTTGGAGAATAACAGAGTGAGCAATTGGAACTGAAGCGAATGTGTTGCCATTATGAAGAAGAACACCTTTTATGCTGTCTTTTGACGAATCAATGAACAGCCACCATTCAGCAGGTTCATACTTGAGTTTAAACTTTTCCATCACTCCATATATATCGTTGCAAAATACCAAATCTTCCTCTTTGCTGAAATACCTCAAAAATTGTGTCTCGCGGTTGCGGTACCAATAAAAAGTTGTTCCTGGTGACAATAGATTTTTCTGTTTAAGCCGAGAACCTAGCAGTTGGGCAGCATCTTTTGGGAGTCCTAAATCCCGGACTAAATCATTCAATTCAGCTTGAGAGAAAAGTTCAGGTTTCGGATCTGGTTCAGTTTCAAACTCAGAAGTACTGGACTCATCGGGAAAAGCCATCTGATGAGTCTCATCATGATCAGAACCATCCACACAAATATGATCCAAAGATTTTGGTGGTTCAGGCACAGGTACTTCATTGCTATGAGGCATAGGCCTAATTGCTGAGGGAAGGTTGGGGTAACTTATTACGTTCTTATTTTTTAAGTTGTATCCCTTCACAATGCAAGAGCAAAAATAGCAGTCACTGCTGTGGTCTCTTTGTTCACGCCACATCATAGGTATTCCGAAACGAAATGCTTGTTTTTTACCTTTCATCCATAAGCATAGATCTTCTTCACATGTCTTGCACACTTTGTGAGGAGCCTACGGTTTGTCTTGATCGCCTAACTTCAAACCGAAATAGGCGAAATATACTTTTTAAATAAATGCAGAAATGTTCCTCTGCCGCTTTTTCACGGTATATTCCCCACAAATAAAACAAAAACTGTCCGGAGAGTTGACGCAACCTCTGGCTCTGTGAGCCATCACAAATACACAGCACTGCAAACTACAACTGTAGTGAACCACTTCGGAATAAAGCTGGATTACGACTGAGCAAACAAAAGGTAATAATGAACTTGCAAGAAACTGAAATTTGACAGGAACGTTCATGTCGCAACCACCGTGTTTGAGCGAGCGAACGAGGCGAGGCGAACAGGAAAGAACATGCGCCAGCGCGAGTACTGGATTTAGCCCCCCGCCTCCCAATTGTCCTGTTAATGTATAAAATGAATACAAAACACTCTAAAATATCATGAGGGAGTGTTTCTAGTTAGTTAACCATTACAACCTCTATTTTGGGCCAAGAAAATAAACTGCAGTCGGCTAAAAAGAAATTATGTGAACATTCCTTATATGGGTAAGAAATCTAATTTTGCAAGAAAACGTGACGTGATGGAACATTTTGGCTATTTTTCCTGGATTCAGCACCCCAAAATCTATAGGAATCAGTTGCAAAACTGGAGGCAGTTTTTTGGTAGTGTACCTGTATAATTGGAAAGACAGATAGGGTCTAGTGAGGATAAAGTAGTTTACAATGGGCTCAATTCACCTATGTGTTTTCATATGTAAAAGGATGGATAAGAACAACTATTCTGGGTTTTGCTGAATACAAATTTTCATCAAATTAGAAATTGATCAAAAAATATTAATTGAAAGGCACATTTTATAATGGGATGTCCAAGTGCAATTTGGGACATCAAAGCCAGAACGTCTGAAAAAAAAGCAGGCACATGCAAGTTCAGGCATGATTTCAGAAACACAGACATGCCTGATATGGATGGCTATAGAGATGTCTACAGTACATAGACATCCCCAGAAGAGTATCCCAAAGCATAGGTGTCTAATAGCATAATGGTTAAAGTAGTGCTTGAGAACACTATAGCCAACATTCAAATCCCAGTGTGGGACTTTGTGGTCTTATACTAGTTACTTAACTCTATGCTTTCTGGATGTTTTAAGGCCAAACAAGCACTTTCCTGATGCCTGTTCCGCCTGCAACAGGTCTAAACATGGCTGTGCCTGCAGATGTCCCCGTTGTTCCTGGAATTGAATGGAAACCTGTAAGTCGATTGCATCTCCACAGACATGCCTCCATCACACTCCCTTGCCTACTTGGACGTCTCTGCACCAGAGACGTCTGTAAATGTCATTTGTGGAATGGCTTCGAAGATGTCTCTGTGATTTTGATGTCCCATGTACACATCTTCAGGCATCCTAAATCACAACTAAGCCTTTAAAAATGACCCCCGAGGGGCATGTTTACTAAAGTTTAGCACATGATAAGTGTCATCACATCCTTAGGCATTAAATGGATTGCAGAGGTGCTTAGTGTGTACTAATTATAGTAAAAATAAACCTAGGTCTTTAAAAATTAAATTCAATCCACATCCAATGTGGAGGCACCATAGACATTGCACAAAAGTCCTCTGTACAAACTTGTTCCTAGGACTTCTTCACTTAAAAATCTGTGCATATATGCAAATGTCAAAATTGTATACTTCTGTCACATGCTGTTGGTATATTTCATGCATGCAGTCAAACATTGCTCAGACATGAGCCATAGAGAAGGGACCTTTCAGCATGTCTTGAACAGCACACTTCTTAATGAGGCAGTAAATCTGCTGATTCGGTTGACAAGTTAAAAATATATGTGCCAGCTTACCTGATGGATTCTGCTGAGTCTCTCAAGGTCTCAGAAATGCAAAAGTTATGACTAAAGGTTGACTTCTAGGCTGACTTCCTTGAAGAACCTTATCTTGACCTCTGTTTTTCCCTTCAGAGAAAGACAAAAGAGGAATGCAAGCCGAGTACAGAAGGCTTTCTTTCTTCCCCAGAGGCCTATGAAGGATAACGTGGCATTCAAATTTGGTTAATTTATTTGGTTAAATAAATAAATTAATAAATAAATATCCTATTATTCTGATAATGGTCTACATGGGTGAAGCGACTCTGACTCTAATCCCTAGCCTCCTTTTCTCTTGCTTGGGGGACAAAAGGAGAAAAATTGTGAAAAGAAGAGGCACTATATAGAAAGTGAAGACTGACAAGAGAGGGCATGCAGAACAGATCAGAACATAAGAGGAATTCCTTCTTAAATCACACTAGAGTTTGGTATGGCCTCAGGGTCTCCAGTTTGCACACCAGCATAATTTAGCAATAAATAAGTTTTGTTAAATGTGCAAAATTACAACTATTAGCAGTCAGATATAACTGTTTCTGAACTTTCTATTACTTCCAGCATAGTACTCTGATAAACTGTAATTTTATATGTGATCATTTCTAAGTCAAATTAACTTCTGTAAAAGTGTCAGTCAAGCATTATGCAGTTGAGATGTCAACCATATGTTGGATTCTATAAAATCAGTTTTCAAAGATACAGATGATTTTATCAACCAACCTTTATATGTTGATTGTTCATTTCAAGATTTATTATTCTCAGGGCTGGCCCAAGGGTTTTTGCTACCCTAGGCAGAAGCCCTGGTGTTCCGCGCACCCCCCCCCCCCCACGTGTCTCCTTCCCGCATACCGCCCCCTCATGCGCCACTCTGTGCCACTCTCCCCCACTTCCTTGTGCTGAGCCGCGCTGCCACTGAGTCTAGGGACGGGGTTATGGGGGGCTAGGAAGCAGCAGTAGCAGCAGGCCATGTGCTTTGGCACACATGGCCTACCGCTTCTGACTCCTCCAACACAACTTCAGAATCAGCAGCAGTAGGGGTGTGTGGCACGGCATGGCTGGGCTCAGCATGTCTGCCGTGCTGTCCACGGAGGTTTGCCATCCTAGGCGACCACCTAGGTTCACCTAGTGGATGGACCAGCCCTGATTATCCTTTCCTCTTCTTCCGGGAGTTTCCAATAATCCCAGGAGAGATATAGGATTATGGGTTAGGACCTGTCTGGAGAACCATGGCTGTTGAAGTGCATGCATACATAAATCATTGGTTAGTGTGTAAAAGAATATACAATATGTGTGATATCAGTTTCTAGAATCCAAGAACACTACTCTAATAATGATAGAGTTGGCATATCATTACATAGGTCCTCTGTATCAGTTACTGATGAATCTAAGTATGTTGATACAGATGTCCAGACCTGCTAAACGCCCAGGACCATATTCCCACTCCAAAGATCCCCGCACGTATAGGGGAGATGTGCAGGGATCTCTGGATTGGGGCAAGATGGGCGGGTTGAGGGAGGAGCAAGGGTAGGCAGTGGGCGGGGCCATGTCCCCGGACATACAGGGACGATTCCTAGGTCAGTCCGATACATCTGGGTTTAGCCATTTAAACGGGGGATGCCAGATCCGGGGCCCACAATACAGGTGAGGGGGTGCAAGGGGTTCCCCGCAGCATGACCCTGGCCATAGAAGGCCCAATCAGGGGTCGGACTGCTGGGAATGAAGGATTCACTGTTGCCATCAGGGATCACAGCTCCTGCATGGAGCCACAGTGCCATGGCAACATGATGCCTTGCCACTGCGGCTCCATGCAGGAGCCAGGCTGGGCTAGCCGACAATGGATTGGATATCTGGGGTGCCTGAATTGGGGCATGTCCCAGACATCCAATCCCTATGCCGCAGTTCTGCTCCCGGGGCATGTCTAACCCCTGTAGGAGCAGAATCAGGTGTACCTCTGGGCCATCCAGATTTCTGGACGTCTGGATGGCCTGAATGTACACATTCTGAATGGGCCTCTAAGCTAATTCCAGGTCAGTCAGGAGCCTCTGTGGCTCCAGTTTGTTTCTACTTGAAACATCCAGATATGTTTTCATTGGAAACAATTTGGCAAGCAATCGCTGATCTGGCTCAAGTTTTGGTGCCTATATGTGCTTTCAAATAAGGTTTCTCTTCTTGAAACTTGTTTTGTGAAGATGGAGGAAGAAGTTCAGGACTTAAAAGGTAAAGGTCCCTTCAATGAAGAAAGGATTTTGAAGATTCATGGAACTGAGGAAAATAAAAGCTCTGGAAAATATGGCTAGGCAAGCTAATTTAAGGATAATTAACTTCCAAAATTACCTCTTTCCTCTCCTTGTGAAATGTTTAATAAGAATTTGACCAAGATGCTTAAGGATTCACCTGACTCTATACCTCCTATCTCCAAAATATTTTACCTCCCAATTGGTAAGGTTGTCAAGAACAATCTCAAAATCAAGTTGTAACAATGGACATTTTAGATATATCCGCTCCTTTGGAAACTTCTGAGACTGAGATGGCAGTTCCTATAACTTTGATGGTGACCTTCATATTGCCCTAGGATCAAGACTGGCTTATGCATATTTTCTTCTGTCACTGAGCTGATCTATTTCTGAATTATAAAATTAAGATGTATCCTGATGTTTCAAGGGAAATTCAGAAAAGGAGGAGAGAGTTCTTTCTTCTGAGGTCTGGGGTTCTTCAGCTAGGTGCCCTGTTTTTCTTGAAGTTTCCCTATAAATGTGTCATTAAATATAACTCTGCCAGATATATATTTAGGGATCCTACTCATGTGAAGGCACATTTTACAATGGGATTCCAAGTGCAATCTGGGACGTCAAAGCTAGAATGTCTGAAAAAAAAAATGCAGACACATGCAAGTTCAGGCATGATTTCAAAAACGCGGACATGCTCGATATGGCCATCTAAGTAGATGTCTACATAGATGTCCTCAGAATAGCATGTCAGAACAGGGATATCTGATAGTATAATTGTTAAAGTAGTGGGTTGGGAGCAGGGTGGCCAGGATTCAAATCCCAGTGTGGCCTTTCGTGGTCTTAGGCTCATCACTTAACTCTCTATTATCTCTATAGCCTTTCGATGTTTTAAGGCTGTAACTAGCACTTTTCTGATGTATGGAGTGGGTCTCAGCATGGGTGTGCTGCGGACCTCCCAAACATTTCTGAAATCAGGGACATCTAAGTTCATTGTGCCTTCACCATGACCCTTACCTAATTGGATGTCGCCACACTGGAGAAGTCTCTAAATGTTTCTGTGATTTTTCCATCCACATGCATGTCTCTGTATGTCCAAAATTACAACTAAGACTTAGGGGTATGTTTACTAAAGGGTGTTAAGGGAGCAAGTGTGTCATTAATGAAGGGCTTCTCTTTGCCCCCTCCCCCCCTCACCAGCAACCTGCAGGGCTCTTGGAGTCACAGAAAACCACACTCAAAGCAATGAGAAGGAAATCTAAGAGACAGCAATAAAATACCACACACTTCTATATAGATACACCAAAGCTTTGCGGAGAGAAACAAATAGAAACAAGTTCTCTTTGTTTACTCTAACTATTAGCTATGGTTTACTTTATTTATAAGGCTCTTTTGGAGGATACAGCATAATTTCACTTTATTGTTCTACGTCAGGTATTACGTATTCATCACATCATAGGTCAATTTCTAATCAGCATAGGTCAGTATGAGGAGACATACATGTATTCCAAGACATAACTGTTTACTGCTGACTGCTTGATATCTAGTAACCCTGAGACTGAAAGGCTGGAGGACAACCTGCCCCTTTTCTTATTTACAGGACTTGTACCTCTTCACCTGCTTAGTAAGCAAATATATGAAGTTTATTTCCTAGCAAAGTTCTGAACAAAATTAACTCTTTCTCAGGTTTTCTTAGACAGTCTGGTTGTGTACACCGCCCTGTACAGACCAGCTTACATTCAGTCCCTCCTCTGATTCTGCAAAGAATCATTCCCAACGTAAGGAAACTCAGACATTGCCATTAAAGTGGAAGTAAAACTAGATTCTGGGTCAATCTGTAACATCATTGTAGGGGTCAGTGATTCCACTGATTTCTTACAGCAAGCTGATAGTACACAGAGAATTAATGCTCCCAAAATAAGAATCCCCAAAATGCCAAGCAATGGTGCTAATAAGCCTTGCAAAGGCCTGGATAATGAATTCCAAAATGAAGAAACAGAATCAAATAGAGCTGAAAAAGAACTTACATAATTATCACTTGAAACCAAAGTACGGTTTCTAACTTTATCCAATAGGCCTTTTACTATTTATCCATTATTATCAAGCATACTACAACAAAACACAACTATTACTCCACACACACCATTTTCCTTTGCTAAGAGATAGTCTAAAGCCATTCGGTTCTGGGCTGCATAGGCTGACACTTTGTTCACTGCACCTTGCAAGACACTAATTGCCTCAGTGAGGTCTAGGGCTGTAAGTTCAACAACTGTCTGTAGTCACATAATCTGGGTACCATATTCTCTAGTGGGTGCTATAGCTCCAAGGTTTGAAAGCCACACAGTACCTGTGAATGCATCTATTTGAGATTTAGTTAAAGGTTTTGTAGTGTCTACCAGTTGTTGAGCAGCCTCTATGGCCTTATCCTGTGAAGAAACATCCCTTTTTCTTCTAACAGAATTGTTCAGGGTTGATAATAAAGTAATGTTCTGGTAAGGCACAAATCGTCACGGGGTATCTAATTGGGCTATATAGCAAGTACCTGACCAACCTCTGGGAAGCTTTGTATACGCAAACGTACCACACACAAAATAATCTCCTTCTAAAGCCACTAAGCCATCTTCCCAGATTGTCAAATTCTGAGGACAAGATATATTCTGGATACAATTATTCCAAGCCCACTGAGTCATGGCCATTTCATTAAGCCCTCCAGACAAATTACGTTTCCAGGGATGATAATACCCTAGTAAAGGGAAACTCCAGTTAGGTATGCCTAGGTCTGAACTAGAGGCATTCAAAGGGTAGCCAGAACTATTATATTGTAGTAATTCATAATCATGCACCTGGTTCCCTTGAACTGACATTAATTGTACCACTGAAATATAAGAGTTTCCTACAAGGGATTTCTTATACCAGATAGAAGAATTATGCAGCATTACTATTCTACAAACATTCCATGGAGTATCCCCTACCTTTCTTCCCTTACCCTGAGCCATAAAACATATTGGAGGATGTTGCAGAGGCATAGGACTAACTATTCTAGGTTCTTGGCTTGTATGAGACCATTGTACGGAAGTTAGATTAAAGGCCATGTCACAGAACTCCTCAAAGGTCCTAGGCCTAACCCTAGGCAGAAATCCATGCTGAGTAGCTGTCACAGATGGAAGACACACTGCACAATCTGATAAATTAAAATGTTTTGTCACTGAGTGTACCGGTGACTCAAAAATATTTGAATATTCATCATAACATAATGAAGATATATACTGTAGCTATGATTAGCCTCTAAGGCTCAATAAATTTATGAAGTAGAGGTTAAGTACCTAAAGGTCATTACATATATATCAGGAAAAATACTAATCTAAAATGACCTCAGCCCTCTAAGCAATACTATAAATGCCGAACAAGAGCATTTTGCATGAATGGTCCATTCAGAATTTACTTAATACAATAATCTTTTTCTGCGATGTCACCATTCTTTTCACTGAAAGTACTTTAAATCATAAAAAATCTTTTCTGCAATATCACTGTTGTCCAGGAAGTCTGCGTTGTATTTCTTGAATCATGGATGCGGGGAATCTTCTGAATCTTGTGAGGGAGCCTTCTTACACTGCGTAAGATGTATCCAATGAGAATGTCCTTCCACTTTACAGGCTGAATATCCCACCAGAAGTACACGAAATGGACCTAGGAATTTCGGAGCCAGAAGCGTCTTTGGATGCAAATTTTTAATCAGGACCCAATCCCCTGGTTTCATGTCTGGATGTGATGATTCTGGAGGAGCATCTTGTTGAGGATTCACCTTCAATAAAGGGGAAACAGACAGGGCTGAGTGCAATCATGCACAATAAGTTAAGATATCGCTGCGCAGCAACTGGGGGTCTGGGATAACTGCCAAGGTATGTGGAGAAGTAGCTGGACGTCCAGTAACTATTTCATATGGTGTCAGACCTCCTCGAGCGCGCTGGGGGGAGTTACGCACCGCCATAAGGGCAAAAGGAAGGGCTTCTGTCCAATCTGTAGCCCAATCCTGTGTCATAGTGCGCAAGAAACCTTTGAGAGTCCTATTCATCCGCTCCACTTGGCCAGAGCTTAGGGTGTGTGTAACTGTCTTTTTACACCAAACCAATTCTCAATATCCTCCCAGACACGTGCAATGAAGGCCGGACCCTGATCAGAAGAAAGAACAAAAGGTACACCCCAGACAGGAATAAACTGAGTGAGCAACAATTTTATGGCAACCCTAGCTGTCATACTGGTAGTGGGATAAGCCTCCACCCAACCAGAGAAAAGACAAGTGATCACCAACAAATACCGCCTCCCTCCTCTGGCACAGGGCAAATCAGTAAAATCAAGCTGCAAAATGAGAAACGGGCCAGAGGGCTTGGGAAGAGCAGCAGCAATCTTCAGAAGGGGCCCCACCCTGCCAGCCTGCAAGCAATCCAAGCAAGCAGCATACACAGCCTGTGCCACAGAAACAAACTTTGGGTGATACCACAAAACCGCAAAGGCATGAGTCATGGCCGCAGCGGATAAGTGAAGTTTATGATGCAGGAACAGAGCAAGTGGAAACAAAAGAGAGTCAGGGCAAATGAGTAGGTGCTCCTTCTTCCAGTAGCCCTGAGTATCACAGGATGCACCCCATGAAGTCCATAGAGTTTTGGTTTCAAGGGAAGTGTCTTTATACTGCTGTAAAAGAGAGGACAGGGAGAACAAAGTCATGTTAGAAGGCTTTAAATACAGCAGCGTCGGTGACACTAATGCCTGAAGAGCAGCCTTCCGTGCTTCTTGGTCTGCAAAACAATTGCCCTTAGAAACTAAATCACCAGCAGAGGAATGTCCTTTACATTTCAAAACTGCAACTTGTGCTGGCAAAAGAACGGCTTGTAACAAGCGGTGAATGTGTTCAGCATGTTTAATTGGTTTATTAGCAGAAGTTAAAAATCCTTGTTGCAACCAAATATTACCAAAATCCCATAGCACACTCATTGCATAGGAGCTATCTGAATATATATTTGCTAGAAGATATCTAGAGAGTTCAAGAGCATGTGTCAATGCAAAAACGTCTGCTAACTGGGCACTAGAAAATGGCAGAGAAGCTGATTCAACCACATCATCAATTGTGGTTACCGCATAGCCCACACGAAGTTTTCCCATTTCATCTCTGAAGGCTGAACCATCCACAAATAAGGTTACATCTGGGGCTGGCAGGGGCACAGGTGAGAGATCAGGTCTAGCACGGGAAGAAGTTAAAATACTTTGAAAACAATCATGGGACCCATCCTCCTCCACCAGATCTGCCAAAGGAGCCAGGAGCGTGGATGGATTGCATATGGATGTAGTATATATTTTTACATGAGACTATCAATTCAAGAGTCAATAAACGTGTGGAAGATAAAGGTTGTGTTTTAGTTAAATGGAGCAACCTAGAAATGGAATGTGCCACATATACCTCAAGAGGGTGCTGTAGCACTAAAAAATCTGTAATTTCAATTGCAAATGCCACCGATATTAAACTGCGCAGGCAGGGCGGAAGTCCCAAAGTCACTGAATCAAACCGCTTTGAAAAATATCCTATCGGCTTGCGACTAGTTGGAAATGCTTGCAAAAGCACTCATGTAGCAGATATGGCTGAACTAGCCACATACAATTTAAATGTTAAAGAATAGTCTGGAAAGGACGAGCATGGAGCAGTGCTTAGTGCAGTCTTTAAATTTACAAAAGCTTCCCACTGTGATAACGTAGGTACAATGAGACCCTGTGGACCCTCTTTCCCAATCAACGCATAAAGCAGAGCTGTAAGGTCTGAAAAATTAGCTATCCACTGTTTACAGAAAATCAATAATCCCAGAAATCTACGTAACAATGCTGGTGTCGCTGGAAAAGATAATGACAAAATAGGTTTCAATCTGGCAGAAGTAATTTCACGACCAGCTGGAGTTAGAACAACACCCAGAAAAGTAACATTTTGAGATACAAATTGCAATTTAGACAAATTGACTTTCAGTCCTAATTTGGCAATATGAGCTAACAAAGATAATGAGTCTGCAAAACAGATCTCATAACTTGGTGAACATAAAAGCAAATCATCCACATATTGAATCAAAGAGGATTGGTCAAGCTTCACATCTAATAACGCAGTTCTTAGAGCCTGCGAAAAGTACGCAGGACTGTCCGTGTAGCCCTGGCATAGTCTAGTCCATGTGTACTGCTGATTGTCAAAATGAAAAGCAAATAAAAATTGGTTTTCTTTGCTAATTTGCACTGAAAAATAAGCAGAACTCAAATCTATAACAGAAAACCACGTAGATTTTGGAGGTACCTGTGTCCAGATATCATGCGGATTAGGTACCAAGGGAAAGATTGGCAAAATTACCTTGTTAACAGCTCGCAGATCTTGCACAAATCGATAAGTCTCGCCGTCAGCTTTCAGTACAGGAAGAATCGGAGTATTACACGGCGACGTAGTAGGATAGATGACACCTTGCATCTGTAAATCTTCAATTACCGGTCGAATTCCATCTATAGCAGCTGCTGATAGTGGATACTGTTTGAGTCTAGGAAGTTGTACACCAGGTTTTACAGTAATCTTCACAGGAGGAATTGAGAGACATCCGACATTTGATCCTGGGACTGCCCACAGAGTAGATGGAAGTTTTTCGAGATCAGGGTGAAGAGCTGTGACATCCGGAGGGGGCTGCACTTCAGAGAGAGAATACAGCTGAAAATGTAACTTTCCACTCATCCAGGATAAAGTTGCATGATGTGAAGCCAGGAAATCATGACCCAAAAGATTCACTGGTAATGTGTCTCCTACCAGAAAATTAGTAGGGTATACAGTCTCTCCAATCTGCAAAGGCAAAGCTTCAAGTTTATGGTGAGGAATTATCTTACCTTCAATGCCTTCACAATGCACTGTTGGAGCATGTGCTAGAAGAGTTTGATAAACTGCAGGCAGATCCTGTAGACGCAACGCAGATGTAGTAGCTCCTGAATCAATGATGAATTTCACAGTAGAGCCTCCCAGTTTAGCTTCTAACTCACCCTGAGAAGTTACATTCAGATTCAATAATAGCCATGCATCCCAAGAATCACAGTCTTCTGGGTTAGAAAAACATTGATATACAGGAGTGAACTCAGCAGGTGGGGGAGGAAGGCACGCAGCTCTCTGGCCATCCAAATTCCGATTCTGTGGACAGTCTCGCTGTAAATGGCCACACTCACCACATGTATAACAAGCACGCATTCCTCTGTCTTGTCCACGTCCTCGCTGAGAATTGCCTTGCTGAGAATTGCCTCGCTGAGAATTCCCATAGTTTCCTCTGAACCTGTCTCTCCCCCGCCCCCTTCCCAGGGCTGGATGCATAGAAGCAATTTGTAAATTAAGCAGTTTAGTCTTCTTTATATCTAATCTGGCTTGTTGTTCCTGCAATTCCTTGAGATATTTCAATTCACTGTACCGTGCACCCTCCAAAATTGCATCAGCTGATCTAGCAGTCCAATCTATTATTGAAGTTTCCAAAATTTCTTTTATTCTTGGAATCAAACCATTTACAAAAATATTAGTAAATCCTGAAGTTGTATCCTCTGTCTCACCAGAATAATCTTTAAACGCTAGCATACACCTAGTGTGGAAAGCTGCAACTTTCTCACCCCTTTCCTGTGTTAAAGAAGTAAGCTTTGACCAATCCCTCACAGACTTACATGCTACTTTAAGAGATTCTAACAATTTCTCTCTACACAGAACAAAACTCTCTCTTTGTGTCTGTTCTTGTAGATCTGTTACAGGGTCTGTCTGTGGCCATACCCAATTATC
Organism: Ichthyophis bannanicus; assembly: GCA_033557465.1. NCBI lineage: Eukaryota > Metazoa > Chordata > Amphibia > Gymnophiona > Ichthyophiidae > Ichthyophis > Ichthyophis bannanicus. The sequence goes on along the minus strand of CM066033.1, from coordinate 224,769,579 downwards.
ATCTCTAATTGGATGAGCTACCTTATGAAAATCAGCTGGATTAATAAAAACAGCTCTAAGCAGATTATCTAGATCTGCCCAAGTAGGATTATAACTATTAATTATTTGAGACCATAAGGACACAAATCTACCTGAATTTTCCCTGTAATCAGGAAAGGTTTTAGCCAAATCAAATACTTCTTTAGGACTCCAATTTGCAGGTACAGTCATTGCATCTGTAGGTCCTGTTGGATATACACGAAAAGGATATGCAGGTACTGTATCTTCTTCTACAGATTTTGCATTTACAGAACATGAATCATTATGTTGGCGTAAAACAGTCTGAAGAAAACTTATATCACCATATAATTGATCACATTTCTCCTTATAGGTAAAAAAAAATGCTTATCCAGATCTTTTTCAATAGCATCAATAAGTTTACTAGAAATTCCCAATTCCTTTGTAGCAGAAATATTATTCCTTACTATTCCTTTTAAGGTTTCTATCATATGTACAATACTTTCTATTTCATAGCTAAGAAGTGCATCCACTTATCTAAGCTGAGAAATATTACAATTACTGTAATCTTCAATCTTTGCATCTCCCAATATCTTCTGTTTATTCCTTATCTCTTCTCTTAGTTCAGCTGCACGAGTGATCCTCCCCCTTCCAGAAGCTACATGACTCTCAGAAGAAACAGGGGGAGATGATGGGGATGCACTTGGGACTATTCCAGCTCCAATTACCAATGCAGCCACATCTGCATCATATTCTGGAGAAAGAACGGCTGGGAATTTCCCTGCCCATTCATTATCATTCTCTTGTACTTCACTCGCTTTACCAGGATTCTTTAACACAAACAAATCATTCTTCGTATCATGTGCCATTCGTTGCCACCAATTAAACACTAGCCCTTCACGGGCATCACATAATTTATGTTTAGCCTGCAAAGCACATTTCAGATAACGAAGTTTATTTATAGAAAAAGCTCCCTCCAAAGGAAACTGTAGAAGTACATTATCTTTAGTTACTGCATGCCAGTGTACAATATAATTAGTAGCCATATCCCCATACTTTTCACGCATACAATAAGAAGGGCTACCTTTCTGAACAGCTAAAATCTTAGCTTTGTCATGCCATTCACGCAACTGAGATAACTCTCGTCTACCTAACAGATTACCCATTGCTGTCATCATACAATACTCACAAACATCTTCTGCCCTTGCCAGGAATGGAGAAATCTGTAGACCGGCACGGCACCAACTGAAGGGCTTCTCTTTGCCCCCCTCACCAGCAACCTGCAGGGCTCTTGGAGTCACAGAAAACCACACTCAAAGCAATGAGAAGGAAATCTAAGAGACAGCAATAAAATACCACACACTTCTATATAGATACACCAAAGCTTTGCGGAGAGAAACAAATAGAAACAAGTTCTCTTTGTTTACTCTAACTATTAGCTATGGTTTACTTTATTTATAAGGCTCTTTTGGAGGATACAGCATAATTTCACTTTATTGTTCTACGTCAGGTATTACGTATTCATCACATCATAGGTCAATTTCTAATCAGCATAGGTCAGTATGAGGAGACATACATGTATTCCAAGACATAACTGTTTACTGCTGACTGCTTGATATCTAGTAACCCTGAGACTGAAAGGCTGGAGGACAACCTGCCCCTTTTCTTATTTACAGGACTTGTACCTCTTCACCTACTTAGTAAGAAAATATATGAAGTTTATTTCTAAGCAAAGTCCTGAACAAAATTAACTCTTTCTCAGGTTTTCTTAGACAGTCTGGTTGTGTACACCGCCCTGTACAGACCAGCTTACATTAAATTAACACCTGTTATCGGCACTCTTGTGCCCTTAATGTTGCAAAAAAGCTGCATTAAAGAACATTAAAGGCTCCTGCAGCATTAAGGGAACAGTAGGCGGAGAGTGGGCATTAATGGGGTGGAGAGTGGGCATGGACAGCAGGTGCTCCTATAATGCCTGTTGCATTAGTGCCCTTTACTGCTGGGAATCCTAATACCAAGTGAAACCTCGTGGAAAGAAGGTATTTTGAAGGGAGAGAGCCTGTTTAAACATCTACAATATGATGCACAGGCAGGGGAGGCCAAGATAGTGATAGTAGTGCTCCATTAGCAGCAACAGCATAGTGCCAAGTATGAAAGGGCACTATGTTGATTGTGCATATGGGGCAAAGGGGGTGGCACATGTATCATGCAGTGGGAGTTGCTGGTGCACAAGACAAACCAGGCAGCTGCCCAGGTTGCACATATGTGATATCCGCCGTTTTCCCACAGTGACAATAGTGGCACACAAACATGCTGCTGCTGCAAAAAGGTGATAAGCAACATGGGGCAGTCCAAGGGTCCCTGACACCCTAGGCCACCTCCCCCCCCCCTACTGCCACTGCTGCTGTATATGGAGGAAAAGGCCGGTAGCGCCAGCAGCTGTAGCTTTACAGGGGGCTGCAAAAAGTAGCCACCCAGGGAAATGCCACTGCTGTGACTGTGTGCGACACCTGCTGCACACAGATGGTACATTGCATATTTGATCTGTTTTGACTCACATCACACTTCACATGTTTTTTATGGGCTGTTTGTTTTGGAGGGATCTCTGTGGGATTTGTGTCCACCAACACTGCTGGATGTTTACGTTATCTGCTCTTAGAAGAGCAGAAAGAAAATGGAGGAAAACCAAAAATGAAATGGACAAAAAGCAATACCTCTATGAACTCACTACCTACCACTCGGAGACCGACAATGCGAAGAGAAACTACCACACCAAAATCATCACGACAGCTGTAAACAAACCTCGAGAACTCTTCCAAATTGCCAAAAAACTGACAAAGGCACCGACCACTTCCGATCAACTCCCAGATATCCCCTCAGATCTCTTGGCCCGACAATACAAACAATTTCAGCAACCTCAACAACCTCACCTCTGCGCTACAACCACAAAGACATATCCCTGCACCACCATAAACGCAGACTGGAATACATTCAATGAAACCTCAAAAGAAGAGATATCTTCCACCATCTCCTGTCTGAACACCACTACCTCCCTGCTAGACCCCTGCCCTACGGAATGGATAAAGAAAACCAAGGAAGACCTGAGTGCCCCATTAACCCACATCATAAACGAATCCTTTAAACAAGGATACATACCAGATGCCCTCAAAACATCAATCATTCGACCAACCATAAAGAAGAACAACCTGGACCCCCTGGACCCCACCTCCTACAGACCAGTTGCAAGCCTCCCCCTCGCCACCAAGATAATAGAAAAGATAGTCCAACGCCAGCTTCAAGATCATCTGGACACCAACGACATACTTGACCCACAGCAACATGGTTTCCGGCCACTACATGGAGTCGAGACCCTCATGACCATTCTAATGAACACTCTCTTCATTGGAACCCAAGAGAAACAATCAGGATACATCCTGATCTTCCTAGATATATCAGCGGCCTTTGACACAATCTCCCACGAAATCCTCATATGCAGACTACAATCAATTGGAATCAAAGACACTGTACTCCAATGGTTCAGATCCTATTTAACCAACAGACAGCAACGGATCCGTACCTTCTCCACAACCTCGCCCCCCTACCAACAACTTCAAGGAGTACCCCAAGGATCCACCCTATCAGCCATGTTGTTCAATATATATCTCCGTCCGCTATGCTCAATCATACGCACCCACAACATCAACTTCCACATATACGCAGACGACATAATGCTCTACGCACCAATTACAACCACCAACCCAAAAAACGACCAGCTATCAGCCTGCTTCACCGACGTGGCCAACTGGCTACAGGAGAACAATCTATCCATCAACATAAAGAAAACCGAAGCCCTTATAGTGACAAAAGAACCCGACTTCAAACCACCTACCCACCTCAACATGGGAACCACGCAAATCCAAATCCAGCCCCAAATAAGATATCTAGGCGTCATCATTGACCAAGCTCTCACCTTTAAACAACAAATCAACAAAACCGCTGGGACGATATTCCACAAAGCTAAAACTGTTCAACGCCTCCGACCTAGAACCTCATGACTTCAGGACAGTAATGCAAGCTGTGACACTCCCTCATCTGGATTTCTGCAACATAATCTACCATGGACTTCCTGCCTCACACACCAACCCCCTCCGAACTGCCTTAAATACTACAGCAAGGATTATTCAGAATGCAAAAAAACGGGATCACATCACCACAATCCTAAGAGACCTCCACTTCCTTCCAATACAAGCAAGAATCAAGTACAAAGCTATCCTACTCATCCACAAGACTATCCACCAAACACGGAACACCTCACTCCACTCCCTACTGCCTCGCCCATCCCACAACAGATCAACCAGACATTCCTCCAATAACTCCATCGCCATCCCCCACAAAAGAACCAAATCCACACAACGGACCTGCAACAGAGCCTTCGAACTTTATGCTCCATCCCTCTGGAACTCTCTACCGAACCACATCAGGAACAACGCTGACATCACATCATTTAAAAAAACAGCTGAAGACAATCCTATTCCGTGAACATCTCTGAACAGAAATACCACCCTATCCGCATGATCTAATACTTAGATTCAGCAGAAGTATACATGTCTATGTCTACCCAAATCATTAATTGTTGCCCCTTGGTGATGGTCCCACCCTGAAAAATTGCCCACCCCTTATGTTATATGTTGCACCGCTTTGACCCGGTGAAAAGCGGTATATAAATGCAGTTAAATAAATAAATAAATCAGAATATAGAAAGAGTAGGGGACATGCAATGAAGCTACAGGGTAAACCATTTAAGACTAATAAAAGAAAATATTTTTTCACTCAACATGTAATCAAACTCTGGAATTTGTTACCGGTGGATGTAGTAAAGGCTGTTAGTGTAGCTGGGTTTAAAAAAGGTTTGGACAAGTTCCTGGAGGAAAGGTCCATAAACCATTATTAAGAAGTGACCGAAGATATCAATGCTTGACCCAGTACAAGCATTGAGGAACTTGTGTCTCTTGGGGAAACTGCTAGGTACATATGACCTAGATTGGCCACTGTTGGAAACAGGATACTGGGCTTGATGGACCTTGGTCTGACCCAGTATGGCATATCTTATGTTCTTATTTTCTTATGACATGCTGCGGCCCACAGGGCAGCCTGTGTTACATGGCCATAGACATGGCTGTGTCAAGATGGCAACCTAGTTGGCCGTGCCATCTCCAGCTGTGGGCAACATGCACTGTGCTCTGTGTTGTGATCGTGTCCTGTGTAGATGTCTGAGATCTCATTATGTACATATTGAGGTTTTTCTCTCTCCATTGTGACCTTATTTTGTGTACATCATACCATGACCTGTTTCTCCTTCCTCTATCACAGCGTGCAGTGAACACACACGGCATATCGTCTACATTGCGGCTGGCCTACCCATCACAGTACCATTGGTGGACAGAGCAGCTCCATGCAACAATCCTTGGGGGATAGTGCTATTGGGTGATGGGCCTCAGTGTGTGGGACACACGCCTATGATGGACATTATTGTTTGACTACTACTTTGTGACGAGCAGGGACAACTGACACAACATTTCTGCCGTACTCTGGCCGTGTGTCGTGATCATCGCGATGGACACGCAGTACAGTCTGCATTACTGTGGCACACTGAGTTGTCACATGTAACCTTGCATGCCCATGGATCTGTGACAGCCGTACCGGTACATGTGTACTTTCAGATGACATTTTCACTGGAGACAATGTGTACTGGACCCAACATATACAGCAGGATGTCACATACGCACTGTATGTTGTCCATCTATCTGACAATGTGTTGATGTATGTGGGCCATGTGAGTGACATGCAGTGCAGTATGTCTACATATGTTTGTGTGGACAGTTGCATGCAGCCACATGTGTGCCACGGGGGTAACATCCTGTAGGCCCTGTTGCTATGTCTGGCTACCTTGTACTTGGACATGACAAACTGTTAGCCACCACACCACTGTGATGCGTGCCACCATCTGTGATTATGGTTTGACCCTCGCAGGGGGTGTTACAGTTCATCTGGGGCAGCACTCTGTGATGATTTAACATACATGGTGCATGTGCATCTGCCTGATTCCAGGTTAGCAATGCTGCATGTGCCTACGTGGATTCTGTGTGGGTTTGTGCACCATTTTAGTCCCTTCGTTCTACCTCCACATACATGTTATTGTGTGTGGTTCCTCTACAGATGTGCCGCTGTACATTGATTTACCTCCCCATCAATGCATGCATGCCCAAATCTCCGTATGACATAGCATTGTGCCACAGACATTGCACCATTACCTTAGCTGTGGTGCAGGGGGTGTCTCATATTTCTGCATTAGGTTGTGCATCCCCTGTTCATTGGCATATCTGTGATGCTTTTGTATCCATAACACCCATTGCAGCAGGCCTTCTGCATTGTGCTACCTCTATGTCTGTAAGGTTCGGCTATGTTTGTTTTTTGGCAACATATGCATCTCCTACCTGTTTACATGTCCTCATTTTGCCTTGTGTAACTATTATTGCTCCCATTTGGTCATTAAAGGTGTTTCTGTACATGCGTAACTGATGTCTGCTGATTCTCACGTACATCACAGACTTTTGACTGGCCATCTACACTGTTGTAGGACCCATTGATACCCACACATATGCTCTACACAGTAGAGGGCTGCTGCTGGGACATTGGGACATGGCATTTTATTACTGTTTCTGCTTTTGCCTGTGTGCTGCAGATCTACATTACTGTATGGCAGCGTGGCATTACATCTAGGTATCCTCCGTTCCAACCTTATCGCCTTCTGCTTATGTGGCCAGCTTGGTGCACCAGCCTGGACCGTGCCCCCTGTTAGTTGTGTGTTCCTTTGCTATTCCCATGATGATGCAAACAGCGCACGTCGGTGCCATCTGGTTCACTCACATCACTGTGTCGCCTGTCGACCTTTCAGGTCATTGCCCAATGTGTGTGTTCTATCATACACAGCATGTATGTAGTGTATTGGACGTTCTGCTGCTGCATTCCTATGCACAGATGGTTTCACTGATGGCCACATACATATTCTATTTTAACACAGGTACATTCATCGTTCCCATGTGCCTGTACAGTTGGATGTCATCTGTCTTGGAGCATTGTGGCTTCTTGTAGGTGGGCATCTCTACTACTTGGGCACATGCATGCCCAGGCTCCAGCCTCTACATCCCGCCTGGGATGTGTGTGTCAGACATAGCTGGCATTGGTGTTCATTGGCACTGGTGCTGGTGGTGGCTGAGGGACTGCTTGGATATGCACCTGCCTCCTTGTCTACACATCATCCACTGCAGAGATGTTGATATGTTGGTGTGGTACTATGGTTCTCACACTGGTCTGCATACCTGGGGACATGGATTCAATTCCCCATGTAACATTTGTCAGGCCACATTCCCTGCATTGCTCTGACGGGGTCCAGTTAATCATTGTCACCGTTTGATGTACATTATGAGGGTTATGTCGCCATGTACACTGTTTTGCTTGATATCATGGCCAGGCTCTGACACCCATTACATATATCTGTGTGTAGGCTAGCAGACATCTAGCTGTATATGCTTCTCCTGGCTTGTGTGTCCTTTATTGCCAGGCATGTATGCCTTGGTGGACATTTCATGACTCCTGTGTGTTTGGACCTCCACATGTTGCACCCACTGTGTACATGTGCCCACCTTGCATCTCCTGGACATGATCTGTCCTGCTCCTCATCTGTGGATGGACCAGTGGCTTTTGTGTGACATTTTGTACAGACATTTGTCTCTGCTGCTGCATCACCACACTGACCATCCTGGACCACTGGCAGTTGCCTGTGTGCCAGCTGTCTGATGCCTTACATGGTGCTATGACTTTCCATACACACATGCCATTTAGTGGCACATATTAGCATTGTAGTTGCTGTGGTTGTTTGGCATAGTGGTTAGAGGCCTGCATTGGGCCACCATAGGTTGTGGGTTTGATCCTAGCATGTTCTTTTCCTCTTCTTTTCTTGTGTTCTGCTACCCTTTCCATGCAATGGCTGCAACTTCGTCACCTCTCCACACACCCTCCCTTCTCTTCGCTGTGCACCATGGTGTTCCCTCTATGCAGCCTGTCTTTCACATATTAACTGTTACATATGGTTCTTATCATTATGCTATCCAAGTGAGCAGTTGGCTTGGGGGGTTGGTATTGCTGTTGTGATGCTGTTGTTGGACACGTTGTTGTGTGGGTTTGATTCTCATGTGCTCCTTTTTTGTTCTGTTCCCTGTTTTGCCCTGGTCCACTGACCATGCACACGGCTGTCCCCTCTGCAGGCCCCTGCCACCCTTTCTATTTTGGATCTTCGCTCCTTGGCATGCTATGTTCAGGGCATTCCATTTCATGGTGTGTGTGCATATGTTTATCTGTGCCTCTTGTCCCACTTACAGACTGCGATATCAGCTGTGGACGTCTGCTCTGCATTTGTGTTGCATCATGGGTACTGGTGGGGATGCCCTATCCTGGAATACAACAGGTGTTTTGTGTGGCATCCTGCAGTGTTGTTTATTTATTTATTTATTTTATTTTTATTTATTACAGTTTCTTATATACCGCGCTATTTAGAATCAGCGCGGTTTACATCATAACAAAACGACCATTACGACAAACTGTCAGGTTTTACATTGAACAGGAGTACAAACTTGGATAACTGGGTTAACTATATACATAATCTATCTACACTGCAGTGTGCGGGCATTTCTAGAATGGGTTATTTCTTGGAGGGGTTATCTGGTTCAGTTGCTGTCTGGGAAATATTGGCGGAAAAGGTATGTTTTGAGAGCCTTTCTGAACTGATATAGATTGGTAATGGCTCTAATGTCGGGGGGTAGGGTGTTCCAGCATTTTGGTACATAAAAACTGAATGCCCTGTTTGTGGTGTTCGTGTTGGACTTTGTTGAAGCCTTTGGTATTGCTAGCAAGTTTACAGCTGATGTTCTTCTTGCTCTATTGGGGGGGACCATGTGGATTAGATTCGTGAGTGAGAGGGATGAGGTGCCTTTGATTGCCTTAAATGCTAATACAAGGGATTTGAAGGTGATTCTCCCGTGAATTGGTAGCCAGTGCAGCTGTTTGAGAATGGGAGTCACGTGGTCGTTTCTGGATGCACCGTAGAGGACCCTAGCTGCGGCATTCATGGCCAACTGTAAGGGGGTTAGTGTGGATTGGGGGAGACCTTGTAGGATGGCATTTGCAAAGTCAAAATGCGGCAGGATCAGCGCTTGATATATGGTACGGAAATCGTCTGGGTCCAGCAGGGAGCGTAGGTGTTTGAGGGAACGGATTTTGAAGTAGATGGCTTTGACTACGCTGCTTATGTGGCGTCTCATGTCTAGATGTTGGTCCAGGGTAACTCCCAAATATTTTATTGCATCTTTAGTTTGCAAATCAGCTTCCTTGACACTGTTGTACACAGACATTGTTGTACACAGACATTGCTGTGGAACTCAACATGGTGGTGTAACCTGCTGGTTTGTTCACCAACTTTCTGCCCACTAGTCATGGGTTTGATTTCTGTTTATCCCCATTTTTTATGCCTGTCCTTTGCAACTACTTGTCATTCCTTTGGACAGTCATATCTCTGCGGATCTGTGCTGCCAGCCCATAGTACCCTCACCACAGTTGCCAACAATCCTTATAAGGTGTTATAGGGCTCCTTATTCGACACGTTATAAGTCACGCTACCAGGCACCTTATTAGGCACAGTACATGACACGTTATTAGGCACAGTACAGGGCACGTTATAAGGCACGTTACAAGGTACCTTATTAGGCACAGTACAAGGCACGTTAGGCATGTACCTTGTATTGTGCCTAATAAGGTGCCTTGTAATGTGCCTTATAACGTGCTGTTCCTTATAACGCGCCTTATAATGCGCGTTACCTGACATGCTTTCCATACTGATGCCCCGCCCACGCCTTTATATGGGCATCTGTACCTTTACCATGGAAATGAATGCAAATGACATTACCGCAGTTTAGTAAACATGCCCCATAGTCTATTTATGTCATTTGAACAAAGACAAGATATGAAATAAAACCAAGATGTGAATTAGAAACAAACACATAAAAACCATTGAAAAACAAAAGGTATTATATGAACCATATGCATAAATAAATAACCTTAAAAAATAAAAAATAAAAAGTTAAAAAATTAAAAATTCTTCTCAAAAGTGAAAACCAAAAATGAAAAAAGACAAAAAACAAAAAGTAAAAATTAAAAACTAAATTCATAAACATGGAACACTTAGTAACATACAGGAAATCAAAGGAAAACAGAAAAATCTCTTTCCAAATTTAACCCGTGTGGAGTTAATGTGTTAAGAGAAAAAATGTAGCGTTGTTCCAATCGCAGGATAGTTTTATCGATATCTCCCCCCTCCAATTGTGTTTTACCTTCTTGATGACACGAAATTTTAAATCTGATATCTTGTGTTCCTTGTCTACCTAGTGTTGAACCAAGGGTTTATCTACTAATTTCCTCCTAATGCAACTCATGTTCCATGATACGTACCCAAGTGCTCCGTATTGTGTTGTCCACATACAGCAGGTTGCATGGGCATAAGATAACATAAATAACATATGATGTGTCTCAGTTCGAAAAATCATCAATATAATTTTTTTTCTGTGTAATCGGATGATTAAAGGCTTACGTACAGGCAATACATTTGTGCAGACAGAACAATGACCACACTGGTATTGTCCCTTATGGACAGCATTTTCCTTTCAGTAAAAGCTGAAGGCACTAAAAGATTACAGAGGTTCACATTCCGTTAATGAGCTACCATGAGTGAAATGTCCAAAAAACATGGAATAGCCTGTATTAAATGCCATTCTTTCTTAAGAATCGTTATGATACGATGGGACTGCACCTCTCCTGTTTCCAAGAATCTATTGAAAACATCCTTTAATGACCCTGCAAGAACCTCTTTGAGCTCTTTCAGTATCCTGGGATGTATCCCATCCGGTCCCATGGCCTTGTCCACATTCAGTTTTGCAAGTTGTTCTAACAAATCATCTTCTGTGAATGAGGTGTTAGAACAACTACTTCTTTCCCATTTTTATATTTGGGAGTCACAGGTGGTCCTTCTCCAGGACTTTCTTTAGTAAAAACAGAGCAAAAGTATTTGTTTAGCAATTTCGCTTTTTCAATGTCACTTTCCATGAGTCCGTTTGCAGCACTTCTGAGTCCTGCAATTCCATCTCTGATCTTCTTCCTTTCCCGAATATACCTGAAGAAGGTTTTGTCACCACACTTCACGTCTTTAGCCACCTTTTCTTCTGCCTTTGATTTTGCTATCCTTATTTCTCTCTTTGTCTCTTTGAGTTTGATCCTGTATTCATTTCTGTGTTCCTCTGTTTGCGAGCTTTTGAATTTTGCGAAAGCTGTGTTTTTTGCCTTTATTTGAGCCGTCACTTCTTTGGAAAACCAAATAAGTAAGTTTCCTTCTCCTTTTGTTTTTGTTTACTTTTGTTACATATTTATCTGTTGCCCCTTTTATTGTCACCTTTAGTTTAGCCCATTGCAATTCCACTTCCCTTATCTCCTTCCACCCTGTCAGCTCCTCCTTTAGGTACTCGGCCATTTTATTGAAGTCAGTGTTTTTGAAGTTTAGGACTTTGAGCTTGCTATGTTTGGCCTGTACCATGGCGTTTATCTCATACCACACCGTGTGATGATCACTGCTGCTCACAGGAGCACTCACGCAGACATTCGACACGCTATCACCATTGGTAAGCACTAAATCCAGTGTTGAGCTTTCCCTGGTTGGTTCCATCACCATTTATCTAAGTAACGAATCTTGGCGAGCATCCACGATTTTTTTTTGCTTCTTTCCAGATTTGCAGGAGTAATCTGATCCACATCAGGTAGATTAAAGTCACCCAATATGATCGCTTCCCCCTTTGTGGCTATCTTGGCAATATCTATAATCAATTTGTTATCTATCTCTTCAATTTGTGTCGGAGGTCTGTAGACTACAGCAGTATGGATGACAGTGCCATCTCTTCTTTCCAACACAATCCAGAGCGCTTCTTCTTTTCCCCATGCCCCCTGCATTTCAGTAGCTTTAATATTGCTTTTGACATACAAGGCTACTCCTCCTCCTCTTCCGTTTTCTCTGTCTCTTCTGAATAGATTATAGCCAGGCATGACTATACCCCAATCATGCGATTCGTTTAGCCATGTTTCTGTAATGGCCACAATGTCCAAATCCATTTCCAGCATTAGGGCTTCTAGGTCTGGAACTTTGTTGGCTAAGCTTCGATTATTTGTGCTCATTGCTTTCCAGCATTTAACTCGCTTGCGTGTATTTAGCATTGATTTTGTTCTGCCTACATCTTCCCACTTGTTTTTGATGTGTGGTTTAAATGTGTAGCTGTTTCTGATTTTAATCTGCTTTTGCAGGGGGTGACATCCAGAGCTTGACCCCCTTGTTCTAGTTGAAATGCATATCCACATATTGCTTGTATTTTTCACTTAGGATTATTTTCCCTGCGACAGAGAGATGTAGTCCATCAGCACAGTATAGTCTCTTGTTGTTCCATCTGTTACCCCAGTCACCAATAAATCTGAATCCTTGTTTGCACCAGGTCTGGAGCCATGTATTAAAGCTGTTGATGCAATGCAGCCTTTTTGCCCCCTTACCAGGCACAGGTAGAACCTCTGAGAATGCAACAGTGTTAACAATGGGCTTGAGTTTCTCTCCCAGAGATTGGAAGTTCTTTTGGACTGTGGAGGTACTGTTTCTAGCCAGGTCATTTGTGCCCAAGTGGATAACCACATCAAGTTTGGAGTGTTCACTTTCTGCACTAAGTATTTCAACAACGTGGTTTGTATTCTTGCTGGCTGAAGAGCCTGGGAGGCACATGACTATCTTCTCTCCTTTGAACTGTGTTCCCAAGTTGGTGCCACTGATGATGGAATCATCAAGTAGTAGTAGTTTGCTGTATGGTGAGGTTTTCTTCATATTTGGTCCTTTAGCAGGAGATTGGGCATTGTCTGTCTCAATTAAGGGTCCTTCAGTTTCTTTGGATTGGGCATCCTCATTCGCTGTCTCATTTAAGGGCTCTTCAGTTTCTTTGGATTGGGCATCCTCATTCACCAAGGCAGAGAAGGCATTGTGCAGGGATATCTCCTGATGCATAGGATGCCTCTGTGTCACAGGTCACAATCTCCCAGAACCCACTGTGATCCATTTGTTCCTGGGGTGTTTCATTCTCTGTGGGAGTGGTGGTGGACTTTGTTCAGTTTGTATCTTAGAAGAGGTGCACTTCATTGCAGCCAGTTCCTCCCTCAGTTCCTCATCCTCATTCGCCAAGGCAGAGAAGGCATTATGCAGGGATATCTCCTGATGCATAGCAGGTCTGTGAGTTACAGGTCGCAATCTACCAGAACCCACTGTGATTCCCTTGTCCCTGGGATGTTTGATGCTTTGTGGGAGCGGTGGTGGACATTGTTCCTTACACCTGGCTAGTGGCCACACCTACGGGTCTCTGAGGCTGGCTGCAGGAGCGGTGGATATTTCACAAAGCTAAGACTCTAATTTTCTTTCTTATCTCTGATGCTTTCTAGTTACCAATATAGAGTCTAACTGTTTGTTTTGTGAGAATTGTTAATATAAAGTTTAACTGTGGTTATAAATTAAGCTTGGGGATAATCTGACTGACTGTCTCCTTATCTGGGTAGCCTTGGAGCAGATATCTGTGGGTGCCCCCAGTTCAGGAACAGTCTACTGGCCAGAGACACTTAGGTGCCCCTTGGGGTACCTGCTGGGTAATGTCCTCTGGATGGGACATTGTGGGACACAGACTCATGGGCATGTTTGACCCTGGTCAGTTGCTGTCTTGCTGATTTCCATTTTCTGCATTCCTATGTGCCACCTCGGCAACCGCCTAGTCCACCCTGTGCCCCAGTAGCCCCCACTGCATGTCCCGCCTGCAGCCCCCATGCCCCATTTGCGCCATCACCATAGTGGCCTTTCATACCTGGGCACTATGTAGTTGCTGCAAATGGAGCACTACTATCACCTTTCTTGGGCTCCCTGCCTCTGCTGGACATTGCTGACACTTAAATGGTTTCTCTCTCCTGCAAATGTGCATCTAATGGCAGGTTTTCAGTTGCGTTTATAAGAAAACCCATATATAAAATCTTTCAGCCCTTCATTTCCCCGCGTTAGTGTGGAAGGGGCATCTCCCCGCCCACTCCCCACCCATTGACCTCTTCTTTCCGCCCTCTCTCCACATGGCAGGGAACGTTAAGGCTCGTTATGTAACGTTAACGCGCCTTAATGTTACATAACGCGCCTTAACGTAGCCGCTGCTACGTTAACGCAGTTTAGTAAACATGCCCCTATATCTGCTGTTTTCTAATACTGCTAATACTTCTCTTGTGTTCTCAGAGTTGTGGGAAATGTAAGGTCATAACATAGGCGTTTACCTTGTGGGATTTTTCTCTTTTTCTGATGGCTGCAACATCACTTTCCAGTAGTCAGAGAAGTCCCTGAGGCAATAAGGTGACTGGAGGCAGAGAGTTATCAGCAGTTCATGTTTAAGTCCAGTAGGAAAGGTTTCCACAGGTTGGCCGCTTGGCATGGAAGTGGATTTTTGAGTGTCTCCTGCTATCTAAAGGTGATCACCTATTGCTCAGCAAGTGAACGTATTAGTGAACTTGGATGTTTTTTATATATGGGTTTTCTTATAAAAATTAAGGAGGTTATTTTAGAAGCCTTATTCACAATTTCCATGTGTAAAATCAGGCATTTAAACTCAGAAATGGCATTGACATGTAAATGGTGATTTTAGAAAGGGCTGAATTTACACATGGATGTCCTTACTATGTAGAAATTACAAGGGGGCATGTTGAGGGCATGGTTAGAGAGTGACCTCGGTGGGTCAAAAATGTGCTTGTGTATTCCCCATTTCATATAAGGGGCACACGTGCATGACTGCAGTTATCCATGTCGGGATGTACAGCTGCTCCATGACACGTACAGGTTTTTAAAAAATGCTCATTTTGGTCAGCCCCTTACAGGAGGGATTAATGGGGTTATCCTCCTTAATCCCTATTGTTTATTTCCCCCTCAAAATTGGAATTAAAGATAATGGCAGCATCTGTAGATAAGTGGTGGCATTTATATGTGTAGGTGTGGTAGTGTGGTGTGTGATGGGAAGGGGTTTTCTGTTAAAACACCAGACAGCAGTTCAGGGAAAACAAAAAGTGTTTTTATATAGACTCAGTTTGTTAAACATTCACAAAGCTGGTCTCTCAGCCCTTCCTCCAGCCCAGTTAAAGTTTGTTCCTTGCCCAGTTAAAGTTCCTACCTTTGGATGGCTTGCCTTGAAAGAACTCCTTAGTAGCAAAAAGACCTCTGTCTATCCCACATATAATATCCACAAACAAAAGAGATAAACATCTTGTGCTCCAGCATTCCTATTTTTGTTGGAGATATTACCTTGAATAGAACCATCCACTCTCATAGTAATTACTCCTTTTATTCATTTTTAAGAAGGGGAACACCCTGAGCATTAAAATTCCACTGATAATACCACAATTATCCTGAAATTTAGTAGTATTAAATCACTTATCTTCATGTACTTTTACACGACCAGTCCTCCGGGAGTAATTTTAAAGCCCGGTGTCATCCCACCATTAAATCATCTTTCATTCACCGCTGGTCGAAGGAACTGATATCCAAATTCATTGTTGTACACCACATCGTGTTTCAAGCCATGACTCTCTAGGCCCTTGAAAGAACTCCTGACTCTAGGGGCCTCTCTCCCTCCTACTGCCTTTATTTCTATGTATTGTGTTCTATCCAGAAGCTTCTTGATCTGTCTTCCATCCAGGTCTTGACTACGCCAACTCTCTTTTCTTCGGTCTCCTTCAGCATCAGATTCACCACCTCCAGCTAATCCAGAACACCTCTATCAAACTCTTGCATGGTGCCTGTATGTTTGATCATGTCACCCCCTTTCTATTACTGAACATTGGTTCCCAGTGGTTTTCCGTATAAAATTCAGACTTCTAATATTGATATTCTACGTTCTTCACTCCGACAACCCTGCATTTTCGTCATCGCTTTTGACACCGCCCCCCCCCCCCCCTCAGTGCACTGCTTCACAACATCTTGAGGTTCCTAGTTTTTGTCTTATCTGTTCTTCGATGACATGTTCCTCTTCTTTCCAGGTAACTGCCCCCAAATTATGGCATTCTCCTCCCTCTGTCCTTTGTTGCCAACTTTCCTTTACCTGTTTTAAGTCCCAATTGAAAGCCCATTTCTTTGTCCTTGACTTCCCTTCAGCAACATCCCCCTAACCCTCTGTTCTTCACAGTCGCGCCTTTCTTACTCCTTGCCTGATCACCTCAGGAGCAGTGTCAATCATTGGTATGACTTTGTCCTCTCCCTCCCCCCTCCCTTTTGTGTCTTTAGATTAATATGATACTCATTCCTACTTTGCAACCAGAGCCTTCCTTCCCTTCCCTTGTCCATCATCTTCTTGTCTACCCTTGTTTAGTTTTCTTCCTATTCTTATTTTCTTAATTTTATTGTTGTTTTACTTTGTTTACTGCCTAGTTCCCTTGGTTATAGACAGTATATAAAATAAAATCAAACTGTATTTGTAGGGCTATATGTGTGTTTTGTGTGCATGCCTCCATTTTCTCTCAAGTCCTAGGAGTTAAAAGACTGGAAATAGTTAAAAGCTTTTTGGAAGAGTTCATTCAGGATTGAAGTATAGACAAGCATTCTGGCTTCATAACGCTCTTGTATTCTGACATTAAAAGGTGAATAAGCTCAATATGGTTCCTCCACTGCCTACTACAGATATGCATAGCATCACAGAAAGGGAAAATGAAGGTCAAGTACAATATATCAAGATGAGATTATTAATACATTGTACTATTCAGAGTGTGTTGATCTAAAATTACACATAAAGGGGGTTTCTATCTACTAAATTATGAAGAGAAGTCTTTAGCACAAGTGGGTAGAGCACTGTACATATACACATAAGAGAAAATCTTTGTCTTACAGAACTTACAAACTTTTCAAGAAATAAGAGATTAGGGAATAATTAAAAACAACACGGGTGTAAACAGGAGAATAAAAAGTTAGGATTTAAAAGCAGCCTCATAAAGGTGGGTTTTGAGCCTCTTTTTTAAAAGGATCATAGAGGAAGCATGACTTATTGACTCAAGCAGTCAATCCTAGGTATACAGAGCAGCAGGATGGAAGGAATGAGATCTGGAGCTGGTGGTGGGGAGAAGAGCACAGATAAGGGTGACTTGATGAGCGGAGTTCATAAGGAAGGGTATAGGAAGAAATAATAGAAGAGATGTAATGATGAGCTACAGAATGAATGCCCTTGTAAGTCAGTAAAAGCAGCTTCAACCATATGTGGAGATGCCTAGGGAGTCAGAGAAGTGACTTGAGAAGAGGGGTTATGTGATTGTAGTGACACTGGCAGAGCAGAAGTCATGCAGCAGAATTTTAGAATAGATTGAAGGGAAGAGATAGAATTCAGTGAGAGGATGAGAGGGTGGATAAGGGTTTGGGTTGTGTGTTCAGAAAAGGAGGGATGGATTTTGGTGATGTTAGAGAAATATATTGCAGATTAGGCAATCTGTTGGACATGTGCAGAGAGAGGCGTTAGAGATAACAGTCGTATCCAAAGCAATAAAGAAAGGGACAATGAGTGAGGTGGGTTTAGACGTAAAAACAAGAAAAACTCTCTAGGTCATATTAAGTTTCAGGTGGCACTAAGGTATTCAGGCAGCAATTTAAGATGAGCAGATGGAGATTTGTGCCTGGAGTCCTGGTGAAATTTCTGGTGTAGAGAGGTAGATCTGGGAGTCAGAGGGGTAAAGATGGTAGGTACTGAAAGACATGGAAAGAGATTAGAGAACCAATGGAACAAGTATAGAGAAGAGGTCCAAAGAGTCCAGAGCTACACTGTGGGACATCAGTGGAAGAGGATCCACCAGGGCATACACTAAAAGTGCAATGGGAAAAATAGGAAGACAAGCAAGACAAAACAAAATCCAAGTGAGGACAGAGTATCAAGGAGTAGGTGGTGATCAACAGTGTCAGAAGTAGTGAAAAGGTCAAAAAGGAAGAGGATTTACTTAAATCCCTTGGATTTGCCCAGGAGCAGATCACTGGAGACTTTTTGGCAAGGGCTGTTTCTGTAACATAGTAATGTAGTAAATGTTGGCAGATAAAGACCAGCATGGCCTATCTAATGTGCCAAGCAAAGTATTTAGGTTTCAAGTGCCACTCCATGTAGGTTATCCCTGCATTACGCTTTTTATTTACTTCACTTTGGTGGTACTGTAACTTCCACTTTGTAGTAGCTATCTATGCTATGCTTTTCTGAAGTGTGAAAGTCATTTAAGTTTTGTTTTGAGCAGACATGCTCCTCTGTGCTTCTCCCATGCCATTTTGATTTCGCTCCTCTGCACCAACGAAAACTAAAAACAGTACTCCAAGTGAATCCTCAACAATGACCTGTATAGGGGCATTATCACCTCCTCCTTTCAACTGGTCATGCCTCTCTCTATGCAGCCTAGTATCTTTCTGGCTTTAATCACTCCCTTGTCACATTCTTTCAGAACCTTGAAGTCGTCACACTATCACCACAAGGACTCTCTCCTGGCCTCAGGTACAAACTTACAAGCCGATGCAGAAAGCTAGCGTGGGCTTTACAAGCCCATAATGCCATATTTAAGCACACTTTATGATTCTTTAAATGCAGAAAACAGACGTAAACACCAATGGAAAAACTAGCGCCCAATTAACGCCATGCGTATTTAAATCTATTTAATGTATTTAAATTATTAGAATGCATTTTAATCAGCTGGTCTATTATGCAAATAATGGCTATGCCTGATGCAGAGACAGGCATAGAGGATTTTGCAACCAGCCATAGCGCCAAAATTTTTACTGCATGGTCTGAGTAGATGTAAATCTCTAATGCGGGTCCCCGATGCACCAGGTGCTTTCCCAAAACCTAGATCATCTTCTCCTCAGATGATCAGGCATCGAAAAAAAAGCCCTCTTCTGCGTCTCTTTGGCAATATCAGGAAACATGGAAATTTATAATGTAGATGAGACACATGTCCCACGACCGGAGTCCTCAAGAAACTCAGACACATTTAAAACTTCTATATTGAAATCTTCTCCTGAAGCCACTGGTTCTTTCTTTCCTTGTGGAAGATAGTAAACCTTTGTCAAAGGTGGAATTAAATCTGGAGGCACTTTCAATACCTCGTACAAGTATCTCTTAGACATATCTAGGGCCGTGACACCCCTCATCTTGGGAAAATTCAGAATCCTCAGGTTCACAGCCCTAACTGCATTTTCCAGAACCTCCATTTTATACCAGAGAGCCACATTATCCTTAAGCAAAGATGAAGTTACCAATGACTTCCATGATCTTCTACTTACAATTTAAGATATTCAAAGTTAGACACAACGGAATGGATTCGGGCCGAGTTTTCCTGGATCCTGGAGGAAAGAGCCATGGTCTGTCTATTCACTGCATCCGAAAGAGAAATAATTGCCTCCCAAATTACCTCCAAAGTGAAGACTTTGGGTCTAAGAAGAAAAACAGGTGCAGGAGTGGAGGTCAACGAAGTAGAAGACTGAGGGGAAATACCTTCACCATTCAAACGACTGACTGTCAGAGCTTCTGCCTGTCGCGGTGATCCTGAAACTTCCCCGGAGACCCCGGGGGACAACTGAGCCAAGACCCTAACACTCTCCCCCTGATTGGCATCTTCCCTCCCCTCTGACAAGGGAGGAAGCGCTGAAACTGCAGGGGTCAGGCTCAGAGCAGCAGGGCACTGCAGCGGCGTTCTGTCCACAGGAGACAGTGAGATCTCAAGTTCCGAGAGCAGCGAAGAACTCTCCTCCATCATCACAGCTAAGCCAGAGTGAATCTCCTGTATCTGTGCCTGGGTAAGCATGACAAAACAATCCATCAGACCGCTGATTGGAGACTGGGGCTCCGAAGGGAAAACCCTCGGCTTCCCTTTTACGCTTAGGCATTTGGCAAGAAAGCAAACTCAGCGGCCATCTTGACTTCTCTCTCTCCCCCTCTGAACCAGTCATAACCAGCAGCAGCCACCTAGCCACCACAGTATTTTGATGGCATCGAGGATGATAGTGGCTTCGGGAAAAGCCCCCAATGTTATCCAAACACTATCAGCGACTGGTGCCCTGACAGAAAGTAATCAACTGGTGATATAGCAGCCCCTGTACCCCCCACACCCATCCCCAAGTAAAATAAAATAAAGTGAAAATTATCTGGTGGTATAGCAGGATACACCGGTTGGGGTTAGACTGCCATATAAGGCACAGTCTACCTTATATGGCAGTCTGACCTCACCCGGTGCATCCCAGGATGCACCGCGTGGGGCCAGGCATTGTCATTTTACAAGATGGCAGACCAGAGCGGGAGCGTGTAGGCAGCACTCCCTCCTATTTTAAGACACTAGGGGACGGGGTTAGATTTAGGGGCCGCTAGACCACCAGGTAATTTTTATTTTATTTCACTTGGGCTTTATTTTATTTTACTTGGGAATGATTTTACTTTTACTTTGGGTTGGGGGTGAGGGGTTCAAGGGTTGCTAGAACATCAGGATTTTACTTTTATTTTATTTTACTTGGGGATAGGGGTGTGGGGTACAGGTGAATACGTTCTGTTGGGGCACCAGCCCCCGGCAGTGTTTTTATGAAATCAGGGGCTTTTCCCGATGCCGCGATTGTCCCTGATGCTATCAAAATACTGTTGGGGCTGATATGCAAATTAGAAACACGGTGCCCAGAGAGCAAGGGGTATGTTTACTAAACAGCGGTAAGGGACCAGTCTTTTCTGTGCAGCAACGGCAGTTATAAGGAATTACTGTGTGATAAGTGTGCTGTGCGTGTCAGAAGCATTCTGGCATTAAGGGGTGGTAGTGGACACTTACCGTGTGGAAATGGGACATTAAGGAGTGGTAATGGACACTTACCATGTGGTAACAGGACATTAAGGGGTGGTAGTGGACACTTACCGTGTGGTAATGGGACATGCTGCTGGAAGGTGTCAGGCATTCACCGAAATGCAGGAAAGACACTGAAACTCTTAAAGGGGGGCATTGGAGAAGGTATGGATGCAAGCACAATTGGTAGCTGATGGAGTTGACTCACCTGATTTATTTATTTATTTATATTCTCTTATATACTGTGCTATTCTGCATCAGTGTGGTTTACATTGAACAAACTGAAATTCCATTGAACAGGGCATTATAACTTGGAGATAACTATTTTACAGAGAACATGGGCTATGGAGGGTTAAGTGGCTTGCCCAAGACCACAAGGAGCACCTGTGGGACTAGAAATCCCAGTTCTTCTGGCCCAAGGTGGCTGTCCTCTTGTGGGATTTGAACCCCCAACCTTCCGGCCTGAAGTACCTTGTTCCAACCACTAGGCCACTCCTCCACTCCTCCACTGATGCCTGGCAATGTGGCCTATGCTGTTGACTAGGTGAGATAAGCGGCTGCCTAGTGATGATGGTCAGTGTGGGAGATGGCTGTGTCAAGGGTGGGTGGTGGTGGCAGTGGTGTCAGCGGAGGGGATGCAGCAGCGGGGGGCGCTGTGACAGGTGTGCAGTTCTAGATGCTTTTGAAAGCATACACCATGCTGTAAGCTACATTATAGTGTCTGTGAGGTGTGGACATGTATCCAGATGTACTGTCAGTGTGTAGCATGCCATAGGCCAGGACAGTGTCTGTGTGGAGACAGCATGTTCCTGATGTGGACAGCAAAGTGAGGATTGTCCATGAGTGCTCATATGGAGCAGTCACAAGAGAGGTGTGCATGATATGGCTAACTGCTGCAAATGACCCCTGATGGCCATGGTGGGGAAGTTTACTGCCAGTAAGCTGCCCCACCATGAATCACCCTGACAGTCAAATGGTGGGTTCAGGGCTGTGCCATGGATTTTCCATGCAGAGAGTGCAATATGTGTGGTGAATGGATGTATGGCATTATACAGGCCAAAGGCATTGGTTGTGTGAACCAAAAGTAGCAGTGCCATGGGCTACATGAAACACCATTTGTGACAGAGCTTAAAGATTCCAAATTACCCCTGCCTACCGACAGCCAGATTAATATGAATAAAATACAGTCTCTAAAATACTTTTATGCAAATGCTAGAAGTTTAAAAAATAAGATGGGAGAGTTAGAATATATATATAGCACTAAATGAGAGGTTAGATTTGATTGGTATCTCAGAGACATGGTGAAAGGACGACAACCAGTGGGACACTATGATACCTGGGTCCAAACTATATCATAATGATAGAGCTGATCAAATTGGTGGAGGGGTTGCGCTCTATGTTAGAAAGGACATTGAGTCACAAAGGATTAAAGTTTTTCAGGAAACAAAATTGAAATTCCATGTAAAAAAAGGGGAAAGCGATGGTAGTGGGGGTATACTATCGACCGCCTGGGCATAATGAACAAATGGATGATGAAATGTTCAAAGAAATCAGGGAAGCTAACAAAAGTTACAGCACAGTAATAATAATGGGTGATTTGAATTACCCAGGTATTGACTAGGTCAGTGTCACGGCAGGACATGCTAGGGAGATAAAGTTTCTAGATGAAGTAAATGACTGCATCTTAGAGCAGCTGGTTCATGAACTGACCAGAGGGATGCCATTTTGGACCTAGTCCTTAGTGGAACACCAGATCTGGTGCAACTTGTCAATAGTGATGGCATGGCATGATCGCATTTGATTTAATTAATGGAGGAGGGATGGTAAGGAAATCCATAGTACTATCTTTTAACTTTCGAAAGGGAGACTATGATAAAATGAGGAAAATAGTTAAGAAAAAAACTAAAAGGAGCAGTTACAAAGGTTAAAGACTTACTTGGGTGTTGTTTAAAAATATGAACTTGGAAGCCCAGAGCAGCTGTATTCCATGCTTTAAGAAAAGGGGAAAGAAGTCCAAAACACTTCCAGCAAGGTTTAAAGGTTTAAAGTAATAATATCGGATTGCTCACCATAGCTGTTGCCAAACCCGGAAGTGACGCAATCGTGCTCCCGCGATCGCGGACACCCCAGGTACCCGGATATTGCTCCACTCATTTAAAGACGCTGTCTGCGGCGGTCCGCGCCGTGGCGGCGCACGCCCAAGGAGCAGGTCCTGCTCCTTGGACGAGCTCCTTAGGGCGAGCGCTCAGGTAGCCCCCCCCTTTTTGATATCTTCACTCGGTTGGCCGCTTTTCAACTTGCATTTCCTTCGGAGCTACTGCAACAGGTTAGTTCTAAATTTCCACTCTACCACTCCTCAGCTTTGGGTTCGGTTTCTGTGTTTCTTTTTCTGTTTTATGCTTTATGCTGCCCAGAATATGACTACCATTCCGGTTCTTTGGGGTCTCCGCCCTTTGGCCCCGCCGTTAGCTCCCTCAGGTTCTTTAACACGTTGCCCTTCCAATTTGCTTCGTTGTGCCCCCTGTCCTTCTCGTTCCACACACCAACTTTCTCCTGGTTTATTATCGGGGACTCCCATAAAACTACTTAATCTAGCCTTATTAAACTGCCGGTCACTCCGGTCGAAGTCCCTCCTCATCCAGGATCTTGTGTCCTCTAATTCTGTCGATCTCTGTTTTCTTACAGAGACCTGGTTGAGGGAGGGTGACAGCCCAATCCTCTCCAGCTCTCTTCCTCCTGGGTTTACTGCAATTTCCACTCCCAGGGTGGGGAGAAATGGAGGTGGGTTGGCTGTTCTTCATCGTGCATCCATTGGTCTTGAGGAAGTGTCCTCTCCCTTTATTCTGTACTCAGAGTCCCTTCTTCTTTGTCTTCACTCTTCTCCTCCCCTATATTTTCTTCTTCTCTATCTCCCCCCTTCCTTGACAACCACCCGTTGGGATGCAGCTCTTCAAACCATCTCTGACATTTCTGTTCAATTTTCTAACCTTATTATATTAGGCGATTTTAATGTTCATATAGACCACCCTGGTAGACAGAAGGATCGTAGCTTTCTGGACTTAATACAAGATTTTCCCTTGCAGCAACACGTACTGGGCCCCACCCATATAGCCGGCCATACATTAGATCTCATTCTCTCCCCCAACACATTGCTACCAATAATCTCCTCTGCTACTACAGTTCATGTTCCCTGGTCGGATCATTTTTGTATCTTTTTCTCCGTCTCTTTCCCCTCCTTGGAGTCTGCAGATACTATCTCACCCTCTTCTTCAGTTTTCTCTCGCCGTCGTATCACCCCTGATACCCTTAGGGCTTTTCCTCCTGCCTCCTCTATCTTTCCATCTAACTTTGCTACCCTTCCCTCTGATGACCAAGCTGCCCTCTGGAATTCTCTTCTATTGACTACTCTAGATGACCTGGCCCCATTTCAGACAACTTCATCTAGGCTTAGACCCCCTCACTCCCCATGGTACACTCCTGCTCTCCGCCTCCAGCGTGCACAACTCCGACACGTACAACGACAGTGGGCTCGTCACCCCTCTTCTGAGTTGCGCCTTCACTTCCAGCAGCTTTTCTCTGCTTACCGCCAGGCGATACAAGTGGCTAAGCGGGATTTTCATGAAACCGAAATCACCACTGCAGCAAATTCATCTAGGCAGCTTTATACCATCTTGCGTAGACTCTCTGATGTTCGCTCTGTCCAGCAGCGTCTGGCCATGGCCCCAAATCCTCAGTCTCTTGCTACGTTTTTCTCTGAAAAAATTCTTCATCTTCGCTCATCCTTCTCATATCCCTCCCCTCCCTCACCTCTATCCCCACTCCATCCTACCCTATCTCCTGCCCCATCTAACCTTGCCCTTGCTTCCTCCTGGTCCTCCTTTCACTCTGTTACTTCTGCTGAAGTTCTACAGGCTTTAGCAAAATCAAATAAAACTACTTGCAAACTAGACCCAATTCCTTCTTCCTGGCTGTCTGAATCCTCTTTGGAGCTCATTCCTACCATTACCACCATAATCAATACCAGTCTTTCTACGGGCTCTTTCCCTTCATCATGGAAATCTGCTATTGTTCGGCCTCTTCTTAAACAGTCTTCTCTTGATCCCTCTGTTCTTTCTCACTGGCGTCCTGTCTCTAATCTTCCTTTCCTAGCTAAGCTCCTAGAGCGCCTTGTCTTTGCTCAACTTAATTCTTACACTGAATCCACCAATACCCTTCACCCTCGCCAGGCTGGTTTTCGTCACGGGCATAGCACAGAAACAGTTCTTTTGGCACTCCTCAATGAATTGCATGTCGCACACGATCGTGGTGATATTTCTCTTCTGGTGTCTCTTGATCTATCTGCAGCTTTTGATTTGATTGACCACCGCACTCTGCTCTCTCGTCTGTCGGATATGGGACTACAGGGCACGGTTTGGCAATGGTTCTGTTCGTTCCTGACAGCTCGTTCTTTTTCGGTTCACGTTGGTACTCAGTCTTCAGCTGCTTTTCCTCTCACTTGTGGTGTTCCACAAGGCTCTGTTCTCTCTCCTCTTCTGTTTAATATCTTTTTGGCCCCCTTAGCTTTAGAAATTCAACAGTTCCCTGTATCATTCTATATGTATGCGGATGATATTATCCTATTGTTCCATATCTCTCCCCTGTCATTGGATATCACCCAGTTAAACCTTTGTCTTTCTCGAATCTCTTCTTGGCTGTCCCAAAATTTCCTGCACCTGAATCCATCTAAATCCACAGCCATGTGGGTTTCACTGACTGGCTCTTGCCCTTCCTTGGCCCCTTTGATTGACTCTACTCCCCTCCCTCTTGTGTCATCCTTCCACTATCTTGGTATAATTCTCGACCCCACGCTGTCTTTTCACCAACATCTTACTTCCCTTATTCGTAAATCCTTTGCCACCCTCCGACAGATTAGGGCTGTCCGCTCCCTTCTTCCTGTCTCCTCCTTAGTCACCCTTGTCTTGGCCTTAGTTGTTAGTCGTTTGGATTATTGTAATGTCTTTCTCGCTAATCTTCCAAAGTATCAACTCTTACGCCTACAACGCATTCAAAATACTGCTGCCCGTCTTGTTACCTTTTCACGCCGTTTTGACCATATCACACCTATCCTTCTCCGATTACACTGGTTACCTCTTTGTTTCCGTTTTCATTATAAGTTTCTTATCCTCATCCATCGTGCTCTTCATACTAACACCCCCCTCTATCTGGCAGATCGAATCTCCCTTCACACTCCCTATCGGCAACTTCGTTCTCTTCATGCAAACTGTCTGTCCCTTCCTTCCCCGTCACAGGCACGCCTTGAACAGACCCGTCACGCTGCTTTTTTCTTTTTGGGTCCAGTACTATGGAATGCTTTACCGCCGTTTCTCCGTCTGGAACCCTCATACCCTCAATTTAAATCACTCTTAAAAACCCATCTATTTCAGCTAGCCTTCCATCTCTCTCCCGACGGTCCTCCCTGATGTTTTCGTAGTTCTCTGTCTCTCTGTCACTTTTGTCTATATGTTTTGTTTAGTCGTGTCTTTTGTCTAAACATGGTTTGGTTTGTCTTCCCTTTTTTTGGGCCTTTTTATTATGTTTGTTTTTTACAGAAAACCTTGTTAATTTATGTTTTAATTATGGGCCCTAAATTATTCTGTATTGTTTTGGTCCTTTTGTTATTTATTTGTTATGCCTTTACTCTCTATACTTGCTTTCCTATTTTACTTTGGCGTTCTTTTCTTGTTTGTGCACTTCAACCTTTCATTGTACACCGCTTTATGTCGTGACGAAAAGCGGTTTATCAAATTTTAAATAAAGATAAAAGATAAAGAGATCAGAGAGGCTGTTGTTGCCAAAAAAGCATCTTTCAGGAAATGGAAAAAAGAGTCAAATGACGAAAATTGGAAACAACAAAAGCACTGACAAGTTAGATGCAAGGCATTGATAAGGCAGGCAAAGAGAAAATTTGAGAAGAAGCTTGCTGTGGAAGCAAAAACGTGTAATAAAGATTTTTTCAAGTACATTTGTAGCAAAAACCTATGAGAGAGTCAGTTGGACCATTAGATAATAGAGAGGTAAAAGGGGCACTAAGAGGGGACAAGGCCATAGTGGAGAGACTGAATGAATTCTTTGCTTCTGTCTTTACTGAGGAAAATGTAGGGATGATACCCATGACTGAAGTGGTATTTAAAGGTGATACTGTGGAAGAATTGAAAGAAATATCGATACACCGGGAAGATGTATTACAACTATTTGATAAACTGAACAGTAGCAAATCACCTGGACCGGATGGTATACATGCAAGGGTGTTGAAAGAACTGAAATATGAGATTGCAGACTTGCTATTAGTAATCTGTGAACTATCATTAAAATCATCGGTAATACCTGAAGATTGGAGGATGGCCAATGTAACACTAATTTTTAAAAAGGGCTCCAGGGGTGATCCAGGAAACTACAGACCGGTGAGTCTGATGTCAGTACCGGGAAAAAATGATAGAAACTATCATAAAGAACAAACTAACTGAACATGTAGATGGTCATGGCTTAATGGGAGACAGCCAATATGGCTTTAGACAAAGAAAATCTTATCTTACTAATCTGTTATGTTTTTTGAAGGTGTGAATAAACAAGTAGACAAAGGTGAGTCGGTTGATATAGTGTATCTGGACTTTCAGAAAGCCTTTGACAAGGTCCCTCATCAGAGACTTTTGGCAAAACTAAAAAGTCATGGGATAGGAGGCAGTGTACTATTGTGGATCAGATGATCTCTGCTGGCTGTGCTGTAGGTGCATGTCACTGCTAGTGTTTAGCCAGTATCGTCTGCAGTGTGTTATGCTTTTTTCCTGCAAGCTGAGGGTGACGGTGACAGTGACAGCAGCAGCTCAGCCCTGTACTCTTCCCATTGGCACTAACCCTCCAATAACACTGCAGGTTAGTGGCCACTGTCAATATGATGCTGCCATGGACATCCACTGCAGTGGTGGTGTATAGGCTGGTATGGAGCTACTGTTATAGTCCTGTCAGGACCCCAGTGAGTAGGTCATGAATGACTGCTGCCTCAACCATTGAGGACTAACAATTAGCTACCACATGGGAAGAAAGACTGCCCTGCTGCCCTTCACTAGGCTGTGTCAGCCAAGCACAAACCAACTACAGTAGGTCTACTAGTCAGCATGCATGTAGTGTGAGCATGAGCACTCTGCTTTGGGATACTCAGCACTGACATACAGCCATTTACTCAGTGATTAGCACGCCAGACAGAGAACACATTCACATCAGAGGAGCCAGGTATTAAAATAGATCTATGTGGATACATAGCCGTGCCATGGTCAGTTTTTGGTCATAGTGAGAGTGCCATCTCAGCATGACATACAGTGGCCAGCCAGGCAATGCACGTGGCAGACAGGCACAATGGCATCTCAGCCAATGACCCTACCATCGTCGCAGACACATCCAGGCCAATCTTCACTGTTTCAGGTGATACCCACAATCCTCTGCCTCACCTTATTCACATTTTCCAAACAGACTGGGAAAAACTCAGACAATGTGAGCCAAAGTGCAGTGCAGAAAGCCACAGGACAAAGGGGAGCCATACACAAACACCCCCCCCCACACCCCCCCCCCCACACACACACTCATTGGCATACTGAGCAAATGTGTAGATGGTTGGCATTCCTGCTTGACACTGTTGTCTTAATGACAGCTCAAGGATTGATAATATCTGCTCTGGTTGAACATGCTATATTACCTTGTGCTATTAGCCTCCAACCGGCTGTGGATAGTGAAACCTGTCAGTGCTGCTGCTGGGTGTTTCCACCCTTGCTGGCCATCTCCTTAAAGATTGCACATGCTGGAGCTGTACTTACACTGTCAGTTAAACCTTGTCCACAGGAATATGCAATACAGAAACCCCAGCGGGAACCTGAACCTGTGATCCTCCACACATATACAAACCGACTGTGTGTGTTGCACCACAGGGTTGCCTTATGGGGATAACAGCTCCTGTTGCTGACATGCTTCCCTTCAGCTGACCTTTGGCAGATGGTACACATGACCAGGACAAGGCTTCTGTCTGCCTCAGGCTGGTGACACTTCCCACGCCACCACCAACACCCCACCATGCAGACATGCCCATGCACTGTCAGTGATGTTGGCCACAGTTCCAGCATGTTAAACATGCGGGTTTGGTGAGCATCTTGGGAAAAAGGTCCAGATGGGGGGGCAGGTGCACACATGGACAGCCATGCACCCCCCCCCACCAACTGCCCATGCAGGGGCCCTATCCCCGCCTGCCACTGATACGTCTCGGGGGAGGATGAAAGCCACTGTGTAGTATTTCCCCGGGCACTTGCATTTTCCAGTTACCTGGAGGGTACAGCATCTGGCACTATTGGCCTCTTCCCCACAGCTGGGTTCTGTGTCAGTGGTTGGGTGGGGGGGGGAGGTAGCCTAGATCTCTGCCTGGGTACCAGGACCCTTGGACAACCCCATGTAGCACATTGCCTTTCCGCAGCAGTTGCAGGACGGCTGGGATCATGACGAATATCACAGATGGTTCTGAGGATGGCAGAATACCCCTTTGTGGAGAGGCTAAAAAGGTTGGGGAAGAGATGGCTGAGGGGAGATATGATAGAGGTCTATAGATTATTCACCAGAGTGGAACAGGTAAACATAGATCGCTTTTTTATGCCATCAGACCATGGACTAGGGAACTTACAATGCGGCTACAGTGTAACCCATTTGGGTCTTCCAGGTGAAAATATTTTTTCAGTCAACACGTAATCAAGCTCTGCAGTCCATTACCGGAGGATGTGGTAAAAGCTGACAGTGTAGCTGGGTTTAAAAACGTTTGGGCAGGTTCCTGGGTAACGTTCCATAAACAATTTCTAAAGAGGACCCAGTCTATGCATTGCTTGCCCCGCTACAGTTCTTGGGGATCCTGTGTGTCTTTTGGGGAAACTGCTAGGTACTTGTGACCTAGATTGTGCACTGTTGGACACAGGATACTGGGCATGATGGACCTTTGTCTGACAGTTTGGCATATTTTGTAGTCTTATGTTCCTATGTGCCATCTAGGCAGCTGCCTTGTCCCCTCTGTGCACCAGCAGCCCCCTCTGCATGACCCATGTGCCACCTCCTTTGCCCCCATTTGCACCATCAACATAATGTTCTTTCATACTTCAGCACTATGCTGTTGTTGCTAATGGAGCACTGCTATCACTCTTTTGGGCTCCCATGTTTGTGCATCACATTGCAGACATAAAATAGGCTCTCTCCTCTCAAAAAACACCCTTTCCGCCAGGTTTTGAATTGTGTTAGGATTCCTGCCGTTAAGGTGCCTGCGTTCCCGCCCACTCCCTGCCCAAAAGCCTTGTTCCCGCCCACTCCCCGCCCATTGACTCCCACTCTCCACCCCGTGCAAGCCTTCTCTCCACCCCCAGGTACCGTTAGCGTGTGCTAAAATGGCTGACACTGTTAGTGCGTGCTAAGTGTGCACATGCACATTTAGCACATGCTAATGGCACACTTGCTCTTTACCGCGGTTTAGTAAACATACCCCCAAGTCAAACTAGCACAGACTTTTTATGAGGATATGTTTGGCTTGCTCTCCCAGTTTAACACTACTGTGGCTCATTTGCATGTGCACAGTTACCGCAGTGAGCATTTGTATACCCTATCCTTCCTGCATCTCATGTTAAAATGCATGCATTGTCAGGAACATAAAAATGTGATCCAGCGCAGGTCTAGCCCCAGCTTTCTGCATCGGCCCGTTAGAGTGTAAGCCCTCTGAGGACAGGGAAATACATATGTACCTGAGTGTAACCCACCTTGAACTACCATTAGAAAGGCATGAGCTGAATGAATAAATAAATCCTCTCACCCCTATCACATACTGCTTTTTTGGATTTCTGTATCCAAGTGTATCTCTTTGCACCTCATATTAAATCTTAGCTGCCAAGCACTAGACCATTCTTCTAATGCTTTTAGATCATTTCTCATGTTGTCAACTCCCTCTGTGGTATCCACTCTGCTGCAAATCTGCAATCTATTCCATCTAACCCTTCAGCAATGTCACTTACAAAGATGCTAAACCGAATCTGTCCCTTGAGGCACTCCAATACTCACCTTTTTCTTCCATATGAATTCTATTTGCCACTATTGTCTGTTGTCTGTCAACTAATCAGTTTCTAATCCAGATCACTACCTTGGATCCTAGTTTCAGGCTGCTCAGTTTATGCTTGAGCCTTCTATGAGGAACAGTATCTAAGAATGTAGAAGATGAAAGTCAGATTACAATGGATCAAGAATGGCCTGAAATGAAAAATGTTTAGACTGTGTTCATAAACAGCATATTCAAGAAGTCTGGATGCAAAAAGAGAAGGAGATGAGATGACAGTTGGAAGGGTATGTAGGATGCAATCAAGGGGTTTTTAGACATAGTGTCATCACAGCACAAGAACATAAGAACTGTCATATTGGGTCACACCAAAGGTCCATCAAGCTCATTATCCTGTTTCCAACAGTGGCCTACCAAGGTCACAAGTACCTGTCACATTCCCAAAAGGTATAAGACAGCAGAATTAGTGAATCCTCTGAGAATGAATTGGTAGGATAAATGAGTGGTGTCTTTCATCTTATTGTTTTAGTGACACAGCTTACACTTTTTAATAGCAAGAGCAAAAAAAACAAGGTCCCAATATACAAAAAAACCCCTCAGCTCCTAAATTTGTGCCCTATCTTCAGTCAAACTTAGCAGTCTAGGCTTCAGCTGAAAATTCATGCTAATTTAAGAACGTAAATGTTCTGCTTATAAATTTAGGCCTTTCATTTGCCTAGATTTATACACCTAATTTATGAGCTTTATGCTGAAGATCAGTGCTAATCTCCTAACTTTTTTCCCTGCCCTCAATCTGCCTCTTTTGCAACGAGGGCCACTGCAAGGTTGTTGGGCATCATAGGCAACCTTCAGCCTTTTGTGCCTCTCTCCCCACCAAGATTTGATAATTAAATTGAATAATCATGGTCATCCAAAAACCACTGCTCTAACCATTATGCTATTAGACGTCTTGGTTAGCTAGCCATCACATATCTCAACTATGCCAACTCTCTTTTCTCCAATCTCTCTCAGTATCAGATTCGCCACCTCCTGATAATCCAGACTACTGCCATCAAACTCTTGCACGGTGCCTGTAAGTTTGATCATGTCACTCCCCTTCTTTTCACTGACCATTGGCTCCCAGTGGTTTTCTGTATAAAATTCAAGCTTCTAATATTGACATACCACGTTCTTCACACCGACAACCCTGCATTTCTATCACAGTTCCTGACACCGTACACCTCCCAATACACAATACACCTCCCAGTACACCTTCCAATGCACTCTCCATCCCACCCCCTTCTTGAGGTTCCTAGCTTTTGTCTTGCTGCTCTTCTATTTCACATTTCTCTTCTTTCCAACTAGCCGCCCCCACTCTATGGAATTCTCTTCCCTCTGCCCCTTGTTGACAACTTTCCTTTACCTATTTTAAGTCCTATTTGAAAGCCCATTTCTTTGTCCTTGCCTTCCCTTAGGCAACATCCCCTGACCCTCTGTTCTTCCCAGTTGTGCCTTTCTTACTCCTCAACTGATCACCTCAGGAGCAGTGCCGGCCATTGGCATTTCTTTGTCCTCTCCCTCCCCCCCCCCCCTCCCTTTTGTGTCTTTAGTTTAATATGATACTCATTCCTACTTTGTAGCCTAGGCCCTCCTTATCTTTCCTTGTCTAGAGAATATGATTATTAGGTATACCTAATTTTTGTCTTCTCATGTGAAAGCACATTTTAGATAGTCCTGGAGATCAGATAATTCAATTCAATAATCATGGCCATCCGAAAACCACCCCTCCCACAACAATCCTGTAAAAATGTATAATTGGACTTTATACTTTTAGGGCCCGATATTTCATTGGGTGGTGCTTTGTGCCGTGTCAGCGCATAGCCTGCGTGCAGTCCGTCTAACCCAGATTTTCAATGCCGGGAGTCATATGCGGACCTGGCATTGAAAATCCAGTCATTGACACACAACCCGGAAGCTGCAGGAGTTAGCCAGGTAGCACTGACTTTCAATGCTACCCAGTTAGCTCCATCGTCTTAAAGATAGGCAAGGGTTTTCCATGTCTATCTTTAAGGCACCGAGGGCTAACTGGGTAGCACTGAAAATCGGTGCTACCCGGTTAGCCACTTCCTCCGCCCCCACTCCAACTAGGGTTGCCAACTTTTTGAAAGAGAAAAACCCGCCACCTATGGCTAGTCACACTCCGCCCCTGCCCCGCCCCTGCCCCACCACCTGCCCCGCCCCACCCCTACTCCACCTCCTGTCCCCAAAAAAATTGCAGAGAGGGCAATGTGCAAACTGAACAAGCAAGACTTCTACAAATTCTTAAGCAGAAATTCTATACTGACAGAAAACACAGCATTGGTTGTACAAAAACACAATACAAACAGGTCTTCATCAATAAATGAGCACAAAACAAAAAGAAATATATAGACAAAAATTAAAATGAAACCCCAAGAAGACAGACTCTGCATGCAGTGCAATATCAGATAAATAAGAGATGCAGTTCCCCATACTGTGTAAAATATAAAGGTAATACAAGGTCCAATCATTCAATTGAAAATAAAATTAATTTTTCTACCTTTGTTGTCTGACCATTTTATTCTCTGATCATGCTGGTTCCAATCTGAGGCTTCCGTTTTCCCATCTTCTCTTAGCTCGTTTTCTATGGTCTATAATCCATCTGTCATTTCTTGTCTCTTTTCTTTTCTTCACTTCCTTCCATCAGCCTATTTCCAGTCCCAGTGCCCCCTCCCCATTACCCAGTCACTTACCACTACCATTCCCAGGTGTCAGCTCCCTTTGAGCCCCCTCCTTACCTCCTCTGTCAGCCCCTTTCCAGCACCTAATCACCCCCTTTCAGCTCTCTTCCAGCCACCTCCTTCACCGTCTGTTCCTTCCTGCCACCTCCTTCCCTCCTCTTTCAGCTCTCTTCCAGCCCTCACCTTCCACCTGTCAGTTCCTTCTGCCACCTCCTTCCCCTTGCAGCCGCTGCCGCTGCTGCTTCACTCCCCTTAGTGCTGCTTCACCCCTTAATGCTGCTTCACCCCCCCTTAGTGCTGCTTCCCTTGTGCTGCTTCACCCCCACCCCCCTTAGTGCTGCTTCTCTTGTGCTGCTTCACCCCCCTTAGTGCTGCTTCACCCCTTAGTGTTGCTTCATCCCCCTTTAGTACTGCTTCATCGGTCCCTTAGTGCTGCTTCACCCCTTAGTGCTCCTTTCCCCCCTTAGTGCTGCTTCCCTTGTGCTGCTTCACCCCCCCCCCTTAGTGCTGCTTCACCCCTTAGTGTTGCTTCACCTCACCCCTTAGTTCTGCTTCACCACCCCACTTAGCGCTGCTTCACCCTTTAGTGTTGCTTCACCACCCCCCCTTATTGCTGCTTCAACCCCCCTCATAGTGCTGCTTCAACCCCCCTCCCTCCTAGTGCTGCTTCAATCCCCCCACCCACCCCATGCAGCAACTGCTTCTGCTTTTCACAGAGCAGCGGCTGCAATAAACTTAATTTGAAAAGAAAAGACAACCTGTGAGGAGCCCAGCCCTCCGGTCATCCTTCTGCAGCCCCAGAGGAAGTGATGTCAGAGGGGGCGGGCTTCTCACAGGTTTCTTCCTTTTGAAATTAACTTTATTGCAATTTGCAGCCGCTGCTCTGTGAAAAGCAGAAGCAGTGGCTGCACGGAGGATCAATCGCGTTCGCGTTCGCTCCGTGGGAGTCGGGAGAAAAGCCGTTTTTTTGATCTGGCTGCTCCTGATCTCGCGGCTAGAGCAAAAAAAACGGCTTTTCAAGGGCTGGTTTTACATCTGTGCCGGCAGCCAGCCTGGCCATTGAAAAACCGGCCAGGCTGGCTGAAAACCGGCCAGTTGGCAACCCTAACTCCAACTCAAAATGTCCTCAGAATGTCCCAATGCTAACCTCATAGCATCAGGGCGTGTAAGAGACAAACCAGGGAATTTTTGAAAATCAGGCCCTTAAATATTAAACTTTGCTTCTAATGTGTGTGTGTGCCCACTCTCCCTGCAGGTTAAAGAATGTGCTGATGGCTCATTGAGTTTGTTGGGCTGTTGGGATCTATTGTTTTGCTTTGACTGATCCTGCTCTTGGCTACCCCTCAGAAGCTGCCATCCTCAGCAACTATTTGGACTTGCCTAATAGTTGGGCTGACCCTGGTTGCCATCCATGTTTTAAGCTCTTAAAATTGGGTCTTCAGTGAAATGTTACATATAAATTTAGAGACTCAGCCCTGGTTAATTTTCAAAGAGGCAAATTTAGGAGTGTAACTCTCAAAAGTAGGAGCATAAATCCTTTGACTATTGGGCCCTAAACTTTCAAACTTATAGTGATGAACACTAAGGGGATCTTTTACTAATGGACACTAAAGTGTTGCACATAATGAACCAATAGTGCCAAAACTGTGGCACATTAAGTTCAATACCACTAGGTCAGGAGCATAGAAAGCATTTTCCCAGCAGTTAACACAGAATCCGACTCCTGTCCCCTAGCGCACACTGCATTAGAGCAGGTGCACTTAACTCCACCTATTGAGATGGCATTAGGTGAACTTCTGCTAATGCAGTTATCACACGGTGTGAATACAGTGCTAACTGCGCTGAGCTCACTATGACAGCTCTACACCGCTAACCCGCCCACTCACAATCCTAACACGGGTTGCACAGTTAGCATGGGAATCATCCTGCACTGTTATCGCCCTACACCAGCTGGCAACATGTGTCCCGGTGCATCTTCAGTGCATGCCAGAACATGTACCGTCAGCTAGCTCCCATTAGTAAAAGATACCCTAAAAGAAAAATGGATTATTATGTCAAATAAGACCAACCAAAGGACTCAATGTACTGTAAGAAATGCTCTTGAAGTACAGCATGTTTTAAATATTTGTCCTGTAGATAAAGACACATTTTTGTTTATCTGACCTTTTGGTTTGAAGGGCTACGTAGATTGCTTATGATGGATATGAATAGTATGTTAAGTGGTTAAGGAGTATGTTTACTAAACTGCGGTAAACTAACCAGCAATAAGGGCAGCGTTAAGCCATATAAGGCAGTGGACAGGTAGGGGGCATTCTGAAGTAAAGGGAGCAATGTTTAACACGCATTAACAGGGCACCTTGGCCGTTTAACACATGTTAACGGGACATTGCACGTTAAGGTGACAAGCATGCACCTTTGGGCACGTTAAGGCTGACAAGCATGCCTTAAGGGCTTTAAGGGGCCCTAATTTAAGGCGTCTTAACCTAAGGTGCCTTAAGTTAAGGTGCCCTAAGGGCTCTAAGGTGCCTTAACCTAAGGTGCCTTAAGTTAAGGTGCCCTAAGAGCTGTAAGGTGCTTTAAGTTGACAAGCATGAACTGTAAGGCATAAAAACAGCTGTAACCCTAATGCTGGATAGAGCACAAAGGAAAGGCAATGAACAGGTGATGGAAGGAAGGATAGGTGGGAGCTGATGGATCTGCAGGCACCCTATGTGGCAGCCAGTAAAGCGGACAAACATGCTGGAGGCAGCTGTACTGATGCACAGGTTGGTGCCAATGTAAAGTGCTGCAATGACAGTGGGTGGCATAGGATGGGGAATACGTGTCCCCCAGCAGAGGCAGAGGTGGCAGGATATTTGAAGCGACAGGAGGACAGAGGAGTAGTGGTGCTGTGCAGATCAGGCATAGGAGAGACAAGCACGAAGAGCCGCAATGCAGAAAAGGGTACCAGTGTAGGAAATGGGGTAGCAGCCTGCAGATCTGCAGAGCCCTGACTGTTACAGGCATGAAAACGATCTGAGTAGCAGAGTCACAAAAGGAACAGGTAGGAATCAAACCCCTGGTCCCGGCCTAAAGAGATCTTGAACTAACCAGTAGGCTATACCTCCACACCTTGCTGCACAGTAATGTCTGGATACAAAAAAATGTCTGCTGTGTGTGCCAGTATAGGTTAGCCCCACTAGTACCCATGATGCAGTGCACATACAGAACAGCAGTCTACAGCTGATTACCAGATGGAGAATGCACTTATCCATCATCTCAGTAAGAGGACCTGACAGTGTGTGATACAAGCACAGAGCAGCTGCAAACTGTGCTACTGAGCAGCGTCTGTGAGGGTGAGGATGTGTGCCCAGCACCGGGTCCCCAGTACCTGCCCATGCTGCAGATCCCCATCACTATCAGTTGGTGGCATGTATTCTCTGCAGTATGATATACTAGTCATTTTGTGTCCTGCTGTATGTGCCAGTCTCATCTGGACCTGTTGGACCAGGACCCACGCAGAACAGTGTTACAATGCTGATGCCATGGCTGCCTACCACCAAGAGGAAGGGGTGTCTAGACCCGCATAGGGTTTATATATTCAAAGTAGCAATGCTTACATACTGCTGGTGTACAGTCAGATACATTATAAATTTCCCTTGTCCCCAAAGGGCTTGCAATGGAGGGGTATGGAACTTGCCCACAGCCACAAGAGGTGCCTGTGGGACTAGAAACCCCAGTCTCTCTGGCCTGAGGTTGCTGTGCTCCAGTTAGATTCAACCCATCAGCCCAAGCTAGCACACCCCAACTAGTAGGCCACACCTGTTACCGAGGCCCTGTCAGCCCTACTAGTAATACTGGGAGAAATCCTGGGAGACCACACTTCCGACCTGCCTAAGTCAAACATGCAGCTCCAGCAAGCACAGTCATACTGAGCCTGCTGGGTGTCCCCACCATATAAACTGCAAACAGTCTGCTGGCCAGTATGCATGCAGAGGGGTCATCTGCACCCAGGCTTGGGATATACAGCACAGTCACCCAGCAAGCAGATCAGTGATTGGGCCTCCAGGAAAGAAAGCATACCCATAGCTCTAGATGCAGACTCTATATTGCACTATGTGGATACATAGCCATGCCATGGTCACTGCTTGGTCAGAGTGAGAGTGTCCTCCTAGCAAGATATGCTGTGGCCCCCTGGTCCATGCAGGTGGCGGTCGGGCACTACGACATACCAGCCATTGCCCTACCCCTGATGCAGACACATCCTGCCCAATCTACTCTGTCCGGGCCATACCCAAAATACCTTGCTCCTCATCATGCACATTTGCAGGCTAATGCTGGAAACAGTGTAGGCAGTGTGAGGCTCAGTGAGGTATAGAACGCCACAAAATAATGGATAGAAATGCACACCCCCATACCGAAGCACAGTGTAACACTGGGGATGTGTGGCAATCCTGGCCGCCACTTTGGTCCCAATCTCAATGAAGGCATTGCTAAGGTATGCTCATTGTGCAGGAGCTAGTAGTAGTGCTCTGGTGCTAGCTGCTGCTCCGTGTGCAGGAGCCAAAAGCCTGACTCTCCATCCAGCTGTGGATAGTGGAACCTGTCTGTGTGGGTGTTTGTAGCCCCGTTGACCACTGCATTGGGGATTGCACATCCTTGTGGTGTATAAGGTTGGGACATGTACCAAAGGAGCCACAGTCAGGACCCAAACCAGTGACCCTCTGCTCCACAGCACACCAACTGTGTGCAGTGTACCACAGTGCTGCCGCATAGATGCCTCTGTCCCCGGAGCCAACATGTTTCTCATCAGACAGACCTTGAGATGTTGTACCACGCACATTGCACTGGAACAGGGCATAGCCTTGGTCTGCTGCCAGCAGGTGCCACTGCCCTCTCCACCACCAACCCCCCCCCCCCTCCCCAGCCATACCCATGTGCTGTTGGTGCTGGCAGTGCGCAGTCCAAGGCCATCCAATGTGTGGGTAGGTTGGTGCCTAGGGTGCAGGGTCCGGGATGGGGGGGCATACATGGTCATCTGCACATCCCCCCATCACTGCCTGCCAATGTTATGTCCCTTCCGCCTGAGAGAGAGACAGCTGGGGGGGTGTCAGGTTGGAGGTCTAGAGACTATTGGCTAGAGTGGACCAGGTAAATGTTGGTAGATTGTTTTATGCCAGCAAACCGTGGACAGGTTAGGACACATGCAATGTGGCTACAGGGTACCCAGTATGGACTATTGGGTGTAAATATGTTTCAGATGACGCATGGTCTAACCCTGCACTGCCTTACCAGGGGCTGTAGTAAAGGGTGTTCATTTAGCTGGGTTTAAAAACAGTTGGGACATTTCCTGGGGAAGGTCCATAGACCCTTGTTAGAGTGGTCCCCAGATTTGCACTGCTTGCCCCATTATAGGCATAGTGGTTCATGTGTGACGTTTGGGGTACCTGCTGGGTACGTTTCTCCTGGATGGGACACTGTGGAACACAGAATACTGGGCATGTTTGAATTTGGTCAGATGCTGTCTTGCTGTTTTTCAGTTTCTGTGTTCCTATGTGCCACCTATGTGACTGCCTAGTCTGGCCTGTGCCCCAGCTGCCCCCACTTTATGACTCACCTGTACCTCCCTTTGCCCCATTTGCACCATCACCATAGTGCCCTTTCCTACTTGGACACTATGCTGTTGCTGCAAATGAAGCACTACTATCACTTTACTTGGTCTCCCTGTCTGTGCTGTACATTGCTGACACTAAAATGGTCTCTCTCTCTCTCCTGCAAAAGTGCATTTGCAGACAGGTTTTCACTGGTGGTAAAATCCTGGCATTAATGTTACAGCATTAGTGTAGCAGGGGCTTCTCCCCACCCACTCCCCGCTCATTGACCCCCTACTCTCCGCCCTCTCCCCACCCTCTGGGATATGTACCATTGC
This sequence comes from Ichthyophis bannanicus, assembly GCA_033557465.1. Taxonomy (NCBI): domain Eukaryota; kingdom Metazoa; phylum Chordata; class Amphibia; order Gymnophiona; family Ichthyophiidae; genus Ichthyophis; species Ichthyophis bannanicus. Next base: position 224,729,813 of record CM066033.1, on the reverse strand, counting down.
CGGTAACGTTAACGCATGTTAACGTTACCTAATGTTATGTTAACACACGTTAATGTTACAGATGCTACATTAGCACCATTTGGTAAACATACCTCTAAATCTATCTTGGGAACTTGAATTAGTCCTCTCAGAATTTAAGGCAGGCTATTGTCAAACTGATAAAAAGTATTCTTGTTGAATAGGTTTTAGACCCAATGGACTCAACTCAAAACACCAAAAAAGAGAATTTTAAAAATATTCTCATCAAAAAGATATCTGCTGAATTTCATAAATAACAACATGAGATCCTGTGTTAAAAAACATGTCATCAAAGTATTTTTGAAAGAAATCCCTAAGGGTCTGCACAGTCAAAGAAGTTAGATTCATGCTTGTTAAAAATTAGTTTTTCCCTATTTTCAGGCTTTTTGTTTCTTGTTTGTTTCACATATTCTTTCCTTACGCACACATTGTGTGTGCACTAGAACCTTTTAAGCATATAAATTGTTTGTATATGCTTTGGTGATACTGCAATTTTGTGAAATTTGTGAGCAACACCTTGAAGCAATCATTGTAATAATTTACTGTACTTTCCTAGTTGATAGATACCATATGAAATCAAGTCTCTTCACTAAACATTTTCACAACATGATGAATTTATTACAGCCCTGATTGCTTGGCACTCTTTCCAAATAGTGTGTTTTCAACAAAACTCTTGTGCTATAACACTAACAGGGGAGTCCTTCTTACTTGGAATGTGCGGCATTAAAGGAATTTCATGCATGGTTTACTATGATTGCTTAATCAAGGTATAGAGACTGTGCAAAACAATAAGAGCATATTAGGAATCAGATCCGACCAGAGCAGTATTATTTACAGTACATGTCATTAGAAAGACCTGCTGAACTGAGAGCAGATTATTATCTATTCCTTTATCTCCTCTTACTTGTGTGACCTTAAGCAAATTACATAACCACCTTATGCCCAATCTGCAAACTCTTTGCTGCAGGAAGATTATTTATTTATTTATTTAACAGTTTTTATATACCGTCTTTCTACAAGTCAAGACGGTTCACATGAAACATTATAATACAGTATATTACAACTGTTTACAAGGAACAAGGAAAACAATTACTAGCATGCAAATGATTTGTACGGTACTGTGTGCACCAATTGCACTCTCTCATTGATAATAATTCTCATCATTAGTACCAATAGTAAAATGTTTTTTTCTGTAGGCCATGATTCTAGGGGGAATAGTTTGCCTATGATAAATCTTTACATTTAAAAGTGACCATTGCATCTCTTTTTAGTGCTGACTCCTGGCAACCCAGCAGCCCCTGGGTTTTCTTGACAAAGTATGACCTGAAGTAGATGCCAGTCTTTTTCTTCCTAGGCAATGGAAGCAACCTAACAAAATAAACTTAGATCCATGTCAGAGCTTCTGTATGATACGTCATATATGGAAAAACCAGCTCTACTGATTCACCTTAACGTAGTATTAATCTAATAGCTAAAGCAAAGTGGAGAGGACAGACCTCAGAAAGCTCTCCAAAAGGTATCTTTGGCCCCCAAGTGGATCCAGGTGACCATTCAGATTTGATACATCAATGGTCTGTATAAACCTCCACCACCTTACCACATCAAAAGGGGATGCCAAACATTCTCACACAATGAACTTTTCCTTTTACATAACAAGACATCAACAATTTTTTAAGCTAAACATTCGCTACTACGATATTGTCTTGCACACAAAGTCTCAAAATTCCTTTTTTATGTGCCAGACCTCCACCCTTTAAACTGGTAACTCAGATATCAACCCCAATGCCCAACTGGACGTCCCTTCAGCGTTTCACCTTTGCTGCTTCAGGGGATCGAACTACAAAAAAAAAAAAAAAAAATCATTGCTATACTTACATACCACAATCCTTGCAGCACCCATCTTTTAAAATAACAGAGAATAGATTTATCTTACCCAACCAATGTCCTTAAAAGATTTATAATATACCATCAGAGTGATCAAACTTCCCACTCACTGCTAACATCTTTGTATTCCGGCGTCCATAATCACTACCTCGTAAATGTCACCTGGACTTAATTACATCAGAGTAGCACTGCCCCACCAACGCAGCCATTACCCATCATACACAAACCCTCCAATCAATTACAAAATTCAGTCCTTCAGGGATAATAGTACCCAACGAAAAAATCCAACGTTGCTCCCTATAAACTAGATATTGCTCGCGCGTCATACCCTTAAACCCTGAACTTATTGATTCAATGCAGAAACATTGTAAATCTCCAAAACGATGACCTTTTTGCAAACAATGATCAACCATAGGGGCTTCACACCTTTTGCAACGTAACCTGCTCTTATGCTCACCTAACCGAAACCGTAATGGTCGAATTGTCTTCCCTACATATATGTAGGGTTCGGTTAGGTGAGCATAAGAGCAGGTTATGTTGCAAAAGGCATGAAGCCCCTATGCTTGATCAATGTTTGCAAAAAGGTCATAGTTTTGGAGATTTACAATGTTTCTGCAATGAATTTATGAGGTAGTGATTATGGACGCCGGAATACAAAGATGTTAGCAGTGAACAGGAAGTTTGATCACTCTGATGGTATATTATAAACCTTTTAAGGATGTTGGTTGGGTAAGATAAATCTATCTCTGCTATTTTAAAAGATGGGTGCTTCAAGGATTGTGGTATGTAAGTATAGCAATGATTTTATTTTATTTTTTTGTAGTTCGATCCCCTGAAGCAGCGAAGGCGAAACGCTGAAGGGACGTCCAGGTTGGGCATCGGGGTTGATATCTGAGTTACCGGTTTAAAGGGTGGAGGTCTGGCACATGAGAAGGAATTTTGAGACTTTGGGGTATGTTTACTAAAGTGCGTTAGTGCGATTCGCGTTAGGAGCCGCGGTAGAAACACAAACCCCAAATAAGGACATGGGCGGTACATCGTTACCACCAACGCGCGTTCCCAAAACTAACGAGCATTACAGGGCGCCGTGGCGCGTTACCGCGCGTTAAGCATAAGAAGGCGCATAGACAGAAATCACTTAAACAGAATTGTAGCATAATGGAACCTGCACTGACCGCTAATACAGGCATCATGGGATCAATTCCCCAGTGTGCCAAATGCAGAAAGCTGTCTGAGGCATCACCCTGTACATTACGTAGTGAATGAGTAGGCATTTTACATTTTTTTTCCAGTAGTGTTGCCAGCAAACACACCCTCACAGTGGTGTAACCAAAGGTGCCGTAGAAGGCACCCCATAACGCACTCCATAGGCCACATTATAAAGTGCACTGTCCGCTGAGGCACACCACAATGTCCCCGATAGAACACCCTAAAAGGCAACCTACAATGCGCCAGAGAAGGTGCCGCATGGGGCGCCTTATGAGGCACTGTAAGGTTACAGTATGCTGAGGGGTTGTCGCTGGAAGCACCAATGTACATTAAAACTATACAATGCTACAGACAGCCCTATAAGCCCACTGTGGGCTTGAACCCATGACCACTGGGAACCCATGACCACTGGCCCCACAGGCATTGAAGGAACCACTGGGCTGCAGCCCCATAGCTGTGAACAACCCCCTGGCTGGCTACTGAAGGGCGTCAGGCCACCACCCAAACCGCCTGCAGTGTTGGCCAGGATCTGGGTCAACGCAACCATACCCATGGTGCACTGCACATGCAGATCAGCAGTCCAGAGATGAACACAAGAAGGGGTATGTACCCACACAGCCCCCTGGCACAGTAGGGCGAAATGACTGTGTGCAGCACTGTCACAGAGTAGCAACAGACAGTAGCCCAACAGGGTGCCCCATAAGGAGCTAGAAAAGGTGTCCCATAAGGCAGCTTGAGCCGTAGCACAATGGTTAATACATTGTTAGATGTTGCAAGGGTTGTGAGTTCTACTCCCCCTGTGGGTCTAAGCACAAAAGCTGCCTGCAACATCACCCCCCACAAACTGCAGTCCCTGATTTGTATAACCAGACACCACTCCAGTAAAACATGAGATATCCCTCTATTTTTGTCGGGCACAACCAACCAGAGAGGTGGGAGAAAATGCCCACCTCCCCTTATTGGGAGGGCCCCTTTATTCTAGAGAGCCCCAGCCCTCACAATGATAAAATAGTGTGAATCCACACCCAGGACCGGGTGAGAAAAATATACAAAGTCAAATATACCCACAAATCATTTCCTGAAGGCAATAAAACGTCAAACCGTGCTGGAACCAAGGCAGTTAAGAACGCAATTGTCACGCCATCGTACTCCACCAGCAAACCCCACCACGACATGCATTTCTCGTACCAACTGCGGGCCCGGTATCAAGTGAATGTGTGCCTGCCAGGCGGGGTTATCTATGGATGAGTATGCGACATTACCCGTACACCAATTCAGTGATGTCGGAAGCAGTTTGTTTTCTACGTGTACAAAGTGCTGCTGGCAAACATACACTCACAGGGCTATAACCCGAAGGAGCTGCATAGTGTACCCTACAAGGCACACCAGATGGTACAGGTTAATGTGCACTGTCTGCCAAGGCAGCCTATAGGGTGTGTTACAGAGCACCCCATAGGGCAGCGATGGCGAACCTATGGCACGCGTGCCAGCTGTGGCACGCGAAGGCCTTGCAGCTGGCACGCGGGAAGGTCCGCAATCAAAATATGCGGCATTAAAAAAAATAAAAAGCTGCCGCTGCCGGGGCCGGGGCCGCCGCGGCAGAATCGAGTGTGCCGCGGGGCCCCCCCGCCCAGCAGAGCCTGCCCTCCGTCCCCGGTATCACCTTCTCTCAGCTGCCTCTAGTCAAACGCGCCTGCTTTCAGAGCGCGAGTGGAGTTTCTTCCTCGCTGCTCTGTTATGCCCGCGGGGGCTGATGGGAAGTTCCCATCAGCCCCGCGGGCTTAACAGAGCAGCGAGGGAGAAACTTCCCTCGCGCTCTGAAAGCCGGCGCGTGTGACTGGAGGCAGCTGAGAGAGGTGATACCGGGGACGGAGGGCAGGCTCTGCTGGGCGGGGGGGCCCCGCGGCACACTCGATTCTGCCGCGGCGGCCCCGGCCCCGGCAGCAACAGCTTTCTTTGTAAAAAAAATATCGCTGGGGGGGGGTTAGGAGTGGTAATGGCTGGGGGGGGGGGTTAGGACTGGTGATGGGCTGGGGGGGGTTAGAAGTGTTAATGGCGGGGGGCAGGAGGGGGGATAGGACTGGAGATGGGCTGGGGGGGCTAGGTCAGGAAATGGGCTGATGGGGGGGTTAGGAGTGGTAATGGCTGGGGGGGGTTAGGACTGGTGATGGGATGGGGGGGATAGGAGTGGTAATGGCTCTCGGCTGTTCGCGGGTTAGGACTGGTGATGGGCTGGGGGGGGCTAGGAAAGCAAATGGGCTGATGGGGGGTTAGGAGTGGTAATGGCTGGGGGGGGGGGTTAGGACTGGTGATGGGCTGGGGGGGTTAGGAGTGGTAATGGCTGTGGGCTGTTGGGGGGTTAGGACTGGTGATGGGCTGGGGGGGCTAGGACAGGAAATGGGCTGATGGGGGGTTAGGAGTGGTGATGGGCTGGGGGGGTTAGGAGTGGTAATGGTCTGGGGGGGTTAGGAGTGGTAATGGCTGTGGGCTGTTGGGGGGTTAGGACTGGTGATGGGCTGGGGGGGTTAGGAGTGGTAATGGCTGTGGGCTGTTGGGGGGGGGGGCTAGGACTGGTACTGGGCTAAGGGGGGCTAGGACAGGAAATGGGCTGATGGGGGGGTTAGGAGTGGTGATGGGCTGGGGAGGTTAGGAGTGGTGATGGGCTATGGGGGGGCTATGGGCTATGGGGGAGCTAAGTCTATATGGGCTGATGGGATTAGGACTGGACTTGGGTTGATGGGTGCTTAGGACTGGTAATGGGCTATGGGGGGCTAGGACAGGAAATGGGCTGATGGGGAGGGGTTAGGACTTGAGGTGGGCTGTTGGGTGGGGTTGGGACGGGTACCGGGGTGTGGTGGGCTAGGTAATGAAATGGGCTGATGGGGAGGGGTTAGGGCTTGAGGTGGGCTGTTGGGGGGGGCTAGGACTGGTACTGGGCTATGGGGCGCTAGGACAGGAAATGGGCTGATGGGGAGGGGTTAGGACTTGAGGTGGGCTTTTGGGTGGGGTTAGGACTGGAAATGGGCTGATGGGGGGTTAACACTGGAGGTGGTCTGATGGGGTTAGGACTGGTAATGGGCTATGGGGGGGTTTAGGACTGATAATGGGCTATGGGGGGGCTGGGACAAGAAATGGGCTGATGGGGAGGGGTTAGGACTTGAGGTGGGCTGATGGGGTTAGGACTGGTAATGGGCTGTGGGCTGATGGGGGGGTTAGGACTGGCAATGGGCTATGGGGGGGTTAAGACTGGTAATGGGCTGTTGGCTGATGGGGGCTGTCTGGTAATGGGCTATGGGGGGTTAGGACTGATAATGGACTATGGGGGGGCTAGGACAGGAAATGGGCTGATGGGGAGGGGTTAGGACTTGAGGTGGGCTGATGGGGTTAGGACTGGTAATGGACTGTGGGCTGATGGGGGGGTTAGGACTGGCAATGGGCTATGGGGGGCTGACTGGAAATGGGTTGATGGGGTTAGGACTGGAAGTGGGCTGATGGGGGAGTTAGGACTGGAAGTGGGCTGATGGGGGTTAGGACTGGTAATGGGTTATAGGGGGGGCTTAAACTGAAAATGGGGTGATGGGGGGTTAGGACTGGAAGTGGGTTGATGAGGGGGGGCTAGGACTGGTATTGGGTTGGGGGGTTTCTAGGACTGGAAATGGGTTGGGGGGCTGCTAGGACTGGAAATGGGCTGATGCAGGGACTAGAAGGGAATGGATGCTGGGTGAGGCTGGAACTAGAAGGGAGCTGGTGTTGGGGGAGGATTAGAATGGGATGGGGCTGGGAGAGTAAAATGGAGAGGGGAAAAATATTTTGTGTGGGAGGGATAAAAAATCTACAATTGGCCGGGTATTGGGAGAATAAGTGGGGATTGAGGATGGAGGGGTAAATTTTGAGTAGATGAAATAGGAATGAGGAAAGAGCAAAAGGAGAAAGATTAGTATGTTAAAGCAGATGTAGAGAGAGAATGGAAAAAAAAAAAAAACCCAAGAAGACAGAAGAAAGGACAAATGGACAGCAGATGGAGAGTTAGCAGAAGACACGAAGAAACCAGAAGAAAGTGGCTGGAACAATTGCAACTGAAAAAAAATGCACAAAAGGTAGAAAAATATCTCTTTATTTTGAATTTATTAACTGGAATATGTCAGCTCTGGGAAATGTGCATCATTAATTTTTGCGCTTTGTTTAGTACAAGAGGAAATTAATTTATAGTTTTATTTCTACAGTGTTGTTGTATATTCCAAGTTTGGCTTTTGGGGTTCCCAGTTTAATTATTGTCTTCCTGTTTCTAAATTGTGATTCCTTGTTTGGTGATGGTCTGTTCTGCATGTGTAACTGAGCTGAGGTATTCTGTTTATATAATTCCTATTTGACATTGCCACTTGTTCTTTCCCCAGTAGGTCATGTATTGTTGTTCTCTGAAATGTATTGGTTTAATATTTGCAGTGTTGCCTTTTGATAGTTAGGGTATGGTGCTTTGTGAGTCCTGGTAGTGCTGTTAGGATACGGCGGGTTTGCTATGGGTTCTAAATGGGCAGCGTTTGTAGTAGTTCCTAATGTGCCTGGCGGTTGGTACTGGATTATAGTAATGTAGAAACCTTTTAGTCTTTCTTTATCCATATACTCATTAAGAGGCATGTTTACTAAAAGTTAGTGTATGGTAACATTATGCAAATATTTATGCAAATGAGGCACCTTATGCAAATGAGGCTTTAATTGACGTGCTGGCACTTTGAGGAAATTCTTTGGTTTTGTGCGGCAGTTTGGGCACTCGGGCTCAAAAAGGTTAGCCATCACTGCCATAGGGCATGTCATAGGTCTCCCGATGAGGCACCGTGAGGAGTCTGCACTGTGAGGATAGCGGTGCTGGTAGCACTAATGTTAATTAAAGAAAACTGCCGCAGACAGCCCAACCCAGAAACCACACTGTGGGCTGCAATCCATGATCTCTGGCTCCAAAAGCAGCACAGTACGCAGTATGCCAAATCACTAGAACCACCAGCAAATCCCTGGCCGGCCACTGAAGGATGTCCGCCCACCACCCAAAACGTCTGCCATACCCATGGTGCACTGCACATGAACATCAGTACTCCAGAGATGAACATAGGAGGGGGTAGGCACCCTCACAGCACCTTAGCCTAGAAGGGAGAAATGAATATGTGTGCCACTGCCATAGAGCAGCAAAAGACAGTAGGCCAACAGTGTGCCCAAGAAGAAGCCTGAAAAGGTGCCCAGTATGGTGTCTAGAAGGGAGCCACAAGCTAAGTGCAATAGGAGGTACACATGGATAAGACAGTGCAGATGGAACCCTGGCCAATCGAACCATCTGTCACGGTGCTCCAAGAAGGGTATGGTGGCCAAGGTCAGTGTGCCCTAGGGACTGCTAGTTGCATCTGGAGTACCTGCAGGACCTGCGTGGACGAGAGACAGATGTAGGCCGAACACCACATAGTACCCACAGTAAAGGCAATGAACAGGTGACTGACGGAGGGAGAGTAGGGAGTTACTGGACCTGCCATCCCTGCGGGCATTCCATGTGTCTGGCAGCAGCGCTGACAAACATGGTGGGGGCAACAGCACCACAGCAAAGGGTGTTGGCACCCTAGAGTACTAGAAAGACAGTGTGTGGCAGGTGAGGAGAATATGTTTCACCCAGTGGAGGTGGAGGTGGCCAGAGGAGTGGTTGTGCCACGCAGAACAGGCACAGGGCCGCCAAGCACAAAGAGATGCAATGCAGACAAGGGTAGCAGTGTAGGATACGGGGTGACAGTGCACAGCAACATACAGGACATCTCACAGCACACTGATGCAGATAGATGGACCAAAGGCTGCACCGCAAATGTGATGAGGACAATATGAGTGGGCAGGACATAGAAGCCAAGAGATGACTGTTACAGCGACCACAGGTACCAGTGCATGAAAGGCATCAAAACAGGAGAACAGAGAGAGTGCAATGCCATGACCACTAGGATGGAAAGCACTGCAGAAAACAATTGACTACAACAACACCTTTAGGCACACAGAACTGGATGCAGACAGGACCACAGCATGTCACCATAGAAAACTACAGCTGTGTGTCAGGTGAGGGCACCCCAAAGAGTAACCATGATGCAGTACACAGGTAGAGTTGGGGTCCACAGCCAATATCACAGTCCACATGTGCGATGGGAGGTACATATGAACAGGTCAACACACACACCAGGAAATATAATGCAGTGTAAACAACATGCAATAGATCAGGGGAGCGACACATGAGGGGTGGAAGGGGCCAGCCCAATGGAAAGCCATGTGGATGGGCTGTGGACAAGGGCAATGGACTGAAAGAGGAGCATGTGAATGACCAACAAGATCAGTGATGTGGCCCAGACCAACCGGCAGCAGCAGTCCCAAGACACAGGCAGCCTGGTCACATGCCTCACCCCAGGAGGAAAACTACAAGTAGTCCAGAAAATGTGGCAGAGAGGCTGCAAACAGGCCACACTGACATGCACAGCTCAACCATGGAAGGGTGGGCGGAGATGTGATGGGGCTGCACACAGCATATGGGCAAGTAAGCAGCAAACAAGGAAGGAAAAGATAAATGCCATGTTCTGTCCAAACTGGCAAGCTCCCGAGTGGCAATGAAATTGTGTGACCACTATCCCAAATATCCCAAACAACGAAAGTGCCAACAATGGTCCACAAAAGGCAGTCACCAGACCCAAGCAGACATTGTATCCTGCACCCCGGTGCACCATATGACATGTAGAAAGCCATAGGGCCTGTGTGACAGCCAACGCCGCCAGCATACACCCAATCCATGTTGCGAGGCCACCCACCTGTTGCTGCCCGTGGAGCCTACCCACCCTGACCACCCACCATTGGTGCCATCCCAAATCCGAGGCCGCATTTCATCAGCTGTCGCAAAAATACAGTAATATGTGATGTGGAGGGTTTTACCACGACATGTCCCCACAGTGTTTGCACCCACCATATGCACAGCAGTCACCATCCCCAGCCACCTAAAGACCCAGGTTAAAGCATGCAGAGTGACAAGGCACCATGCAATGTCAACATTGACGTATCAGGGTTACACAACCATGTACAGCTCATCCCCCCCCTACTGCAAGAAACAAAACAACCAGACAGTTCATGGCAGCAACGGTGGGCCAGTCCCCCCAGTGACAGTCAAAATAGCCCAACAATGAGTTCGAAAAAAGGCCTGTGACAAAATTGCAGAGGCCCATCTCCCAGTGGCAACAACATCCAGGGACAGTCTCACAGAGGTGCTGTGTCCAAGCACATATGGATGACGGGATCCCCAGATGCAGTGTAGTAGATGTGTCATCTATGTTGTCTGTGTCCTGTGTGAAAAGATGTAGATCTCAGGTAAGGGAATGGCACACCCACCCCCGGCTCCTGTAGGTCACAAAGGAGACAGTGAGATAGAAATAGTTCCCCCCAGAATGCATAGATAGCACTACATGACATGGCCACAACACAGAGCACAGTGCACATGGACCACTGCAGGAGATGTCTCTGAAGACCAGGACACCATCCCAAAATGGTCATGTAAATGCACATGACACACAGGCATCCCAGGGGTCCACAGCATGTCCAGCAGTGGTGGCGCACAGAGATAACAACGAAATACATGTTGATAGCAACAGGCCAAATGCAGCATCAGCACGTGGTGTATGTCCCAGAGGATGGAAGCTGAGGCCTACCTGAAAGGTAGAGCTGTGTCCTGACTGGGAATGTCCGTGTCAGGCAGGAGCACAAAGAGCGCCAATAGAGGCTGCAGACATCAATGGACTAAGGACATCACCACATCCGCATGGTAACTGTGAGTGGAGCATGTCCAAGATGCGTTGTTTTGTGCGGAAACAAAATGTAGACGTACATCGGGCCACCAGCAAACCTGAGACACGTCTGAAAAGAATATATGACACATGCTCACAATGTACAGTAGCCCAGAAGCAGAAGGTAAAAGAGAGATGAGGGAACATCACTGGACAGGTGGCCATACACATCCCTGAACCAGACATAGGCAGGGTGGCACAGAATGATCGGTCATGTAGACAAGTCAAACAGACACAGAGACATACATTGTGAGACAAGGTATGCATGCCAGCAGGTGCAGATGGCAGGAACCCCGACAATCAGCGACAAGTGGAGACACCCATCACAGTACATGCATGAGTGCCATGAATTTTGCAAATGCCACAATGGCAGTGAGTGTTCCGCATGCGCCCAAACAATACAATGCCCTGTGCCTGTGTACAAACACAGCCTGTTATTATTTGCAGCAGATACACCATTAAGACCCCAAGATGTGCACAGGCAATGGCCACATGTGTGACAAACGGAAGCTAAGGGTGATGGAGTAGTGGGCCAAAGACATGTGCAGCACCATAGGAGCAGTGGAGAGGGAACAACATATATGTGTCAAATGGTGACGACAGCAATGCAAACCTCACTGTATGCCAACTCACCCGAGTCACCTGCATGTTGCCGTGATGTACACACACTCCCCACACACAGCACAGCATCGGGCAGTATGGTCGGCCAATCCCTGGGGGCCCGGAACACAGAAGCTCATCCTGGGGAGGCAAAAACACATCAGACATATCAATACATGTCATGGTAGTGCTGCACAATCCATACACCAGCTCACACATGGCGACCCAGAGACATGTCCCCAGCACAAGAAGAACTTACAGGAGAAGAGCTCCTCGATCAGATGTTGCCTGGCTGCCATCCCCGCATGTGTGTCACCATGGCCAGGGGCAGGAGGGCACACAGGATCCACCTCAAGATCCTCATTTATATTGACTGGAACATTGTGCCTGAGAGCAATGTTGTGGAGGATGCAACAGGCTAGAATGATCTTTGCCACAGTCATGGGTCCGTACTGTAAGGCCCCACCAGTCCTATCCAGACACCTGAAGCGACTTTTGAGAACGCCAAAGGTGTGCTCAATGACTGAGCGGCTGGAGGCATGGGCCTCATTGTACCGCATCTCTGCACCTGGCCGAGGGAGACACACAGGGGTAAGCAGCCAGGTGCGACACCCATATCCTGCATCACCTTCCGAAAAAAATGGTGCAAAGTTACATGTCTGAAGATGCACCAATGGAACTACCGACATAGCAAACTACAACTGGACAGCCGAGAGGCCGTGCACACAGATATGACACCAAATCAGTGCACACAGTGGCAGTGCACCAGAGGCTGATGATGCCACAGGCAAAGCACCATGGAATGCCAATAGGGGCAGTGTACATCCATGTTACCGTGCCCCAGGACATGTCCCAAACCTGTGCCCAGAGAGCAGTGGTGGCAGCTGTGAGCTCATATGTCCAACAGTGGCAAAGCACACCCGGGGGTGCAGGGATGCACAGGTGTGCAAGTAGGTGACCGGCATGATCCAGCGCACACAGAGCAGAGGCCAATGGAACACATCCCGGGGGGGGGGGCGCCAGGTGGGGGTGGCAGTGGAGACCGGAGGAAGTGCCAAGACATACAGCAGTCATGTGTCATAGCAGAAGCGCCCACAACACATGTCACGTGTAGCCCCCAGCATGGCCAGAGAGAGGAGGCCACACATACAGAATGACCACCACGTGGATGTGTCTGTGTCCCCATCCACCCCCAACCAAGATAGCACACGCACAAACATGCGACATATGGGGTGGGCGAGTGATGGACCCCACAGGCAGACATATGTACAACTGCCTGTGCAGTATGCCTGCGGCCAGGTGTGGGAGCCATGGGCAAGCCGCAGGTGTTGCCCACAGCCATGGAGGGGACACATCATATGCATCACGAGTGCCCCTGGACACCGAAACCCTGAAAATGAATGGCGCAGGCAGGGAACAGACCACACCACATGCCCGCTGTGACACACAGGTGAGAAGAACCACACACACATGGTAGACAGAGAGATGTGTGGCAGCGCACAGACGTCTGTGATCCAATCACCAGTGACAGGGCGTGATGTAGTGTGCTGACCCCAATAGGCTGCACCCGGAAATAACACCGCAATGTCAGGCATGCAGTGGACACTGGTGACAATGGTGTCCCATCAACCACCTACAGTAGGTGCATGTTATACACGGTGAATACCCACCCAGCAGGACATAGTCCTCATATTGGCCGACCTCAAACTGGCCGAACAGTGCCGAGTTCTGCAGGATATAGGAGTCATGGGCAGACCCTGGGAACCGCGGGACCACATTCAGGATACGCATACTTGCATCACAAACAACCTGCACATTGAGGGAATGGAAGTGTTTGCGGTTGCGGTACACAACCTCCCTGTCGCGTGGCGGGATGAGGGCAACATGTGTGCAATCTATTGCGCCCATCACATGTGGTATCCCTGCAATCCTTTGGAATGCCTGTGCCAGGGTCCCCCAATGTTGCCTACTGTTGGGAATTGCAATGTAATTCCCAACCTGGCTGACCATGGCCCGCAGTACCTGGTGGAGACAGCGAGAGAAAGTTGGCCTACTCATCCCACCTACTGCGGCCACCGAGGATTGGAAACAGCCAGAGGCAAAGAAATGTAGGGCAGCCAGGAGCTTGGCCAGACCCGGTATAGCATGTGACCGGGCAGTCAGGGGCTCTAGGTCAGGTCTGAGTTCCTCATAGAGCTCCCTAATGGCCCCTGTGTCCAGCCAGTAGAGGGAGATTACCTGGCCCTCTCTCAGGTCCTGGAGCATGGCCCTGGGCCTGTAGAGGCGTTGCAGGCGGGGCCGTGCCTCAGCACGCCTACGGCGCCGTTGGTCACCCACACCTGCCTGTGGACCCCCCACAGCTGCAGGCCTGAGTTGCAGCGGCATTTCACCCATGTCCAGGGCTGCAGCCCCAGGAACAGCATCCCCCTCCTCCAGAAAACGCAGCCCAGCCAGCTCGAGCAATGCAACCAGTGCACCACCTGCATGCGCAGTCTGAGCCATGATAGACACAGGATGGAGGACAGCTGGGTTGGAAATAGGAATCGGGGTGGGGATGGACATCGCATGAACGATACACACCTGGTGAGACAGAAAAATCCAAAATAAGCCAAATAGACCAAATACCTGTGTGCAAGCGCAGCGCGCACGGGAGCGCGCATTCCCATAAAGCACTCGACGACAGTCATTTATGTGAGTCCCTGTGATGAAGCAGGGTGTAAAGAAACTGCGTATCACACCAGAAACCACACCCAGATGTCAAAGTACGACAGACATACAACAAACATGTCCACGAGCGGAGAATGCAAGAGGCATTGCAACGCGCATAATGAAGCATGCAACGTCAGTATGACGTCATCCCCTGCGCGTAGCTGCGTGCGCATGTGCAACGCGTGTCGCAACGTGCGTCTCATTGTGCATAGACAACGCCCCTTGGCCCACACCCAAGCTATACCTATATGTATGATAAGCTCATTATGGCAAACCCCCCAGCACAACCACATGCTCAGCTATGGAGTGCAACAATGGAGGAGAACAGGAAGGTGGAGTGGACCACACACCACACGCACCATCACAAAAAACATCTGGTGATGGTGAGATGCCAGGCCCATCTGCTACACATCAGAACCCCAGTGCACAGGCAAGTGGTGCAGGAAGACAGAGGCATCACAGGACCCCAGTTCCCACAGAGGTCCGGAGGAGGGTGGTGCGCTTCAGTCAGGAGGAGAATGATCTCCTCCTGGCAAGCATCCTTGACCACTACGACTTACTTTTTGGACGCCACAGCGCTACCATCACCATAGCCACACGCACCAGGGCATGGGCCGAGGTCCAGGCAGCAGTGGCAGCAGCAGAGGGCCCACACCGTGATATTGAGAACCTGAGGAAACGCTACTGCGACATAAAGAGAAATATCAGAAACGAGCTTGCCAGGGAGAGGCGTGGAGCCCAAGGCACTGGAGGGGGCCCAGCACAGCTTGCAAACCTCTCTGACCTCGAGCGTCACCTTGCTGAGAGATTGGGCTCAATGTATATTCATGGCCTTCCCCCTGCTTTGGACACAGCACATCCACAAGCAGGTATGTGTGAGTGTGGTGCAACAGTGGGAGACAGCACAGGCACATGTGTTGGGGCACACCAAAGGGGGGGCAGTACGTGGCTGGTCAGGAATCGGGGGCAACTGAGGCACGGAGGCAGCGTCCATTCATGAGCCATGGTGGTGGGACATGTCAATGGTGGGCAGTGGGCAGCACAGGTAAGTGAATGGGTGCCTGTGCAGGGGGGGCAGGCCCTCAGTGGCAGCAGAGGGTGACTACATGTTTCAGGGTGCACGGTGCCGGACTGGCAGTGGCAGCAGGGCCACACGGGTAGGGAGGTGGGCAACCGGGAGGCACACTGCACCTACATCGACCATGCTGAGTGGTGGCAAGGATGAGGGTGGTGATGGGCATGCATGGGGTGTGTGGCAGCATCCGGGGGGGGGCCCGGGGAAGCAGGGCACAGGGGCCACTGTCATGTGGTGTGCACTAATGTTGTGGGTGGGCACAGGGGCCCTGGACCAGACCCATGCGGCTCACCAACACGCATGTGCCGGTAGGGTGGTGTGACGGGGTGGACTGGCAGTCACGTCCATCTGACCTATATAACATTGTGACACACAGGTGACATCTGCGCCATTGAGGCACAAGAGGAGGTGCAGGAGGAGACAGCCCCAGGCCCGTGCAGCCTAATAGTCCCTGTGGCAGAGGTGGCCCAGGTGGGAGCAGGGGGGGCTAGCTTCACCCCTGGAGGATGACGACATGCAGGGCCCACAGCCTGCACACATCATTATACCACCCACCACTGCAGGCACGGGGGAGGGGCCTACGGATGAGGCAGCGCAGGCCAGAAATGAAGCACTGGCTGCAGTCGACAATGTCATTGTGGAGATGCAGGCACACTCCGCGGCGGCACAGAGAGATGCAGAGAGTGTGTACTAATGTGCTTTGGTGGCTATGCCTCTGTACAGGTGTTGGATGACCCCCTGTCTCACATTGCACTATGGGTTCTCCCCACAGGTATACGGCATGTACTGCGGGCGGTGGTTCGGGGACAGCGGTGCCAACTACGTTGGTCACGTCGCCTCCAGAGGACCATGTCTGGGGTCCTGGCGGAGGTGCAGCGCATGGCCACAGCAGCAGAGAGAATGGCTGACAGCCTGGAGTGGCTGGTGGCAGGCGGAGGTACACTCCACAGGCAGCAGCATCCAGCACCACTGCCACCACCACCACCACCGGCAGCAGCACCAGCGGCAGCAGGGGTGCGACCAGCACCAAGGGTTGGGTGGGGCCGCGCAGGGCATGGCAGGGGAAGGGGCAAATAAAGGGCTACACAGGTGGCCTTTTCTGGAGACATGTGTTCTGGGTCTCATTTGAGGGTCCAATACTCACACAAACCACCCCCCCCCGTCTCGTGACCAGGGGACGACACTGTGCCACTGACGCAACCAGCCCTTGCCCCCCCCCCCTCCCCAGCCATGTCCACCATGGGTAGGCAGCCGATCACTTACCTTGCGATGCTGGAACACCACTCCCATGCCTGGGTGGTGCGCTGTGTGCCTTGGGAATGCACACACCCCGTGGACCAATACCCTGGGGTGCCCTGACCCACCTTTTGTCTCTGTGCCGAGGTAGGTGCACTATATGTCCTGCATGGGGAGCCACATGGGCCACTTCCATCACGCTGGACCCAAACAGACTGTGCACTGCACATGTCACATACTCAGGGTCACAAGGCACCCCTATCCCCCCACCATGGCATCTCCCGTAACACATGTCCACTGTGTGCCCCTAAAAACACCCTTAGAGCGTCCCCCACCATAGGGTGCCCCCCCGTTATGACCCACCCACCACCCTGTGCACCCGTGGCCCTACCATACTCCCACCCCCCATGCCCCCCATCAGGCACCTCCCGATACCATAGTAGGCCCCGTAGACTATATTCATAAACTCACCTGTCCCCAGTCGCACCATCCACACTGCGCCCCACCCCATCCACGGCCACGGCGCACTGTGACACTCCACAGACCATCATTCCAGCAATACCCCCCTCCCCACCCTCTGCTGTTTGTCTTTTGTGATCACAAACAGAGCCAGATAACATTGGACATGGATGGGGGATGGAGCCCTCTTTTGGGGCCTGCACCATCCTGGGGCTATGGTTTGTCTTTTGTGATCACAATAAGGGCCAGATAACATTGGACATGGATGGGGGATGGAGCCCTCTTTTGGGGCCTGCACCATCCTGGGGCTATGGTTTGACTTTTGTGGTCACAATAAGGGCCAGATAACATTGGACATGGATGGGGGATGGAGCCCTCTTTTGGGGCCTGCACCATCCTGGGGCTATGGTTTGACTTTTGTGATCACAATAAGGGCCAGATAACATTGGACATGGATGGGGGATGGAGCCATCTTTTGGGGCCTGCACCATCCTGGGGCTATGGTTTGACTTTTGTGATCACAATAAGGGCCTGTTTCCATAGGACCAGGATGGGGGATGGAGCCCTCTCTTGGGGCCTGCAGCATCCGCGGATGTATTTGGGCCTTGTGTTAGTTGACAGGGGCAAGTGACAGACCCCTGTTTGTCTCTTGGCCTGAGTGGTGGGCCTGTGGTTTCCTGTGGATAGGGCACATCCTTGGGCTGCAACAGCGCCCCATACCATAACAATGTGGTCTGTAGTGCACCCCTGCCATGGTTGCAGCTACCCCCTTGGGGCTGTGGGTTTGTTTTTGGGTGTGTGCCAGACTTTGCTACCAGCTGGACGCGGCAACACCTGACATTCCCTGGCAGTGCATAGTTTCTTTTTGCTTTGGTTACAGGGTGTTTTTTTCCACATCATCAGTTGGGGTGCCTGTCCCCATGCACTTACCTCACGTGGGTAGTCAGAGCTCCTGTTGTATCTGTGAGACAGACGCTCCCAGGCCCTCCTGACCCTGGCTAAGTTCTGCCTCCTGGATGAGCCAGGAAATAGGCGCTGCTGGCGGAGGCAGAACAGCTCAGTGAGGAGATAGAGGTCCCTTTGTGTGAATGCTGGCTTCCTTGACATGGCTGCCATTTGCTCTGACTGTATCAGTGCTGCGTAGCCACGTGCATTGGTGGGGGCGTAGCCACGTGCATACCCACATGTTGTTATGGGCGTGTCACCGCGCGTGAATACATGCGTTGGTTCCGGCGTGGGCGGGCATTACTACGTGCATTGGGTCAGGTGTGGGCACTGTAGATTACATATCCTTGAGGATGTATCACACCTAACATTAATGCTACAATCTCTGATTGTGCTGGCCTATTGCCTATAAGAGCCTGTGAGCAGGAGCTGGACTTTACAAACCCCACTTTTTAGTACTGCTGTTTCATTTTGCAGCGTCGGCACCATGCTTTATACCACCTTCTGCTGCACACATCTCACATTAGGGTACATTCACATTCCTTTGGTTAGATATGTCCTCAATGTGGAGATGTATCACACATTTTTAATGCCCCTTTTGTTTAGAGGGATTGCGGAGGGTGTGTGGTGAGAACGGCACAGAGGGAGTCCCTGATTGGTTATATGTCGGGGTGGCATTGGAAGCAATGGAGAGTTTGTGTGTATTTGACAGAGGGACTTCATTTCACCACGCAGTCCATCTGCAGGGGTTCACAGGGTTGGATTGGAGCAGTCACACCCATGATGCACTGCACATGCAAATCAGCAGTGTACAGATGGTCATATGTTGCGGTTTCCCCCCCATCACCTAGGGCTGATGGGGGTCCTGACCATGTGCAGCCCCACAGCACCTCGGCATAGTAGGGGGAACAGACAATGTGTGGCACTGGTACAGAGTAACCACAGACAGTCACACTGTGCGGGTACTGTGACCACCCTGAGTTTGAGGTGGGGTGGCCAGCAACAGGTCCACAGCACCTTTCATGATTGACATACCCCATGCTGCAGGTCCCCATCAGTGTGTTGTCTGTAGTTCTGTTAGACACACCGTGGTTATGTCGGTGTCCTGCTGTATGTCTCGCTCATGTCTAGCCTCTATGGGTAATTATGCACCCAAAATAGTGCATATCTGGTGTTGGTGGCATGGTTACATGGGGATGGGGATGGGAAGATTATGAACCACCACATGGCTACTCCTTCAAATAGTATCAACCTCCCTTTTATTTTTCTTTCAAGCACTTATGACCATAGGGGAGTCTAATGCTCATGAAGCCATGTGACTGCAGTCTCATCTGCAATATTCAGAGACCTTGGGCACTTTCATGCTTGGTCAAAGGAAATGCATCCAAGAACTCGTTCAGCATCTGTGCTATTCTAGAGACCCCTTGTATGTTGCTGCTTTGAGCAATGGAGACCTCCAGTGGCCCTACTAAATTACTAAAATATAACCTTCTGACCAGTTACATCATGCTGTGAAGACACTTTTCTGGGAGGGGAAATCCAATTCATACATAAACCACTCCTAAAGGCAGAAGTCTTTGGCAGCAAACCATTGCACCATACAGCAGTAAGGGACATCTGCTCTTAGGGGAAGGTGTCTTTGGCAGCAAAGTACTACACCATGATGAAGTGAGGGGTCTGCCTTAAAGGAGCATCAGACTGTAGCAACCCCAGACAAACACCTGAATTTGTTTGTGACTATGTCCAATCAGCCAGCACCCCACTAGCTCAGGAGAGCAGCCCAGTCTGTGCAGGAGAGAAGGGGCTACAAAGCTTCCAAGTAAGAGCTAGCCACTGAAGAGAGAAGGTAATTATAGGAACATCTGTCAACTCAATGACCCACCTGCAAGGAGCACCTGCAGAGCTGTTTCAGGGACCTGTCTCTACAGAAGCCATCAGCTCTAAGGTATTCAAGGGAAGTATGTTGTACAGCAGGAAAGGTTCCCCTGAGGGCAACCAAGTAAGAGTGAAGAGAGAAAGAGGAGTAAAGAAGCGAAGCGGCTTGGAACATCTACCAGCACAGTATAGATGAGAATTTCAATAATGTTATCTGCTTTACTGAGCAGAAAGAGAAGGAGAAACAGTGCTTACGAGTAATGTAGTTATGAATTGTGTTTTTTTACTTTGCTGGCGATATAATTACAACTTTTCCCTTGCCTTTATTGCTGTTGTTGTATCAGTGATCCTAAAGTTCTTTAAGTAAACCCTTGTTCAGAGCCCACATTCTAGCCCAGACTCATTTATTTTGAGAAGGGAGAAGGAGTGAGTGGAGTTTTCCCAAGTGCCAAGGTCTCTCACTCTATGACGGTCCTGTTCAAAGAACCCACTGAATATTTTCGCAAGTGCAGAGACTAAAAGACTGCATTGCTCTGGGATGATGGTGAGCACTGTTTATCAAGCAACGGGTCCAGACGCCGCAAGGACTGCACAGAGACAGGGGCGTTACACTATTTAAAAACCTTCCTTGCACAGCGAAAGTAATTCTTACTAAGCAGAGGCAGTAACACCGCAGTCACAGAAAGATGAGAAATCCTAGAAACAGGTCTGCTTGTCAGAGTGTTGATGATATCCAGAAACCAGTTTCCAAAATATTGACTCATAGAATTAAATCTGCAGCTTCGCAGCTTAATGCCTGATAAATGGTAATGATTATTGCCAATATGCTGCAGTGCTTTTGCATTTATACTGCTTGTTAATATGATGCTTTACAGCAGTTTTAGAAAGTATGGTGGCCTTTATTCTGCTTTCAAGCTCCTCTTTAGATTGTGAGCATGCTCTTCATGCAGAATGTTCCTATTGTATTGCAGCTCATGTGTTTTAAATGTCTTTCTTTGGCTGCCATTTTTTATTTTATTTCTTTCTTTTTTATACTGTGCTCTTTAGAATCAGTGCAGTTTACATGTATACTAACAGGTACTTTTTATTCCCTTCTCCCCAAAGGGCTCACAATCTAAGTGTACCTAAGGCAATGGAGGGTTAAGTGGCTTGCCCAAGGCCACAAGGAATGGCCATGAGACAAGGGACCACATTCCCTCCAACCTGAAGTTGCTTGTCCTCATGTGGGAATTGAACCCCAAGCCTTCTGGCCCGAGGTAACCTGTCCCAACCACTGAGCCACTCCTCCCATCACTCTAGTCAGTGGCTGTTAAATAAAGGATGTGAGAAATTGGCAAGGCTCCAAGCTCTAACTAATGCTCGAAGAAAGGCTGAAGTTTTAGAATAATCTAACCACTTACTAATTAGTAGATCTCCTTCATGGCCATGGTCAATCAAGGCTTCCCACACTTCATATTAGTTGGTAGTGTAAAGCAGTAGCAACATAACGGTGCACTCAGACTAAAATCTTTTTTTCTGCATTTTATGCCACACTTTAACATGCAGTACAGTCCTCATTTCTCTTCTTCATCAAATGTACATCTGACATTTGCCGTAGCGGTGATCATTTCACCAGAGTTGTTTTCTCATTCGAACAAGCATATTCTCTGAAAATTCAGATGAAAACATAGCAGCAATGTCTTGATGGTGAAACCAATATGTGATCTATGATCCCCTGTCAATCACTGTATTTCTCGCTCTCAGCATTAGGTTTTGTGAGTCATTGATAACTGGCTTTTAATTCATTGTAAAATACCAAAAGACATTAAAAGCCCTTTTTACAAAAGTGTGTTAAGTGGTTAATGTGGTAATTAGTGTGACGTAACAGCAGGGCCATGCTAACAGTATAGTGACTGGACAGCAAAGGCTAATTCCTGTGTTAGCTTCCTAACATGAAATGAGATGGCGAACAGGCAGGGAAAGGGCAGGGATCATGCCTTACAGTTCTTGCAAAGATAGTTACCACAAGCTAACTGTTAATATCGAGCAGTTAACACCGCTTCAATAGGTGGAGTTACTCTAGGCCATTCCTAGAGGGTCTTTACTTCAAAAGCAAGGCAATTTTGTGTCTCTTAATACAAATTCTCTGCCTGAGAGCTCTTAAGAAAGGAGGATATCTTTATTTTTATTAGATAACATTTTTTTGCTGCTTATGTTTATGTTTATGTTTATTGAATTTGATATACCGCTCAGACCCAAAGGCATTAGAGCAGTTTACAATACTACATCATTTAGGGAAATAAGAAAAGAACGCCATTTATAAGATAGAACAGAGTAGAGGACAGAGACAGTCAAACAGATAAGAGAAAGAGAAGGACACGGAACAGCAAGTTACCCTGATATATAAGCAGGACATCAATACATCAATATAGACTCCAGATACAGACGCCATGGACCAACGCCTAAGGGCCACGCCAAAGAGCCCTCTGGCGAGGCCCTCAGGCGCAGGCCCGCAAGGCGTGGGTGCGTCCCGGCAACGGCGGTTCTTAAGCCGTTGGGCCTGGTTACTGATTGGCGGGCTCGGGGAGGAAGGGGGAGCTCCTGCTCTCACCCCCGTCAAAAGCCCTGCTCATCTTGCGCCCCGGCAACGGCGGTTCTTAAGCTGTTGGGCCTGGTTACTGATTGGCGGGCTCGGGGAGGAAGGGGGAGCTCCTGCTCTCACCCCCGTCAAAAGCGCTGTTCATCTTGCGCCCCGGCAACGGCGGTTCTTAAAAACTTAGGCTACTGATTTATTTTTGTAGCCAAATGGGTGGGCAGTCAGCGCTGGAGATGGCTTGGAAGTTAGGCCTTGGACTCAGCTGAGCCACAAAGACAGGGTTGGAGACAGCTGGAGATACTTATGGGATAGGATATTCAAATGAGGAGATGCACACAATGGGGGTCATTCTGAGATGTGAATAGTAGGGATAGACGCCTGGCTTTGACATCCAACCCCCGCTATTCACAGGGAGCTAAATCTATACCACAGGCTCCATACACACACAGCAGGCTTGTGCGGGGAGTGATGGACAGGGATGGGAGGGGGAGGGCCGGGGCAGAATGGAGGCGGGCCCATGACCCAGGATGTACAGGGCCTATTCTGGTCATGGCCCTGTACATCAGGCAAGACCAAGATGGATGGGGGACTTATTCTACCTTAGAGGTTGAATAAGTACCCCTAAAAATGGCAATCAGGCCCGGCAGACCACCACACCAAGGTGAGCAGCAGCAGGTGATGCCCCAATCCTGGCCCTGGCAGTCCATACCAAGGGTTGGACTGAGGGGAAATGTGGCTGAGAGTGGCATCAGGCTTTCTGCGCTTCTGCTGGTCATCCCAGTGCTATGTCAATGGGATGCCATGGCACCAGGAGTCCAGCAGGAGCACAGGGCCACCTGGACATGAAGGGCAATGGGCCTCCCGCGCTTCAGAAAGAAGGCATGCACGGACCATCTAAATGCTTGATTCTGCAGCCACGCGAACATCTAGCTCCCGCGGTTGCAGAATTGGGTGTAATTTGTGCGCGTCCATTTTTTGGATGGCCGAAAGGCTGAGACGTGCCCTGAGTAGAATTGACTTCAATAAGAAATGGAAGACCTGGCACATCATTGCACATCATATCCCCTGCATGTAACAAAACTCAACATAGTAGTAAAGGAGAAAAATACCAAAATGGCATTGATAATAGAGGTATATGTTCCGAGTGATTATTCTTTGAATCGTGTGGAGAGGCAGAGGATCCTGAAGTACCAAAGGTACTTTACTCTAAAGGTAAAAAGTGGACTGTTTTAGTTGTTATGGAAGGACAGACTAGATGGGCCTTGTGGTCTTTTTCTGTCATCATGTTTCTATGTTTCTATGTTTCTACCAAGAAATGCAGTCAGAGACCAAGAAAATGTGGCAGAAAGATACAGAAATATTTCCCATTGTACTGGGAACCACAAGTTTGATAAAGGAGAATTTCCAAGCACAAACTACCCATAGATGTTACATCTAATGAACTCCAGAAGGAAGCTTACTTTGGCATGATGCAACTACTACATCGAGCAATAGCAGTAAATTTGAGAGGCTGAGATCATACTCCACATACCCTGGCTTAGAAGTGAGGTTCATGATTGTCATGGCATGCACAAAACTAACCCATTTGCACCTGAGGAGCAATGCCACTGTGATGGCCTCTGTTTCTTGGGGCCATGGTCCTCACTGACCATGGAAGGACATGTCTGAGGCCTAATTTTCTTTCACTGAACATGGGCTTGCTTTGTTGTAACTCTCTGCTGAGTGTTTCTTTCCCCTTGACTAGAGGATGAGGCATTCCACAGATCTGGTGTGCATGTGTGGGCTCCCAAAGGCAAATGGGGCTTTTCTTAGAGAGCTGGCATGCTCTGGCAGGGGTTGCCTGTCTCCATGTTGATGTGTCGATTATCCTGTGGTTGTTTCCCTGTGGTCTACCCCCCAAAGACAAGGCCACAGGGAGTGGCTGAACCAAGGGGGTTATATCCGGATACCATGGGCCCCAAGTAGCAGAAGGGTTAGGTGCAAGGTGTCTCAGCCATCTGGCCCCACATCTGAGTAGTCTCCATGTTGAGTCTGCTGATCTGCAAGCTCTAGTATCCACCTTATCCCTCTAAGGCCTGTACTTCTAACTAGCAAAGATAAAGTACCAGATGTGTGAGGGGAGTGTCAAGGCTATCTGTAGACCACCGTATTCGCTTCAAGCTCCTTACCCTCATGTACCAGGTTCTCGCGCACCCCTCAATATCTGGCAGACCTCATTCAATCTCACACTCCCAGTGGTGCCCTCCGGTCAATGCACATAAACCGCCTTCACCTCCTTTCCCCTTCCTGAGCCCACCTGAATTCTACTCGCTCCTCGGCTTTTTTCTTTATTGGACCCACACTTTGGAGCTCATTACCCTCTTCCCTCCAGCTTGAACAAAATTACCATACCTTTAAAGCACGCCTGAAGACCCACTTGTTCTTCTCTGGCTTTGACCTTCCCACTCCTCCTGTGTGATCTTCTCCCTCTCCTCCTCATTATTTCTGTTTCTCCTGTCTGGTTTGCATAGCCTACTCTCCACTGTCCTGTTTATATTGTAACTTCCTTCCCTTTTCTTGGCCATTCTCTTGACTCTTAACAATTGTACACCGCTCTGCTTTTATTTGAAGGGTGGTATATCAAACTTAATTTACATATACTTGTAAATACTCATGTAAATAGTTGCAGAAATGCCGTCCCATGTTTTATCCAAGTTCTCTGACCTTGTTCTCTGTAAAACCAAACAGTTTATTGTTCTGGTCTGTTGTTATATTGTGAACCGCGCTGATGCTGAATAGAGCGGTATATAAGAGCCTGTAATAAATAATAAATAAATAAATAAAATAAACATAAGGAGGCATCTCCACACCCCCTCCTACACCAGAAAATTGATAACTGTAAACTGCAGCCTATGTAATCAGGCACCCTGGATTCCTCAGAGTGAGAGCGGTCCATGAACCCGTTCAACAAGGAGGGCCTTGATGACACTCTGCCTGCACCCACACAAGACCCCCTAATCCTTCAGATGCTGCATTTGGCCCCTATCTCCCCACAAAAAGAGCCACAGCAGGGTCACTCTGCGTGTGCTTGATCTCATGATTTGCATGCTCCTCTCCCTTGTACTTTGGCTTGTGGCTGTGTAGCTGGCTATGCCTATTTCCAAGTCAGCCTTCTCTATCCTTCATCAGGAGCGTATTCAGGGGCCTGTTTGTAGGGCTGGGGGCCATATATTTCTGTCTTCAGGGGTTTTGCTTCTAGCCGGCACCCATAATTTCACAACAGATATCAAGCATTAGCAAAGCATACATAATGAGTGTCTTCACAGTACGCATGTGCTACAGCTGCACATTCCCTATTACCACGCTAGTGATGAGACTAGTGTGGCTATAGTAGTCTACTGTAGCTATGTCCCCTGCTTCTACTATGTCGCTTCATCTTACTGTGGTAGAAATGCACACTAACCGCACTGCTTGTGGAACTACCTGAGTCTGTTCATCAGGCTTTATCTCTGGCCTTCTTCAAATCCTGGCTGAAAACTCACCTCTTTGAGGCCGCTTTTGGACCCTGATCTGTTTAGTCTCCTATATATTTCCTTACCATTCCCCTAGACATATTCTTGCCCTCAGCCGTTGTGTTGTCTATCTTGATTAGATTGTAAACTCTGATGAGCAGGGACGGTCTTTTACATGTGTCTGTACAGTGCTGCATACGCCTTGTAACGCTATACAAATGCTAAGTAGTAGTAGTAAATTTATATTCCTAGTCACACTCCCCATTCAGTCAATAAACAGTTGGTGGTGAGCCCTCTCTATTCGAAGACCAGGTTATAATTGGCCTGGATTTTTTTGGTGACAGGCTTTGTGATGTGGAACAGATTGCCTCAAGAGTTAAGGGCAAAGGGCTTTTTCCTTGTCTTACAAAGAAAATTGAAGACATACCTGTTCTGATTCTTGAAAGGTTTTAAAAACAGAGAGCAAATGAAGGCCTTAGTATTATCTGGTAGATGGGGGATGTGTTAGGTTTGATGTGTTTATGTAGGATGATGTTTTAAAGCTTGTTTTTAAATGGATGTTTGCGACTTGTGTTTTTTATATTTTAATGTTGCATGTAATCCACCGAGAGAATTTTTACTACTCGTAGAATGACAGCCAATACATTTTCACAAATGAAACATATTTACCCACACTTGAATTCTGATCAATAACTGAACTATGCTATAGGACAGTATTGAATATTATACTGGTCCACATAAGCATTCCTTATAACATGGAATACATATTGACATGGAAATGATCTTTTAATGTTCTTCCCCATAACACCCATTTTTAGCTATTCATACTTCAATGGAAAGCAAGAAATAGCAAGTGACGATTGGCTTGCAGTTTGTAGAGCCAGAAAAATAACACTTGCAGGTGATACTATGGAAAATAGATATATGCCCACATTTTATTCAAATTATGGATGCATATGGTATATTGATGTAAGGGGCAGAGGAAAGGCCCAAACTCCACCTCAACTCTACCCCTAGCCCCTGTTGCCTTCCCCTCATATTCTGCCTGTGGGGATTGGGATGCTCCCTACACGCCCACTGCCTTATATTGCTTTAGGCACCTTAATGCTGCCATTACCGCCTGTGACTTTAGCATGGATTATTAAACATACCCCTAAGTCTATAGAGCAAGGTTACATATAATACACCTGCTTTAAGAACTCAAAAATATGAATGAAATAGTATACTAAATACCTTAGGCAGAATCAAGATGCCAGAAAGCAAAATGTAAAAAATGCCAAGGGAACAGATCCAAAACAGCGACGGCCATGTCGAGTGTGGGACTGTTAATTGCCTAAGAACACAGGCACTACCATTGATGACCATGTTTAAAGATAAGTTGAAGTATCATTCCAGAAAATTAGTCCAGTACATTAAATACGTTCTAATAAATTGGATGATTTTTTATAAAAAATAATAAGGGGCTTTTATGATCAGAGAGGAAGAGTTCCCAGAGCTATTTTAAATTGGTTTATGGAGTAATGGAAGGACGTCTCTGAGATCTTTTCCCTTTTTTTTAGTTATTGTGAATATACAACTGGCATCCTTTTGAAATAAGAATGTTTATTTATCTTGAAATTGCTGGCTGGTGATTATTTTTTGGTGGGTGATTAGTTGGTCACCAGTTCTTTTGCCCTTGTGATACGCAAAACTAACCCGTTTGGAGAAATTGTTCCAGAAAACTCTACATTTAGTTAGTTTAAAACAGTCTGATAAGAGTAGCCAAGCAATGAGTCTGTTGCATAGCCCCTACCTCATATTTACATATTTACGTATACACCTATATTCTCGGTTTGTCAAATGAACTTTTCATGCTATTCCCTAACACCAGTGAACTTTTACCCATTTTGTAAACAAAATGAACCATCAGCAGTAAAACCATGTCTACTAGCTTAAGTAAATTACTTTCTACCATATTCTGAACTCATGCTGCTGGCAATGGTTAGTCAACTGCATTCCAGGTAGGGATGTGCACAGGCAAGATAAAGTTTGTTGCTTTTCTTTTAGCTCAGAAATCTTTCCTGATTTTTGTGTGTTTTTTCACTTAGTTTTATATATTCATTTCAATAGGGAATATTTAGTGTGTGTAAAATTTATTTAAGGACATATTTTAGAAAGGCCATTTATGTGGTGGGAGGGATTTGGCAGTGAAAACGTCTGCAACTCTGTGTCAGCTTTAGAAGAGAAGGTGTGCATTTCTGTTATGCATGTATAAAGAATTTATTTCTATGTATTGTGGCTTTTTGTAGGACTATGGGGTATGTTTACTAAACTGCGGTAATCGTGAATAATGTGCGTTATGCAACGTTAACGATCGTTAGCGCGTCATAACGTGCGTTATGACGCGCTAGTGAGCGTAATGCTCCGCGGCACGGTAAAACAACGCAGAAGGTGGAGAGAGGGCGGAGAGAAGGGGTCAATGGGCGGAGAGTGGGCGGGGAGAGGCTCCCCTCACACTAACACGCTGAATTGCAGGGCTGAATTCCAACGCGAATGAAAACCTGCCGTTAAAGGCACATTACAGGGGAGAGAAACCATTTCAGTGTCAGCAATGTACAGCCCAGGCAGGGAAACCAAAAAACAGTGATAAGTGTGATACATGTGCACAGAACAAAAGGGCACAGAAACACTGAAAATGACCCCAACAAACTGGAAAAAAACATAACCAAGCTGGGCAATAGTGGTATCAATGAGAAACATCAACCCCTCCCCCCCCCTGAGTAAGCCCCATAGAACAGATAAAAATCGTGGAAGGGTCTATACGCCGTCCCCATACAAGGTGAATGAGCCCACAGTGACAGCGCTGCTCAGGGCTTTCCCCACCATCGGACAGGTGCACATGTCCCGCAACATCAGGGCGGGCATGTCGGAATGGCAACTGGACAGATGCCGGAGAAGGGGATACAGAGGGCCGCAGGCGGCACATGCTGTTGTGGAGCTGGGCTACAGTGCGGACTAGGGTGATGCCTAGGTTGCCCATACGAATGCTGAAACAGCGGAGCAGCCAGACAGCAACTGCTGAAGGTCCAACATGGGCACGAGTGGTTTTCCCAAAGTGTCACAAGGGATAGTACCCAACAGCTACCCCCAAGGGCACGGAACATTGGCAGGCGGGGCTGGGGGGGAGCGTGGACGTCTATGCAGGCACCCCTACCCCAGAACCCGCACCATAGGCAGCCGCCTACCTGCACACTGAATGGCCTGAGACTGCGCACCACCAGCTCCACCAGCAGAAGGGCATGTCAGCATCGTGGCTGAGGGATACTGGTGGTGGAGGGGGCAGTGGCAGCTGCTCAGAGCAGACCGTGGCCTAGCCCTGTGTAGGTGGGTGCCATGCACTGCAACAGACAGGCCCTGTCTAACC
This sequence comes from Ichthyophis bannanicus, assembly GCA_033557465.1. Lineage (NCBI taxonomy): Eukaryota > Metazoa > Chordata > Amphibia > Gymnophiona > Ichthyophiidae > Ichthyophis > Ichthyophis bannanicus. The sequence goes on along the minus strand of CM066033.1, from coordinate 224,700,496 downwards.
AACAGTCATGGTATCACCAGGGAATGCACCATCTCTGTGATAACATGGTGGTGCAGTGCACAAAACCATTGTATTCAGAAGCAGAAGGCCATAGGTTCAAGTCCCAGTTGTGGTTTCTGCCAACCCAGTCCTCTTATTTTACCCACTACTATAACGTGCTAATACAGACAGAACCTTTTGTGCAGATGACGTAAACATGCCCAAAACACCTACATTTTACCCTACAGGGCACAGACACCATAAACATGCACATTACCTAGAGCAGGGCCTCCCAAATGCAGTCCTGGAGGGCCAAACACCATTCAGGTTCCATGCTGCCTCTGATAAAGATGCCTGTGCTGCATTTCTATGCGTCACCCCCATGGTATGCAGATGTATCTCATGCATATTCATGAGGGACAGCATGAAAACCCGAACAGTGTTTTGCACCGCAGGAATGGAGTTGGGAACCTCTGCCGTAAAGCAGCAGCCAACAGGGGCAGACACACCCGTACCCACCGGACCCATTATCCAAAGCCTCCTGGAGAGGCAGGACTTTGGGCTCTGCATGCATCTCCCAATACTAGCACTTGCATACCTTAGTAATGCCACCCTAAACCTGGGAATATGGTACACATCTATCAAAAGGTTGCTATGATTACTGGCAGATAGCAATTCCTAGGTTAAGTACAATTTTCTGAGTGAGCTGCATCATAGCAACCTTTCTGATGTCTGTGGAGTGTGCTACAGGTCTTGGGTCTGACAGTGTTTACCAATCTGGGGAGTGACTCCTACAGTATTGCGTACCATAGCCATGCCTGCACTGTGCCCAGGACTGGTGTGGTGGCCTGGGCTGCCCAACACCTCTATAGTTGCACAATGCTGGCATAGGTGTGGGGAGTGTGTGTCTGTCTATCCCAGTGGTTCTCAACCCAGTCCTCTGGGACCACCAGACTAGTCAGATTTTCAGGATATCTACAATGAATATGCATGAGATAGATCTGCATGCACTGCTTCCACTGTATGCAGATCTATCTCATGCATATTCATTGTGGATATCCTGAAAACCCGACTGGACTAGGGGCCCCAGAGGACTGGGTTGAGAACCACTGGTCTATCCAGTGTGTGGTGGCTGCCAACACCCTCCACAGCCCACACTGCTAGCACTGTTGCCAGTATTGGCTTGCCAATGTGCATAATGAGGAGCAAGGTACTGTGGGAATAGCCTGGATAGGATGGCCTGGCCTGCCCGCATCTGCACAGGGCATAGGGCAATGGCCGGACATTGTAATGTCCGGTAACACCTGCATGGACAGGGTGGCCATAGCATGTCCTGCTGGGAGGTCACTCTCACCCTGACTGAGCAGTGACCATGGCATGGCTAGGTTCCCCCATAATGCTTTATAGTGTTTTTTTATGTGATATTTATGGGTTTCCTTTTGGGGCCCAATCACTGATTTATCTGCTTGGTGTGTATGCTGATGTCCCCGTTCTGGGTACATGCATTTCCTCCTGGACCATGCACTATGGACTAGCTGGTGGATTGTCTGCAGCTAGTATGTGTCTTGCTGGAACACGGTGCAGCGGCTGGAGGCTTGCTGCTGTAGAATGTCAAATAATGGTGGGAGGCAGCTGAGCATTTCCAGACCTGCTGTCTGTCTGCTATTGCATTATGGATGTGTACTGCTCTGCATTGCCTGCCCTGTAGGGTGTTTGATCCCTAGCAGAACTGGGGTGATGGTTCCCTCTACTGCAGGGGTGTCCAAACCTTTCCTGGAGGGCTGGAATCCTGGCAGGTTTTTGGGATAGCCCTAATGAATATGCATGAGATATATATGCATTAGAGATATCCTGCCAACCTGACTGGTTTGTGGCCCTCTAGGGCTGGATTTGGAGACCCCTGCCTTACACCTCTGTCATTTAAGATCGTGAGTGGGCAAGGTACAGATGTCCTAGACATCGAAAGGGTATATAGAATGTGTCACATTCCTCCTCGATTCTCACCACTACCAAAAAGGTGGCTAATAGACAATTTTTAGGTGGTGGTGAGAAGTGAGGAGGACTGTGACAAATTCTATCTAACCTTTTTGATGTCTTGGACATCTGCACCTTGTCCACTCACGATCTTAAATGACAGAGGTGTAAGGCAGGGGTCTCCAAATCCAGCCCTGGAGGGCCACAAACCAGTCAGGTTGGCAGGATATCTCTAATGCATATATATCTCATGCATATTCATTAGGGCTATCCCAAAAACCTGCCAGGATTCCGGCCCTCCAGGACAGGTTTGGACACCCCTGCTCTACTGCCACCATTGCAGGGGGGTAGAAAGTGGATCTGTTGGCAGGAGATCCTGTCCTCCACCCTGAGCCCCAGAGGGTGGATTGGGTGGTGGTATGTAATCTCCCTGGTAACCACAGCAGAATGTGGGTGTGGTGCCGTGCAGTCCTCCTGTAGCCAGCCGGGTGTTTCTTAGCAGCTCTAGCCCACTGGTTACTTCACTGCCCATGGAGCCAGAGGTCATGGGTTCACAACCCCCAGTGGGGTTCATTGATAGGGCTGTCTTAGGCATTGTCTATTTTTATTGTATATTAGTGCTGCCAGCACAACCACCCTCAGGGTACTGTCACCTTAGGTTGGCTCATAAGGTGCCCTATAGGGTGCCTCATACGGCGCCCTATAAAGCGTCTTATAAGGTGCCTTATATGGTGTCCTATAGGGGATATTATAGGGTGCCTTGGCAGACAGCGCACTTTATAATGTGCCCTATGGAGTGCGTTATGGGGTGCCTTATGTGGCACCTTAGGTTACGCCACTGTGAGGGTGTGTTTGCTGGCAGCACTATTAACGTACATCTAAACTTCCTCACAGCCCAATACTTAACCCTTTCCAGGCCAAGCCCAAAACCTTCGGGATCCAAACATCTGCCTAAATCAGGGGTCTCAAACACGCGGCCCGCGAGAGAACATTGTGCGGCCCGCGACGGAGGGAAAGAAAAAAGCCTTGCTTCTGCTTCTGCCGTTGCTGCCGTGGCAGCGGCAGAATCGACTGTCAATTTTTTTTTTTTAAACCTGGCTTCTGCTGCTCAAGCAGCAAAATCAGCTGTGCTGCGGTCCCTTCCTCTCTGCCCGGAGATCCCTCATTGTGCTCCATCAGCGTGTGCTTTTCAAGCCGCGAAGAGAGTATTCCCCTCTCGCGAGGCTTGAAAAGTGAATAGGATTAAGCCGCGCGAGAGGGAAATACTCTCTTCGCGGCTTAAAAAGCACGCCGCTGATGAAGCACAATGAGGGATCTCCGGGCAGAGAGGAAGGGGCCGCGGGACAGCTGATTTTCTGCTGCAGCAGCAGAAGCCAGGTGTTTTTTTTATTTACCGGGGGGGGGGGTAGGACTGGAAATGGGCTATTGGCAGAGGGGGGCTGTAGGACTGGAAATGGGCTATTGGCAGGGGGGTTATGACTGGAAATGGGCTATTGGCAGGGGGAGGGTTATGACTGGAAATGGGCTATTGGCAGGGGGGGTGTAGGACTGGAAATGGGCTATTGGCAGGGGGGGTGTAGGACTGGAAATGGGCTATTGGCAGGGGGTGATGACTGGAAATGGGCTATTGGCAGGGGGGTGTAGGACTGGAAATGGGCTATTGGCAGGGGGGGGTGTAGGACTGGAAATGGGCTATTGGCAGGGGGGTTATGACTGGAAATGGGCTATTGGCAGGGGGGGTTATGACTGGAAATGGGCTATTGGCCGGGGGGATACGACTGGTCATGGGCTATGGTGGGGGCTAGGACTGGAAATGGGCAGGTGGGGGTCAGGAAGGACTGGAGGTGGGCTGCTGGGGGGAGTTAGGACTGGTAATGAGCTATGGAGGGGCTGACTGAAATGGGGTAATGGGGGTTAGGGCTGGAAGTGGGCTATTGGCAGGGGGGGTTATGACTGGTAATGGGCTATGGTGGGGGCTAGGACTGGAAATGGGCAGATGGGGGTTAGGACTGGAGGTGGGCTGATTGGGGGGTTAGGACTGGAGGTGGGCTGATTGGGGGATTAGGACTGGTAATGGCCTATGAGGGGAGGTAAGACTGAAAATGGGGTGATGGGGGTAAAACTGGAAGTGCGCTATGGGGAGGTTAGGACTGGTAATGGGCTATGGGGGGGGGTTAAGACTGAAAATGGGGTGATAGGGGGTAAAACTGGAAGTGCGCTATGGGGAGGTTAGGACTGGTAATGGGCTATGGGGGGTCTAGGACTGGTAATGGGCTGGGGGGGGTTGCTAGGACTGGAAATGGGCTGAGTGGAAGGGGGGCTTGAACTGCAAATGGCTGATGGGGATGGGGAGGGGGGCTTGGAATGGAAATGGGCTGTGAGGGGAGGGAGCTCGGATTGGAAATGGGCTGATGGGGGGCTAGGATTGGAAATGGGCTGATGGTGAGGCTATGATAGGACTGGAAATGGACTGATGCAGGGACTAGAAGGGAGCGGATGCTGGGTGGGCTGGAACTAGAAGGGAGCTGATGTTGGGGGAGGATTAGAATGGGATGGAGCTGGGAAAGTGAAATGGAGAGGGGAAAAATATTTTGTCTAGGAGAGAAGACAAATCTACAATTGGCCAGGTATTGGGAGAGTAAGTGGGGATTGAGGATGGAGGGGTAAAATTGGAGTGGATGAAATAGGAATGAGGAAAGAGAAAAAGGAGAAAGATTAGTATGTTAAAGCAGATGTAGAGAGAGAATGAAAAAAAAACTGGGAGAGAAGAAAGGGCAAATGGACAGCAGACGATGGAGAGTTAGCAGAAGACATGAAGAAACCAGAAGAAAGTGGCTGGAACAATTGCAACTGAAAAAAAATGCACAAAAGGTAGAAAAATCTCTCTTTATTTTGAATTTATTAACTGGAATATGTCAGCTCTGGGAAATGTGCATCATTAATGTTTGCGCTTTGTTTAGTACAAGAGGAAATTAATTTATAGTTTTATTTCTACAGTGTTGTTGTACATTCCAAGTTTGGCTTTTGGGGTTCCCAGTTTAATTATTGTCTTCCTGTTTCTAAATCTTTTAGTCTTTCTTTATCCATACTCATTAAAGAGGCATGTTTACTAAAAGTTAGTGTATGGTAACATTATGCAAATATTTATGCAAATGAGGCCCCTTATGCAAATGAGGCCCCGCGTCTTATGCGGCCCCCGGGTTACTTTACAAGTCCTCATTTGGCCCTCAAAGCAATTTGAGTTTGAGACCCCTGGCCTAAATATTCCTATCAAATGGTATATAATACATGTCAATGGCAGAGGGAACGTCACTATTGGAACATATTGAATAAGACGGGTACAATTTTCCTGACATATGCAAACATTAACCCGGCTGCAGACTGTGGATAAAAATATTATAGTAGGCTTTCAAAGGGTTACACATGACGCCTCAGCCAGCCTTATTCATTAAAGTCCCAAATGAAAACCTCAAAAAAATCAATGACCATACCAGGTACTTTGAATGCAAAAAGTCATTGATTATAGAACGTTGAGTTCTATGCATATAATCACAGCGTCTGCTTAATCCATATTATACGTGAAGTACAAAACCTTAAGTATCATATATATATTGTTTGTATTTTTTTGTCGGGCATCCCCGGCAAGAGAGAGAAGGGGGGAAGCCTTTTCTCTCCGCTCCGGGAAGTCCCTTTTTTTGTATTAAAAAGATCTCAAAAACCAAAATATTAGGTAGTGAAAAATCACTTATCTCAATGATGGTGAGACATGATTCTCCGTGAGGGGAAAGCTGCTTACACGACATGCATGTTTTGGACCTATGGAGGTCCTGTGTCAAGTGAAAAACCCCATCTTGGATCAATTGCCTTATTCATTAGGCACACTGGGGAATCGAACCCATGACCATTGTACTATCTGTCTGTGTAGTAACCATTGTGCTACAGCTCTGTTTCTGTATTTGGGTGTCTGCGCGCCTTCTTACGCTTAACACGCAGTAACGCGCCCTGTAACTATCATTGCTGCGCGGTGCGTTATAGCGTGCGTTATCACTAACGATGTACCGCCCATGTCCTTTTTTGGCATTTCTTCCACTAACGCGGCTCCAAACACGAATCACACTAACGCAGTTTAGTAAACATACCCCTATGTGTTCTACACACATGCCTACATTTCCCCTCGAGTCCTATGGAGTTAGAAGATCGGAAATCACTGAAAGCTGTTTCACAGGAGTGCATGCAGGGTTGAACATTCTGGCTTCCTAACTTTCTTTCATTCTGACATTCAAAGGTGAATAAGCTCAGTATGGTTCCTCCACTGCCTACTACAGATATGCATAACATCACAGAAAGGGAAAATGAAGGTCAAGTATAGTATATCAGAATGAGATTATTAATACATTGAATTATCCAGAGTTGTAAGTTGATCTAAAATTATGCATAAAGGGGGGTTTTTTCTATAATATTTTGAAGATAAGTCTATAGCTCAAATGCACATGGCATAAATGCACATAACTACATTTTCAAGAGCATGTAACTTTGCACTTCACCCACACTCCCTGCCCAAGCTCCAGCTCTGCGTATGCCAACAGCAAACGTTTGCACCATCGGCCTGACGCACATACTTACATAATAGTGATTGGCTAAAGTGCGCGTGTCAAGGCCCATCCACGCACATAAGTCAGTTAAAGTACAGGGCTTCTCGGCATTAATGGCACATAACTTTAAAGTTATCTCCTAGGTGCCTTTTGGGAGCAATCGTGAACTACGTAAAACATTAGCTCATATGATCAATTCCTGGTTATCTTAACTAAGTGAATACATTTAAGAAGTTCAAAGGAACACTACTTCCAAACAATGAGTATGGATATACATTGAGAAAAACTTTATAAAAAACTTTCTTAGCAGAGAATGAGTAGCACATAAAGCCACTTGGGGGAAGGGATCATTTTATAACAGGGTACCTATGTCAAAACTGCAAAAAAACATCAAGAATCAGCCCCAGCAAATTACAAATCCTCAAGCACAAATTTAAAGTGCTCCAAAGAAGCCATGAATATGTGTGTGCACACTATCAAGCTTGATTTACAAGAGGATGGGATGCCTATATGGGAATTCCAAAAAGGGCACCTATTTCTAACGTATTTTGTAAAAGTAACATAGGTTTTTATATGCCTTTATAAAACTGACTCCCAGAAGCAGTTCCAAAAGTGCACAAATACCAATGCTTAAATCTACACCTACCCCAAAAAAGATGTAAATGTATTCATATATTTTATGCGTGTACAGGCATATTTTTATGAAATAAGTCTGCACATTTATTTATTTTATTTATTTAACAGTATTTCTAAACCGCCTTATCTTAATAATCAAGGTGGTATCACAGCAAGCAATCAGGTAAAGTGTGTGCGTTGTACATGCAGTGAGGATGAAACTTAGTTGTGTGAGGGCTGTGTTGGGTGCTTGATTTGTTTGAGCTATGTACAAGGTGGGCTATTTACAGTGGTGCTAAAAACACATTTTATATACATACAGTTGTTTAGGAGGATTGGAGTGCTGTTATCCATTCTCTTAGGTTATGTGATGTGATGTGCACATCACATCTCCACCTCCACTCCAGCCAAACTACACTCGCAGGAGTGCCTACATGCAGGTTGTACACACTTCCCATACATATACACTTTGGGGTATGTTTACTAAACATCAGTAAGTGAGCAGTCTTTTCCATACATTAACGGTGTGGTAAGTGTGCTGGGCATGTTAGAGGCGGTCTGGCATTAAGGGGTAGTAGTGGACACTTACCGTGCGGTAGCAGGACATTAAGGGGTGGTAGTGGACAATTACCGTGCGGTAACGGCACATGCTGTGGGAAGGTGTCTGGCATGCACCTTAATGCAGAAAAACCATTGAAATACTGAAAGAGGGGCAGGGAAGCCATTGGAGAAGGTATAGATGCAAGCACAATTGGTAGCTGATGGGCATTTAATATCCAGGCTTTATTTAAAGTGGCAAAAACCAACTACTTTAAGAGCACTGGCTGCCACTGCTGAATATTCCCTCCCTTTCCCCCCAGGCTGAATACGTCCCCCCCTTCACCCCAGTATTTTGAGTATGTGTGTATCTAAAAATCAGCGTATGGTATGTGGGAACTAAATTCATATCAAGGGTATGGTAGCATGTGAGACTTCTGAACATTTACCTAAAATTCACATTCCTTTTCTGGTGAGTAATATAAAACTGCTCCTTTGACTTTGCCCTTCTGTGAGATGTAGTCCCACAGGAACATAATTGAGAAGTGCTCCTTTAAGTGTAGTGCTAAGAAGTTTAATAACAAAATAAAAAGCATAATTAATGGGAGAATGACGACCATACTTTTCCAAGTCCAAAATGTGATATTTGTAAGGAAGTGGCCTCAGTGATGCTGTTATGAATAGGCTCATTATTTTGCATCTGAACAGGGAAACCATTTTCATAGTTTTCGTAAGGTTCATATTTAGAAGTGGGTTTTATAATCCTAAATCAAATCAAGAGATTTTATCTTACAATGAGCATAACCATTAAAGGATTTTTAAGTGTGCTCTTACTAGAATAATTCAATAAAAACTTTGGTGGGACTTTAGCTTTTGAAGATTTTCATCTTTTTTGTGGACTACCAAAAAGCATGTGCAGGTCCTCATTACTATGTTTACCAAATTAAACTTTATTTAGACTGCTTTTGTTTTATTTTGTTTAAAGCAGCAGGAAAGGAAGAATTCCCATATGCTTGAGCAAGGATGGGCCAAACTCCAGGATGAGGCCTAGTGAGGCAATTTGCTGTTAGGCTAGGTGTACCTAACATCCCATGGTTTTGAGCATTATGGGCACATTTGGGGTGACACCATAGCACCCCTTAGTAAAAGGGCCCCAAAGGGTCTCTCGCAGGGTTAATAGCCTTAAAAAGTGGCACTTTTTTTAGTGATCTTCCAGAATGAGAGACAAAAGGTGCTCAAATGCATTGTAGTTGAAAACTGGAATTTTAATTTGCATTCTTATACTTCCTAATATACCAACCTTCATATCAGGTCCAGGCATTCTTACTGCTTTTTTAAATAAAAATATTTGAGATATATGTGCAATATGAAAGTCACTATCAAAGAACTATCATTTTGTTTCACAAAATATCATAATGCACAGTAAAAATACAATGGGGTATGTTTACTAAACTGCAGTAATGTCATTCGCGTTAGGTTCCGCGGTAAAGGTACAGATGCCCATATAAAGGCATGGGCGGGGAATCATTATAGCAAGCCGTCAGGTAATGTGCGTTATCAGGCACGTTATAAGGCACCTTATTAGGCACAGTACAAGGCACGTGCCTTAACGTGCCTTGTACTGTGCCTAATAAGGTGCCTTATAACGTGCCTTTGTAAAGCACCTTATAACATGCCTTATAACGTGCCTTGTACTGTGCCTAATAAGGTGCCCTATAACATGCCTTTGTTACGTGCCTTATTACTGCCTTATAACATGCCTTATAATGTGCCTTGTACTGTGCCTAATAAGGTGCCTTATAACGTGCCTTTGTAACGCGCCTTATAACGTGCCTTGTACTGTGCCTAATAAGGTGCCTTATAACGTGCCTTTGTAACGCTCCTTATAACGTGCCTTGTACTGTGCCTAATAAGGTGCCTTGTAACGTGCCTAATTAGGAGCCTTATAATGCCTTATACAGATTGCTGGCAACTGTGGTGAGGGTACTATGGTCTGGCAGCATGGATCTGCAAAGATATGACTGTCACAGGCAAGCAAAATATCTGCCTTGGACAGGAGGGAACAACAAGGAACTGAACCCATGACCTCCACCTAGACCATGGCAGTGTACTAACCAGTAGGCTATACCTCTATGGCCTGTTGCACAGCAATGGCTGGGTACAGAAGGACTGCAGGTCACTGCACAAACCATCTGCTCTGTGTGCCAGGATAGGGTAACCCCACCAGCACCCATGATGCATTGCACATACAGAACAGCGGCCTACAGATGACCACCAAAAGGGGGTCTGCACCTCTCCGGTACTGCAGCGTGGTAAGACGGACTGACAGTGCATGATACTGGCACAGAGTAGCTACAGACCATGCTATTGTGCAGGTTTCGTGTTCTCCCGAGGGATAGGATGGGTGCCCAGCACTAGGTCCACAGTACATGTGGTGCTAGAGGTAGGTCTTACTGCACATCCCCAGTACTGCCAGTGTGTGACAGGTGCTCCCAGCAGTACAAGCAAAAGTGCATCTGTTCCAGCTATGTTCTGCAGTCACATGTGGCCCTGTGGGACCAGACACCACCTAGATTAGTGTGTACCCGGTGTTAAGGTCTGGCTGCCATGGGTACCTGTTTACAGGGCAGTGGGGTGTCTAGACTTGCATGAGAGTGATGTAGCACTGCCACTATGGGTCAAAGTGGTATGTGCTATATACCCCAAGGGGCCTCAATCACCCCTTTTGTAGATGAGGGTGTGGTGGGACAGGTGCTTGCACCCTGCAGCATGCCTGCATTACCAACAACCACAGTCCTGCTGATGGATGACAGCCATCCAGGGCTGCTGGGCCAGTGCCATACCTGTGACCATTGCAGACCAGCAGTGATGCTTGGGGTAGGCTCAACTGCACCATGCCACGGTCTGCCATTCATCAACAGACAACAGAGTCAGACTGCACCTGCAGTATCCTACAAGGTGCTCCTACCATGCACAGGCAAACTGCAGACGGCCCACTACCCAGTCCATAGTGCATGCTCACAGAGGAACCCTGTGCACCCAGAGGTGGGATGCACAGCATGGACACCAAGCAGGTATCTCTATGCTTGGGCCCCAAAACTGGGAACACACAGGTATAACTGGAAACAAATAATGTGTGGCACTATTTGGGAACACAGACATGGCATGGTCACTGCTCGGTCAGAGTGAGAGTGACCCCCAGCATGACATGCTGTGGCCACCCTGTCAATGCAGATGGTGGTCGAGCACTACAGTGTCCCAGCCATTGCCCTCCACCCTGCACAGATGCATCCTGGCCAATCCGCTCTGTCTGGGCCATACGCACAATACCTTGCTCCTCATTATGCACATTTGCAGGCTAACGCTGGAAGCAGTATGAGCAATGTGGGCTCAGTGAGGTGTTGGCAGACACAAAACAATGGAGAGACATATGCACACTCCCACACCTATCTCAGCATTGTGCAGAGATGGAGGTGATTGACAACCCTACCCGCTGCACTGGTCCTGATCACAGTGCCGACATTGCTAATCTGTGCAGGGGGTAGTAGTAGTGTTCTGGTGATAACTGCAGCTCTGTGCTGGGGTTAATAGCCTGACACTCCATGAAGCTGTGGATAGTGGAGCCCTTGTGAGTGGGTGTCCGTACCCCTGTGCAACACTGCTTTGGGGTTTGCCCATGTTGTTGTTGTGGCTGCATTGTTGGCTAAAACTATGGGGAGATGCTCTACAGGATCCACAGATGGGACCTGAACCTCTGACCCTCTGCTCTTGGACATGCTGGCTGAGTGTACTGCACCACACTGCACCACAGCAACATAGTGGTCCCTGGGGCTATCTTTATGTTCCTCGGCCAGACCTTTTCTGTTGCACTACACACCACATTCTGGTACAGGGCATGGCCTAGGTCCACTGCAGGCGGGTGCCACTGCTCCTTCTAGCACAATCACCCACCCCCTCTGCCATACTGCCATGACCATATGCTGTCGGTGCCGGTGGTGTGTCATCCCAGGTCATCCAGGGGGCAGGTAGGCAGCTGCCTAAGGTGTGGGTTCTGGGTTAGGGGTGCCTACACAGATGTCCACGCTTCCCCAGGCATTGCCTGTCAATGTTATGCGCCCCTTGGGGTGCCTGCTGGGTAATGTCTCCTGGATGCGAAACTGTGGGCCACAGACTCATGGGCATGTTTGACCCATGTCAGTTGCTGTCTTGCTGGTTTCTATTTTCTGCATTTCTATGTGCCACCTCGGCAACCGCCTAATCCACCCTGTGCCCCAGTAGCCCCCACTGCATGTCCCGCCTGCAGCCCCCATGCCCCATTTGTGCCATCACCATAGTGGCCTTTAATACCAGGGCACTATGCTGTTGGTGAAAATGTATCACTACTATCACTTTTCTGGGGCTCCCTGGCTATGCTGTACATTGCTGACACAGAACTGGTTTCTCTCTCTTGCAAATGTGTGCTAACACCAGCTTTTCAGTTGTGTTAGGATTCAGCCCTTAATTTCTCCACGTTAGTGTGAAAGGGGCCTCTCCCCACCCACTCCCCACCCATTGACCCCTTCTCTCCACCCTCTCTCCACCCTTTTCGGGACTTACCGTGGCCGGGAACGTTAAGGCGCGTTATGTAACCGCAGTTTAGTAAACATACCCCAATATGTGCCTTCAAGTCAATGCTGGTTCCTGGCAACCCAGCAGCTCCTGGGTTTTCTTGGCAGTGTGACGGAAGTAGATTGGCAGGTCTTTCTTCTGAGGCAATGGAGGGTTAAGTGACTTGTCCAAGGCTACATGGAGTGCTAGTGAGTATAAAATGCTGGTCTCTTGATTACCAAGCCAGCGCTCTAACCGTTAGGCTATTCCTCCACTCCCTTTACAAAGCACAGCAGTGACATTCTAAATTTCATTTCACTGGTAACCTTTACATGGAGTTTTTCTTTTCTAGGATCCAAAAAGGCACCAGTAATCACAGCAGGGCTATCCTTAAGGGATGGGGTGACCACTGAGGGACCCACCTCCACAATACCCACCTCCCCTCCAATTGGCCACAACCAGTATTACATCAGTCCTTAGGACTCACGTTTTGTTGGGAAAAGAGAACAAACTGTACTGCAACAAATCCCAACACAGAAAATACCTCACCTTGGTCACATGTAAAATGTGGATACAGCCTCACAAAATACTTAATAAATGACCACACTTTAGAAATAGAAATGTGCAGGCAAAAACTCTTCCTGCAGTGTACGCTGGAGAAAAAGAAACAGAAATGCATTTCCTCCTGTACTGTGAGAAATGCAAATATATTAGATGCTACACATTCAGATTCCCAAAGCTGCATATTCAAATTACTAAACCAAAAGCTGTTGCGGGAAGCTGGGGATCACAGTTCCTTAATGGAGCCTGGCTGGGAAAGTGGTTGGAAGTCTGGGGTGTCTGAATCGGGGGCACCCCCCAGACGTCCATCCACTGTGCTGCGATTCTGCTCCTGCGGAGGCATCTAGCCCCCACAGGAGCAGAATCGGGAGCATCTCTGGGCCGTCCAGATTCCTGGATGTCTGGATTGCCCAGATGTGCACCTTCAGAATGGGCCTCAGAGTGTCTAATTTGTGAGGTTTGCCAAAGCCAATCTAAAGCAAAACAAGTAACGTGGAATAAGGCAAGGACTTAGAAACTTCTCTGCTCTTCTCTGCAATGTATCCCATAGAGATGAATGGCTATGACAAAGAAGTTTTGAACCAGTGTGTCTTCAGTCTGGAAGACCACAGTATGCAGTTGTAAGGAAAAGAATGCAGAGGTGGGGAAGGCTGTATGGTAAACAAACATTACTAAACACCCCTACAGAAATAGTCAGAGGTGCAATGGTGATTATTCCAGCAATGCTGATAATTGTTGTGTGACCTAGAGGAGATGGTCTAGGGCACCTTAATTCCTGTCATCCGAAAGTGGGACTGTTGATGTAGAGATTGTATGTGGGTGAGTATAGGATGGATGCATGTGTGGATGAGAAATGCAGATCAGATTAGTAGTCCTGGGACCACATGCCATCATGTTATACCAGCAGTTTTCTAGAGGTGCAGGGCATCTGTACTGCAGATGCATGTTTTGTATGATTGCAAGTGAGAGAATGTGCATGGTTAGAGGGATGCATGGGGGAACCTGGTATGTGCAACTGCAATTTTGGGGAGACATCAGTGCCTGGGCAGTACCTGGTCCATAGGGCTGACCGCAGCATGACCAGGTGCCAAGGTGATTGACCAGGATACAGCAGAACAGGGTCTTCATGCTGGAATGTCAAAGCATATCCCTGTCAGCAATAAGGGACCCTCAGAATGAGTGCACATTTGTATAGACAGATGCTGGTGCCTTTGGGCATCTAGTGATGCTGTTTGCGTTGGTGCATGCACTCAATCTGAGTGTCCCTATTTAATGTCAGGGATATGCTCTGACATCTAGCTGTAGAGCACCATTTCTGATTTCTTCTGGTCCATACATAGCATTGTACAGACTGTTGTCGGAGATGACCAATGCAAGCACAACTAAAATGCTCACCTGCTGTCATGTATGTTGTGCTACAAGGTATGTCAAGACAATCATATTATTCTCTCTTTGCTGTTGTAACATCTCTGAGTGCACAGAGATCACTTTGCAGTGTGATGGTCATGCAAAGGACTAGCTTCTATGGTCTGTTTTAGATCAGCACATCTGAATCATCCATCTTCATGGGCAGTTGGCATGGGCACCACAACATCAGCGTGAGGAGTAGTTTCAGGGATGCAAGTTTTAACTGAGGAGGCGTGGCCACACGGAGACAGGCAGCAGCCGAGCTGTTCATCTTTTTGGAATGCACCGAGGGCAGGGACATCCACGCCGTTTGCTATATATACCCATGGCCTGGGGCTTGTGAGTGCCATACCAAACACATCTATGTCCACGATTCTGGCCCTGCAGGCACATCCAGACTCACACATTCAGAATTAGGGTCAAATGGGGCCTGTTTTTCATTTAAACGTGTCCGTGGGCCGGACGTGCACATTATGGAATTGCGCTCTTAATAAACAGCAAAAGAATCTCTTATGTATATTTCTACACCATACCGGTTAACCATTCAAATAAATTTAGGGTGCTAATTTCCATGTGGTAGCACCAGTAGGCTAAGAAAACCCCTTCTTCCATTGTCAAATTCTGTTACCAGAAAAAACATCCCCTTTCCTTCTCAGAAGTTTCACTTATGTGCTGGAGTGCATTGCACCAGTAGTTGCTGTAGTGTGATATGCCCCCTTTTCAGAAAGGTAGGTCTTACCCAAGTGTCCCTGCTAAAATGTAGTTTGTCTTAGTCACAATGACAAAAAGGGTTACCTCAGGCCACCTCCGAGATGAATGAGCAACTGCATTAAGAAATTTTCAAATTGAAGCTGATATAAAGAAACTCTGTTACAAACCAGAAAGGCAATTAAGAAAAGAACAGTGCAATAACAATGTGTTTAATTCTTTTTACATTGAAATAAAACATATTTTCCTTTTATGATATAATTAGGCATTAAAAAACACTTAAACATTGGATTTCTAGTTTGTAAGAATCGGTCCTCCTGAGCTAGTCCTAATGACCATGCATATTCTTTTCCAGCTCAAGTAAACCTTGGCTTCTATTCAAGCAACATTATTTTCAGTCAGTTATGTTACCTTGCAATTACTCATCGGGAACAGTGCTGCAGGTCCCACAATGTATCAGGATCAGACTGTCAGAATTCCAGGAGTGACTTAAAATCTCACTCCTGGAACTAGGTAAATTGGCAACTCTGACAACCCAGAACATTTTTCAACATATATAACTTTCAACTTTGGTAGTATATTGTCATTTGTGCGTGTAAACAGATATCTCAGAACAGATAGCACAGAACACTGTCACCCACATAATAACAGGCGCATTGGGGCATGACCACATTACCCCCATCCTATACCACCTCCACTGGCTCCCAATCAGCTCACGAATCCGATACAAGGTACTCCTAAACATATTCAAAATAAAATAGAACCTCTCAGCAAACTGCCTGCAACCCCTCATCAAATCTGACCAAGGCACCAGACCCAGAAGAAAGAGAACCTCAGACCTCATCACCATCCCCAAAGAATTCACCAGAACAAGACAAGACACCTCAAGAAGAGCACTATCCCTGGCGGCGCCCGCCCTATGGAACTCTCTCCCTGATGGCCTTGAGATCAACCGTAGACCTCGAGGACTTCAGAAAGCTGCTCAAAACAACACTCTTCACAGAACACTACAAGGACTTCACGTAAACCAGCTACCAGCCTCTCCAACCTATGCATGACCCCTGCATCCCCCCTGCTACCTGAATATAGCCCCTGTTCATAGCTCACAATGTATATAGCTCGCCAGTTAATCAGTCACACTACACCTCCACACCACACATGTCGATGTATCCACTGCATGTATGCAGCCTCCCACACTACCTCTTGATTGTTTTGATGTGTCAACCGCTTTGATTTAAAGATAAAGCAGTATATTAAATCCTTTTAAATAAATAAATCTCCAGTAATAGTTCAAGGTGAGTTACATTTAGGCACAGTAGGGCTTACTATCTAAGTTTGTACCTGAGGCGCTGGAGGGTTAAATGATTGCCCAAAGCTACATGTGATTTGAAGCCTTGCTTTACAGGTTCCAATCCAGTATGCTAACCACTAGGCTCCTCTTGTCCCTGCAGAATGGACATCACCATTGTTGCTTGGTAGGATTCACATGCCCAAAAATCTGTAGTGAGCTAGGGTTCATGGTCTACACTTTGCACAGATAACAACTGAAACAGAGAAGCCGAAGAACACCAATCAATCCTCCAGTTTTCCAAAACAGGCAAGGCCTTTCTATGGTCTGCTTCAGGCAACACATGAACTAGGGAAGTAGATGAACAGAAGAAAGGTAGAAATGATTTTAATATGTAAACTGCGTCTGTGGCAACAAATGATAAAGAAAAGCTGGCAGATTGATCACGTGATGGCAATCTCATGCTTTCAAAGGATAGGGAAGTAATATCACCATTAGCACCACTATATTCAGAGGGAGGATTACAAGAATCAGGAGAGAGTAAAATCTGTTTTTTTAATAAAGTGATAACTGTTGTGGTGAAGACTCCCCTCCAGAGGAAATGAAGATAGGGGAAAATCCTGATAGAAGGGATGACACACACAGGATTTCCAAAACTGACTTGGAAAAAACACAGTTATCAGCTGAGCTGAAGACAAGCCCCAGCCCAGGGGAGGAGTTAGGCTTCAGCACTGATTGGGCACGCCCAGGGGAATGACAGGGAGTGCCGGGAAATGAAGCCCTTTTTAAATCCTCAGACAGGATTGACAGAGGAGGCAGCAAGGCTGGCAGAGGAGGCAGCAAGGCTGGCAAGGCAAGCAGCAAGAAACGAAGCATACGAGAAGCAGCTTCCAGTGCACGTTGGTCTTCAGGAGGAACTTGGAATCAAAGGGGAAAAACGCTAGAACCCTGGGAGAAGGCAGAACCCTGGAACAGTAAGCCTTGGAGCCCAATATACTCTCAAGGAGATCCTTACTACACGGTAGAGCCTAAATGTGGGAAGGCTAGCAAACCCAGCTCTTGGAGAAAAGGTATTTTGTCTGGTGGCGAGCAGTGCTATAAAAGCCAGGAACCAAAACAGGAAAGAAGTTTTTCTGAGAGAAATTCCCCTAGCAGAAGAACTAGCCATAAGCCTCCTGAGTTTCTAGAGAGGAGAGAGTCCTGGAAGAAAGGTGCCTGTTCTTATGCCAACGTCTCTGATAAAGGTAAAGCTGAATTTCCTAATTTTAATGCCTTGCTGGAGAAACCCTTTATTGTGCTGACCTCCCTAAGCCAAACTCTGCAACAGGAGCAGATAGTGAGTGGGGGAAGGGTGTGACCCTTACCGGAGACTATCAAGCAGCTAAAGAGCAGCTACAGGCTGAATTGCTTCTAAAAGAGTTTCAGCAATTTCTGGAGCTAAAGTCAGGGAAACATAAGAAACCTGATGAAGAGAACAATTGCCTTAGCCCAGATGAATGTATGCAGATAGATAATGATGTGCCTACCTTGAGTTATGATCCTTGTGCAATGGATTGCTCTTTATGTTTTAGAGAGTAACAGTGTAAAGAAGCATCTGGAGTTTGTATGAGAAGAATACAAAACGTTTGCTATACCTGTTGCCTAGCCGTGAAAGTTCACAAATTGTTTTCACCTGTTTCTGTAAAGCCACGCTGTGAGGAGAACAGCTGTTACTGTGAGGCTGCAATAATCCCAAGCAACCACACGAGGCAAAGCTGAGTAGAAGCTACCGTGACTGTGTAAAGCTGAGTTAAAGCTATTTGATTTCAGTTGTTTTCCTGACCTCCTGATTTCACCTTTATGTTGAAAGTTGCACCTTTACGTTATGCACCTTTGAATTGTAATGCGTTGAAAATATCCCCACAACAAATAAATTTCTTGCAAGCCTTATCACTTGAGTCACAACTACAACTTTCATCCCTAAAGAAAAAAAAACAAGTGTACTACGAATCCCAGCATTCAGAGGGATCAGTACCACCTTTATTCATAAGGGACATTATATAAGGCCACTCCTGCCTGTAAGCTCTAGGGCCCAGGCAGGAGCGTCGCACTGTGCACTGGGAAATATAGTAACATAGTAGCATAGTATATGACGGCACATAAAGACCAGTATGGTCCATCTAGTTTGCCTCTGTGCAGGTCACCCCTCCCCATGCCTTTTTTTAGGGTTGTACCCACCGCGTAGGCCACCTCTGTTTGTTGAGATATAAGAGATAGTTATGTTTAGTTTCATTTTATCCTGTTGCTATAAGGGAATTCACTGTGTCTGTCCCATGCCATTTTGAATTCTGTCACTGTCTTTGCCCCCACCACTTCCATCGGGAGGGCATTCCAAGCATTAATCACCCTTTCAGTGAAAAAGTATTTCCTGACATTACCTTTCAGTTTACGCCCTTGCAGCTTCATGTTATGCCCCCTAGTTTTACAGCTTTGGAAGAGGTTTGTTTGTTCATTAACGCTCTTTAAGTATTTAAAAGTCTGAATCATATTACCCCTTTCCCTCCTCTTCTCCAGAGTGTACATATTTAGGTCTTCAAGTTTCTTCTCATACATCTTCTAATGCAGGCTCCAAATCATTTTGGTCACCCTTCTCTAAACCATTTCCAGTCTTTTTATATCTTTTGCGAGATATGGTCTCCAAAACTGAACACAATCCCAATGAGGCTTTACCAGCGACTTGTACAGCGACTTGACATTAGTACTTCTTTTTCTGCTGGTAATTCCTCTCTGTATGCAACCCAGCATCCTTCTAGATTTTGCCACCACCTTATCACTCTGTTTCACCACCTTGAGAGCTTCAGAAACAATCACTGCAAGGTCCTTCTCCAGGTCCATGCACACCAACCTCCCACCCTCTATCACATACAATTTCCATGGATTTCTGCTTCCCAAGTGCATGATACTGAACTTCCTCACATTAAATCTTAACTGCCAAGCATTAGACCATTCTTCCATCTTTTGTAGATCTTTCCTCATGTTATCCACTCCCTCAGAGGAGTTCACTCTGTTGCAAATTTTCATGTCATCTGCAAAAAGACAGACTTTTCCATTCAGTCCTTCAGCAATATCACTCACAAATGCATTGAACAGTACCAGTCCAGAAAACCGAACCCTGGGGCACACCGCTAATCACCTTCCTTTCATCTGAGTAAGTTCCATTTACCATCACCGTCTGTCATCTATCAGTCAACAAATTTCTGATCCAGTTCACCACCTTGGGACCCATCCCCAAGCTGTTGAGTTTATTGATAAGCCTCCTATGAGGAACAGTATCAAAGGGTCACATGAATTTGATCCAGGTCTCTGGTCTCCCACTCAAGGAACTCAATCAGATTTGTTTGGCAAGATCGTCCTTTGGTAAAACCATGTTGCCTCGGATCATGAAACCTTTGGTTTCAAAAAAGTGCACTATTCACTCTTTCAGGAGCACCTCCATTATTTTTCCTGCTACCGAGGTAAGGCCTGTAGTTTGTCACTTCTTCACTATTACCACTTTTATGAAGAGATACCACACTAGCCTTCTCCAGTCCTGTGGAACTTCTCCTGCTGCAAGGACCTATTAAAAACATCCTTTAACGGCCCTGCAAAAACTTCTCTGAGTTCTTTCAATATCCTGGGATGTATCCCATCCGGACCCATGATCTTGTCCACTTTCAGTTTTGCAAGCTATTCTAACACGTCTTCTTCTGTGAATGGTACTCCATTCCCATTAGTATATTTATCAATCACAGGTAGTCCTTCTCCAGATTTTTCTTTAGTAAAAACAGAAGTATTTGTTTAGCATTTTTGCTTTTTCAATGTCATTTTCCAGAAATCTGTTCCTGGCACTTTTGAGTCCTGCGATTCCACCTCCTCTCACAAATATACCTGAAAAAAGTTTTGTCGCCACACTTCACATCTTTAGCCATCTTTTATTCTGCCTTTGATTTCGCTTTCCTTATTCCTCTGTTTGTGTGCTTCAGAATTTTGTGAAAGCTGTGTTTTATGCCTTTATTTGTGCAGCCACTTCTTTGGAGAACCAAATAGGTTTCCTTTTCCTCTTGTTTTTATTTACTTTCCTTACATATGTATCCGTTGCCCCTTTTATGGCCTCCTTTAGTTTAGCCCATTGCAATTCCATTTCCCTTACCCCCTCCCACCCTGCCAACTCCTTCTTCAGGCACTTTGCCATTTTACTGAAATTAGTGTTTTTGAAGACTAGGGGGCATGTTTACTAAAAACCGCTAATTTGCGCGCCGCAAAATAGCGCACTAAAAGCGGTACTTAAGAGCGCTTAAACGCCCCGCAATCATGCGTGTCACACCCGCACAGGTGCGTGGCACAATAACGGGCCCCGCACAAGTACGGGCCCGCAAATGTCCGATAGAGGCGTGGAACAGCTAACGGAGGGCGGAGGAAGGTTCCTGAGGGGCGGAGAGACGGGTTTAATGGGCGGGGAAGGGGAGGGGAGAGGCTCCCCGCACATTATCGGGGCCGAATCCCAAAGCAAAACTACCGCGAGTGAAACACTCGCGGTAGAGGGCATTTAAAGTGAAGAGAAACCATTTCCGTCAGCAATGTACAGCAAAATCGGTGAAACCTGCAAAACGTGAGCATTGTGATACATGTGCACAGCACAAAAGTGAAAATAAAAATAGAAAGTGACCACAACAAAAATATCACAAATAGTAATGCAGCTGGGGAACAGTTATAGTAATGGGCAAATATAGAAAACACACCCAGGAAAGCTCCAGAAAGAAGAAATGAATATTGGAAGGGTCTACGGAGCGGAGACTCATCCAAAACAAATGTCCTTTTTGGAGCTTTCCTGGGAGTGTTTGCTATGGTTGCCCATTAATATCACTTTTGCCCAGCGTGGTGATATATTGTCCCCCAGTGTCTGTGGTCATTTCCGGGGTTTATGTGCACGTTTGTCACCAGACAGAGTGCATGTGCCCACAGTAAAAATGCGTAGAGCAGGGTTTGTGACTCCATCCTGCCAGGTATACTACCTCCAGGGGCTGCATTGTCTCTGTGGCCATAGTGTGGTGCAGCGGACAGAGCCAGTACCTCTAGGGTCAGAGGTTCAAATCCCAGCTGGGGCACATGCCAGCCCAGCCCCTATATTTTACCCACCACTAAACAAAGATAGCGCAGACACCCCTGTATTGCAGGGAACATAAGCATGGGGAAAACACCCATATTTTACACAACACTGCAAAAACACAACAACAATGGGCATTACCTACAGCCAAATCCCCCAAATGCAGTCCCGTACTGCCACATTGCAATCTGGTCATCTGCTGTTTCTGAGAGAAGCTCATGCCAGCATGTTGGCGGACGAGTACATGTGGTGCAGGGGGCAGTGGCTGCTAGCCACAGAAGACAGAGGCCTAGCCATGTGCAGGCTGGCACAGTCCACTGCAACAGACAGGCCCTGCCGGATCCACAGTCATGGATGTTCCAGGGAAACCAGCCAATCTGTGGCTACATGGTGGTGCAGTGCACACAGACAGTGCATACAAGAACAGAAGGTCACAGGTTCAAAGCCCAGCTGGGGCTTCTGCCAATCCTAGCCACATATTTTCCCCACACCTACACAGTGATAGTAAGGACATACCTTTTGTGTCGAGGACATATGCAATGGTAATACGTCTATATTTTACCCCACTGAGCACGGACACCATGAACAGGGGCAGTACCTAGAGCAGACTCTCCCAAATGCATTCCTGGTGTGCCACACACCAGTCAGGTTCCATGCTGCCACTCATACAAATGCCTGTGCTGTATATCTATGCACCACCCCCATGGCATGTAGATGTAGCTCATGCATATTCATGAGGGACAGCAGGAAAACACGAACAGTGTGATGCAGACCTGGACTGTGGTTGGGAATCTCTGCCGTAAAGCAGCAGCCAACAGGGGCAGACACACCCACACCCACAGGCCCCATTGGCCAATGTCTCCTGGAGAGGCAGAACAGTGGACCCTGTGTGCATCTCCCAATACTAGCACCTGCATACCTTAGCAATGTCACCCTACACCTGAGGTATACAGTACACAGCTCTGAGATGTTTGCTAGGAGTACTGGCAGATAGATATCCATATGTTATGCACATACTGCTAGTTGACCCCATCAGAACAATCTGTTAGGTGTTTGTGGGGTGTGCTCCAGGACTGGCCTCTGATGGTGTTTACCACCCTGGGGAGTGACCCCCAGCAGTACTGCATACCATATCCATGCCTTGCTGTGCCTAGGATAGGTTTGGTGGCCAAGGCTAATTGCCTCCTTGATGGTGGCACCATGGGGGAGGAGGGGGGGGTGTTCCACTAACTGTGGCAGACAGTGATCTCCAAGATGTTTATGCAGCACCTACCTATTTCACAGGTTATTGCTGCTTTGGAGCTCTAGCATGGCCACATTCAGCCATGTAAGGTGTTGTGCACCTAGTCCTGGGCGCATCATCACACACTCAGGTTGGGCATAGTAACCGCACAATGTGATGGTGTTTAGCTACTCTTTGCCGTTTGTCCACCCACTCAGGACACCCTACCAGGCCGAGGTGCTGTGTGGGTGCACAAGGACACCTCCCCCTACCAGGCCAGGTAGCTTTAGGGGTGCAGTTCCCATCTTGTGTGCATCTGTGGACAGCTGATTTGCATGTGCAGTGCATCATGGGTACGAGTGGCCTAACCCTATCCTGTTTACACCAGCAGACTGTCTGTGATGTGACGTGCAGGCTATCTGCAGCCAGGCAGGAGCTTGCTTATAGCTATAGAGTTGTAGCCCAATGGTTACGCCACTGCCTGTGCAGCCAGAGGTCATGGGTTCATACCCACAGTGGGGTTCTGTGATAGGGTTTTCCAAAGCATTTTTTACATTTACTGTACATATGTTGATGCCTGCAATAACACCCTCAGCGTACTGTACACATAAGGTGCCTCTGAGGGTGCTTTATTGGGCGCCCTATAGGGCACTTTATGGTTGGCATCCATATAGGGTGCACTATACATTATCCTGTGTCGCAACATACATGCTGCCCTATAGGGGACATTCTAGGCTGCCTTGGCAGACGGTGCACTGTAACATGTGCCTTATGGTCCACCTTATGTTAACATGCTGTGAGAGTGCGTTTGCTAGTAGTTATCGCAAAATAGAATTAAAAAGCCTCCTAAAGCACTCCACAACATAAAATATACTGCCTCAGCTAGCCTTGTTCAATGGGCATTGTGAGGGATTGAACCCCTGGTCCCTGCACCATTGATCAGTGTCTTAACCATTGTGCTGTGGCTGTGTTCCTTTGCTTTAGCATCAGCGCGCCGCATTGTGGCCATCAGCGCGCCACATCCTGCTGCCCACAATTAACAGTGCGCCGCATCCTGCTGCCCACAATGAACAGTGCGCCGCCTTATGCCGCCCCACAATGAACAGTGCGCCGCCTTATACCGCCCCAAAATTATTTTGCTTTCTGACATACATTTCCACATTCAAGGTGGTGCCTCAGCCAGTCTTTTTGGGCTGCACACACTGGGGGATTGAACCCGTGGCCCCTGCACCATTGGTTATTGTCTTCACCATTGTGCTATGGCTCTGTTCCTATATGTGCCCAGCTGCGCCCCACTTAGCCTTCCCACGCACTAATGTGGGCCCCGCACATTAACGCGACGCGCACACATACGGTCTTTTTTTTTCCTTTTTCGGCCTGAACCGCCCACTCCTTATATGGCACAGGCACACTACCGCGGCCCCGCACGTTAGGAATGTTTAGTAAACATGCCCCTAGGACTTTAATCTTATTGTGATTGGACTCCATCTTGACTTTCATCTCAAACCACACCGTGTGATGATCGCTGCTGCTCACTTGGGCACCCACCTGGATATTCGACACGCTATCTCCGTTGGTGAGTACTAAATCCAGCGTCGAGCTTTCCCTGGTCGGTTCCATTACCATTTGTCTAAGTAATGCATCTTGGAAGGCATCCACAATTGTTTTACTTCTTTCCAGATTTGCAGAAGGAATACTCCAATCCACATCGGGTAGACTAAAGTTACCCGATATGATTACATCCCCCTTCATGGCTATCTTTGCAATATTAACAATCAATTCACTATCCATTTCTTTGGTTTGAGTTGGAGGCCTGTAGACTACATCAGTATGGATGACAGTGCCATCTCCTCTTTCCAACACAATCCATAGAGCTATGGCTATATCCCATTCATGTGACTCGTTAATTGGAATGCCCTCCCGATGGAAGTGTTGGGGGCAAATACAGTGACAGAACAAAGACATGGGGAGGGGTGGCCTGTACGGAGCGGCAGGTGCACCTACTCTTGCCATCTTACTGGGCAGACTAGATGGACCATACTGGTCTTTATCTGCCATCATTTACTAAGTTACTATGTTACCATGTTAAACCATGTTACTGTAATGGCCACATGCCCAAATCCATTTAAGTGTCCCTGGCCAGTAGATCTTCTATGAACTGAGAGCACACACAGATCTAAGAGAATATAAACAGGTAATAAATAGGCAAGGAAAATTTATATCAAAACCAGCCAAAATAGTACATTTAGAAACTTAGCTTTACCGTTGCTGGATCACAACTCCTGCTCAAGCAGCAGAGACTGACTGAATTAGCTGTCAGATAGCAGATGCTGATTGAATTAACCATACCTTGTGAGGTGGGCTTCTAACAGAGCAATGGAACTTTAAACTTTCAAATGAAATCCTACTTCTGTGTACCAGTCTACTATGCAAAGGATTTTGGAACTTTAAATTGTATACCTTTTCAGCAAAATTGAGTAGGAAACCAGGTCTTTGCAAATCTAAAAGCAAATGTGTACTGCAAGTCCTAGTAGACAATTATCAAGGATAGAGCATCCCTGGCCAGTAGACCTTCAATGAACTGAGGGCACACTCAGATCTATGAGAATATAAACAAGTAATAAATAGGCAAGGAACATTTATAACAAAACCAGTCAAAACAGTAAACTTAGAAATTTAGCTTTGCAGTTGCTGGATCAGAACTCCTGCTCAGGTAGCAGAGACTTTCTCTAGTAATGATGGTTTTGGCTGTTTGCCATACTCTTTCCATTTTTTTTGTTTTGTTTTGTTTTGTTTTGTTGTAAAGCATTTTTCATTTTGAGGTGTTGTGTTGTCTGTAGCATACACTCTTTTTCTATGGTGTATACTAGTCTTGCATATGACAGTAAATATTTTTCCCACTACACTGATTGTGACATTTGTCCTTTTGTCGGATGGAGTGGCTTCTGAGGCTTTTCTTTCACAAAAGGAATTTTTTGTTTTGTGTTTTGAGAATAAACATTTATCTTGACTTGGCTAAAACTACACAGAGATGCCTCAGAGAATTTCTACTGTTGCGTCCTGGGGTTTTGCAGCTGGGGGGGGGGGCTATTTTTCTTAAAGCACCCCTGTAAGTGTCTGGTGAAATACCAGGCCATTCCTTATATTTTTTATGAGCCCTCCCAGCTGCTAGCCTTTGTGAACGTGAGACGTATTGAGGTCGCTATTGAGTCCCTAACTAATACGCCATGATTTAAAAATGTACTGGATACTAACCTAGCTCCTATTTTCTTGCACTTTTCTTTTGATGTTTTTCTTATGACTATATCCACCCCTTTTCTTTAGTTGTGGGCTAGTGTGGGCAGACAGCTTGATATTGCTTTGTTGTGCTTTATATAAGCTTTACTATGTAGTATTTTCTTTGTTGTTTGGCTCTATTTGGTACAAAGATGTTTTGTATAACTTTCTTGGATGTATATTGAAAATTGCATACATATAAAATAAAATAAAATAAAATAAAACAGAATGTGCCTTCATATATATAAATGTGACAATTAACTGCAGAGGCTGCTATCTTTAATTCATTTTGATTTAGAGGGGAAAATAACACTGATATAACCTCCTTAATCCCTCCTGTAAAGGGCTGGCTGAAATGAACCCTTTTTAAAAACCTATATGTGCCAGGGAGCAGCTGTAAATTCTGATGTAGAGAATTTTGGTCATACATATACATTCTCTATATGAAATGGAAAATGCATGTGTAGATTTTTGACCGCCCAAGTCACACCTTAATCATGCCCCCAATATGTACCATTTCAATTTCTACATGCTATGGACATGCATGTATAAATTTAGCTCTCTCTAAAATTTACATTTAGATGTGGATGTCATTTCCACGTGTAAATGCTAGATTTTCCATGTGGAAATTGTGAATAAGGCTTCTAAAATAACCCCTTCTATCTACAGCCCTGACTTTTGAAGAAATGTGGACAAGTAGGAGTCACTTCTAAAAGATACTGGATTTCTTCTCAAACACAGAACAGAAACTAGAGAGGAGTTTGTTTGGAGCTCTGCCAATCAAGAGATACATTGTTTTCCATGTTTTTTTCTGAAAGGAAGTGACAATGTAGTATGCTGGCAAGAAGTGAAGGATATTTACCAAATGGGAAAACACAGCCTAAGCCTTTTAGTCAACTTCCTGAGCATGAAAATAGCACAGAACATAAAACTTGCTCCTGTCAGTATCAGCAATCACAGCCCTCGTTAGATGGAAGGCCATGGATACTACATTTAAACCAGAAATATTAGTAGAAACAAACAGATAGAGAGAAATATTGGGAAGATCAGTGCATGTCATCTTATACTGTATCTTGCTTCTCAAATATTGAACATTCTAAGGAGCAGGGGCGGCCCAAGGGGGGTGCAGGGCCATGTGCGGAGACTCATTGCAGGGCCTCTTTTGCATAAGGGGCCTCATTTGCATAAATATTAGCATAATATTAACACACCTTTTAATGAATGTCTGGATAATGAAAAACTACCAGATTTCTACATTACTATACTCCAGTGCCAACCGCTAAGCACATTAGGAAGTACTACAAACACTGCCTATTTAGAACCCATAGCAAACCCGCCGTATCGTAACAGCATTACCAGGACTCACAAAGCACCAAACCCTGCCTATCAAAAAGCAACACTGCAAATATTAACCCAATACATCTCAGAGAATAACAATACATCTCCTACTGGGGAAAGAGAACAAGTGGCACTGTCAAATAGAAACTACATGAACAGAATACCTCAGCTCGGTTACACATGCAGAACGTAGACCGTCAGGAAACAAAGAGGAAGGGATCACGATTTAGAAATCAGAAGACAATAATTAAATTGAGAACCCCTAAAGGAATTACAACAACACTGGAGAAATAAAACTATAAATTAATTTCCTCTTGTACTAAACAAAAATGCAAAGATATTAGTGATACACATTTCCCAGAGCTGACATATTCCAGTTAATAAATTCAAAATAAAAAAGTATTTTTCTGTCTTTTGTTGTTTGTGCATTTCAATTTTCAATTGCAATTGCTCCAGTCACTTTCTTCTGGTTTCTTCTGCCTTCTGCTAATTCTCCATTGTCTCTTCTACTGTACATCTGCTTTAACATACTGATCTTTCCCCTTTTGCTCTTTCCTCCATTTCTTTTCTTTATTTCTTTTTCATCCACTCAAATTTCACCCTTCCATCCTCATTTCCCACTTACTCTGCAATACCCATTGATAGATTTTTCTTCCCTCCCATACAAAATATCTTTTCCCCTTCCATCCTCATTCCCCCAGCCCCATCCCCTTCTAGTCCTCCACGAACATCAGCTCCCTTCTAGTTCCAGCCCCACCCAGCATCCGCTTCCTTCTTGTTCCATCTCCCATCCCCCTGCATCAGCCCATTTCTAGTCCTAGCCCACCCCCATCAGCTCATTTCCAGTCTTATTCTAGCCCCCATCAGCCTATTTCCAGTCCAAGCTCCACACACTCAGCCCATTTCCAGTCCTAGCCCCCCCCATCAGCTCATTTCCAGTCCTAGCCCCCCAATCAGCTCATTTTTCAGTCCTAGCCCTCCCAATCAGCTCATTTCCAGTCCTATTCAAGCCTCCATCAGCCCATTTCCAATCCAAGCTCCCCCCATCAGCCCATTTCCAATCCTAGCCCCCGAAAAGCCCATTTCCAGTCCTAGCCCTCCCCATCAGTTCATTTGCAGGCCTAGCCCCCCACATTCAGCTCATTTCCAGTCTTAGCCCCCCCTCCCACACTCAGCCCATATCCATTCCTAGCCCCCCCATCAGCCCATTTCCAGTCCTTGTCCCCCCACACTCAGCCCATTTCCAATCCTAGCCCCCCCCCCCGTTCGCTTCATTTCCAGTCCTAGCCCCCCCATCAGCCCATTTCCAATCCTAACCCCCCCCCTTCTCTGAAGAGCCCCGTGGCAGACGTTTGAGGTCCCAGCTCTCCTCCCTACAGCGGCTCCCGGAAGGCTCAAAAACAGCTCCCTACGGCTGCCAAAGTGAAAAGCGTTGTTTTCCTTCACTTTGAAGCTGTATTGTAATGTAGATTGCTGGCATGCTGGAGGTTGAAGGACATTTCCTGCGATCTGCATTACAACACAGCTGCCGAAGTGAAGGAAAACAACGCTCTTCACTTCGGCGGCTGTAGGGAGCTGTTGCTGAGCCTGCCGGGGAGCAGCGAGCCTCTGTAGAAAGGTGAGCCGAGAGCCAAACATGTGCAGGATGTTGTTGGCGCGGGGCCCCCTGAAGCGCAGGACCCTGTGCAAACAACATTCTCACACAATGGATGGGCCAGCCCTGCTAAGGAGATGATAGTTCAATAAGTAACACACAAAATGGCAACTTTCTTGGATCTTTTGGATTAACAATTAAGACAGAATCATTTTGACTAGGCATTTTAGTTAAACTTGTTTTCTAAAATATTCATTGTAAATACTAATAGTATTTCATTATTATTATTATTATCATTTTGTTCTATGTAAACCGCCTCTGACCTTCGGAAGAGGCGGTATAGAAAAATGTACAAATAAATAAACAAATAGGCCAAATAGAAGCAAACAGAAGGCAAAACAAATTGCAAGGACAGTCTCATGTTATGTGAGAACCATACTGAATGTATGGAGCTGTGCGGTTGGTATGCAGAAAGCTATCCATGCAGAGAGAGAGAAAGCCACTTAATATTCCATCATATACGATACTATTCCCGATGTCTCTCATCAAGAATAATCTTATGAACTCTAGAAGGAAGCTGTCTTGTGCATTATGCATGTACGATGGCGAGTGTTAGCAGTAAATTTGAGATTCATTATTGACATGATTTGCGCAAAACTAAACTAAAAACACACTAATGACAACAAAGGCATATCATACAAAATCATAAAATTGTGGCCAATACATATAGACCCCCTCAAAAATGTATATATTTCATAGAAGAAACCAAAATATCAATTTCTCCATTGTGCACTATGTTGTTGTTGTTGTTAAGTGCCGTCGAGTCTGAGTCGACTCATGGCGACCCTCTGGATAGCTATCCTAAATTGTGTTCGGTCTTCAGTCAGGCAGCTCATTGTTGACAGACTGGTACCCGTAGCTGCTGTTATTGTATCGATCCATCTCATTGCTGGCCTTCCTCTTTTGCGTTGACCTTCTATCTTGCCAAGCATAATGTCTTTCTCTAATGATCTCTTTCTTCGCATGATGTGTCCAAAGTATGAAAGTCGAAGTCTTGTCATCTGAGCTTCTAAAGAAAGCTTAGGTTTGATCTCCTCTAGTACCGACTGGTTTGTTCTTCGGGCAGTCCATGATATACACAGTATTCGCCGCCAGCACCATAATTCAAAGACATCAATTTTCTTCCTGTCTATCTTTTTCACTGTCCAGCTTTCACATCCATATGATGTTATTGAGAATACCATGGCTTGAACAAGTCGAATCTTTGTATGGAGAGAGGACATCTCTGCTCTTGAGAATCTTATCTAGGTCTTTCATAGCCATTCTGCCAAGAGCAATGCGTCGTCTGATTTCTTGACTGCTTGTTGCTTCTTTATTGATAGTTGATCCAAGTAGGTTAAAGTTGTTCACAATTTCAATTTCTTCTCCTTCAACGATGAACCTGTTGATTATGCCAGTTGTCATGATCTTTGTCTTCTTTACATTAAGGTGCAGGCCCATTTTGAGACTATGTTCTTTGATTGTGAGAAGCAAATGTTTCAGATCATCTTCACTTTCAGCCAGTAATGTGGTATCATCAGCATAGCGAAGGTTGTTGATGAGTCTTCCACCAATCTTCACACCTCTGTTGTCTTCATACAGTCCTGCTTCTCTGATGATTTGTTCTGCATAAAAATTAAACAGGTAGGGGGAAAGTATACAGCCTTGTCTTACACCTTTGCTTATTTTAAACCATTCTGTTTCTCCTTGTTCCGTTCGAACTGTTGCTTCTTGATCAATGTACAGATTACGCAAGAGAACGATCAGGTGTTCTGGTATACCCATGTTTCTTAATGTGGCTCAGAGTTTCTCATGGTTTACACAGTCAAAAGCCTTGCTATAGTTGATAAAGCACAAATAGATATCCTTTTGGTATTCTTTAGTCTTTTCAAGGATCCATCTCACATCCGCAATGATGTCTTTCGTTCCTCGCCCTTTCCTGAACCCTGCTTGCACGTCAGGTAGTTCTTGTTCCAGGTATGGTTGTAGTCTCTTTTGAATAATCTTCAGTAGAATCTTGCTGGCATGTGGGATCAGAGCGATTGTTGTGCGATAATTTCCACAGTCAGTTGGATCACCTTTCTTTAGTATTGGTATAAACACAGATCTTTTCCAGTCAGTTGGCCATGATGTTGTCTTCCATATTTCTTGGCAGAGCCTTGTGAGTACGGTAACAGCTGTATCAGATTGCTGCAATACTTCTATGGGAATGCTATCAATGCCTGGTGCTTTGTTCTTTGATAAGGCTTTCAATGCTGCTTCAACTTCTTCTTTCATCACCAATGGTTCCCGATCATAAGGTACAGGTTGAAACGGCTGTTGGTCCACTTGATCTTTATCATATAAAAACTCTGTATATTCCTTCCACCTTTTCTTGATCTTCTCAGCATCATTCAACATAGAACCTTGAGCATCTTGTAACATTCCAATTCGAGGCTGGAACTTTTTCTTTAACTCTCGTAGCTTTAGGAAAGCCGATCTTGTTCTTCCTCTAATAGTTTCTGCTTCTATTTCCTTGCAAGTGTCATTGTTGTACTTTTCCTTGTCCTGTCTTGCTGTACATTGGAAATCTCTGTTGAGTTCTGCGATTGTCTTTCTTTCTCCTCTGGCTTTAGCTTCTCGGCGTTTCTGGGCAATTTTCAGAGTTTCTTCCGTCATCCATTTTGGCCGTTTTTGCTTTTTCACCTTTTGTAGAGACTTCTCGCTTTCTTCCAACACAACCTTCTTGATGTCATTCCATAACTCTTCCGGAGCTCTGTCATTTGTATCTAAAGCAGCAAATCGATTTTGCAGGCAGTCTTTAAATTCCAGTGGTATATTCTCAAGGTCATATTTTGCTGCATTCATCAGTGGTTTGCTCTTTTTCAACTTTAGCTTGAGTTTGCATACTAGTAGTTGATGATCTGTACCACAGTCAGCTCCAGGTTTTGTCTTTGTTGATGTTACAGAGCTTTTCCATCGTTGACTTCCGCATATGTAGTCAATTTGATTTTTATATAATCCATTCGGTGAAGTCCATGTGTACAGTCGCCGCTTGTGTTGCTGGAAGAAGGTGTTTGAGATGAATAGATCATTGGTATTGCAGAATTCTATCAGTCTTTCTCCAGCTTCATTTCTGTTGCCAAGTCCATATTTTCCAACTACTTTGCCTTCTTCTTTGTAGCCAACCTTTGCGTTCCAGTCACCCATGACTATCAGGATATCCTGTTTGCATGTTCTGTCAATTTCAGCTTGTACTTGTTCATAGAACTCTTCAATTTCATTCTCTTCTGCAGCTGTTGTTGAGGCATATACTTGAATTATAGTTGTGTTGATAGGCATTCCTCGTAGACGAATAGAGATTAAGCGTTCGCTGACTGCATTGTATTTCATTACAGTTCTTGCAAGTTTCTTCTTTATTATAAATGCAACACCATTTCTTCTTTGTCTTTCATTTCCAGCATAGTAGACCATGTGATCATCTGATGCAAAGTGCCCCATGCCAGTCCATTTCAGTTCGCTGACACCCAACAGATCAAGTTGTACACGTTCCATTTCATTCTTGACCACCTCCAACTTCCCTTGGTTCATGCTTCATACGTTCCATGTTCCAATGTGTAAGACATCTTTACAGCTTCTGACTCTCATTTCATTCGCAGCTACATCAGCAGTCAGACTTCCCGAGGGCTTTGATCCAACCACATCATAAATGCTGGCTTTACTCTGAAAAGTCTTCAGCTCTTCCCCAGTAGCTAGTTGAGTGCCTTCCGACCTGGGGGTCTCATCTTCCAGCACTATAGCACAATTTGTTTTGTTGTAACTATCCATTGGGTTTTCATGGCAAGATACAGAAGTAGATTGCCGGGCCTTTCTTCCGTGCAGTTTAAGTTTGGTGTTGTTGCCGTTGTCACAAAAATGTGATCCTCCGCCGTCAACACTGTCCCATTCTGCTGCTGCCCAGATGGGTGGTTTGTCTTGGTCTGGCACCTCAGCTGAGACCTGTCCATCTTGGGAGACCCTGCCAGTAGTTAAACTACCGATAGTTTAGCTCTCAGCATCACTGATGCACACAAGCCCTCACAGCACGACAAGCTGCAAACCAAGTGAGAGTTGTGCACTATATCACTCTGAAAATAAGAAAAATGACCTTTTGAAGAAAAAATATTTTTTAATGAATGGGAACGAGCTTGATATCTAAACATGGATGCCAGTGAAAATCTTGTTATCATTGCTGGGGTTTTTTTTATATATAAAGTATATATAATTTAAAGTGTGGACATCTTCAATATCTCAGTGACTGAAAGGTGCTGCTAACCTTTTAAAGTCCCAAAATTGAATTTATCACGTCAAACAAGAGTCTTGTATCCTTCTCAATGCACTGCACATGATCTTCAAAGGATGTTGTTCAGTTTGACATTACCATCTTTCTAAACTCCATGCTCACTCCGATCTCGTTATAAACTGCTTTCAGCAAACAAGCAAAAAGCGTCCAGTTACTTATAATATTATAGGATTTTTCTTGTGCAAATACTTCCCACAGCAACCACAACTATTCAATAATTAAAATACATTTTAAAAACATTTTTCAATAACATTTTTAGGAAATCATGAGGTATCATAACCAACAAGCTCAAATGTCGGTGACTTAAGTGACTGACCTTTCACTGCTCTTTTTTAATCATGCACCTCATTACATTATGATATTTCACGTCTTAATTTTATTTAAATAATTTGATTAAACAGGTAAAATATTTGTCTTCTGAGTTCTATGTCCCTCAGTTACAACTGGAAGTCGTAGCCAAACTCAGAGAAATTCACTAAGGGGTATGTTTACTAAACTGCGGTAATCGTACATAACGCGTGTTATGTAACGTTAACGATCGTAAGCGCATCATAACGCGCGTTATGACGCGCTTACGATCGTTAACGTTACATAATGCGCGTTTATCATAGTTAACGATCATAACCTCCCGCGGCGCGGTAAAACACCGCAGAAGGTGGAGAGAGGGCGGAGAGAAGGGGTCAATGGGCGGAGAGTGGGCGGGGAGAGGCTCCCTTCACACTAACGCGCTGATATGAAGAGCTCAATTCCAACGCGAATGAAAACCTGCCGTTAAATGCACATTACAGGAGAGAAAAACCATTTTAGTGTCAGCAATGTACAGCCCAGGCAGGGAAACCTAAACACAGTGATAAGTGTGATACATGTGCACAGAACAAAAGGGCACATAAACACTGAAAATGACCCCAACAAACTGGAAAAAAAACATAACCAAGCTGGCCAATAGTGGTATCAATGAGAAACATCAACCCCTCCCCCCCCCCGAGTAAGCCCCATAGAACAGATATAAATCGTGGAAGGGTCTATAATCCGTTCCCATACAAGGTGAATGAGCCCACAGTGAGATAGCGCTGCTCAGGGTTTTCCCCAACATCGGACAGGGTTCCTATGGCATGCACATGTCCCGCAACATCAGGGCAGGCATGTCAGAATGGCAACTGGACAGATGCCGGAGAAGGGGATACAGAGGGCCGCAGGCGGCACATGCTGTGGTGCAGCTGGGCCACAGTGCGGACTAGGGCGATGCCTAGGTGACCCATACGAATGCTGAAGCAGCAGAGCAGCCAGACAGCAACTGCTGAAGGCCCAACATGGGCACAACTGTGTTTCCCACAGTGTCACAGGGGATAGTACCCAGCAGCTACTCCCAAGGGCATGGAACTTTGGCAGGCGGTGATGGGGGGAAGCGTGGACACCAACGTAGGCACCCCTACCCCAGAACCCGCACCATAGGCAGCCGCCTACTTGCACACTAGATGGCCTGAGACTGCGCACCACCAGCACCACCAGCAGAAGGGCATGTCAGCATGGTGGCTGAGGGATACTGGTGGTGGAGGGGGCAGTGGCAGCTGCCCACAGCAGACCGTGGCCTAGCCCTGTGTAGATGGGTGCCGTATACTGCAACAGATGGGCCCTGTCTGATGAACAGTCATGGTATCACCAAGGAATGTACTGACTCTGTGACAACAAGGTGGTGCAGTGCACAAAACCAGTGTATTCGGAAGCAGAGGGTCACAGGTTCAAGTCCCAGCTGTGGTTCTTGCCAACCCAGTCCCCATATTTTATCCACTACTACAATGTGCTAATACAGACAGCACCTTTATTGCAGATGGCGTAAACATGCCCAAGACACCTACATTTTACCCTACAGAGCACAGACACCATAAACATGCACATTACCTAGAGCAGAGCCTCCCAAATGCAGTCCTGGAGGGCCAAACACCATTCCGGTTCCATGCTGCCTCTGATAAAGATGCCTGTGCTGCATTTCTATGCGCCACCCCCATGGTATGCAGATGTATCTCATGCATATTCATGAGGGACAGCATGAAAACCCGAACAGTGTTTTGCACCGCAGGTCTGGAGTTGGGAACCTCTGCCGTAAAGCAGCAGCCAACAGGGGCAGACACACCCACACCCACAGGCCCCATTATCCAAAGCCTCCTGGGGAGGCAGGACATTGGACTCTGCGTGCATCTCCCAATACTAGCACTTGCATACCTTAGTAATGCCACCCTAAACCGGGGAATATAGTACACATCTATCTAAAGGTTGCTATGAGTACTGGCAGATAGCAATCCCTAGGTTAAGTACACTTTTCTGAGTGAGCTGCATCATAGCAACCTTTCTGATGTCTGTGGAGTGTGCTACAGTTCTTGTGTCTGACAGTGTTTACCAACCTGGGGAGTGACTCCTACAGTATTGCGTACCATAGCCATGCCTGCAGTGTGCCCAGGACTTGTGTGGTGGCCTGGGCTGCCCAACACCTCTATAGTTGCACAATGCTGGCATAGGTGTGGGGAGTGTGTGTCTGTCTATCCAGTGTGTGGTGGCTTCCAACACCCTCCACAGCCCACACTGCTAGCACTGTTGCCAGTATTGGCCTGCCAATGTGCATAATGAGGAGCAAAGTACCCTGGGAATAGCCTGGATAGGGTGGCCTGGCCTGGATGCATCTGCACATGGCATAGGGCAATGGCTCGGACATTGTAGTGCCTGGCCACCACCTGCACGGACAGGGTGGCCATAGCATGTCATGCTGGGAGGTCACTCTCACCCTGACTGAGCAGTGACCATGGCATGGCTAGGTTCCCCCATAGTGCTATATAGCATTTCTCTCATGTGATATTTATGGGTTTTCTTTTGGGGCCCAATCACTGATTTATCTGCTTGGTGTGTATGCTGACATCCCTGTTCTTGGTACATGCATCTCCTCCAGGACCATGCACTATGGACTAGCTGGCGGACTATCTGCAGCTAGTATGTGTCTTCCTGGAACACCTTGCAGGGTGCAGCGGCTGGAGGCTTGCTGCTGGAGAATGTCAGATAATGGTGGGGGGCAGCTGAGCATTTCCAGTCCTGCCGTCTGTCTGCTATTGCGATATGGATGTGTGCAGCTCTGTCTCTTACCCAGCAGGACTGGGCTTGCTGGTTCTCTCTACTGCTGCCATTGCAGGGAGGTAGACTGTGGATCTGTTGGTGGGTGATCCTGTTCCCACCTTGAGCCCCAGAGGGTGGGTTGTGTTGTGGTACATAATCTGCCTATGGGTCCATACACACCCCCCCCCCTACCTACAGCAGGTAATGATGGCACCAACACAGGATATGCACTATTCTGGGTGCAGCATTGCCCATAGGGATTAGACATGACCGAGACATACAGCAGGACACAGATGTATCCTAGGTCTGTCTAACTGAACTACCTATCACACACTGATGGGGACATGCAGCATGGCGTATTTCAGCCATGAAAGGTGCTGTGGACCTGGTGCTGGGTGCCCCACCTCAACCTCAGGGTGGGCACTGTACCCGCACAATGTGACTGTGGCTACTCTGTGGCAGTGCCACACACGGTCTGTTCCCCCTACAAGGCCGAGGTGCTGTGGGGGTGCATACCCGATCTTGTGCCCATCTCTCAACTTCTGATTTGCATGTGCAGTGCATCATGGGTATGGGTGGGTTACCCCTATTCTGGTAACCACAGCAGACAGTTTGTGTGGTGACGTGCAGTCCTGCAGCCAGCCAGGGCTTTGTTCACATCCTTATAAGGTGTCCTATAGGGGACATTATAGGGTGCCTTGGAGGACAGTACACTTTATAATGTGCCTTATGGAGTGCGTTATGGGGTGCCTTATGCGGCACCTTAGGTTATGCCACCGTGAGGGTGTGTTTGCTGGCAGCACTAATTAAAATACACGTCACATGCCTCATCAATCGCTACTTAAATGTAAAGGGTGCTGCCTCAGCCAGCCTTATACCTTAGGCCCACTGGGGAATCGAACCCATGACCCCTGTACCATCAGTCAGTGTTGTAATAATTGTGCTACAGCTCTGTTGCTGTGCTTGTATGCCTGCGCGCCTTCTTAAGATTAACGCGCGTTAACGTGCCCTGTAGCGCTCGTTCATTTATGGCACCTTGTAACGCGCGTTCTCGGCACGTTCTCGGAAACGATGTACCGCCCATGTCCTTATTTGGGGTTTCTGTCTCTATCGTGGCTCCTAATGCGAATCGTACTAACACAGTTTAGTAAACATACCCCTAAGTTTGTGCCATTTAGATTGTATTCTCAGTAGTGGTTGCAGAATAAATCAGATGCTAGCGTTTTGGCATTCCAGTGCCTTTTTCAAGCAGTAAGCTTCCAAAGCAATGATATTGCAAATTATAGTAGTTTTTGGATTTTAGTTTATTTGATATACCGCCTATGGTGGGTAGCAGCTAGGTGGTTAAGGGAGTTACATTCAGATACTGTATGTATTATTTGAGAGCTATATAATAAACTCCTGAGCATGAAAATAGCACAGAACATAGAACGTAAAACAATTACAGTAGTCACTGTCTCTGTTCTCTCTCAAATAATGGTATGTTTATATTTATGTTTTATTGCGCTTGATATGCTACACTTTCACAAAAGCAGCAGGGTGGTGTATAGTTAATATTACTAAATCATAAAGAGAGAATATCACTGCTTTGGAATCTTACCCCTCGAAAAAGACGCTGGAATGCCTAAATGCTAGTGTTGGGTTTGTTCTTAGAAAACAACCACTATTGAGACTGTCATCCAAATGGCCTGAACTTGGTGAATTTCTACGACTATGGCTGAGAATTCCAACTGTACTTGAGAGAAGCAGAACTCAGAAATTAAATATTTTGGCTTTTTAATCTAATTCTTAAAATAAAATTAAGAGACTCAGCACATCATAATGTAATGAGATATATGATTAAAATAAGAGTCGTGAAAGACCATTTTAAGTCGTTGACATTTGAGCCTGTTGGTTATGATACCTCATGATATACAAAAAAATTTTTGATTTTTTTAAATTATTTTTTATTGATGGGTTGTGGTTACTGTGGGAATTTTTGTGCAAGAATTAAATGGCTGTCTGAATACCTAGTTTGTTGTACTTTTGAGTAAGATCTGTGCACCCTTGTTTTTGTGATCATAAACTAGTTTTGCTATAGGCTTCTTCAGGGAATATTCCGTTTTTTCATTTGTAAAGATGCCACACATGAGCCCTGCTAAGTGCTTGCTGTACATGTGCTAAAGCTCAGCCAGTTTAAAAAGAAGATCATTCTGTTAATTATTGATCAAAAAACAATGGAACCAATTCCATTTAATCTCCTAATTTAATCCTTGTGGACTAAGGGGGTCATTTTAGAAGCCCTATTTGTGCTTTGGATTTCAGGAAAAGGGCATACAGACATCCAAAATAAAGAGAAGTCCCTGGAACCATTTAAGAAAGTGGATCTAAGAATATGCCCGGTGCGAGGACGTCCAAGGCTGAATGGGGGCATGGTATAGGGATGTCCAGGGTGTTCCTGAGGAACTGGACATCCTCGCCTGATTTCAGAAATGCCCTGCACATCCCAAGCAGCGTCCAAGTTTCTACCTGCTCCAGGGCACAAATAGGCATTGAAAAAACTCTCATTCTGCCATCTACACACCCGGAGGGCATAGAAAAGAAGGTACTCTGCTACCCTCTATATTTTTACTGATGATAATGAAAACAGCAAGGAAACTAGGACTCTTGATTGTGATTCAGTACGCCGATGCTTATATCCGCATGCAAAATAACTTGCGTTCAGCATAGGATAAATGTCCCCCACCTCAGTTTTTCTAGTTAGGACATCTATGTGAATGTCAGTGTGGCAGTCCATTTTGAGGACATCCATGTTTCCAAAATCGGGCCGACACTTGAATGTCCCTGACATTTTTTTGGACGTTTTGCCCTGGACACCCCAGATTTCACCTATATGTCCTTTCTGAAATGTCACTTCCCGTGTTTTCTAGTGAAAACGATATTCTTGTTCACGTTAGTATAACAAACAGGATAAATCTCCTCCTTTTAAGTTAATTAACTTTTCCACAATGAAACACTTCAGTTGCTCAGTCTTATGCTGGGCATCTTGCCAATGTTGAAGCAATGGAGCAGAATAATATTCAATAATTCTAGCTTTTATAGGGCTCATTATTTTTCAATATAGATTTTTGCACAAGCGTACATTATTATGTATATGTTGTTTTATATTCTGTATTGCTAAAGATGGAATGGGTAAGTCCCAAAACAGGATGTTTAAACTTATAATTTCTGATGCACAAGAACACACACTACATTACCCACATTTCTTGTGACCAATCACCTCATCTCTCTGAAGATATTTAAATTGATGAAAATTAGAATGAACAAGCCAGTCACACAAATTCCATCCGCGCTGAAAAGCAAAGCACGGTGATGGATCAAAAATAGAATGAACCTTCAAAACTTCCTAATCTTGTAAAATAATTATCTTAATTACAAATACTTCTGAAGAGTAAGGAAGAACACAGACTGGTGTTTCTTGCAGTTGATTTCGGTAATTGAGCAAAATGTCCCGATTTACATTTACAAGCCCTTTTATAAGCCCAATTGACTACCCTAGAGGGAACATGTTTAGCTAAAAAAACCCAGGGACTTCATCTGAGTAAATTAACAAATAAATTCATCTCTAGATGTGTATCATCTTCTGAAATGAAGGAATGGACCCATTGGGATATTATTCTGCATATTATTTTTTATTATGTATGTGTCTGAAAACCATCCAGGTAATTGGTGTGGTATATAAAAGCTTTATATAAATAAATATGTATGCTATGTATGGTAACGTTTATAATTCAATATGCTATTACAGTCTGCTTTTGTGATATATAGTTGTCATCGGTGATAATCCTTGTTTCATTACCTTCATACCAAGAAATGATACAGATGAGTGTCAATGATATTGTATGACATGCGCAAAACTGATCCATTTGAAGAAATTGCTCCCAAAAGAATAACACATTCTGATAATTTCAATTTGTAGTTCATAGCAAAAAAAACTAGTACATTTAATATTAAACAAATGCTTCTTGAGCTTAATAGCTTTGTTTTAAAAAATGGAGATTGCTTATTGCCAACTAATGCTAATTGCCATGAGGACTGTTGATGCCAAGGTTTTGCTAACTGCTCCAATATATAAAGAAAATTAAAAGGTGTTAATGCCTGCATTAAATAAACTTGCTGTGTAATCTCCTTATGTTCTCCATTCATTTTATCTGGCAGATGTGAATGCTGCAGCAGCATATACTAAAACATTTAGAGCCTGATTTTCAAAGCAGTCGATATTCAAACGCCCCACTCTGCAGCACTTAAATATAGGCAAGATATACCCAGATAGTAGCTGTCGCTGAATATCCAGATTGAGCACTACTATCAATGAGAGTGCCAACCTTATCCGGATGAAAATCAAAAAAAACACCAGGCATAGAGGAACGCTGTCGCCCAAATCCTAAAGAATCCACAAAAATACAGGTTCCATTCCACAAAAAAACAAACAAAATAAAATAAATTTTTGTCGGACCAAGAACCTCAGGCAAGGAACCCTTAACTGAAGGTTTGCATCCTTTTATTCAAAAAGCAGTAACATTTTAAGCTGCTATATAGAAATTTTGATTGAAGAAGTACTTAACTGAACCACTGCGCTTATGATACAGTCCATCAATAGTGGTGAAAACAATGACACAGTCCTGCGTTTCGGGTTGTCAAACTTCCACACCCTGCTTCAGGTAAAATGTCCACCAACTAGCGCAAAAAGTCAAGGAATTGGTATGTCATTTAAATCCACGGCGTCTGACGTCACTTCCAAACAAAAAGTTACTGCCTAGCTGGCAAAAAGGCAGGAGCAACAAAGATGCTGACACCATATTGCCAACTAATTTGATCCCTTTATAGAAGACAATGCCAGTCTAGCTCCATATTTAAACCATGTGGCATGACAGTGTTCAAATGGAAGATCCACTGCTGTTCACACTTCAATAGGTGAGATAAACGATTACCCCCATGGGGCAAAGGAGGTATTTGGTCAATCACCCGCCAACTAAAACTGGTAAAATCTGGAGTACATTGCAGCGCATGTTGAACTATAGGAGCAGAAAGAGTCTGTGTACGGATCCGAGATGCATGCTCCTCAAGTCTTCTCCTAAAGGGTCTAGACGTGCAACCCACATACTTTAACCCACACGGGCATATGAGTAAGTATACAATAAACATTGAACTGCAAATGGTAAAATGACGGGACAGCCAAATCTTACCAGTAGCCGGATCCATCCAAGACTCCCCTGTCAAAGAGCCAGAGCAATAAAGATAGTGGCCACAGGGGAAATGGCCAGGTCTCTCCACAGATTTCACAATAGATGGCGAGGGATGTACCAATCTATCTCGTAGGTTCCTTCCTCAAGTGCAAGCCAGACAAAGATCTTTACAAAAGCAATCATGAAGCTGTAAAACACTCCAGTGTTTATGTAAAATTTGTTGTACTGACATAGATCGGTTAGTGAAAGATAAAACTCCCACTATCCTGCCTTCCATCAAAGAATCTGTAGGCTTCAAAACAGGAGACAAAAGCCATTCCCTATGGTTATAGAGGGCCTGTTTATAAGCCCGATGGACCACAGCCTAGGGTACCCCCAAGTATACAGACACTGGCTAGGTTTCGTAGCTTGATACTTGAAATAACCAACAGAAGAACAAATCCCGCGCAACCGAAGGAATTGTCCGAAAGGGAGACCCTGTTTTAAAGATGATGGGTGAAAACTAGAAAAATGAAGAAGAGTGTTTCGTTGAACCGGCTTCCGGTATAAAATAGTAGATAATATTCCCTCATAAAAGGTAACTGAAACATCCAAAAATACCACAGTGCTTGTATCATACTGTAATGTAAATTTGATGTTATCATCCACAGTGTTCAAAAACGCCACAAAAGCTAACAATTGTGGAGCACTGCCCGCCCCCCCCCCTCCCCCCAGATGACAAAAATGTCATCCAGGAACCTCTTCCATAGCAGCACATCAGAAAAGAATGATGACGAAAATACATGGCAATGCTCGAAATCAGCCATAAAAAGAGTGGCAACAGAAGGGGCAACAGTAGCGCCCAACGCAATTCCAAATTTTTGTAAATAAAACCTGTTGTCATATAAAAAATAGTTCTGCTCCAGAACCATACTCAACAAGGTTAACACAAAATGTCGTGGAAGATGGGACGGAGTTTTTAACGTCAATCCAGATATAACCCATATTGCCTCCAACTGGGGAATATTGAAATATAGAACCACCACATCCAGTGTTGCCAGTAGAATAGGTTTATTTGGAACAGTCACCCCTTGTAAAGTTAATAAAAAATTAGATGTGACACGTAGAAAAGATTGGCCAATGGCCAATGGCTGTAAAAAAAAGATCACAGAATTGTGAAAGTGGCTGCAGAACGGACCCACAAGACACAATGGGGCGTCCAGGTGGAGAATTTAAAGATTTGTGGATTTTCGGGACAGTGTAAAATAAAGGAATACGAGGGTTAGATTGTATCAAAAAATGAAACTCCCATCTAGTAAGCCAACCAGACTCCAAGGCCTTCTGGCAGAGTCCTGTTATCTCTACCACCAAGGCCGGAGTAGGACCAGTCAGCACTTACCCAGAGAGGAGCTTAGGCCTGCGTTTATGTGGCTTATGTTATTTAGATAAGTGCTGGCTGAAAATCTGTATGAGACTGGCACTTATCCCAGATAGTGGCAGTACTGCCCATGCTCTGCCCACGGACTAACTGGATAGTGCTGGGACAATCTGTGGAGATATTCAGTGGTGCTATCCAGATAGTGCAAGTGAATATCTCACTCAGCACCCATATCTGGATAGCTCCCCCCCCCCCCCCCATGGACTATCTACATCCAAGCTTTATGTATCAGCCTCTAATATATTTTAGTTGTATGCCACAACATTTGGAGTCTATATGCTAAATTGGGTTAAGTTTTTAATGCTGCTTTAATGCGCACTAACAGCAAGATAGCATGTTAACTGTTAGAATGTACCAATTGCTGCATTCAACCTCCTAGAGGATAATTTTACAACAATTTGCCAAGGTGGAGAAACCACATGGACACCTTTTTTGGGCCTTTTTTATAAAGATAGAGGCACCTATGGGATCATTTTAAAAGGCTTAGCTGTGATTTGAGCATCTGAAAATGTTCACGTGGACATCAAAATCATGGAGACATCCCTGGAGTGAACAGAGAAATGTGGTTTTTAGACATCTCCATGCCAAGGAGGTATAAATAGGCAGAGGGTGTGATGGAAGCATGTCTGGAGTGGAGCTACGGATATAGACAGCATTGCATTGTGTGATGAAGAAGCCCATACTGAACATATGGAAATAGAAGAAAAGGATGATTTTACCTTTAAACAAACTGACAGTCAGGCTGCACACACGTTTCAGCGTTTGCAAGAGAGAGGCAAGCATAGGGAAACAGGAACTAGGCTGACACACCCAAGCTCTGATGTAACTGCAAGCCTGGAACCTAATAACACACACCTGTTCAGGAAGGCAGACCCAAGGCTCAGGGAACAGGAATATAAACCCGGGCTAAGAGAAAGCAAGAGGTAAGGAGTTAGTGATTGGAGTCTCACTGAGAGAGCCAGTAAGAGTGTTGATGAGAGTATTGACTGGAGAGGTGGTTGGAGAGATGGTTGGAGAAGAGCTGGAAGGAGACCTTTGAGGAAACCCAGCTGCAGTTCT
Source organism: Ichthyophis bannanicus (assembly GCA_033557465.1). Classification (NCBI taxonomy): domain Eukaryota; kingdom Metazoa; phylum Chordata; class Amphibia; order Gymnophiona; family Ichthyophiidae; genus Ichthyophis; species Ichthyophis bannanicus. Next base: position 224,656,536 of record CM066033.1, on the reverse strand, counting down.
GGAATTGAAGCAGACAGAGCAGAAGGAGAGAAGGGACAGACTGCTGTCAGAAACCTGCCTAGAGGGAGAGAGCAGAGAGACCTTCAGACCTCTTTGCCAGATAAAAAGCTTCAAGGAGCTCACAGGTAGGAACCTAGCACTAAACCCAGGAGTTTGCAAAGCTCAGTTTGGGGCTGGGAACCAGAGCAGTGCTCCAGACAAGAACTCCAAACAGGGAATCAGACAGCGTTTCCCTACAGCTGGAAAAAGATAGCTGAACAAAGCCAGAGAGGAATCTCCACAACCTCAGGTATTTCCAGTCCTTACCATATAGAACTGTGCCAAAAGGAAGCACCAGAGGTCTTAGGGGGAAATTATCCTAAGCTGTATAATAACAGCTTAAAGCCAAACTCCATAGTTCCAGAGTTTGAAGAGATGCAACAGGACTTTAATGAAAGTGACTCAGCAGAAGTGCCTATGGACTGTACACTGTGTTTGGCAGATGATATAGAATCCCTTTGCTAAAGGTGTATGAGGGAGCTGAGTGTGAACAAAGGGAAAGAAGATATTTTTCTTTGTGAGAAGAAGCTGTTATGTTTTCTATCTGTTACATGTGATATGCATTGCACGTTTTGTGAGCAAAGAGGGTGAAGCTCAATCAGTTTAAATTCTGTAAATATCCTCAAGAAAACACCTGAAGAGTATCCTGATTTAATCTGCACTGAATCTTTTTGTTGGGGAATAAATTATTGTCAGTTTGCCTTACCACTGGTCTCACAACTATTTCCTTATCAGAGGGCAAAGGAACTACCAATCCCAGCAGTCATAGTGGGAGCAAAAGGTTTTATCTCACCTTCTGCAAGGAGCATATAATGGCAAACCCAACCCTCTGAGCCCTAGGTGGAGGGCTGGGGCTTGACAATTGTCAATGTGAAGAGTAGTGCCAACTTCTCTATATACTCCAGAGGTTTTAGTGCCGAAACAAGCATTTTTCCAATGTTTATTCGTGCCTGGAGCAGGTCTAATTTTGAGGTGGGCGCAGACATCCCTGAGTGAACACTCAGGGATGTCTGCGCCCATCTCCAAAATTAGACTTGCTCCAAGCACGAATAGGCATTGGAAAAGTGCCTGTTTCGGCACTAAAACCTCTGGAGTATATAGAGAAGTTGGCACTACTCTTCACATTGACAATGCAATGTTGTGTGTGTTTGGAAAACTTGTTTTGGATTTTCAACATTGCTGCATGTCTTGTAGACATCTCCGGTATTAAATACTGTACTGGGGACATCTATGTAGATGACTATACAGATGTCTAAATAGGTCAAGTCCACGTTTGTGAATTTTGGGGACATTCAGGCTTGGATGTCCCAGTTTGCACAGGGATGTCCTTTGTAAAATGTGTCTTCACATGTCTTTATAAAATCCGAAGGCTAAACTGGAAGAAATCACAGCTAAACTGAAGCTGTGAATATTTGTGCCTGCTCAGAAGCAGATATAAATATTAGCATGTAAGTTACACTTATACACAGAAGGGTTCATTCCATTCACAACGTCCAGCCCCTCTGTACGTCCGGTCTCAGCTGGATGTACAGAGGGGCTCGTGATTCTGATCCCAGATGGTTTCAAAAACATGAATGTAAATTGTGACTCCAAACTCTGCCTCAGAATACACCTATACATGGGTCAAGTAAACGTATGCACCTTAATGTCCCTGCATACACTTGTGCACACATAACCCCTGGCATAATTTATAAAAGCGTACACAAGGAGCAGAAGCAGTGGACGACCCAATTGCTTAATGTTAAATCAAAACTGCTTTATTGAAGATCCCCGACGTGTTTCGGCTTGCGCCTTTCTCAAGGGGAGAGTTGTGAATCATGCACGAAGTGCCGTTTAGAAACTGAGAGACATTAGGTGCTTAAGCCTGTCAAGCGAGCACGGGGGTGCCAACAGCCTGTGCTTGGTAGTTTCGTGATGACATTCTAATGACCTTTTGAGAATGTGAAGACTCAAAAGCAAAATACGGAAATTCAGCTGTAGAGCAAAACTCTGGCAGAGCAACACGTCAAGCATTCTTCCAAGTGTTGCTCTGCCAGAGTTTTGCTCTACAGCTGAATTTCCGTATTTTGCTTTTGAGTCTTCACATTCTCAAAAGGTCATTAGAATGTCATCACGAAACTACCAAGCACAGGGTGTTGGCACCCCCGTGCTCGCTTGACAGGCTTAAGCACCTAATGTCTCTCAGTTTCTAAACAGCACTTCGTGCATGATTCACAACTCTCCCCTTGAGAAAGGCGCAAGCCGAAACGCGTCGGGGATCTTCAATAAAGCAGTTTTTATTTAACATCAAGCAATTGGGTCATCCACTGCTTCTGCTCCTTGTGTACTCTTCCTACCTCTGCAGGAGCTCTGCTCTCCTGTGTGCTGTTTCATAATTTATAAAAGCTACATTACATGCATAAAACATGCCGAGAAAGGAGTAAGCAACCAATCTACCAAGTGTTCCACTCCACTTATTATTTTATAGACCTCTATCATCTCTTCCTTCAGCCATCTCTTTTCCAAACTGAAGAGCCCTAACCTTTTAAGCCTTTCCTTGTAGGGGTATCCTTCCATCCCATTTATCATTTGTTTATTCCTTCATAAAGTAGAAAGACTAGGGACAAGCAATGAAGCTACAATATACCCCACTTAAGATTAGTAGGAGAAAATATTTTTTCACTCAACTCTGAAATTTGTTACTGGAGGATGTAATAAAAGATGTTAGTGTAGCTGGGTTTAAAAAAGGTTTGGAGAAGTTCCTGGAGGAAAAGTCCATAAACCATTATTAAAGAGGACCAGGGAAATCCACTACTTACCCCAGGATAAGTAACGTGGAATCTGTGTACCTTTTGAGGAACGTGACAGGTATTTGTGACCTGGATTGGCCACTGTCAGAAACAGGATTCTGGGCTTGATGGACCTTGGTGACCCAGTATGGCATATGTTATGTTCTTATGTGTACATTTGCACCAGCAAAAGAGCTGGTATAAATGTACATCCATACAAAATTCATGACAGTTCAAACTCTACTCTAAACATCTCTGGGGTCTCTACCCAAAACATCACTTTGGACTGGTTCAAATCTTATCTTGAAGAATGATCCCAAGGAATTTATTGGTACAATAATACATAAAGCTTGAAGACCTTGCATCAAGGTGTCCTGCAAGGCAACCTGGTGTCACTTTTGCTTTTTAACCTGTATCTATCATCCCTGGTTAAGCTCCTGAGTACCAACAATATAGAACGACATATCAATGAGCACTGTTGTGGCGGGGCAACATTACGCCCAAGGGAGCAGGAACATCGTGGTGAGTTCTGCACTGCTTTCCCTATTGCTGCTATGGGCAGGAGGACTTGGAAAAGGAAAGAGAAGTTGTCGCTGGAACCCTTCATGCTGCTCCAGATCCCGCAGCTGTGACAGACTACCATCGAGCAAGCGATGCTCGCTCAGGATGGTTTGGTGTCCAATGATGCTGCTTGGGGTCCATTTGAAGCAGCAGACTCCTTGGCAGATGAAATATCCCCAAATTTGGATAAATGCTCAGCTCCTCCCATTCCAACTAGAGCAGGGGTAGGGAGCCCTGGTCCTGGAGAGCCGCAGACCAGTCAGGTTTTCGGGATATCCCTAATGAATATGCATGAGATATATATGCATTAGAGATATCCTGCCAACCTGACTGGTTTGTGGCCCTCCAGGGCTGGATTTGGAGACCCCTGCCTTACACCTCTGTCATTTAAGATTGTGAGTGGGCAAGGTGCAGATGTCCTAGACATCGAAAGGGTATATAGAATGTGTCACATTCCTCCTCGATTCTCACCACCACCAAAAAGTTGTCTAATAGACAATATTTTGGTGGTGGTGAGAAGTGAGGAGGAATGTGACACATTCTATCTAACCTTTTTGATGTCTTGGACATCTGCACCTTGCCCACTCACAATCTTAAATGACAGAGGTGTAAGGCAGGGGCCTCCAAATCCAGCCCTGGAGGGCCACAAACCAGTCAGGTTGGCAGGATATCTCTAATGCATATATATCTCATGCATATTCATTAGGGATATCCCGAAAACCTGACTGGTCTGTGGCTCTCCAGGACCAGGGTTCCCTACCCCTGAACTAGAGGTTCACCCAGCAGTTTGAATGTGCTGCCGACAAACCTGGAAGGAATGTATTTGGCATCAGAGAGGGTCTTCCTTGCTGATTTGCAGGGCCGAGAAAACCTCAGCAGTCCTTTGACTGGACATTCTTTGGTTTCCCCATGAGCAGAAGGTGAATCAGCTCAACAAAAGTGCTAATCCTCTGTTGGAGCTGGGGGCTGTGGGAGTTGGAGAGCCACCAGTGGTGGGAGATATGGATTCTGCTATTTTAAGAGCGAGTGTCTCTCCTTTAAGGAAACCAGCAGTGGTGTCCTAAGATAACATTTGGGAAGCCTTGACTCAATTAAGTAAATTTGTTTCTTCATTAAATGTTGCTTTGCTAGACTTTCAACAAAGTGTTGACCCAGACAGAGGAAACCAAGGACCACAGTAATAGACTTAAGAAGATCAAAGAACATGTAAGAAGTTACAGGGAGTTCATTGTGAACTTGTTAAGGATAAGATGGTTGTGGAAAATTTGGTTAACAGCATTAGATTTCTTGATTTAAGGGTTTTGAACTTTTCAAAGCTGTCCATAGTGTCACTTTTGGAGATGTTTAAAAGGTATTTGAAGGAGGACCCGGCTATTTCAGAGTTGGCATTGCCACCTGTATCCAGATGTTATTATACCTCAAGTTCAACGGGAAGGAGAAGAGATTCAAAAGAGGAGAAGAATGAAATATCTGCTGACAGTTTGGACTTAACTAATTATCTGGAAAATTCCCTGGTGGGAGAACAACAATGAGGAACTCTGTTTTACCACAAGATAGAGATCATGTGCTGAGAGTCTTCTTTGACTGCCCACTGCCCACCCTAACTCTGCCTCTGCTCTGCCTCTTTCTCGCCTCGTCTAGCTTCCCTGTACAAACACCCTATCCATACGAGGAGCATAGTTGGGGACGGGAAAGGGGTATGAATAGCGGGGATAGACATACATCCCTGCTATTAGTGTATTGGAATAGGCCCCATAATAACTATCATGCTGGGTCCATCAAGCGCAATACAGTTTAGTTTCGTTTAGTTTAGTTGGTTTCGTGATATATCATCTCTAAGGCTTGTTAGAGCCCAACAAAGTGGCTTACATAAATAAATTGATAAGGATGAGGATTTAAGGCAGTCTTAAAGAAATATAGCAATAGAAAGGAAAAGACTGCTTTTTATCAATTGTATTCTGTTCTGAGTCTCCATAAGTCCCACAAAGGGGTGCCCTTTAAGTATTTGTTATTTTCTTCCTTCTGCAGAGGGCAGAATATTCCATTGAGGGGGACTGAAGTAGCAGAAGTCTTTTTGTTTATTTATAGGTAAACTCTTGAAGGGGGAGGGGGAGTAAACTGATTTAGGTATTCTTGGCATGTGGCATCCAGAGAATGATAAGGAATGAACGGGCCAAACAGATAAAAGGGCTGACCTGTATAAAGATCCTACAGATTGTAACAAGAGTTTTATAACAAATGTTTGAGGTAACTGGGAGCCAAAGTAGCATTCTAAGGGCTAGGGTGATGTGACCTCTTAGTCCCAGTGAGGAGCCTAGCAATGGTGTTCTGGAGTAATTGTAATCTGTGAATTAGAGATTATGGGAGCCCATTGTATAGTGAATTACAGTAATCTAAACTGTCAGGATTAGAGCAAAGTCAGGGATTTTTAAATTGCATTGGCTAAAAATGAATCTGACTAACTAAATCTGTCACAAAGCAATGAGGGAGGACTTAATAGCAGTAGAAATCTGAGGTCAGAATGTAAGAAACTCAATTTTACAATCTAGTATTGTTGTAGTAATATATTCTGTTAGAGGGACTACACTTGTCAATGATCAATGACAGAAGATATAATGGCAGAAGCAGGAGGTGAGAAGCTGGCTAGGATTTAGACATAGGCAACAGAAGTAATTGCTAAATTTAAAGGTGCCACATGCACAGGTCAAAGAGGAGCCTGCTCCTGTCCAAATAAATTGAAGGTACCGACTTCCTTGTTTGTGTACTTTTTCAAAAGGGAACCACAATGGTACTATGATTTTCCTCCACTCCTCTTCTGCTCTCCAATTTCACTGTTCTACAGTTAAAATACTTCTGAAATAAATTCAGTCACACTTTACTAAGTCTGGGTTGTTGAGAGCGAAAATGATGCTTAAAATTGTTTATTGGCTCTAGTTTTCAATTTATATTACTGGGTCACTATGTACAACCTCGACTTCGGAAGTGCATGTTATAATGGGAAGGGATCTCAATTTAAACCATAAATACATGCACATCTTCAACTGGATTTGTAATAAATCTGTTTTTATTTGGACAGTGCTTGCTTTTCAGGCAAAACAATTAATGAATGATTCAATTTAAAGGTACTATTGCATCATATATGACATGAATTGCATTATGTTAATCCTAGGCATCATAGATTGTACAATCTTAACTCATCTTAATTATATCATTCTGCAGAACAAACTGTACAACATTTTTTTAATGAACATGACGTGTCAGTAGTATTTTGGCTGTAGACCAGTCTTCTCAGTGGATGATTTTTTTCCGTTTAGCCAAAGTGAGAGATGCCTCATAATTGTTTGAACAATGCAGACCACTTCTGCTACTTTGTTGTGAAGTGACATTTGCATCACATACATGCAGTATAATCGCTTTGATTAAGAAAGCCTACTACCTTTATTTTGGCTGCAAAATTGGAGATCAGGACAAGAACTGGGCCCCACCCATATGCTGCAACACTTGTACAACAAATATTCTCCAGTGGTTAAATATGAAAAGAAAATTCATGCCTTTTGCAGTGCCAATCATTTGGAGGGAACCGACAGATCATATCAGCAATTGTTACTTCTGCATGGTGCCTCCTGTTGGGAAAGGTTTGTTGAAGAAGAAAAAGTGGACTGTAAAGTACCCAAACATTCCATCAACTATACACCCAGTATGCCATTGAGAGGGACTGAGAAAGAGGAATGGGATGACACTTCTGATCCCAAACCATCAATGTCACATGACCCAGATGTTCTCCCATCCTCCTCCTCTGAACCACACCTCATAACGCAAGATGAACTGAATGACCTTGTCAGGGATTTGGAACTACCTAAGAGTAAGGCAGAGCTGTTGTGCTCTAGACTGCAGCAATGGAATCTCCTATCAGGTGATGTTAGGGATTCCATGTTCCGTGAACATCAAAAGGATCTTGTTACATTCTTCTTCATGGAAGGTTATCTTGTAGCCTGCAACAACATTGATGGTTTGACAACAGTCCTCAACATCATTCATCATCCAGATGAGTGGAGACTATTCATTGATTCATCAAAGACAATCAAAGTTGTTTTGCTGCATAATGGCAATGTTTTGCCATCGATTCCAGTTGGTCATGCATTCAGTATGACGGAAACCTATGACAATATAAAACAGCTTTTGAGATGCATAAACTATGACCATCATCAGTGGCAACTTTGTGGTGATTTGAAAGTTGTTGCTCTGTTGCTTGGTCTGCAGACTGGATACACAAAGTGCTGCTGTTTTTTCTGTGAATGGGATAGTTGTGTGAAAGATTCCCTCTACATCAAAAGAGATTGGCCACTCCAACAGTCATTGGAGCCTGGAAAGAAAGATTTTGTTACCACCCTTACACATTAAGATGGGTCTAATAAAAATTTTTGTCAAGGCCATGGACAAAGTAAAACCAGCTTTCAAGTATCTCAGCAGAAAATTTCCAAGACCAAGTGAAGCTAAGATAAAGGAAGGTGTCTTTGTTGGTTCTCAGATTCGTGAACTTATTTGAGATGATGAATTTAACCGTGTATTATGTGGCAAAGAAAGGATGATATGGAAAGCCTTCCAGTTAGTAGCAACATGTTTTTTCAGAAACAACAAGGCAGAGAACTACAGGGAGTTGGTGTAAAAATTCCTCCATGCATACAAACGTCTTGGCTGCAACATGTCACTAAGGATACATTCTTTGCACTCTCACCTTGATCTTTTTCTACTGAACTGTGGAGCAGTGAGCGATGAGCATGGTGAGTGATTTCATCAGGACATTACAGCGATGGAGAAAAGAAATCAAGGCAAATGGAGCCTGTCAATGCTTGCAGACTATTGTTGGATAGTGACTAGAGATACTCAAATTTACAGAACACAAGAGACAAGTCAAGAAAAACCGAGTAGACACTGAATTAGGGCTGAAATGAATACTAATGCATGCATAGTCATTTCTTGCTTTCTATTTCATACTAAAATTTTTAATAAAGTGTATTTAAATAACATTTTGGATGATTTTTAAACTTTTAAACAAAGATGACAGGTGAAATATTATCAAGGTCATATACTGTATATGGCAACCATAAACATATGAAAAGACCTAGGTTTATAACAATTTGTGATTAAAACTCTACTATCAACATGCTCTATACGCGTAAAATGGAAACGTTTAGATATCTTGGAAACAGTTGCCAATCAGCGGTTTTAATTGTCATTTTTGAATTCCAAATCCGTAAGAATTGGTAGATTTTGTCTCAAAAGCAGATAACTTTTAAAAAATTGAAAACCAGTCTTTTTTTAGGATTTCTGACATCCCTCTACCACTTCTCTCTCTGGGATGTGCAATCTGGTCTTGCCCGTGGATTCCAAAATCTTAAATCCGGCTTTGGTGAGAAGTGATTTATATAGCCTGGCAATTGGCATTGATTCAGTTTCATGGAGTGATCAGTTAGCCATTGTGAGACCATGGTAGGTGTCATATTCAAGGAGACAAGATTGGAGTTATTTTAGTCTATAAAGTAGCCAATCTGAATATGATCAGCAAAGAAATAACCACTGTGTCCTAGGGATTGTATACGTGTAGCAAGTGGTGAGAACAAGAGATTAAATAGAATTAGAGCTAAAATTGGACAATCCAGGCCATATGTATGTTGTCTAGTAAGATCCCTTTCCCTTCTCACATAAAATTTCTATCTATGAAGATTCTAAAGTGCATTTTGTTTCCTATAGAACTTTATCCTGTTTGACCAATGCCCACCTTAATACAGTATATAGCATTACCCCTCCATTAATTTGATCTGCCCTGCCATTGCAATATAACTTGTACTCTTGTATCACAGTGTCCCATTGCTTATCCTCCTTCCACCAGGTGTCTGAGATGCTAATTATATCTACATACCTCTTCATTGAGTGCTACATATTCTAACTTTCTCATCTTATTTTTTAGACTTTTTCTAGATTTCTTCTTGCATTTGTATACAGGTATTTCAAAGTATATGTTTTCTTCATATTGACAACCTGCTTATTAGTTGATGGTCAATTCTGATTAACCTGAGCCGCGGTGACGGCGTTTTTTCATCTTGTTGCTATCGTTTGGACATAACGAGATTATGCACTTGATACAGGGCTGTGGCCCGAAACGTGCACGTCGTGCCAACTAGTTCGTTTTGAAAGCAACATTTTTTGGAGGACTTTCATAAGATAAGTGTGAATTTTGAATATTAATTTCAATAATAAAATTATTTTTGGAGGAGAACCTCCCTTTGATAAAAAGTAGCTAGCTGCTTTGTGTGGATTGAGCGTTCATCTCAATCCTCCTACAGTTCGCTTTGATAAAAAATATTAGCAATTTTAGAGTGTAGGTTTCGTAATTATTGGCTTACAGGTTTATGGCTTATTAAAATTTGATATACCGCCCTTCAAATAACCAGGGCAGTTTACAATAAAAAACAAAATAAGAAATAAAAAAAATAGAAAAGAACTCCATTAAAATCAGAAAAGTCATGATAGTGGGTTAAGGAGAGGGTGGGATTGTAGCATAACCACAAATAGTCCCTGGTAAAGCAAAACTCTAATCCGATAGTTGAAAAGCTAATCTAAATAGGTGCAACTTTAGGACAGTCTTAAACCTAAGGTAAAATAATTCTAACCAGAAGTCGGCTGGTCAGGAGTTCCACATAAAAGGAGCTAAAAAATAAATGGCAGAGTGTCTCATGATCTCCAATTGGGCCTGTGATGGAGAAGGAAACATACAAATGAAAAGCATGAATAAAGCGTAACAATCGAGATGGAGCATGTAAGATAAAAAAGGAGGAGAGGTAAGCAGGAATTCCTAAATGCAAAATCTTATGGGTAAGAGTAAGACATTTAAACTAAAAACAATATGGAACAGGCAACCAATGTGAATGAAGATAAATATAAATAAAGATAAAGAGGAGATACATGGTCATACCTGATGGAGTGATGAAAGAGATGAATAGCTATGTTCTATATGGACTGTAAATGTTTAAGTTGGGATTTGGGTATACCAGCATAGATACTGTTGTAATAATCAAGTTTTGAGAGCACCAATGTAAGAAGCAGAGTAAGTAGAGAAGAATCAGATAAATAAAAACGAATGGAGCAGATTTGCCGCAGTGTGGAAACACCATTTCACTACCATACTGATATTGTTGTGGAAGGTGAGGTGAGTGTCCCATAGTACCCCAAGATAATGGATTTTCTGCGAAAGAGGAACAGAGTAACCACTGGTAACAGGTGACATGGTGGGAGGGTCTAGTAAACTCATCAACCAGAGTGCCAAAGTTTTGGTGGGATTTAATTTTAGGAAGTTATCATGTAACCATGTAGCTATCAGGTTACAAATCAAGAGCATTGGGATCTGTATGGTCTCTCACATTCAATCCAATTGCACGACTAATCTTCCTCTAGTGTCACTACTCTCACATAACTCTTCTTCTCAAGTCACTTCATTGTCTCCCTATCCATTTCCGCATACAGTTTAAATTTCTCCTACTGACCTACAGTACATGTGAATTCATTCTACAGCTCCTCATTACCTCCCCTCTCTTATCTCTCCCTCTACTCCTCTTTAGGAATTCCACTCATCAAGTGAATCACTTTTATCTGTGCTCTTCTCTTCTACAATCTCACCCAGTCTCCTCCTACCTTTTTAGAAATGTTCATGCTATCGATCCATTGGCTCTCTCCAACTCTGTTTTATCACCTCTTTCCTCTATCTTGTCTTCAAAGTCTGTTGATAAGTCTGTAGTTTCCTATAATGCTGCTCTCTCCTCTGATCTGTATGCTCTTTCTCCACCCATGCCATGTCCTGTGAGGCATTCTATACCTCATCCCTGGCTATCTTCAACTGCCCTTTATCTACGCTCCTGTGCCCACTCAGCTGAGTGCATTTGGCTCAAATCCTGCACCCTTTCTGACTTTCTTCACTTCAAATTCATGCTTGACTCCTTCCAATCAGTCATAGCACTCGCTGAGCAAAACTACTATGTCCATCTGACTAACTCTCTTGCTTCCGATCCTTGCCATCTCTTTTCAACTCTCAACTCTCTTCTCAAGGTGCCTCTGTCTCCCACCCCTCCCTCCCTTTCTGCCCAAACCCTTGTCAACTATTTCCATGAAAAAGTCCACAAAATTAAACTCCAATTGCTGAGAAGACCAGCTTCATCCCCTCTTCCCCCTCTTCAATACCAGCTATTCCCCTCAGTCTTGACTACCCTTTCATTCTTTTCTAAGATCTCCAAAGATGAAACCTCTCATCTTCTTTCCTTCTCTAAACTCGCTACTGTTCCTTTGATCCTATCCCCACCCATCTCCTTATCTACATCTCTTTCTCTATCATCTCTTCCATTTCTCATATTCTCAACCTATCACTCTCCACTGCAACTGCCCCAGCAGCCTTCAAGCATACTGTGGTCACACCTCTCCTCAAGAAACCTTCACCTTGCCCTACTTGTCCTTTAAATTATCATCCCATCTACCTTCTTCCCTTCATTTTCAAACTTCTTGAATGTGTAGTTCTCCGCCATTGCCTTGAATTTCACTCCTCTCAAGCCCTTCTGAATTCACTGCAATCTGCTTTTGTCCCTTACATTATACTGAGACGGTTCTTGCCAAAGTCTCCATCAACTTATTCCTGGCTAAATCCAAGTGCATTTACTCAGTTCTCATTCTTCTTGACTTTTCTGCTGCTTTTGACACTGTTGACCACACATTGTCCTCTCTTGGTTTTAGGGGCTCTGTGCTGTACTGGTTCTCTTCTTATCTCTTCCGTCTCATTCAGTGTTTGTTCTGGTGGTTCATCCTCTACTGCTATCCCATTCTCATTTGATGTACCCCATAGATCTGTTCTGGGCCCTCTCCTTTTCTCTCTCTATACCCAGTCCCTTGGTGCTCTCATCTCATCCCATGGTTTTCAGTACCATCTTTACTCTGATGACTCTCAGATCTATCTCTCTACACCTGATATTTCTCTAACATTCCAGGCCTGAATCTCTCCCTGCCTATCTGACATCGATGCCCGGATGTCTCTTTATCTTTATCTTTATCTTTATTTTGTCACTTGATAAACCACCCAAGCATATGTGTCAGAGCGGTGTACAATAAAAACAAAATAGAAAACAAAAAAGAAAGGAACGCCAATGATCGGATAAGAAAGAGAAGGGACAGGAAGAGAGAGAAAGAGGACAGTCAGAAAGAGTAGGGGGGGAGGAAGGAAGGACTGATGGGAAGAGACTGGTGGGACGTGCTGTTTGAAATTGAACATGGCCAAAACCAAACTTCTTGTTTTTCCTCCTAAACCCACCTCCCCCTTCCTCCTTTCTCTATGTCTGTGGATAACATTCTTCTGCTTCCTGTTTCCTCAACCCGCAACTTTGGGGTCATCTTTGACTCCTCCCTCTCCTTCTCCACACAAATCCAGCCATCTTCTAAAACCTGTTGTTTCTTACTCTACATTAGCAAAATTATTTGCCCCTTCCTTTCTGAAAACACTACTAAGACACTTATCTACTCTTTAGTTTCCTCCAGTTTAGACTATTGCAACCTCTCCTTGCTGGTCTCTCTCTGAGTCACCTCTTCCCCCTTCAGAAAGCTGCATGGCTAATTTCCCACCAGCTCTGATATACTCATATCACCCCTCTACTCAAGTCACTTCATTGGATCTCCTTCCTTTTCCGTATCCAATTCAAATTTCTCCTTTTGACCTATAAATGCATTCATTCTACTGCTCCCCAATACTTTTCCTCTCTCCTCTCCCCCTACATCCCTCCTCATGAACTCCGCTCTTCTACTGGCTTGCTTCTCTCTATGCCCTTTTCTTCCACTGCCAACTCCAGACTTAAATCCTTTCACCTTGCTGCTCCTTATGTCTGGAATAAGCTACCTGAGTCTGTACATCAGACTTCATTTCTATGCCTTTTCAAATCAATGCTAAAAGCTCACCTCTTTGAGGCTACTTTTGGATCCTGATCCCTTGTTCTCCTATATGTCTCTTTACCTTCCCTAGTTTCACCTTTATTCTCAGTAATTGTATTGTCTGTGTTGATTAGATTGTAAGCTCTGGCAAACAGGGACTTTCTTTTTAACGTGTCTGTGCAGCGCTGTGTATGCTTATAGCGCTATATAAATGATTATTATTAGTAGTAGTACTGCCAAATCCACACTCCATTTGTTCCACCTCACTGCAACATATTTATTTATTTTATTTATTTATTTATTTAACTTTCTTATATACCGCGCTCTTCTATATCAGTGCGGTTTACATCAAAACACAACTGTCCAGCACAGAAAGGTCTGCACTGGATTTACAATATATGCCTGGAATAGATTACTGAGTCAGCACATCAAGTTTATTAGACACCCTAGGCAAAGCTTCAGTCTTGCACTCCCTCACAGTGAGCTTTTAGATCTTTCGCACTCTTCTTCCCCTAAAAGTTTGATAATTAAATTCAATCATAATCAACTCAGCACTATCCATTTCAGAAAAATCCTATAAGATGCCTATTCGAACATAATACTTTTACATGTTAAACTTTGTTTCGCAAATATACACAGAGAGAAATTTCCAAAAGCCATGTAAAAGAGTAAACATACTATTTGCAGATTGCCCATTCTTCCTTCTCTGGTCCTTTCAAATCCAGGCTAAAAACCCTCCTCTTCAAGGCTGCTTTTGGATCCCGGCCACCTTATTGTTATGTTATGTTTAAGTTTATTTCATTTGATTTACAGCTGTTAACAAATGCATCAAAGTGGTACAAAATAGAACAAAGAAAGCAGAAAAGAAAGGGAACACCATAACATTTAGATAGAAAAGGAGAGCCATTCATTCAGGAAAGAAGACGGATAAGCTAAGGGAGGATAGGCAAAAATAAGTCAGGGAGGTAGGGAATCAGAGGGAGGGAGGTCACACATTTTGCAGAAAAGAAAACTTTTGAGGAGTGTCTTGAATTTGGGAAGGGATGATTCAAGGTAGAGGTCTGAGGGCAGGGCATTCCAAAGAGATGGGCCTTGGAAGTAAAAGGCAGACTGGTGGGTAGTTTCCAATCTAGCATGGGAGGCAGGGGGCAGGTAAAGGTGGTTTGTGTGAATGGAATGTAGTACACGGTGCGGAGAGTGTAAGTGAATGAGGTCGCAGAGGTAGAGGGGAGTACTAGTGTATTTCTTAATCATTTCCATTTCAATAATTACCCTAATCCCCAGTTTATTCTGTCTTGAATAGATAAGCTCTCTCTAATACTGTATGTGTATGTGTTCAGGGCTGCATATGACTTGTAGTGCAATACAAAAGATTAGTAGTAGTAGTAGAGGTTAACCAAAGAGAAAATTTGTGGGCCGAAAGATACATTTTTTCCAAAATGACAATGAGGAGATGGAATTGCTGACTATTATGAGATTACCTGCTTTATATGAGAGGTGAATTTGCAAGCCGATTGCTGCCTTGACAGCCAGAGGGCTTTTGACTTATTTAAGTTAAAGATGAATTATTGACTATTAATCCAATCCATTAATCCAATTAATCCTGCTATTAACCTTCAAAATTAATCTCAACCAATCAGCCTCCCATTTACAAGCCCTGCTACTCGAAACGCAAAGTAACAGAGCCAGAACACAAAGCACCCAAAACAAGCTGACAGTACCACTTGAAAAGCAAAAAGCAGCCAATACGCCTGCATGCGATCTTTTGCGCTCTATGCTCCAAGCCTGTGGATCGCGATACCCGAGAGGAGAAGAAACATCACAGAACGTGCAACATTTCACAGACAACTCAAGACCCACCTATTTATCGAACACTTTGGACAGAACATACAGTATCCTAATGGTCCGTTTTACAGATGCTCCCCCTCTTCCAACCACTTAAATACCCCCACCAACCCTAAGTGATTTTTCATTGCTTTATTAACAACTCCTCTCTCCATTCCTCGTTGCTTGTTAAATACTCCCCCCCACTAAAAGATTACGCAACAATTAAGTACCTTGCAAAATGTATCCACCATGTATATATGTTATCATTTCATGTGACGTGTAAACCAATTTGACCCAATGAAAAGTGGTATCGAAAAACAGTTAAATAAAAAAATAAATCAGCTCTCGTGTCCTGATGATTTAACAAGGCTGATATAAAAGTGGTGTCCCAAGTTTTCCGACTAATTATAATCTGAATATTATCTATATACATATGGATGCTTAGGCCAAAGCCTTGGATTAAGGTTGCCAATGGTGCCATAAATAGATTGAAGAGGACCGGGGCCAGGATGGACCCCTGAAGGACCCCCACATGGTAATGGATATTCAGAAGCGACGAAAAGGCCCAAACTAAAGAAACAGGATGTAAAATTGGACTTAAACCAAGCCAGAGTAGTTCCCATCATTCCTGATTTTTCAACCCGGTTATCATCAGTTTGTGATCTACAAGATCAAAAGTAGCAGTCATATCTAATTGAACACCAAAACATCTTTGCCTCCATCTAAACGGATAAGGATCTCGCTATGCATTGCCATTAATAGTATTTCACCACTATGCAATGTTCTAAAGCCAGGCACTCTAGGGTGTAAAGAATTGTTGACCTCTAGGAAAGAGAAGCTGTTTTTTTCAACAATTTTTGCCACAGAAAGGAATTTGGAGACTGGCCTGTAATAGGCCGGATTAGAAGGATACGTTTTACTGAAGTGTGCTAAGCAATTAGCTCTGAATTAATGTGCAGTAACTATTACTACATAGCCATGCTTACAGTTACCACACTGAAGTGCTCACATTCCTTTGGCTATGGATGGTGTCCTGGCTTAAATAAAATAATTTGAGGGCCTCTACTTGGACCCTATCTGGATGTCTAGCTTTTATTCCTGTTCCTTAAGTAATACACTTAGGATTGGCTGCCATGCACATGTATGGCATGCCATATGTCCCTGATTTGGTTCTACTGGGGCAGGGCCGTGCCAAGGACTGTGTGAGCGGGATGGCCGCACAGGGCTCAAGCGTAGAAGGGGGCGCTGATATCATCCCTGGGCTTCCAGGAAGCTCAAAAAGAGTGAGTTATTGAATGTGGCTGGGTGGAGGGGGGCACCAGTTTTGTTAGTCGCACAGGGCACATTTCTAGCTTGGTAGCTCCTGACTGTAGGGGGGGGGGGAGGGGAGAGGACCTTGCTACTTGTGGTGAGTCCCAGACTCCATGGGCTAGTGGATCAACAGATCCCGATGGTATAAAAATGTCAATCAACCAAGTTAGATTTTCCTGTCAGATCAGCTATTAACCTCAGTCATTTCTCCAACTCAGCCTTGTTTTATGTTCTCCATGTAAGTGATTGAGCAACATGTGTGGGGTGGGGGTGGGGGATGACCAGTGTTGACCCTGTCCCAGTTAATGATATCTTTAGATACCATGCAAGTGTACATGCAGACTTTAACCACATGACAGACCAATATTCAAGCCAAATGTGTCTTGGTACCTTGTTTGAAAATTGGCTCGGATTATGTTGACTGCAAAGTAGATGAAAACTTTTGAGGGTAGGCATCTTATTGCAAATATACCCTCATGTGTGTTACTGTGTTACAGAACTTAAATATTTTCTTTGAATAATTCACTATGGGTCAATAGAGACATGCCTTTCCATCACATGCTTTAAATTATTCAGCAATGCCATGTATCCTATCCCACCACCTCAAATACAAAATTGTAACCGTAAAACAAATGTTGGACTGTCTTGGGCACAGAGAAATCCTGGAAAGTTTACAGAACAAGAACTGAAGCCAATAATTCAGGGTGGTGAGCTCTCAAGCATCAGACCTGTGATATCCTGCCTGTGGAAATAAGATCCAGGCCTCAGTCAAACATTTTCCTCTCCTTGTTTTTCCTCCTATTCCTAACACAGAGAGTGTGTTATTAGCTACTCACTGTCTCATTATCTTGAAATTCCAGCTGCGGCCCCTTGTGTCTTTCCTTAAACTTATGCATTTCCTTTCAATCCTATGATGTCAATTCCTCAGGTTCTGCCTTCTCTTTAGAAAGTTATTTCCTTAATGAAGTGGCTGAGGGAAGACTTTTCCAATGAAGTAGAATGTCCATAAAATAGGACAGTAGTTCTCTCATAAATGTTTCATTAAGTTGTAAGGAAAAAAAAATTGTTGCAGACAATTTGGAAAAGAAAACTATAAAGTATTAAGCTTGCTTATTGAAAATCTTGGGAGATGCATAGACACAAACCTTAGTTAAAGAATGGCTGAGATTTTAGGGCCACTAGATATGCAATAAATTATAACTAAAGATGTAGCCTTGCACCATGTGTATGGATGCTGCTAATAACCATGGCACCGTTGCTATGGGAGGCTGCATGGCCTGAAGGGCCACAAGACTGCCTGAGGCTAGTACATGTCTAGGAGAATAATTCTGGTCCCACATTACTGGCAGGATCCAGCATGCCGCACGCTCTCTAGCCATTTGAGTGCATACAAGAAGCACAGAAACATAGAGAAATGATGACGGATAAAAATCATATGGCCTATCAAGTCTGCTCATCTATGTCAGCTACTAAACTCCCCATGCCCAGCTCTCCTGGTAGACTAAGGGCTGTGATTAGGGTGGGTGATGTGCATGCACATGGGAAGAGGCAAGACAGCATGAGAGTATAAACTGGAGTCTTGCCACCTCTTCCTCCTGTGACTGTCCTGTGAGTTGCTGGTCTTCTTTTGGCACCTTTTGCTGGCTCTCTCTGTCTTGTTATCCTTGCTAATTTTGTTCACAGTGTTTTGTTCTATAACTGGTTCAGACATGGTTGTGGCTTTGCCTCTCTGGCTCCTAGGCTTGGAAAAAGGATACCTCCACAGATGGGACTATAGGGCTAGAAGAAATAAGACGCTGACATATTGGTCCCCCCTCTGGCTGAAAAGAAAAAGGCATCACTTCTGGACTTGACAGCCAAAAACAAAACCAGTGGCTGTGGCCTCTTAGCTTTGAAGGCATCCTGAAAACTGATGTGAGAAAGGGGTGCTGCTGCCTCCCTCTCCTCATTGAAAAAAGTGTTATGAGGAGGAGATGCCCCCTCTCACTGTTGATTTGATATGAACTTTCAATTAAGACCTCACCTATGCAATAATACAATGGGGTATGTTTACTAAGCGGCAGTAATGTCGCATGTGTAACGTTAGCACACGTTAACTTTACACATGCAAAATTACCATGCACTAAATGGTCCATGGCTACCTTTACGTTGCATTGTCCACATCCTTATATGGGTGTCAGTGACATTAGCGCTGCGCTTACTGCCAGTGATGTTAACACCGCTTAGTAAACATACCCCAATGTCTTCACTTTTGGTACCAGCTTCCACTCTTCCCCATGACTGGAATGGTGTGGACTGTAAAATAAGTATAGCATGTGCATAAGCCTCATTTCCGAGAATACCGTCACTCATATTAGATAGGCATATATGAGCACTGAGCAGTTCTATAAAGGGCTATTTATGTGCATAAAACACTGTTTCCCCACAGGCATGCATTTTACAATTACCCCCAAGGACAATTCGTGTTCTTATCCTACAATAACCAGTTTTAAGGTGATTCTTCCTCTTATAACCCATGCTCCATTTTATAAACACATCAAGTATTTGTTACATCGAGCTGAAGTACTCTTGGAAGTAAAGCAGTTTTATTCAAATCTACTATGATTTTCAGGCATATTATGGAAGGGATCACAGCTATATTACGGTATCTAAAAGGCAATTCAAGCATGCTGAAATGTGATCCTTCATCACCGTTAGCTGGCACTTCCTATGCATTATCCATCTGACTCGATGGACTTCAGAAAAAGCAGCCAAAGCAATTTGTTTCACTTATGCAGCAGCATAAATCAGTGCTTAATTACCTGTGGCTTATTATTAACAGCAGTGGTGACCTGGTCATATACCATGACTTCATTTTCTCATACAGAAGAAATGAGAATTTAGTGATTGTTTGCATTATAAGGATTTCTAAAAATGATTTCCGAAAGAAGGCAGAGCCTTACACTGTTAACAGACTGAAGCTTGGGAATGTACTTTTATGCTTCGAGCAAAAGTCCTTTTAAAGAGAGGCCTGAGTAGAAAGTAAGACCTACAAGCTTGTTGCCTTTGGGCTATAAGCGCAGACATGTTGTTATGTTAAGGGTTAGCTACATCTTCTGTATTGTAGATTACTGTAGGCTTTATAGCTTCAAGGAGAAACTTACATTTGTTTTTCTTACACGAATTTTAACTCCATTGTTTGAAAAAGATAGAAGCTATGTGGCTCCAGCTTGCTTCATGTAAAGTAGTGCCTTCCTGGATTTTAGCCTTAATTGAGACCAGGCTGCAAAAGCTTATGAAGTCACTGTAGTCCAAAACAAAACAGGTTTTGATCTTTTGCCAGGAGAGCCTTAAACTATTTTTAGTGGACGCTGTGGCAAAAAAATGGATTTCTTGAAAGCATTAAAATTTGATGAACTAGTATGGAAACAATTAGGAATGTGCATGGCAAAACTTTTCAGGTTGGTCGGTCTTCAGGTCAATCCCTTGTTCGCTTCACTTTCAGGCTCTGAATCATTTGGATTATTTGGGTCCATTAAAGTCTATAGAGAGAGCAATTTTACACTCTAGCAGTGTAATTTCCCATCCATTTTGAATCAAACATTTTAAAAATTTGCTGGCAGGCATCTGTCACAGATGTAGCAGACCTCCAAGACTTCAAGAGGGGCATAAAGATACCATGGAACTGAAGAGGGACAAATGGTTCCAACAGTGGCAAGACAACTCCAAGCCACCAGCAGAGGGGCAAAGCAGCACTATCTTTAGCAGGAAGACCCCAGAGCACTGGGAGAGGGATAAAGCAACACCAGCACAGGACTAAGAACATAAGAACGCAGCCTAAGTCGTATTTCTCCAATTCTGATGCTCTGCGGACTTTCAGTGCGATCGTGATCTCCTGTGGCATCTGATGGAGAGTTACTCCTTATCCCATTAACCTTTCCAAAATCACATAGGTGGAATTTCACTTTGTGCTAACTTCCTGAATGCACAGGCACCCCTGCTGCTTCCTGTTTCTCTCTCAGCTCATGCTCACTGTTCATACTCCAGTCGAAATACCCTGCTATTTTCCAGCATCACTTCTTTATCAGTACCACTTCTCTTGATTCTTTACCCCAGGGAGTCTCTCACAGTAAGTGTATAAAACATCAGATAATATTAAAACATGTCTTCTTCATGGCTTCAACCATGTTCTTCCCATTGTCTTACAAAATAGCTAGAAACCATGGTTCTTTCTCTCATGCTTTGTTGCCAGTCCCCAATCATTGCCCTTATTTTTGCTAGACATTAACTTAACCAACCTACTGATTACTGTTTATACAAACCATTGTAGGGCTGAGAGAATGTGGACATCTGAGGCTCTAACCACAGGGTTTACTGGCGACAGTTAAGTACATGGGAGAAGAACAATTCTAATTGTATGTTCGTGGTTTGGACATTAAGGAGGATTTCTTGCAAAGATTTCTGCAACACGAATAGAAAATCATTGTTTTGTTAATTGTCTACTTACCCAATACTTGAAAGTTCTTTTTTGTCAGGATTGGTTGTATATTTGAAGAAGAGACATTTTTAATTAAGCACTAAGAGCACTTACTTTGAAATATAAAAATTACAAAAATGTATGAAGTAAAGAGTTTTTATAGACCTATGAGCAATACTTGTCGCAATCCCAATAAGCAATTGGGATTGAATGTCTGAGATCTTTTTCTCCCTCACTTTCTAGTATGGTTTTGAAGTATACACCAAGACATACTACAGTTTCTATAAACAGTACATTGGTTAAGTTAGTGTATAGTGTAGTTACTCACCTGTAACAGGTGATCTCCGGGAACAGCAGGAATTTAGTCTTTGCATATGGGTGACATCGAGTACTGATGAAGCCCATGCGGGAAGCTTCCCCGCTAAACAATAGGAACGTCTTTGGGAGAACTCCACTGCACCTGCACCACTGCCTTCCCACTCTCCCAACTCCCTCTCCTTAGTTGAGTTTGTAGCTGAAAAGACAGTATAAAACAAAAATAGAACTCTACAACTCCAAGGAGAGGAGGGTGTGTTGTGAAGACAAAACTCCTGCTGTTCTGGAGATCACCTGTTACAGGTGAGCAACAATGTTATCTCCAGGAACAAGCAGGAATGTAGTCTTCACATATGGGAGTCCCTAGCTCCCAGATCTCTGAAGAGTTAAACTGGGTCAGAAAGTCGGATAAGGTGAGGTTAACCTAGACTTCCCCGCCAAGGAGATGTGGTAGGAATATTGGGCGGGGGTTAGGAGTTGTCCTTTTGTTCCAAAGAGATGTTGAAGGACCACCTGACCAAATGCTGCATCCCAGCGGGGGTCCTTGTCCAAGCAGTAGTGGGCGGCAAAGGTGTGGATGGAGGACCATGTTGCAGTCCGGCAGATCTCGTCAATGGCTACTGAATGTAGGTTCACTACCAATGTTGCCATGGCTTTCACATTATGAGCAGTAACATGCCCAGTGAGGGTAAGTCCTTCTTTGTCATATGCCAGTGATATACAGTCTACTATCCATCTGGAGAGCATACGTTTTGTTACAGGGAGTCTGAGGAAGTTAGGGATCAAAGGACACAAATAATTGAGAGGATTTTCTGATATCCTGTGTCCTTTAGAGAAAGAAGGCCAGAGCCCTTTTGCAGTCAAGTGTATGCAGGGTTGCTTCTGCATGAGATGTGTGAGGTCTCAGGAAGAAGACTGGAAGGATTACTGATTGATTAATTTGGAAAGGTGACACCACCTTTGGCAAAAAGTGGGGATGCGGCCGAAGGACAACTTGTCATGATGGAATTTTTATATGTGGATGCGCCACTAAGGCTTGTAGCTCACTGATACACCTGACTGAGGTCAGGGTGATGAGGAATAAAACTTTCCAAGATAAGTATTGCAGGTGTGTAGTTACTTAGGGCTCAAATGGAGGTTTGAGGAGCTAAGCCAATACCATATTAAGATCCCATGCTACTGGGGGTAGTCAAAGGGGTGGCTTGGTGAGGAGGAGGCCCCTCATGAAACGTGCCTCTAGAGGGATGGTTGAGATGGGTTGACCATCAACAGGTTTATAAAAAGCTGAAATGGCACTGAAGTGCACACGTACTGAATTTGTTTTGAGTCCTAAAGAGGACAAATGAAAAAAGTATTGAAGAAGCGTGGGTACTAATGCTTCAAAAGCATTGTGGTTATTTTGAGAGCATCATGAAGCGTATCTACCCCATTTGAAAGAGTATATTTGCCTGGTGGAGTGCTTTCTGGAAGAAAGGAGGATATCTTTCACGGCTGTTGAAGCATCATGCTCTCAGCATCCCTACTATCAGTTGGAGAGACCACAGATTGGGATGCAGGACTGTTCCATTCTCCTGGGAAAGAAGAACCAGCTTGGATCCCAATGGAATTGCAGAAGTCTGTGTCAGCCCAAGTAGGAGGGGAAACCAAGGCTAACGGGTTTAGCGAGGGGCTATGAGGATCATAGTTCTCTTGTATGTTTGGGTCTTCGAGATCAGGCGTATGGGGGGAAATGCATAAAGCAGTCCCCAACCCCAGTGAATTATGAAGGCATCTGATGCCAGATTGAATTTGGATGATATCCCAGAGCAGAACTGTGGAAGTTAAGAGTTCTGTGGTGTGGCAAAGAGATCTATGACTGGGGTTCCCCAGGATTGGAAGATCTATGCCATTGTATCCAGATCCAGGGTCCAGTCGTGTGGATGTAAGATCCGACTCAGTTTGTCCTCCAAGTGATTGATCTTTCCTGGAATATAAACTGCATGGAGGTGTATGTGGTGGAGAATGGCGAAGTTCCATAGGCGACAGGCTTCCTTGCAGAGAGGAAGAAAGCCCGTCCCTCCTTGTTTGTTTATGAAAAACATTGCCACCTGATTGTCTGTCCTGACCAGGATCTGACTGTTGGAAAGGTGGTGTTGAAAAGCTTGGAGGGCATTCCTGATTGCTCAGAGTTTCAGGAGGTTGATTTGCTGAGTTGATGCCACCAGACACATGTCACGGCTTACGTGAGGTCCAGGGAGGCATGGCACTGCACGGCACATGACTGGGTGGACATCGATCTCCTGGCACATGTCAGCAAAAATATTGGCGGGGTGGGCCCTTAACTCCTGACCCAGAGCCAGTCCCCATACCAGCAGCTTATGATGGCACACTGCTGTAACCAATGTCCCAGGCATGCAATGTGCATGATTCACAGAGGCATGGACCAGCCAGACAGGCCATGTCTGCATAGTGTGGACAATGCCAGGCCTGTGGCAGCTGTGGCATTTGCCCCAGCCCTACTCCAGGCGCTGGTGTGTACATTGGATGATATGGGTGGAGAACATATGGCTCAGGCATTCAGGCAAAGTGTGTCTGGGCAAGGCTGTCATGTGCCACCATCCCCAGTTTGGACTGGGCACCCTGGGGTGCATCTGCAGCGGCATACAGCTCATCGCTGTCGCCCAGGGCTGGCTCAGACTCATCTGGCAATGGCTGCCGGTACCACAGAGCGTAGTTGTGGAGCATACAGCATGCCATGGTGAGCTGGCATACCTTGCGAGGCTTGTAGAGCAGCTCCCCCCCAGTCTGGTCCACGCACTTCAACTCATTGAAGGTATGCTCGATGATCCCTGTGTGGTCCAGTGTGCACGGTTGTACCGGTGCTGTGCTGGGTTGCTAGGGTGGAATATGAGGGTCAGCAGCCAGTTGCATAGGGGGTAGCCCCGGTCACCTGCAGTGGGAGACAGAACAGGAAACCATTGATCAGCTGGTGTGCCAGTGAGGGGTTCATGTGTTATCAAAATGTGGGCTGTAGACAGCTGACTGTGTATATGCATGGCTGTGTCCACTGTATGGATGGTCCCAGGGGTGCCAGTGGGGCATTGTGTGTCCGCAGCATACCACATGTGCATGGGTGCCCCCAAAGGTGCAGGGGTCCCTGCTGGGGGGTGGGCCTGGGCATTATGGGAATGTATGGTGACTCTGCCCTATGCCTGGCTTACATCTGGCACACCCCTGGGTGGTGGTAGATGGGGTTGCACGACACACCAGTATGTGTAGGCCCACTGCTGCTATTCTGGTCACCTGCCTCTGTCCCCTGCTGCATGTATGGGGCCACTGTGCATGCTGCGGGGGATGGGGGTGGGATGCATGAGGAGGCTGGGTGTGGGGTGGGTAGGACCAACTCCCGGACATACAGGGCCAGTGTGTACTATAGTCATTTATGACAAGGGGTCACCAGGGGGGCGCCCTCTGCATACCCCCACTGTGGTGGCATAGGGGCAGAGTGCCCCCATACATGCCCAGCAGCCCCCCAATGGCCAAGGGGCCCATACACAGGGTCTTGGGGTCATGTGCAGTGCACCATGCTTCCTAGTCCTAGGGTGTCTGTATATTCAGCCACCTAATGGCAATCCATCACTGATGTAGCTCCCCTCGAACTGTGCACGAAGCCCTGACCAGCTCAGGACATAGATGTGTTAACAGAATCCCGGGTACTTTGCACAGACATCCATGATCTCCCCATGCACGTTGCACACCACCTGCATGTTGACAGAGTGGAAGGTCTTGCTGTTCCAATATGCAGCCTCACTCCATCAAGGGGCCAGAGGGTGATGTGTATGCCGTCCACCACACCTAGGGCTGAGGAGAACCCTGCCACAGTGTAAACTTCTGCATCATCATGTGCTGGTCCTGCTGAGTTGCTGGGAAGCAGATGGTCTGCACCATGGACTGCAGTAAGGCGCCCAAGGACTCTGCAAGGCACCAGTATTCGACAGGCTGGCTGAGTCCTCCAACCTAAGGTCACTACCAGGAAGGCAAGGTTCTCTGAGGATGAGGTGACCCTCATGCTGGAGGACATCCTCCAGCAGCTGCCACAATTGGTGGGTGATGCATCCACACATTTTAGTGCCTATGAGAAGCAGTGGAAATGGCTTGATATGTGCCACTGTATCAGTGCAATATATTGCCAGAACCGTGACATCAAGGATGTGATGCACAGGTGGTGGCAGATGCACCGTGACACTGCCCGGAAGGCAGAGCAATGGGCTGAAGGTGCACAGGGGGAGCAGCTCCCAGAACTTGAACAGCACATCCTTGCTACAATTGACCCTGCCACCTCAAGGGGTATAGGCCCTCTCAACACATCTCAGGCACCCCAAGGTACATGTGTGCCATATGTATCCCTGCCCTTTACCCCATATACACCCCTTCTACTGTGTGCATGTTGTCCTATCCATGCTGCTGCTGCCAGGCATACTCACATTGTGGGTGGCTGCTCCAATGTTGTCCTGTGTGTTGGGGGCATTTGCAGCATGTCTGCTAGCTGGTGGTGGTGGAGCTGACTGCACAGGGCACCGGAGTGGTATCTGAATGCCTCTGTGCCCAACTGGCTGCACAGATGGTGACAGGGTATGTGGCCAACCATGTCAGCGGCTCATCTGTGCCTGTGCAGCCTACTGGCTCATCTGCATGGCTGCAACACTGCCACTCCATCACTGTCTGCATTGGCGGTTGCAGGTCTGACCTCTCAATGTTATCTGTCTCTTCACAGGTGCCCCACTGTAGCTCCATAGGCAGTGGTGCCTGCTCTGCCAACAGTGTCCATGGAAGATACCATAGGACAGGGGGTGGGGCCCCACCTGATGCCTCACTGCCATGCATCGCTGGTGCTGCCACACTGCAGCAGCTGCCTGATGGCCCTGGCCCAGATGATCTGGAGTTCCATGTCCCATCCCCATTGCCTCTACCACAGAAGCCTATTGATGGCAATGACCAGAGGGAGCACACCCTCAGGGATGCACAGAGACATCTACGTCAATGTGCTGAGCTTGCTCACAGCACCGCCCAGCAGGCACAGTCCGAGCAACAGCTGGAGCAGCAGCACCAGTCCATTGGGTTGCAGGAGAGGCATGTCATGGCCACAGAGCAGCTGACCATGGCTACCAGCAACCTTTAGGCTATTATGGTGGAGATCCTGATGGAGCTGTGCCATATCCCTGGGCGGTCTGTCTCTACACAGCCCCATGCACACTATATGAGCCTCCCATGAGGTCTGGGCAGGGGTGTGGTGGGGCAGCTCCCACAGCTGCAGCTTCCTCAGCAGCATGTGCACATGTGCCTCTGCACCCAGGCCCCAGTGGCGTGACAACGCAGGCCTCTGCACGTACCCACACCGCTGTTGGTTGGCCCACCACACAGGCACCCCCTCTCCTTGGGCCAGTTCCACAGGGCAGCAGCTCCCAGATGATGTTTCCCAATTCCATGAGGGTATCATGGAGTCAGGCAGCACGAGCTGTGACACCTCTGGTTCTCAGGACTCACCACCCTGCACACCTGTGCCCTCAGGGAGGGGGAGGAGCAAGGGGCGGGCACAGGGGAGGAGCCACAGGGGGGTCATCTAGAACCAGAGTTGGGGGAGTCAAGCTTGGTGGGTGGGGTTGGGGACCATGGGGGTGCACAGGCAGTATGGGTTTGGGCAAGGGTGTATGGGATGGGTGTCAGTCATGTTCCAGGGTTGTCTGTGTGACATTGTGACATGTGGGTGGGCAGGGAGTGGGTGGGTCCTCAGGATAGCCCTGACTCATAGGTCTGGCCTTGGGTGGGTGCAGGGGACATACTGTTTTTCAGGGAATGGACACATATGTTCATGTGCTGCTGCGGGACTCACACATTGATATGTCCGTGCCAGCCACAAAACTGTCCAGCCCTGGTTCCTGGTATGTGTGGCATCGGTCTGATGGCCAGTGCCCATCTGTGCCACCTCTGGAGGTCACTGCATGCATGGGGCACCTGTCTGTGCCGTGATCACTGTCACATTTGTCACACTTTCCTTCCAACTGGGTCTGCTTGGACAGACATCCACTGCCATAACATTAGGTACTTGCCCTCCATTCTGACTCCCTGTGCCCATCTACTTCTCCCTTCCCAATGCCCCCCATGTCCACTCTTCCTCCCCTTGTAAAAGAGGCAGAGCCTGCCTGCTGGGCAGCATGTCCCATGGGCAGGGGCTGTACAAACCTGCTCCCCACCCAGAGAGGCAGGCCACAATATTCGTTGCACAGTCCCTGCCCATGGGACATGCTGCTCCCATAGGCAGAAGGCTGTGAGTAGCAATCGCTGCCTCTCACAGCCTTCTGCCTGCAGAAGCAGCATATCCTGCAGGCAGAAGTCTATGAGTAGTATACGCTGCCTCTCACAGCCTTCTGCCTGCAGAAGCAGCATGTCCTGCAGGCAGAAACTATGCAAGCTGTGATTGTGGCACAGAGAAACAGAGCCTGCTCACAGCAGCAGCATGTCCCATGGACAGGCTCTGTTCTCTGGGCTGCAATTGCGGCTTGCATATCCACTGAAAACCCATCTTTTCTGTTCTGCATTTAATCTTTCTCTTCCTGCCCCACCCTCCTCCCCTCCCTAGGCTTATGACACTATATCCCTACCCTTGTTTTACATCTCCCTCTTTACTGTTGCTGTGTTCCTCTTCCCATCTGTTAGCCATCTTTTTCCCCCGACAGCTCTCTGTTTCTATCCCTTTCTTCTTTGATTTTATGGCGTTCCTTTTCTGGCTGTTTTTCGCAGCCCTCTCCTTTTAAACAATTTTATGTATTGTTAACCGCCCAGATGCTAACTGTATTGGGCGGTATATAAAGTTTTAATAAACATAAACATAAACACTGCTCGCAGGACACGTTGCGCCTGCAGGCAGAAGGCTGTGAGAGGCAGTGATCGCTACTCATAGTCTTCAGTCTGCAGGAGCAATGTGTCTCGGGGCCAGACTCTACACTAAGCCACCAGCACTCCTCATGTCATCCTGAATGGGGAGTGGAGGAAGGCAACTAGTGAGAGTGCCCACTTGATGTTGGCATCTCAATGCCACGCTTACCAGAGAGTGCCACTGCTGAAGCCTGCGAGACCATCATCAGGGCTTGGCTATTTATTTATTTTATTTTTATTTACAAGCTCTTCTATACCGCGCTTTTCAGTATCAGTGCGGTTTACAAATAACAAAAAATTTTGCATCAGACCAACGGCCTTATGCTTACATTGTAACAGAATAGGTAACTTGGAACTGAAACTGGGATAACTATATACATGTACAACAACAGTAGTGGGTGTGAAACTATGTCCACAGTTCATAGGCTTACCCCACCTTCTAGCTTTTCCATGTCATGGTCTTAGCTCATGTCCTGAGAAGGGCCCATTGATTGCTTTCCCATTTACCCTCCCCCTCCCATGGTATAATTCTCCCTTATTATCACAAGGGTTTGATGCAAACAATACTGCTAAGCATTCAGCAGATCTAGAACTAGGACAGGATGACTAGCGCTTTGCCCCGGTGTTGCATTTAATGGGTGCTTCTGGTACTGATGCCCAGAGGAAAGGAGGGGAGAAAATTGGCATATAATTGAAGGGCACGGTTCCCGCTGTATGCCCTGGGGTGCCGAAATACCTCATTCTAGTGCTGATATTTAGAATCAAGACAACTAAATATTTTAGAAAATTAAAGTCCTAACAAAATTGGAGACAGGCTTAGATTGATGCAATTACTTAAAAATGTTTGATTTTTATGAAAATTGACCATGGGTTCTATTCTGTACTGCAAATAACAGGGATGGACATTGGGATGTCCATGCCCACTATTTGCCCCTTCCGTCCCTGGCAAAGCATCCCTGAATGAACAAGGAGTTTGTATGGAGAGGCTGAGATGGGGTGGGAGTTGGTGTTACGGAGGTTGAGTGAGGGTGGGCAGTGAGCGGTCTGTGACCCCGGACGTACGAGGCCAATTCTGAAGTTGGCCCTATACATCTGGAGTCGGCAGACTGGACAGGAGACTTATTCCACCTCAGAGGTGGAATAAGTCCCCCTGGACGTCGGGGGATGGCAGGCCCAGGCAGCGCCAGTGAGGTGAGGGATGCAGGAGGCTCCCCGCAGCCCGAACCTGGCCATGGAAGGTAAGATCGGGGGTCAGGCTGCGAGGAAAGGACATTGTGGTCGGCATCTGGGGATCGCAGCTCCTGAATGGAGCCGCAGTGCCAGGGCAACAGGATGCTATGGCACCGCAGCTCCATTCAGGAACCTGACTGAGTTAGCTGGGCAGGGGTCTGTACATGCAGGCCAATCAGAATTGGGTCCTGGCCTGCAAGTACAGACCCTAGACTCGATTCTGATCCCATGGGGCAGGTCTAGCTCCCACGGGATCAGAATCCCACAGGATCAGAATCTGATCGGGTGCACAGGGGCCTGGACGCACACATTAGAATGTGCCTTTATGTATTCAGATAAAATTAGGCCAAATGATGAATATATATTTGTAAGAATTTCTTAAAATGTACTTAAGAATATATTTATGTATAATACAAATAAAATGAAATACAGTACATGTGTACCATAGTTTAGTAAACTCCATGTCCCCATAACTGGGAACACATGGACATCAGTGGATGGGCTAACATCCAAATGTTGCCAGTCCCCATCCAAACAAAATTATTCAAGGGGCAACTAGCCCTGAGTTTAGACCTCCAGCACCATGCCCCACTCCCATCCAGGAATGACCTCATTTCCTCTATTTCCCCAACAAAGATATGCAAGTAGCCCCAGAACAAATTTTGACCCTACTGCTCCCCTATACTGCTCTTAACCAAGGAATGTATCAGATTCATGTAACAGGAGCAATGCCAAATTGCTTCTACCCCACTAGTGCCAAAATTCCAACTAGTGTCTCCTGACTCAAAACTCCCCTTTACAGTCCAAAACATTCAAAGGTAAAGAATTAGTTTGTCTTCTGATATCACTGGTCAACATTGAAATTGTTACTGACTTTAAAAGGCCCTAATCTGTAGTATCTTGGTGAGCTGAACATGAATATAACATTAAAAAGAATTATTGGCTCTTGTTTTGAAGATATTGCATGTAGTTCATTTTTGACATTTCACTGTGTAAATTTATCCAGTAGGACATCAACAACATCCCAAATAAGCCTTGAATGATGTAATATTGCATCACATTGCATAATACCAGCATGCATTCATCATCCAGAGTTGATTGCATCATTTTCTGATGCAATACAATACTACTGCCAGACGGCTGCTGAAGCCATCTGACGTCAGCAGTGTACTATATGCAGTTGGAAAGAAAAGTAATCTGGTATTCTGTTCCAATATTGAAAGCCTCATGAATGCCTTAAAAATCACTCATGACCCACAAGACTGGAGACTATTTATAGACTCTTCAAAACTGAGTCTCATGGCTGTGCTTTTGAACAATGGAAACCGTCTTCCATCTATTCCAGTAGCGCATGCTGTCCACATGAAAGAGACATACGATAACTTAAAACATCTACTGACTTCCATTAACTATAACAAGTACAGCTGGCACCTCTGTGGTGACTTGAAGGTAGTTGCCCTTTCAATGGGACTGCAGCAGGGATATATAAAATACATGTGTTTCTTATGTGAGTGGGATAGCCGAGAAAGGGATTGGCACTACTTGCGAAAGGAATGGAATCGCAGACAAAATGTAACAGTTGGAGAGAAGAATATCCAGCACCCAGCTCTGGTTGAGGCTCACAAAATCCTGCTAACACCCCTTCACATCAAACTAGGTTTGATGAAAAACTTCGTGAAAGCCATGGACTGCACTTTGCCAGCTTTCCGATACCTGCATGAAAAATTCCCTTGACTCAGCGAAGCCAAGGTTAAAGAGAGAGTTTTTGTGGGTCCTCAGATTCAAGAGCTTTTCAAAGATGACCTGTTCAACAACTTGCTGCAGGGTGATGCGAAACAAGCATGGAATGCTTTTCGCCTAGTGTCTACAAACTTTCTCAGGAATGTTAGGGCAGAAAACTACAAGGAACTAGTAGAAGACATGCTGATGCAGTATCAGAAACTTGGCTGCAATATGTCTCTAAAGATCCATTTCCTTGATTCCCATCTCGATTTCTTTCCTGACAACTGTGGTATGGTTAGTGATGAACAGGGCGAATGTTTTCACCAGGATATCGCAACGATGGAGCAAAGATACCAGGGAATATGGTCCACTACAATGCTGGCTGACTACTGCTGGACACTCCCCAGAGAAGCTCCCAAACAGCTGTACAAAAGACAGGCGAAACAATCTAAGAAGTAGTCTATGACTTGTTTTTTTACAGGTATTAAGTGAAGGCCTATTATATTTACTATTGACATGCATTTTGTGATGCAAACATTAATTCTTGTAGATTACCAAAAATCTAGAGCCAACTTTGCAATTTCACTGTCATATTTGTGTTCAGCATATAAAAATTGATAAGAAATAACTATTTTTATTTCAGTAACATGACTTTTGTAAAAATTTGTTGACCAGTGTATTATGCTAATCAGCAGTCATGGGCTACTATATCACACAGTAGGTTTTCATTGTTCTTGGCATGTTGCACAATGCTGATGACCAGAGCAACGTGCTGATTTTTAACTGCCAGCATACTAAACTTCAAGGGAGGACAGAGAAAACTGGCAGACAAAGAAAACTGTATACATTAAAATCAGAATTTAAGAGTAGGGAAGACGATTATAAACTTGAAATTATCTATTTCATTGCATTTGAGTTGGGTTAGAAGAGAAGCTTTTGGTTTAAATATACAGTACATTGGTTTGAAATATATTTTTTTAACATTGTATTTATCTGATTTAACAATTAATGTTCAGATATACGTACAACTCTTGATTAAAAGGTCAGAAAAAACAAAGATATTTCAAATAAAGACACAACCCCAAGCAAGAGAAAGAAAAAGAAAACTGGCCAGAATAAGCTCACAAAAACGAGAGGAGGCAAGAACAAAAGATAAGAATCACAAAATAAATACAGTACATCCGCATAAAAATAAAAAAGCCAAGCTATAAAAACACAACCTTTTAACCTTATTATATTAGAGCCCAATCAACCCATAATATTGACAAAATTATAATCTAAAGCTTCTCTTTTTCCTTTGGAAGCTATCCAGCAAGCTGATCCCAAAAACAGAAACACATCACAAATTTTGATCTTACATTTTAACAACTGTATTCAGTCCCAAGAAAAGCTACTTCAGACTTCAAGCTCAAAGATTTGCACCTTCTAAACTGAGTAAATGTAGAGAGAAGAACTTTTCATCCTAGAAATAAAAATTCAAGTTTTTGTAATATTTCTAAACTTTTCTTTGAGTTTTAATAAGCAAATCACTGCTGTTCTATGCCGTTCTTTTCTACTGCCAACTTCTGGCTCTGTTCCTTCCACCTTGCTGCACCATATGCCTGGAATAGACTAGCTAAGTTAGTTCGTCAGGCACGATTCCTGGTCCTATTCAAATCCAGCCTAAAAACTCGTAGTTTCTGCTTTTGGATCCTGATCCCTTATCTTCCTGTCTTCATCCATTTGCATTTTAATCATTTCCCTAAGAATTCCCTGGCTTGTTCTGTTCATCTGTTTAGCAGATTGCAAGCTCTATGGAGCAGGGACTGCCTATTTTTTGTGTACTTGTACAGCGCTTTGTATTCCTAGTAGCACTATATAGATGATACAGTAAGTAGTAGTAGTAGCAAATGCAAAGAATAAAAAGTAAAATACATAAATCTTAACTTGAATCTATCATATAGAACAACTGCCATATAATCATCTCTGCAAAAACAAATGGAACCATCAAAACAAAGTATTTAAAAAACTAGAGAAGAAAGTCAAATTTATAAAAGTGTTAGAGAGAAGAAATAAAAATAAAAATAGAAAAGAGAGGAGTAATACTAGCCAGCCAGGTTTTCAGGATCACAACAATGAATGGAGTGGAGGAGTGGCCTAGTGGTTGGGGCAAGGTACTTCAGGCCGGAAGGTCGGGGGTTCAAATCCTACTAGAGGACAGCAACCTTGGGCCGGAAGGACTGGGATTTCTAGTCCCACAGGTGCTCCTTGTGGTCTTGGGCAAGCCACTTAACCCTCCATAGCCCATGTTCCCTGTAAAATAGTTATCTCCAAGTTATAAAGCCCTGTTCAATGTAATTTCAGTTTGTTCAATGTAAACCGCACTGATGCAGAATAGCGCGGTATATAAGAGAATGTAAATAAAATAAAATAAATAAAAATAATACATGAAGGAAACCTGCATACAATGGAGGTAGTGCATGCAAATCTCTCTCATGAATATTCATTGTGGTTATTCTGAGAACTTGGCCGTCTAGGTTTGTTCTGAGGACTGGATGAGAACCTCTATTATATATATTTGGGGGAAAATATTCAAAATCACTTGTTGAGATAACAGGTACTGCTATCCAAGGTATGTGGTGCTGGCTAGGACTATCCAGTGATATTCAAGAATGCTGTGTGGAGAGTGGCACTGAAAATCTTACAGACCATCTCTGCACAATCTGCATAGTGCTGGAGCAGTCTATGGGCAGAGTGATGGCAGACAAGTACATTATCTATATAGTTGTGATAAGGATGAGGTTCACCTAGTTTTATCTGAAGTTATCCAAATAGTGGTCTGAATATTGTGACTGTCCGAATAATGGATCTAGTCATCACACTATCCAAATATTCAACGCCAGCCACAATCGGATATCGGCACTGAATATCCAGATTGTTGTTTTGGCTGCTGAGGCCTGTTTGCAGGTGCTTGGAGGCTTGGAGTGAGGATTAGGTGGAATAAGTACCAGGATCTGGATTAGGCTTGGTAAATGACTCTGATAGTATACTTAGACATGGTTTCACAGAATGTCTGGCATAAGAACACGGCAAAAGAAAAATCTTTAGAGTAAATCTCTACAACAGGAGTCAATAGATGCACAAGACAAACAATTCAGTTAGCATTTTCCATAGAGCTCTAGACCAGACAAACTTTGGCCAGTCAAGAAACAGGAATGCATATGAGCACTACAGAATGGATAGTTAGAATCAGGTTGGCTAGAGTCAACCCCCATGCAGATGCAATAGTTCTTCCTTAAGATTCCTGTTTTCTAACACAAAGGTCGTTGGTTCCAGACCAGCCTCTGACTGACAGAAAAGAAAGCCACTTACGTTTTTTTATTTAACTGAAATCTCTAGCCTCTTTTCAGCTATGTTTTTTTATTTGGGCAGCAACCACAGCTACCTCCTTAATTAACAAAATTACCCGGAAATGAAATGTATATATACAAAATAAAGCAAAACAGAAATATAAACAAACCTGCAAATAACACAAGAAACTAAACAATTTTTGTTTTGCTGGCACATGCCTAGCTCCTTGCCTACCTTTGTGAAAGAAATGCAGGTTGGAATAGTGAAAGAAACTCATCCATTAAACCAATCATTGAGCAACGCAGGGGGTCTTCAAAGGGAAGCATACTTGCCATAACTATGGAGTAGATTTTCATATAAATTTCTATTGTATTCCTGACAAGCAGTAGATCATACAATGAAATATATAATCCAAGTTCAGTTGAACACATTCAGATTCTTTTCTCTTTCCCATGATTATCCATTGCCATCTATTTGATGTTTAGTTTAGTTAGGAAGGGCTGGGTCCTTTCTGATTGAGGCTTAGATTCACATTATTGACCTTTTTTTCAGAGTGGCGCATTAGTCTAATGCAAAACCAGTCTAAAAACCAGCAAAGCCAGGCTTTAAATCCAACTGCTGTTCCTTATGATCTTGGGCAGACCATTTAACCTTCTACCACCTCAGGAGCAAACTTTGGGAGGGAGTGGCCTAGTGGTTGGGGCAAGTTGCCAAGGGACAGGGGTTCAAATCCTGCTGGAAGACAGCAACCTTGGGCTGGAGGGACTGGTGTTTCTAGTCCCACAGGTGCTCCTTATGGCCTTGGGCAAGCCACTTCACCCTCTGTTGACTCAGGTACAAAATGTAGATTGTGAGCCCTTCGGGGACAAGGGAAATATATACCATACTTGAATGCACACCGCTTTGACCTGGTGAAAAGTGGTATACAAGCATTGCTAAATAAAATAAAATAAATATGAAGCGGCTAGCACTACTAAAGGAGTTAGCAGTTGCCGCTGAACATTAGACCTGGATATTCAATACCGGGGCCATAATCGGCTACCAGCATTGAATATCCAGATCAGCCGGATAGCGATGAAACTAATCATGCAACAATGATATTCAGCTACTGCTCAGTTAGCTTCTGCGGCAAAAGTTAGGCCAGCCTTTAAAGGGACTAACTTTCACTGCTTAGCAAAAACCAGGCAGCGACTCAATATCACGACTGCATGGGTATCACCCCTGCTCTGCCCCTGGAATGCCCCGATAATAGCTGGCTAGCATCAGGGCGTGAAGCAGTGGCACCCTCGGATATTCAGTGGCAGGGCCGTACCGACGACACCTCCATTTAGACAATTTATGGGGGTGCGGGAGGGGGGGCGTGTGCCCGATCTGCAAGCCGCCGGCACGCTAAGCAGGTCTGGTCCCTCCCGGAGAGACCAGACCTGCTTAGTGTGCCGGCGCAAAGACTTAAGGGGCGCATTTCGTCTCTCTGCTGCTGCCTGCCGCCGAAAAAGTAGTGGTGGCAGGCAACGGCAGAGAGCCGAAATGCGCCCTTTGTCTTTGCGCCCTTTGCGGCCGCACCGCTTGCACAGGGCTCGGTACGGTCCTGTTCAGTGGTACTAAACGCGTTAGTGCCATATATCTCACTGATTGAGATTAACGTGGCTAGGTCTGCAACTTTGACAAATTTAAATGAAAACAGACTCATCACACATAAATTATTTATTTATTTAGCAGCTTTTATATACCGCGCTCTTTGATATCAGTGTGGTTTAGAATTAACGCTTCTTGCACTAGACCTGTGAGTATTGCCTAGTGCTTACATAGAACAGGATCAGAAACTTGGAGCTGTATTGAATCAAACAAAAAATGGATTTTAACCCAGGATACTATATGGGTTACTCAAAACTAATTCAATCATCTTAAGGGGGAAATATTTAAACTGTATGCTTTTGTGCAATTATGGATGCCCATACTGAAAGTACAAATGATCAATCTTACATATAAACTTACAGACTAGCAACCAGCAACCATTTTGTCCACAAATGGTTTGTCTAATTTTAGCTGGTGTAGCTAAATGGATAGCAGATGAATATCGCTGTTGCCCGGTTAGCTAAAATGCTATCTGGGAATGATCGATATTCAATGCTGGGGCTGGATATAACCCTGGCATTGAATATCTGGGTCTAATTTAAATCAAAGACGACTAGCCACTTTACTCAGGCTCGCTGCCACCCTTGAATATCGGGCCCTACTTGTGTATCTTTATGTCGCGCACTTATAAAATTATCCCCTAAATATATAAGTGCACTATCTAAGAATTTTCACCAAAAATATACTGTATATATGGATAGTTCTGAGGCAGAGTGAGGATGGAGTGTGGGCGTTCTGCCCATCTATAATCAGCAATATTCATCAGTCATCTATATAGGTAAGCGGTTTAATTTAGACCAGCAAAAGGGCTAACCTAAACTATTCAAGTATTGGACAACATGTACGTATGAAGAGCTGATGCAAAAAAATGATTGTCATCATTTATTTTACGTAATTGTTTAATCTATGATTAATTTCTTGTTGCTAATAGTGTTCAAGATACGATTGATGTCATAAATTGCCATGATGCCAACTATTTGTTCATTGATATAAGTTCCATTGGATGATTAATATTAGTGTGGAATTGATAACTTGCTAATATACTTTTCATTAGGACATCATCAAGGGATAAATTCACTTAAGGGTAAATTTATTAAACCACATCAGGCTTTTGCAGCTAATGCCCTGTTATCGTGCAAATAGTGTTGCGTTAACTGCAAACGCGATGCGCTGTTGTGGACATGCACAGCATTTACCCAGAAGATAACGCACAGAGATTGCAGAGAGAATGGTCCAGCAGCACCAAGCATGAACATAGTGCTGCCCACTGACTGCTAGCCTGCCCACTCTTACAGGTAACACACTTTCTGCAGATAGTGCAGTGATTTCCTGTACTATCTGTTAGTGTGGCCTGATAGCACACACTATCTGCCATGTTATCAGCTAGCGCACTTTAGTAAACATACCCCTTAATATTAATTTGCACTTTGAAATGACTTGTGATAAATTTCAAATTGATTTCTTGGGTATTAAAATCATTAACAATGGGAAGAAATTACAAGCAACAATGCTTAGAAAGTTGGATGAACAAAATAACTTTTTAAGATAACACAGTCACCACCACAAGAAGTCAAAACAAAGCTTGCCAGGAAGCCAATTTTTGTGCATTTGGAGATAATGCTCTTCTACTCAGGAACTTAAAAATAAAGCTAAATATTTGAGGACCAATATTCTTCTGGGCATGCTGTGCACCCCTACGGCACATAGCCTTGCCCGCTGACCCTTAATGCAGAATATTCAATGCACTGAATATCCAGGGATTGCTGCACACACCGGAAGCTGCGTTAGATAACCAGACAGCAGCTATATTGTATGCTGCCCAGTTAGCTCCTGTGTCAAAAGATGGGCAAGAGTTTTCCTCGCCTATCTTTTTGGCACAGATTGCTAACCGGGCAGCATGCAATATCGCTGCTGCCCGGTTATCGCTTGTCGCTGCCTCCGCTTTGCCCCAGAATACCCCCAACATGCCCCATTGCTAACCAGATAGCATTGGGGTACCTAGAGGAGTTAGAATGGGATATTCAAAAGCACTAACCGGGTAAGTACTGTTGAATATCCCGATGTAAGGCATTTACAGGGTGTACTGGGCTGTAAACCGTGTAAATGCCTTTTGAATATCGGGTCCTTAATGATTTGCTTTAGACACAGAGGTTATCATCAGGAAATTGTACATATAGCACATATTAGAGCTTTAAATGCAAATAGTGAATTATTAAAATCGAGCAAAGAGCAGACCACAGATTACAGACTAACTTTACGAAAAGGCTCCTTTGTTTATTTGAACTTTCTATATCGCCTTTCTGTGTAAAGGCAAGGTGGTTTACAAGCATATAAAAAACATGGAGGATTTAGAAAAGAATACCAATAGGATAGAGGGGACGGGGAGAGTAGAGAGGGGAGGGAGCTGTTATATGTCACAGGCAGCCTAGGCTTCAAAGATCTGTGAAAAGAAATATGTCTTAAACTGAGATTTGAAAGATGAAAATGGAGTGTGGGGCAGAGCATTCCAAAGAGTGGGGACACAGAAAAAGAAGGTGGATGAGTAGATTCAAGTCTTGCTTTGGTGGGAGACGGGATATGAAGTCTATTATCCTGAAGAGAGTGAAGGGCCCCAGACGGAGTACAGAATGTAAGACAGGAGAACAGGTAAGCAAGGGAACTAGTGTAGAGGACCTTGTGCGCTATAGTCAGCAGTTTGTATTGGATCTGGGCTGAGACTAGCAACCAGTGGTGGAATTTCAGGAGCGGTGTAACTTGATCAAATCTTCCCACATATGATAGAATATGGATGGCAGTATTTTGGACTGGTTGGAGATGCTTTAGAGAGGAGAGAGATAGTCAAGATAAGTGAAAACACAACCGAACAACAAGGAGGTCAGAGCAGAAGAATCAAGAACTAGCCAGACACAGCAACGTTTGTGCAGGGCAAAAAAGGATTTCTTAACTAGTACAAAAACATTGGTCAGTATTGATACTGCATGAAATATTCAATAGAAAGTACTGGAGGCACATACAAGACACAAAAATATGGCTGTCATAGTTACTAGATTATATTTGAAATATGATAAAACCATAGAAGAAAAGGGCTCTCCTACTCGTGGACAAAGTGATTTTTGCAATAACTTGGATAGGGTTGGAATGGCAACATCCAATAGATGGAAAGATTTTCAAGTCAAGAAACAGTACAACTTGCACAAATTGCACATCAGATTGCGTAAGTTATATTATCAAATGATCATGTCCAAAACTATATGTGGATGTACAAAATGGACAATCGATGCAAGACTGATTGAATACAGAAGTAGGTTAAAACAAAAGTACTTCAAGCACCGATAGTAACACATTATGTTCAGGCAGGTCACCTTTAGCAGTAGTGCCACAAGATCCACCATTTTGATCATAGGTGAATGAAAACACCAGGGAAACCTGGAGGTAAGTGCTATGGAAGGGGTTTGAGGGGTGGAAGAGAGTTGGGATTTCAACTGCAGAGGGATTGTGAATGGGGAGAAGTTGTGGTCATAGGGGATAGAAATTTGTTGGGAATGAATGGATCTGGGAGGATATGTGATAGCACAGAGTGCAAGATTGGGTGGGGGAGGTATGTGATGAATCAGGTGTGAGCTTGCGAGAGGGGGAAAGTATGTGATGGTAGCATTTGGGGCAGAATTGGGCTTTGTGTTATATGTATGAGTAGCACCCATGCTATCTGTCAGTGCTTTTAAAGTGAAGCCCGTGTATTAAATGTTTGCCCTGTGTGGTAAATACAAGGCAAATGTTGCATACACCCTCTGAATCTTGAAGGACTAGAAAAGGGGACTGTTACTTCTGGAGAGAAATCTGCAACTGTGAGTATATACTTCTAGTAATTTTCTAAAAGGAATTCTTTGTATTAAAGCTACTTAATCTGTGAACCCACTGTTTTTTGTTGGGTCAGTTAGGGCCTAGTAGCAGCAATTAAAGTTTGAATTTAAAACACAGAGGAGAACTTTCTGGTTACATTTCATACCCAGCAGAAACCTTGTAGTTTAAATTTAATAGTCACTCAGGGCCAAGTAACAGCAAAGTACTTTTAGTTTAAATTTAACACACAGAAGAGAGCTTTCTGATTACATTTAGAACCCAGCAGAGAGCTTGTAGTGTACATTTAATAGTCACTCAGGGCCTAGCATCAGAAAAGTACTTTTAGTTTTAAAACACAGAAGAGAGCTTTCTGGTTAAATTTAGAACCCAGCAGAGAGCTTGTAGTGTACATTTAATAGTCACTCAGGGTCTAGCATCAGAAAAGCACTTTTAGTTTTAAAACACAGAAGAGAGCTTTCTGGTTAAATTTAGAACCCAGCAGAGAGCTTGTAGTTTAAATTTCATAAGAAGTTAGAGCCTAGCAGCAGCTAAGAGCTATAATTTAAATCAAATCAGAATTTAGCTTACCTCAGCAGCACAAGACAGGGTACTGTGTAGCAGCCCTC
The DNA here is from genome assembly GCA_033557465.1 of Ichthyophis bannanicus. Lineage (NCBI taxonomy): Eukaryota > Metazoa > Chordata > Amphibia > Gymnophiona > Ichthyophiidae > Ichthyophis > Ichthyophis bannanicus. Next base: position 224,616,007 of record CM066033.1, on the reverse strand, counting down.
TTTTAATAAGTAAAGTAGCCCAAATGCCCTCAAGTATGGAGCAGACAGAGCTTAAAGATCCCAATTTACCCATATCTAACAATAGCCAAATTAACATGAATAAAATACACTCTCTAAAATGCTTGTATGCAAATGCTAGAAGTCTAAAGAATAAGATGGGAGAGTTAGAATATATAGCACTAAATGAAAGGTTAGATATGATTGGAATATCAGAGACATGGTGGAAGGAGGACAACCAGTGGGACACTGTGATACCTGGGTACAAACTATATCGTAATGATAGAGCTGATCAAATTGGTGGAGGGGTTGAGCTCTATGTTAGAGAGGGCATTGACTCAGAAAGGATTAAAGTTTTGCAGGAAACAAAATCTGCTGTAGAATCTGTATGGATTGAAATTCCATATAAAAGGGGGAAGGCAATGGCAGTGGGGGTGTACTATCGAGCACCTGGCCAGAATGACCAAATGGATGATGAAATGCTCAAAGAAATCAAGAAGACTAACAAAAGTTACAGCGCAGTAATAATAATGGGTGATTTCAATTACCCCGGTATCGACTGGGTCAGTGTCACGTCAGGACATGCTAGGGAGATAAAGTTCCTAGATGAAATAAATGACTGCTTCTTGGAGCAGCTGGTTCATGAACCGACCAGAGGGGAAGCAATATTAGACCTAGTCCTTAGTGGAACACCAGATCTAGTGCAAGAGATAAGGGTGTTGGGGCCACTTAGCAATAGTGATCATAGTATGATCGCCTTTGATTTAATTAATGGAGGAGGGATAGTAAGGAAATCCACAGTACTACCTTTTAACTTTCGAAAAGGAGACTATGATAAAATGAGGAAAACAGTTAAGAAAAAACTAAAAGGAGCAGTTGCAAAGGTTAAAGACGTACATCAAGCTTGGGTGTTGTTGAAAAATACTATCTTGGAAGCCCAGACCAGCTATATTCCACGCTTTAAGAAAAGTGGAAGGAAGTCCAAAAAACTGCCAGCATGGTTTAAAGGTGAGGTCAGAGAGGCTGTTGTTGCCAAAAAAGCATCTTTCAGGAAATGGAAAAAAGAGCCAAACGACGAAACCTGGAAACAGCACAAGCACTGGCAAGTCAAATGCAAGGCATTGATAAAGAAGGCAAAGAGAGAATTTGAGAAGAAGTTTGCTGCGGAAGCAAAAACGCAAAATAAAGACCTTTTCAAGTACATTCGTAGCAAAAAACCTGTGAGAGAGTCAGTTGGTCCATTAGATGATAAAGGGGTTAAAGGAGCACTAAGAGCCGACAAGGCGATAGCGGAGAGACTGAATGAATTCTTTGCTTCGGTCTTTACTCAGGAAGATGTAGGGATGTTACCCATGACTGAAGTGGTATTTAAAGATGCGGAAGAATTGAAGGAAATATTGATACATCGGGAAGATGTCTTACAACTATTAGATAAACTGAAGAGTAGAAAATCACCTGGGCCAGATGGTATACATCCAAGGGTGTTGAAAGAACAGAAATATGAGATTGCAGACCTGCTATCAGTAATCTGTGAACTATCATTAAAATCATCTCTAATACCTTAAGATTGGAGGATCGCCAATGTAACACCAATTTTTAAAAAAGGGTTCCAGGGGTGATCCGGGAAACTACAGACCGGTGAGCCTGACGTCAGTACCAGGAAAAATGGTAGAAACCATCATAAAGAATAAAATTACTCAGCATGTAGATAGTCACACCCTAATGGGAGACAGCCAACATGGCTTTAGACAAGGAAGATCTTGTCTTACTAATCTGTTATGTTTCTTTGAAGGAGTGAATAAACAGATGGACAAAGGTGAGTCGGTTGATATTGCGTATCTGGACTTTCAGAAAGCCTTTGACAAGGTCCCTTATGAGAGACTTTTGGCAAAACTAAAGAGTCATGGGATAGGAGGCAGTGTACTATTGTGGATCAGGAACTGGTTAAAAGATAGAAAGCAGAGGGTAGGGCTAAATGGCCAATTTTCCCAATGGAGAAAGGTGAATAGTGGTGTACCCCAGGAATCTGTGCTGGGTCCGCTGCTTTTTGACATATTCATAAATGACCTGGAAAGTGGAATAACGAGTGAGGTTATCAAATTTGCAGATGACACAAAACTATTTAAAGTTGTTAAAACCTAAGAGGATTGTGAAAAATTGCAAGAGGATCTTGATAAATTGGAAGACTGGGCATCAAAATGGCAGATGAAATTTAATGTGGAAAAGTGCAAGGTTATGCACCTAGGTAAGAACAACCCAACTATGGTTACACGTTGCAAGGTTCCACATTAGGAACCACCACCCAGGAAAAAGATTTAGGCATCATTGTGGATACCATGTTAAAACCCTCGGCCCAGTGTGCAGCGGCAGCCAAGAGAGCAAATAGAATGCTAGGTATGATAAGGAAAGGAATGGAAAATAAAACAAAAGATATTATAATGCCTCTATATCGTTCCATGGTGAGACCGCACCTTGAATATTGTGTGCAATTCTGGTCGCCGTATCTTAAAAAGGATATAGCGATTTTAGAAAAGGTTCAGAGAAGAGCCACCAAAATGGTAAAGGGGATGGAAGGATACTCCTATGAAGAAAGGCTAAAAAGGTTAGGGCTCTTTAACCTGGAAAAGAGACGGCTGAGGGGAGATATGATAGAAGTCTATAAATTAATGAACGGATTGGAACGGGTAAACGTAGATCGATTGTTTACGTTATCAGAATATAGAAAGACTAGGGGACATGCAATGAAGCTACAGGGTAAACTATTTAAGACTAATAAAAGAAAATATTTTTTCACTCAACGTGTAATCAAACTGTGGAATTTGTTACGGGAGGATGTAGTAAAGGCTGTTAGTGTAGCTGGGTTTAAAAAAGGTTTGGACAAGTTCCTGGAGGAAAGGTCCATAAACCATTATTAAGAAGTGACCGAAGATATCAATGCTTGACCCAGTACAAGCATTGTGGAACTTGTGTCTCTTGGGGAAACTGCTAGGTACATATGACCTAGATTGGCCACTGTTGGAAACAGAATACTGGGCTTGATGGACCTTGGTCTGATCCAGTATGGCATATCTTATGTTCTTATGTTCTTATGAATTTACTGCACAGGCATGTTAAGTACAAAATCTTACCAAACTTTAGTAAACATGTCCCTTAGAATGCACAAAATTGATTTAATATACAGTACATTAACCTACAAATTAATCTGAATGCATTAAAAAAAATAATGTATATGTAGAAAATTATCACTAACTACTAGTATGCAAACTCAAGCTAAATTTGAAAAAGAGCAAGCCACTCATAAATGTAGCAAAATATGACCACTGGATTCTAAAGACTGCCTGAAAAATTGATTTGGTGCTTTAGATACAAATGACAGAGTTCCAGAAGAGTTATGGGATGTGTAAACGGGGCGCTGGGTGAGAATATCCACAATCTTGGCAAAGGCAAATATTAATATGACTTGCAAAGGATTGTGGGAAATGTAGTCCATTCATACCAGAATCAGCCGTTCACAAATAAATTAGTTGTGCTTGCTCGAGTGTAAAGCAAAGAAGATATATTTTATTTATGGGGTTATTTCTCCCAACACAGATTTGCTTGGTAGCACATAAAAAAGGATACTTGCTTTCAGTACTTATACTTAGAAAAACAAATCAGGAAAACAACAGCTGAACTTCTTAAGCAATCAAATCAAAGCATAAAAACCTTGATGGGAACAGAAAGGTCTTTTCTGTAGGCTCCTGCTTATATCTTTTTAGCAGTGCTTCAAAGAATAAACAAAACCCACAAAGTAAGAAAAAAACTGTTATTTTTCAGGGACAACTTCTTGTATCTTCACACACACCCCGAAGTGTCCCTTCAGAGCTCACAGGCAATTAGGCAAGGCTCAATTGCTAACAATTACCCAGCTGCAAACCTCTTGGCTGGTTTACTTTCTATTACGTGGCTCAAATCCTACTCAGAAGCTTTTCTGAGTAGATCAAAGAACAAGTTTATATTTCTTTGTGATGGTTGTTGTATTTTGTGACAGCATATTACCACAGACGTTTAGACAGAGAGCAATCCATGTATTCACACTGCTCATTTACAACATCCCCCTCTTCTTCAACTATCATAGATTCAATATCATGGATTGGCACAGAGGAATTTCTCAATGGAGCACTCTCAGGACAATACTTGTCTCCCTGCTGTCTTCCAAGTGAAAAGCTAGGGCATAGATCAGTGTTCATACCTGAGCTTCCATTGCTGTTAAGGTTCCTCTCCAAATATCCTGGCCAGTATGTAGTCCAGTTTTTATGTCCAGCCTTCCAATCAAGATCCCTGGACACTGGGTCTCTCTTCACATACCTTCTTGCACTGGTCTTAGGGCCCCTTCCAAATGCAGCCGTCTCCCTCACAGGTGCCGTCCGGGGATTCCTGGCTCTGCAACCCCACTCCTCTGGCTTTCCCCAGTCCAATGGTGTATGCTTGCCTCTGAAATGCCTGCCAGCACACGTACTGCTATGGACTCCTTTAGACCTCCAAGGTGCTTTTCTCTTCCTTCTTCCAAAGTGTTTCTTGCTCTCTCTGTCCATCAGTTCTGGCTTCTGCTGATGATCATGATGATGAGAATGATCAAGATGATTCTGATGAAGATTCTGCTGTGTAGAATAAGCTTTACTTTTAACCTGTTTAGAGGGCTGCTCCACCCTAGCACAGCGCAGCTGTGCTGAATCAAGCCCTGCCCTTGGAGATGAGTGCTTGGGGATTACCTCATAGCTCTCCTGATTGAACACACGTTTCCCCACTTCAGCTCTTCTAGTGGCTGTTTGAAACCTGGTGCATTCTGGGACTGGTAGTCTTTTATGAGAACATTCTGTTTTATTATTTCTACCAGAAAAGACAGGGTACTTGTTCAGAGTCACTTCACCTCTATTATAGCTCCTTCCTGAACTATGATAAGCTTCCTTATCACAGATGATATAAATAAGGCTGTGTTGGAAGAAAGCGAGAAGTCTCTACATAAGGTGAAAAAGCAAAAATGGCCAAAATGAATGTCTGAAGAAACTCTGAAAATTGTCCAGAAATGCAGAGATGCTGAAGCCAAAGGAGAAAGAGAGGCAATCGCAGAACTCAACAGAGATTTCCAACATGCAGCAAGACAAGACAAGGAGAAATACTACAATAACGCATGCAACAAAATGGAATCAGAAGCTATTAGAGGAAGAACAAGAACAGCTTTTCTAAAGCTATGAGAGTTAAAGAAAAAATTCCAGCCTTGAACTGGAATGCTAGAAGATGCTCAAGGATCCATTCTGAATGATGCTGAGAATATCAAGAAAAGGTGGAAAGAATATACAGAGTCATGATACTATAAAGATCAAGTGGACCAACAGCCATTTCAACCTGTACCTTATAATCCAGAACTATTGGTGATGAAAGAAGAAGTCAAAGAAGCATTGAAAACCTGCTCAAAGAACAAAGCACTGAACATCTATGGCATTTCCATTAAAGTATTAAAGCAATCAGATGAAGGTATTGCCATACTTACAAGGCTCTTCCAGGAAATTTGGAAGACAAATTCATTACCAACTGACTCAAAAAGATCTGTGTTTATACCAATACTGAAGAAAGGTGACTCGACTGACTATGGAAATTATCGCACAATCGCTCTGATCTGATATGCCAGCAAGATTCTACTCAAGATCACTCAGCAGAGACTACAACCATACCTAGAACGAGAACTGCCTGAAGTGCAAGCAGGGTTCAGGAATGGGCGAGGAATGAGAGACATTATCACAGATGTGAGATGGATCCTTGAAAAGACAAAAGAATACCAAAAGGATATCCATATGTGCTTTATTGACTACAGCAAGGCTTTTGACTGTGCAAACCATGAGAAACTGTGGGAAGTGTTAAGAAGCATGGGTATACCAGAACACCTGACCGTTCTCTTGCACAATCTTTACATTGATCAAGAAGCAATAGTTCAAACAGAACTAGGAGAAACAGAATGGTTTAAAATCAGCAAAGGTGTACGACGAGGCTGCATACTTTCCCCCTACCTCTCTAATTTATATGCAGAACAAATCATCAGAGAAGCAGGACTGTATGAAGACAACCGAGGTTTGAAAATTGGTGAAAGACTCATCAACAACTTTCGCTATGCTAATGATACCATATTACTGGCTGAAAGTGAAGACAATTTGAAACATTTGCTTCTCAAGATCAAGAAATATAGTCTTAAAATGGGTCTGCACCTTAACGTTAAGAAGACAAAGATCCTGACAACTGGCAAAATCAATAAGTTCATCATAGATGGAGAAGAAATTGAAATAGCTGATAGCTTTAACTTACTTGGATCAACAATCAATAAAGAAAGGGCTAGCAATCAATAAATCCGATAACATATTGTTCTTGGTAGAATGGCTATGAAGGACCTAGACAAGATCCTCAAGAGCAGATGTCTCTCTCCATACAAAGATTTGACTTGTCCAGGCCATGGTATTTTCAATAATGTCATATGGATGTGAAAGTTGAACCGTGAAAAAGATATACATGAAGAAAACTGATGCCTTTGAATTATGGTGCTGGCATCGAATACTATGTATACCATGGGCCAATCAGGAACCAGGAACTAAGAAGAAGCAGCTAAGGATAGTCTGGCTAGAACCTACTCCCCAGGAGACATTAGAGCTTTTCATGTAAAACCAGTGCCTTTCAAGCCAGTAGCCCCCCTATTTGAGTCCAGGCCATGCCATGAAGTCACTGGGAAATTATGACTCTTTATATTTTTTCATACCATTTTGGATTTAAAATTTCATTTGAAATGAATGAATATTATCCCTAGTATTTAGAGGACTCAGTTACCTGGATGCACTGTGCATTCAGGACAGAGGAAAAGTGGATTCTATAGCAGAGGCTACTGGAGGTGTGGAGAAGGTGAGAGAAGAGACAGCAAGAAGCCGGATAGCAAAGAGGCAGCTACAAGCATGAAGCTTTAGCTCAGAACCACCCTAAAGATAAGATATGAACCTCCAATTTGAGCCAAATAAAATGTTTACTTTATAAGTGAAACTAAGAGGTCATTATAAACCTTCAGCATAGGCTTTTGCTATGAAAATATAGACTTTTTAGGAAACTCTCACTAGATCATTTTTGAACCTGAGCAGTAATGGGGCAAGAGCAAAGGTGGATCGCATCAGCCCCGTCTAATAGCCACCAGGGGGACCAGCATTGTGAGTAGCTGGAGGGGTTAGGAGGTGAGAGCCTTTTGAAAGATCTTGCTCTGACTGATGGGTTCTGACTTTTGGGGAGGTTTGGTTCGGTGGGGTCTTGGCTTGAGGCAGTCAGGTTTTGGTGGGGAGGGGCATGTCTGGCTTTGGCATGGAGCTGCCCTGGAGAAGGAGACTGATGAGACAGGGAGGCTATGCTGTGCTAAGAAGTACTGGTGTTACTATCGATGTATGCTGGGCTCGGGGAAGTCAGTGCTGGGGCACGGAGAGTGGCTGTTTACCACTGCACAGGACTAGCCTTTTTTTAAACATTACAGGGCCTAGCAGCTGCCATGCTACCCGATTGCCAGCAGCACAAGTGCACTTAATGCCACCCCTGGTGGCACTAGGTATAGCTGTACTCATGGGCGTCATGACAGCTAGCAAGTGGTACCTTCCCATGTGCTAGCTGTCACCAGCCAGCACACCCACTCTCTACCCATAACCCACCACATGCTGTCAAGCCAGCGCAGTAACGGCCGCCATGGGCATATGCCAATTCACATGCTAACTGCTTAGCTCACTTTAGTAAACATGCCCCTGTACCTTTTATGTATTCTATTGATTTAGATTAAAGCGATATTTTTAGATGATCAATATATGAAGTTCTCCTGGTACCTTTTAAATCTCTTTGTAGTTTGTTTAAGACAATACCCTCCCATTTACTCTGCTTTAGATAGGGTGTCTACAACTGAGCAGGCTAAGGGGCAACGTTACTAAGTTGAGGTAAAATCTCCTATTTAATCGCTACTTAATTACTGTGGGAGTCACTAGCCTGTGACAACTCCTGCAGTAAAAAAAATAACACACTTGTGTTGAACTTTGCAAGCTGCGTTATTACAAGGCAAAATACGGCCAACTCAAGAGTGGCTTTATTTTTGGTCTCTAACACACCGCCTGATGCTCCCGGCTAACATTTTAAAGTGGCCAGTACTAGGTCAGATTCCATGGAACCCCTCTTCCCAAACAAGACTTTATCCCCCAGAAGACTCCACTCCATACTACTAGCCCAGAACTCTCATTCCCCCCAAACTCACCACATGGACTTCTCTCTCACAAAAGACCCCCTGACGCAGTTCCTCTCTGAAGATGCCCTCCTCAACCCTACCCCCAAGTCTACATTTATTTATTTAACTAGGCTTATATACCACTTTTCTACCAGTCAAAACGGTGTACATTCAGGTACTGTATATATATTTTACCCTTGTCCCCAAAGGGCTCACAATCTATGTATTTTTTTTTTTACATGACAGATTCACAAAATCATTGGAAGTCTAGAGTTCAGAGGCAGGAGTGATCCCCTGTCACTTTAGCCCCCTCTAGTGTTGTGTTCTGAATGGCACTGGTTGAACCCTAGCAGTAGTCTTGCAGTACTACCATTTGGGTTCAATCTGCCATGAAATGAATTTTTACTCTTATATGACTGTTTGAACGTCGCAGTAATACCATGAGACAACTACTATGGTTAAAATGGCAGAATTTTGAACCCAGCACCAGAGAGGGCAGAACTGATGGAGGATTGTTCCTGTCCTCAAACCCTAGACCCCAACAGTTTCATCAGTAGGCCCGGGGTGTCTACGGAGGGTAAGAGTCTTCCTTGGAAGGGGCTGGGGTTGAGGGGTCCTTGGGGTGACTTTGGGGGAGGGTTTGGATCAGGGGTTTGGGAGGAGTCTTCTGGGGGAGTGGAGGAGGGAAGTTCTGCATAATTTAATCTGGTGCCAGCCCCTTTAAGATGGCAGCTAAGAGCATAAGCCGCGTGTTTTGAAAAATTATGCCAGTTTTCAGATAGCATCATATTTCCCTGGAGTAACACAGTTTGCAAAGATCAAAGCAAGCTGTGTGATTTGATTTAAATTATAATGAGGTATTTTACATGTATTCGCATGCCTTGCAGCTCATTATTATGTAATGTACAGAGAGATAAAATTTAATATGCATTATGGTAAAATAATGCACAGCTTTGCCCTTTAATGTGTGATAAGAGGCAAATATCATATATTATTCCCTCAGTGCATGCTAGCAACTACCCCCCTTAGCTCTAGGAGTTCCCATGATTGCACAACCCGGTTGTTTTCATGTCATGAGACTGTCACAGCTGGCACAGGCTCCTGCATTAGCTTTATAAAGTCCTCTGCAGTTTTCTTTTACCATAAACAGATTGCTCCCGATGAATAGCTGTAGTCAGTCATTAGGGTGAGATGGCAATAATCATTTTATGAAGCCCTTTTCATGCTGCATTATACAGTTTTACTAGTATATGCTTCTCTCCCTTCAGGTTGGTAGATTTATGCCACCTGAGTCAATGTGCATCTGCTGAACTAGCTAATAGGTGAGTTAATTCAAAGGCCGAAAGGATGTGAATAGATACACCCGGAAGAAGTGCCTATTTTCACCTTTTTTCGAGTATCTAACTTTTGCCGCTTAGCTCTAATCAGGCAGTGACTGAATATCGTCACTGCCCGGTTATCGATGGGTGGCACCTCCATTGCAACCACAGAACACAGCTCACATCGGGACGTGCAGCGATGGTACCCAGGGATATTCAGCTGCAATAACCGTGTTAGTGCCGCTGAATATCCTGAAGACTGCGATTAACTCAGTTAGTAGGTCTGCTAAGCGTATTAATCGTGTTGAATATTCCCCCTATGTTTTTATATATTGATTTGTTTATAGATTGAATTTTTATACAGTCACCTTTATATTTTACATATATATGTTTTTTTCTTAATAGAGCTGATTGTATACATTTGTTTTAATCTGACCAGTGTTTTTCCTATTCATCACTTTTTATGCTTTTTGGTGGGCATATTCAAAATGTTTTAGACGATTAGCAGACCGCCTAAAAAGTACCTGGCTAAATACAGAGCAGTCTGTGGGTGGAGTCGGGGTGGTGAAAGTCGCTATCCGGTTAACAATGATATTCAGCCACTGATTGGATAGCTTAAGTGGTTACAGCCACTGATTGGATAGCTTAAGTGGTTTACAATAGTGCAATTTTAACCCCATTTTGCTCTATCCATTTATCAATTGAATATCGCTGCTAACTAAATAGCGGCATCGACAGCCGGACAACCTGGATATTCAGTAGCGAAAACTAGATATCTTCTGCCACTGAATATCCAATTTTAATTAAAGCAGTGGGGACTAAGTGCTTCATTTTGCCTAGCCACCACTGAATATACCCCCTTTGTTTTTTAAAGGGTACTTTTGAACCTTTGTTTTTTAAAGGGTACTTTTGAACCAATAAGTATCTCTACATATTGGGGGGGAAGGGGGGATATTCAGCGGCAGTGGCTAACACTGATAAAGCGGCTAGCCATCGCCACTAAACCTGGATATTCAATGATGGGGTCATATTCGGCAACCGGCATGAATATCCAGGTTGGCCAAATAGCTAGATTACTGTCTGGGTTGTGGCCCCCAATGCAGGTCTTGGTGAACAGATGTTTCCTATTTGCAGGGGTGCAAGACAGGGATGCCCCCTTATCCCTATTGTTTGTCCTGACCATGGAGACGCTGGCTTTGCTTGTGCAGGAAAATCCAAATATTATTGGCTTTACTGGACCAGAGCATTCTTGCAAAACTGCATTAGCATTCTTGGGGTGTCTTAAATAATACAGTAGTGCTTCTGATTATCAGGTAAATTTGGCTGAACTGGAAATTTTTCCAGTTGGACAAGTAGAATGTTTCCATTATGTCTAGCTGATTTAAGTTGGCCAAAGAAGTGTTGACATACTTAGAGATGTGGATCATTCCTGATCCCAAGCAACTACAGTCAGCAAATTTTGGGCCTGTGGTAACTGACATGAAGGAGTGGGTGAATCTGGATGGGGCGTATTGGGCTGTTGAAGATGGTGATACTCCCTCAACTTCTTTATTTGTTTTGACACTTTACATATAATATACCCCAAACCTTTTTTTTTGGAACTCACAGGCCTTTGTTCCACTTTCATTTGATGTGGACATACCCCTTACACTAAAATAACTACTCTTTGATCTTCCTTGGAAAAGGAGGGATCTGAACTTATCCAACACAGTTTTATTACAATGTGGCATGGCTATCATGTCTTTGGGACTGGGTGTCTGCCATGCCCCCATCAGAATGGGTGGTGCTGGAACAAGAAAATGTGCAGAGCCACCATTTAGCAGCCTTGTTAAGTATCCCTTCCAATGGTGTGTATGTAGGGCACATCCAGTCATAGTGCATGGTACATACTATACAAGTTTAGATACAGGTTTGTAAGGTCCTGAAGCTCTCTCTGGAGTTCCTGATCTCTGACCTTGTTAAGGTACAATCTGGCCCTCTCTCAGGCTACTTTTTCCCAGAGGCACAGGTGTGGGAGGCGCATAGGTTGAACTTTGTGAGCCAGATGTGGGATGAAGAGATGAATTCCTCAACATTCCTCAGTACTGAGTATGACTTACCGAGTTATAGTCTGTACTATTATCTGCATGTGATTCAGTAACTGTGGTCTGTAATTTCAGACAGTGATTTAAAAATGAAATGTATCTCATTGTTTTATGAGAATTTGATATCTTTTATGGGGCATACAGGGAAGGATTGTAACAAGATACTGTCCTGGGAAGGGGTCTTTTTCAGCCTAATCCATCTGTTTCTCTTATCTCTGCTCCAGCAGCCCAAAGTTATCCCTGAAGTCCATCCTGCAACACGGAAATAAAAAATAAGTGTGGGGCTTCGAAGATGCTTCAAAGCTCAGGGCCTCGAGGCTCTCCCAGCCTCTGCTTCAGCACCGACTTCTTGTTATTAGTACAGGAAGTGTGTGCCGAAGGAGAGGGCAGGGACACTGCAGGGCCATGATCCCCACATTATTACAATTCCCTCTATGCACTTTCGACAGCAGTGCAGCCTTCAAGCGCATGCTGTTGGCATTCCCTAATCCCAACTCCTGGCAGCACTTGGCCCACCGGGGCATACTCTTTCCATCCACCTGCTTTTCGTATGCCTATATGGTCGTGCAATTTTATAAAAGCCCTTTCTTGCATGTAAAACAGGCTTTACATACAGAAAACGCTTTATAAAATTATCTGCCGAACGCCTCACCATTCCCAGGCTCTCTCTAAAGCATATCAGAGCTTACAAGGGTAATGAACTATTTTGTAATAAACTGTAGCTCTAATATGAACAATATTTGGCTTCCAGGAACTGCCTTGTAATTACAGTGCACCGTATTGCATGTCAGAGGTTTGTTTCATCTTTAATATTTCATGAAGAAATCAATGTTGACAGGAAAAAAATATTTAACCCAAAGGACCTAGAACCCAGACTATTATTTTGTAAAGTAGCCATCTAGGTACACATTTGTGCACCACTGTTCTCCCTTGTGCATATTCATGCTCGCTGATGGTCTCTAAGTAGACACAACCACATGCTGTCCAGATGGAAACCTGGCTGCATCATTACATTATATGGAAATAACTCAATGCCACCTGTTTCTACTGGGGCCCTTGCCAACATTTTCCCATAAAACATTTATTTTGCTAATATTTTAGTTGGTCACCACAGAAGGACACTTGAAGTTAAAGATTTACCATGGGTGCAGTCACTTTCCGCTGAATAAAAAAGCCCTTTCCCTAAACCCATGGAATGCTCAAGAGCACACAGAATCTCTTTTGTTTTAGACATGTTTGTTGTGCATTGTGACCTGCCATTCTGCAGTCTTCTTTCTTCATGTTTTGTAATTATTTCCTGGCATTTTGTGTTCAATGAATTTATTGCATTTACTATGTTTTGTGTTCTCCTCTATACACTTAACAGATATAAAGCTGAAAAATATGTAATGTGATATAACACAGGCTAATTTTTGAATGAAAAATACATTTTCCTTGCTTTACTGAGAATAAAACTTCCTTAGATTAATCTATGATGCTGAAAAACTACAAGAAATGATTCTTTGCAGTCAGCGAAGCAGAACAGGAAGTTACTGCACATGAATCCAGGACCAAATCAGCACACAATGTTTATAGTAATTAGCTTCCCTTTGAAAGTGGTAACAGTAGATTCAGGGTCTGGAAATTACATGCAAACTGAATTGTTTAATGAAATGAACTGGGCCAGAAACCTTCTCAAATATGTCAGATTTCTCTCTCTTTAGCCTAATACTAGTTATTGCTATAGTACTACTGGTATATGAAGCACTGCATAGATACATAGTTGAGACAGCCCCTTCTCCATGAAACATGCAATCTGTTCAAGACATCAAAATAAAACAGCACTGATACAAGCATAAATGTGTGTTAAATACTCTATAAAGTTAACACAGATGTTTACATGCACTAAGGGCCCTACTTACTAAGGGACAAATATAGAAGCCCTATTCATGTTTTAGACATGAATGTGGAGGGAGAAAAACACAGAAGCTGCATCTATATCGAAAACACAATTTCAGAAAGCCTACAAGATCTATGTGTTCATGCTGGGGACATTAATCTCAGCACATTTTTCCAGGAACCATTTCAGGGCATGGCTTGGGCCGTGCTGGAGTTTGCACATCCATGACATAGTTCACATAGGCTGCGATGTGCAAGGCAGATTTTTTGAACATGCCAATTTTAACCTGCTATAAATTGTGAATAAGCACAGGACTTTGTTGTCTTTTGGTAGTGCTTACGGTGTTGGTGATTGAAGGAGCTGTGCTTGCAATTCCTTGACCCGACTGTCACCTGTGTCCACCTAGGTGTGTTCTGTGCTACCTTCTGTTTCTCTGCATCCCTTCCTTTTCCTTTCTCAAACCTCTACCCCATTCCCTTTCAAAGACCCCTGTATACTGCCACTTCATGAACCCCTCTCCTCCCCCAAGCATGCCAATCCCATACATCTACAGGGTCATTCTGAGGCACGAATAGCGGGGATGGATGTCCCATTGGGATGTCCATCCCCGCTATTCGTGCCTCTTCCTGGTCCCATTTATCTTCCCTGCGTCTTGTATGGGGAAGTAGATGGGAGCAGGAAAGGGGTGGATCAGGGGTGGCATTAGGGCGGGCAGTGGGAAGTCGTCAGCCCTGGACATAGAGGGCTGATTCTAATGTCGGCCCTGTACATCCGGGGCCGGCAACATGCACGGGGAACTTATTCCACCTCTGAGGTAGAATAGATTTCCCTATTTGGCAGGGGACAGTGGCCAGAGTATGGATTGGGCAGGGGGGGCCAAGGACATTTCCTGCAGCCCAACCCTGACCTTAGGAGGCCAGATCGGGGGTTGAGCTGCAGGGAATTTGCTTTTGGAGCTGGTGGCCAGGGATTGCGGCTCTTCAATGGAGTCACGGTGCCATGGCAACTGGACACCATTGTGCCATGGCTCCATTGAAGAGCCCTGACTGAGTTAGCCGGGGAAGGCCTGAACATGCAGACCAGATAGAATCAGGGTCCCGACCTGCACATACAGGCCTGTTCGCGATTCTGATCCTGCGGGGTTAGATGTGCCCCGTGGGATCAGAATCACGACTCCCTCTGTGCATCCGGTTCCGGCCGGACGCACAGAGGGCCCAGACATGCGGGATGGAATCGGGCCTCTAGTGTCTCCTTCCCTAGCCTTGGTGTATCCTGCTTGGTGCCTTCAATCTGTGTGTGCCTCTGTCTTCCCTGCAGCTTCTGTGTGTCGATGCATGTCTCAGTGTTCCGAGCAGCATCTGTGTGTCTGTGTAGTTCTCTGTGGCCTGTTTGTGTGTCTGCAGGTGCATGTGCAGTGCAGTAGGTATTGGTGGTGTTAACAGAGGAAGTCACTGCGTATTGGTGGAGGGAGCTCCTGGGCAATAATGGACGGAGTGTTGGGATTATAGGTAGCAAATATATATATTACTTGATTGGTCCAGGGGAATTTTCTACTTCCCCTTTGCCCAGGATTCTATGGGACTGCTGGCAAATGAACCATGTGAGAGAGAAAGAGAAAGAGACACTCCCGTGTGTGTATGTATATATATATATATATATATATATTAGACTTTATTGTTGATAGAAAAATAAAGTAAATATATAATAAATTAGAATTATGAGATAGTAAGTTATGCAGACCTATGGTTACAATTACGCAGAGATAATAAATCACATCAACCAAAGTCATAGACTCGCTCTGCACCGGGGAAAACACAGAAAATTAACTGTCTGTCTGACTAAACCACCTACCAGAGGAAAAATAAGGCCAATACCTTAATGCCTGTACTTTAGCTTTGCCAGGAGATAGCTTGACTGGATTCAAATTTCTGGAACAGCATTAAGTCCAAGGGCGGCAGCTGTCCAACGGAGGCTGCAGCCGTCCAGCGAACCGTGTGATAATAGAGTCTCAGGTCTGTGGAAGAGTCGTACTACTCCTTCCCGAGGTTAGTCCTTAGGCTTGCATGCTGTCCGTCTTTTCAGGAGGAGGCAGGCCGGCAGGAAAGCACACAAAGTACAGACAATGGCACAAGGCTGACGACAGCAACTGTGTCAGAAAGTAGAAAATGAGTCAAAAGTGAGTCTGTCCAGAATAGTGCCCAGCGTATAATTCCTTGATTAGCTGGTGTCAGATACTGTGAGACATCTTCAGCGAATCAGTTAGCAGTTGTCAGGTGATCATTTTCCAGACAAAGGTCCGTGGTGAGAGAAGATGATGATATCCAGGTTCATGCATGGTTGCGAATGTGCAGGACGAGTGGAACAGGTCCCCATCAGTCCGCCATCTAAAAGTACATTTCACAGCTCCTGAGGCCCTTCTTAATCCACACTGCAGAATATGTAGCCTCTCCTCAGACCATGCAGCAGAGGCAGCTAAACATGACCTCTTTATATGCACCAAGGGCCATTGATTGCACATGCAGAGCTACTATCATAAGCTTCCAGACCCACTTGACAGCATCCTCAGATCCAAATACACAAAAGGTGCTGAAATATGAGAGTAAACGTCCAAAATCTGTCTCTATCATCAGACTTGAACAAGCGTTCCAACGACTAGAAGGAGTGAGTGAAAATCCACAAGCAGGCACAGGGAAGACAGTAACAGAATTTGCAAAACAAGAGAAAAAACTCTTCAAGGAATTAGAACAACAAACAAGGAAATACAGAGTGTTACTCCAAGAACCATTTGTCGATCAAGAAAGGACACATAAATGGTTAAGGAGGGGTGAACTGAAGCCGAAAGATGAGAGGTTGTTAGTTGCAGCCCAGGGCAGCAGCTTACGGACGAGATGGTATACAGCGAGCATTGAAAAAATTGGTAATATGGACATATGTCAATTTTGTAAGAAACACCTGGAAACGGTGACTCACCTCACTGCTGGCTGTGAAGTTCTGATGGCAGAAAAGTTTTATACAGAAAGACATAATAAAGTAACACGCCTCATCCACTGGAAACTCTGTAAACACTTCATCACTATGTCCAAAAAGCACTGGGATCATGAGAATTACAGAGAATTACAGAGAATGAGAAGGTTATGATCACCTGGGATACTCCCATTCCGACTGATAAAAAGCTGGATGTGAGGAAGTCGGATATAGCGGTAAAGGAGAAAAACACCAGAACGGCATTGATAATAGAGATTTCAGTTCCAAGCAACTACTCTGTGAATCGCATGGAGAGGCAGAAGATCCTGAAATACCAGGAAATGCAGTCAGAGACCAAGAAAATGTGCCAGAAAGCTACAGAAATATTTCCCATCGTGTTGACTGCCACTGGCTTGATAAATAAGAATTTCCAAGCACATCTTGACAAACTACCCATACATGTTACATCTTAAGAACTACAGCAGGAGGCTCTCTTTGGCACGATGCAAGTATTATGCCGAGCCTTAGCAGTAAATTTGAGAGACTCCCCATGTGCTGGCTTAGAAGAGAGGTTCACGCCTGTCATGGTATGCGCACAACTAACCCATTTGGAGAAACTGCCCCGAGATTTAAAAAATGCACACTTTCTCACAAAGCAGTATTCCTGGAGGTGTGCTTCACTCTCCCAGAGCAGAGACAGCCAGGTTGCAAAGCCTATACATTACTAATTCTGAATACCACTTTCCTTGCACCTGCAGATGAGGAGTCACCCGTCTGTGTGTGGCTGATCATATCCTCCTTGTCTATGGAGACAAAGTAAGGCTACTTACCTGTAATGGGGGTTCTCTGTGGACAATAATATATATAAGCCACACAATCCTGTCCACTTTCCCTTCCAGTTGAAGCTTTGTTGGCCTAAACTATGGGACTGAGCAGGAGGAGCACTAAAAAAAGGCCCAGAGAGTTTTCTAGACTCTGCTAGACTTTGGGAAAGAAAGTTTGACTTGGCACTGTCAGGGATGACAACATTTCATTAAGATTTCTTCAAATACATTGTCTTACCCTCCCTTTTTTTCTGTCCTCTAAACTTATAAAATTAAATACCACAAGCTCTTGCAAATTATTATACGAATAAACTAAAGCTTACAACTTCTGACTTACAGTTACCTCCAAACACCGATTTGACCTGTGATGCAAATTGGAGCACATTTCATCATATCAATCTGGAATACTTGGATAATATAATATCCAAAATTAAAGCCACCACATCTAGTCTAGATCCTTGCCCAGTCAGCTGATTAAAGGCATCCCATACAGAACCTTCTCCTATCATAACTCAAAATGGTCAACTTATTGTTGACATAAGCCATATTCCACAAATACTCAACAGGTCAAAATTGTCCAACAGACATCTAAGCTATACAAACAAGAACAGGGCTTACCACAGGGGTCAGTTCTTTCAGCACTCCTGTCTAATATTTGTACTCATCAAGTAAAGATAAAAGATGACACATCACTACCTTTCAAATCACAGAGAGGTATACCACAAGGATCATCTCTCTCTTCATTACTGTTCAATCTCTATATCCAACCAATCTTTCAAAGGCACAAAATCCTGTACCACATATATGCAGATGACCTAATGCTCTATGCACCTATCTGTTGATGCAACCCTGAATACTCACTAATACAATGTTGCTTCAATAATATGGCAGAATGGCTAAACAAGAATAACCTCGCTATCAACTATAAAAAAAAACAGAGGCAATGATCATAATCCGAGATTCCTCATTCTCCACCCCAAAAGAGATTGTAATAAACAGTAACACAATCCCAGTTAAACAGAAAATCAAATGCCTTCGAATCACTCTAGACCAACAACTAAACATGAGATCACATAGAAAAAGAATTACAAGCTCAGCGTATTATAAAATAAAAAGCCTATATAACCTCAGACCACCGCACAGTCTGTCAGGCCATTATCACCCTACAGCTAGATTACTGCAACTCCATCCTCCAAGGTCTACCAAAGCAGACCCTACTTCCTCTGCAACTAATTCAAAATGCCTCAGCACATCTGATAACAAGTTCCCCAAGACAAGAACACATAACCCCTGTTCTGGAGAGCCTACCCTGGTTCCCCAAACAGGCCCACATTAAACACAAGGCAATTATGTTCACCTATAAGACCATGCATAACTAAGCTGCAGACTGCCTCTTTAGCTTCATCCAAAAAACCCCAAACTCAAGATCAAGAAAAACTCAAAACCAGAGTTTACTCAGCATTCCAACCCACAAGCAGAAGAGTATCCAAGCAATGTACCAGACAGCTTTCTCAATATATGGACCCACATTATGGAACTCTCTCCCTAATACCCTGAGGGATATCGAAGACTGTGGGGTCTTCCGAGAAAAACTAATGACCTTCCTATTCTAGGAGCACTTTAGCCCTGGAACCTGAACAAAATGATATACTCCAAGACAATCCCTTGTACATAGTTGCTTCTGTTACACATAGGGGTATGTTTACTAAGCTGGGCTAGCGGTTAACCAGGACTATCTGCAACTAGGTCCCATGTTATTCAATGGGACCTAGTTGCAGATAGCCCGGGTTAACTGTAAACCTGGCTTAGTAAACATACAGCATGGTGTTGTACATAGTTAACCCTGTTACACTGTTCATCTGATTGTTCACTGTTCAATGTACCCTTGAAGTTCAATATAAACAGCTTTGATAATATGAAAGGCGATATATAAACTGTTAAATAAATAAATAAATAAATAAATATTTATCTTCAGTCAATTTGTAGCATCTTCAAAAAATTTAAAGTAGGATACCATATCTATGCGGACAACATAATGCTGTATCTAGCCATCGACATTGCAAATCCTGTCATCCACCAGTTTACTTCCTGCTTCAATGAAGCATCAGAATGGCTGAACTCACATAACTTAAAGATTAACTTTAACAAAACTGACGTGCTATACGTAACTAGGAACCATGACTTTATCCCTCCTCCTATATTACATCTGAAAGAGGATAAACTAGAGGTAAAAAATGAAATCAAATATCTAGGGGTTACTGTCTAGATAAAACACTCAGCATGGCCACACACATAAAATCAAACACGAATGCGATCTATTATAAACTAAGGATGATCCAGCATCTCAGACCTCTGCTTTCAAACTATGATTTCAGTCCAGTTCTCCAAGCAATGATCACACCTCACTTTGATTATTATACAATAATGGCATCCTCCTGGGTCTTCCAAACAGTTGATAAATCAACTACTGATGGCCCAACATGTAGCTGCGCAAACAATTTTGAAGGCACATATTTCTGATAACATTACCCCCATCTTACATAATCTGCACTGGTTGACATTTCAAAGCCATATTAAATGCAAAGTTCTAATGATCACTTTCAGGCTGTTAAGGACATAGCTCCTTCCCACATCTCCACACTCATCAGCACACATTCAAATGAATGAGTAAGAAGAGGATGCTCACAGAACACACTACAGTAGGTATCCCCACTAACCTTCATAACTCCACTTGTTCGACCAGTAATAGAGCATTTACATACTCTGGAACTCCATCCCTGAATATCTAAGATGTATTAACAATCTGTCCACATTACGTAAGGAGCTTAAAACATACCTTTTTGTTGAAAATTTTGGGGATACACTGCAACAAACAATAATTTATCCAACCTAAGCTTCCACTTCAACCACACCCTATACCCATACACTCCACTTTTTGTTATCTCTTAAATCTCTCAGTTCAATTGAATTCAAATTCACTTTGTAAATATGTTATATGTAAGTAGTTTACGTTGAATGCATACACACTTTGTAAATATGTCATATGTAGGTATTTCACGCTGAATCCTACTCTTTGCATTAGGTTTTAATTCTACTTTATAGAGTTATTTTTTATGTTCGACTTACATTTGATGTAACTAATTTGTTCATTGTAAACCGCTTTGATTTCTGAAAAAGGTGGAATTAAAAACCCTTAAATAAATAAATATTGACTCAAAGGATTTAAAATATTAGATTGTAAATATTTGATTTTAATAATGAAATGGTTAATGCATGGAGATTAGTATACTAATTCTGTGCTGTCAATCTTTTCACTGGTGGGAATGTGGTCTATTAAAATGGTGACTATGGTGTTCTCCTTTCCTTTGAGTGATTCAATGTTGGAACACTGGTGATTCTGTAAGATTATATTTTGTTCAAGTGATTTTTTTTCAGGTAAGTGCTTTGTTAGGTACTTTAGAGAGCACTGTTTTTTTAATGATTGAATATTTGATTGAATGGGGAAGCCCTGGTTTAGTGAAAGAGACTCATAAGAGGCGTAAACAGTTTTTTGTTATTGAGGTCAGGCATAATGCAGCTAGGAGCATTTGTCCACCTAAAGTTTCCTTGTAAATATTTAGGGGTATGTTTACTAAACTGCGTTAATCGTGAATAACGCGCGTTATGTAACGTTAACGATCGTTAGCGCGTCATAACGCGCGTTATGATGCGCTAACGATCGTAATGCCCTGCGGCGTGGTAAATCACCGCAGAAGGTGGAGAGAAGGCAGAGAGAAGGGGTCAATGGGCGGAGAGAGGGTGGGGAGAGGCTCCCTTCACACTAACGCGCTGATTTTCAGAGCTGAATTCCAACGCGAATGAAAACCTGCCGTTAAAAGCATATTAAAGGGGAGAGAAACCATTTTAAGTGTCAGCAATGTACAGCCCAGGCAGGGAAACCACAAAAACGTGATAAGTGTGATACATGTGCACAGAACAAAAGGGCACAGAAACACTGAAAATGACCCCAACAAACTGGAAAGAAACAATAACCAAGCTGGCCAATAGTGATATCAATGAGAAACATCAACCCCTCCCCCCCCCTAGTAAGCTCCATAGAACAGATATAAATCGTGGAAGGGACTATACTCCGTCCCCATACAAGGTGAATGGGCCCACAGTGAAATAGCGCTGCTCAGGGTTTTCACCACCATCAGACAGGGTTCCTATGGCGTCCACATGTTCCGCAACAGCAGGGCGGGCATGTCATAACGGCAACTGGACAGATGCCGGAGAAGGGGATACAGAGGGCCGCAGGCGGCACATGCTGTGGTGGAGCTGGGCCACAGTGTGGACTAGGGTGATGCCTAGGTGGCCCATATGAATGCTGAAAAAGTGGAGCAGCCAGACAGCAACTGCTGAAGGTCTAACATGGGCACAAGTGGGTTTCCCAAAGTGTCACAGGGGATAGTACCCAACAGCTACCCCCAAGGGCACGGAACATTGGCAGGCGGGGCTGGGGGGGGAGCGTGGACGTCTATGCAGGCACCCCTACCCCAGAACCCGCACCATAGGCAGCCGCCTACCTGCACACTGGATGGCCTGAGACTGCACACCACCAGCTCCACCAGCAGAAGGGCATGTCAACATGGTGGCTGAGGGATACTGGTGGTGGAGGGGGCAGTGGCAACTGCCCAGAGCAGACCGTGGCCTAGCCCTGTGTAGGTGGGTGCCATGCACTGCAACAGACAGGCCCTGTCTGACCAACAGTCATGGTATCACCAGGGAATGCACCATCTCTGTGATAACATGGTGGTGCAGTGCACAAAACCAGTGTATTCAGAAGCAGAAGGTCACAGGTTCAAGTCCGAGCTGTGGTTTCTGCCAACCCAGTCCTCATATTTTACCCACTACTATAACGTGCTAATACAGACAGAACCTTTCGTGCAGATGACGTGAACATGCCCAAAACACCTACATTTTACCCTACAGAGCACAGACACCATAAACATGCACATTACCTAGAGCAGAGCCTCCCAAATGCAGTCCTGGAGGGCCAAACACCATTCAGGTTCCATGCTGCCTCTGATAAAAATGCCTGTGCTGCATTTCTATGCTCCACCCCCATGGTATGCAGATGTATCTCATGCATATTCATGAGGGACAGCATGAAAACCCGAACAGTGTTTGGCACCGCAGGACTGGAGTTGGGAACCTCTACCGTAAAGCAGCAGCCAACAGGGGCAGACACACCCACACCCACAGGCCCCATTATCCAAAGCCTCCTGGAGAGGCAGGACTTTGGGCTCTGCGTGCATCTCCCAATACTAGCACTTGCATAACTTAGTAATGCCACCCTAAACCTGGGAATATGGTACACAGCTATCAAAAGGTTGCTATGAGTACTGGCAGATAGCAATTCCTAGGTTAAGTACAATTTTCGGAGTGAGCTGCATCATAGCAACCTTCCTGATGTCTGTGGAGTGTGCTACAGGTCTTGTGTCTGACAGTGTTTACCAATCTGGGGAGTGACTCCTACAGTATTGCGTACCTTAGCCATGCCTGCACTGTGCCCAGGACTGGTGTGGTGGCCTGGGCTGCCCAACACCTCTATAGTTGCACAATGCTGGCATAGGTGTGGGGAGTGTGTGTCTGTCTATCCAGTGTGTGGTGGCTGCCAACACCCTCCACCACCCACACTGCTAGCACTGTTGCCAGTATTGGCCTGCCAATGTGCATAATGAGGAGCAAGGTACCGTGGGAATAGCCTGGATAGGGTGGCCTGGCCTGGCCGCATCTGCACAGGGCATAGGGCAATGGCCAGACATTGTAGTGCCCGGTACCACCTGCACGGACAGGGTGGCGATAGCATGTCCTGCTGGGAGGTCACTCTCACCCTGACTGAGCAGTGACCATGGCATGGCTAGGTTCCCCCATAGTGCTATATAGTATTTCTCGTATGTGATATTTTTGGGTTTCCTTTTGGGGCCCAATCACTGGCTTATCTGCTTGGTGTGTATGCTGATATCCCCGTTCTGTGAACATGCATCTCCTCCAGGACTATGGACTACCTGGTGGACTGTCTGCAGCTAGTATGTGTCTTGCTGGAACACTGTGCAGGGTGCAGCGGCTGGAGGCTTGCTGCTGGAGAATGTCAGATAATGGTGGGGGGCAGCTGAGCATTTCCAGACCTACCATCTGTCTGCTATTGTGTTATGGATGTGTACTGCTCTGCATTGCCTGCGCTGTAGGGTGTTTGATCCCTAGCAGGACTGGGGTGATGGTCTCCTCTACTGCCACCATTGGATCTGTTCGCGGGAGATCCTGTCCCCCACCCTGAGCCCCAGAGGATGCATTGGGTGGTGGTATGTAATCTCCCTGGTAACCACAGCAGAATGTGGGTGTGGTGCCATGCAGTCCTCCTGTAGCCAGCCAGGTGTTTATTAGCAGCTCTCGCCCACTGGTTACTTCACTGCCCATGGAGCCAGCGGTCATGGGTTCACAACCCACAGTGGGGTTCATCGCTAGTGCTGTCTTAGACATTGTCTATTTTTATTGTGTATTAGTGCTGCCGGCAGAACCACCCTCAGGGTACTGTCTCCTTAGGGTGGCTCATAAGGCGCCCTATAAAGCGTCTTATAAGGTGCCTTATATGGTGTCCTATAGGGGATATTATAGGGTGCCTTGGCAGACAGCGCACTTTATAATGTGCCCTATGGAGTGCCTTCTAGGGTGCCTTATGTGGCACCTTAGGTTACGCCACTGTGAGGGTGTGTTTGCTGGCAGCACTATTACAGTACACCTAAACTTCCTCACAGCCCAATACCTAACCCTTTCCAGGCCAAGCCCAACACTTTCGGGATCCACACTTCTGCCTAAATATTCCTATCAAATGGTATATAATACATGACCATGGCAGAGGGAACATCACTATTGGAACATATTGAATAAGACGGGTACAATTTTCCTGACATATGCAAACTTTAACCCGGCTGCAGACTGTGGATTAAAATATTATAGTAGGCCTTCAAAGGGTTACACATGATGCCTCAGCCAGCCTTATTCATTAGGCACACTGGGGAATTGAACCCAGGCCCCTTGTACCATCAGTCTGTGTAGTAACCATTGTGCTACAGCTCTGTTTCTGTATTTGGGTGTCTGCGCGCCTTCTTACGCTTAACGCGCAGTAACGCACCCTGTAAGGATCGTTGCTGCGCGGCACGTTATAGCGAGGGTTATCACTAACGATGTACCGCCCATGTCCTTTTTTGGCATTTCTTCCACTAACGCGGCTCCTAACGCGAATCACACTAACGCAGTTTAGTAAACATACCCCTAAATCTTTATAAGTCAGTGCACCATGTCTTTCATTAATGCCAGGCTAGCTTTACATCTGAAGGTGCTCCTATTGTAGAGCAGACTTAACTGTGCTATGAAAGGTTAATGCAGGCCACACTATTGACCCTCTTCTATGGTAGTTTTTCCTGATACTTAGGGTTCTATACCTCTCTTTTGATTTTCTTTCTGTATACTCCCCCCTCATGTTTGTGGACTAGTAAGTAACTCTTGTTGATTTTCAGTGGAATTTATTTTTTCATTGTATATTGTAGATTTTCATGAGTTTTTCTTTTTTCTGTACAAGATTAAGGGATATGTTTACTAAACTGCGGTAACGTTACATACTGCGCGTTATGTAACTTTAACGATCGTTAGGTAACGTTAGCGCGCGGTATGAAACGTTAACGCGTGTTAACATTACTTAACGATCATTAACGTCCCCGGCCGCGATAAACACCGCAGAAGGTGGAGAGAAGGGGTCAATGGGCGGAGAGTGGGCAGGGAGAGGCCCCTTTCACACTAACGCGCTGAACTGAAGGGCTGAATCCTACCGCGAATGAAAACCTGCCGTTAGATGCATATTTGCAGGAGATAGAAACCATTTAAGTGTCAGCAATGTACAGCCTAGGCAGGGAGCCCAAGATTTGTGATAGTAGGGCTCCATTTTCAGCAACACCATAGTGCCAAAGTATGAATGGCCACTATAGCGATGGTGCAAATGGGGCATAGGGGACACAGGTGGGACATGTAGCATGGGCAACTGGGGCACAGGGTGGACCAGGTGGGCGCCTAGGTGGCACATAGGAACATAGAAACCGGAAATCAGCAAGACAGCAGCTGACCAAGGCCAAACACAATCAACCTATATCTACCTGGTTCACCCTAGCCAATAGTTGCTAGGGCACTGACCTGACATCCCCCCAGCCATCCCACCCCCATGTGGAAGGGACATAATATTGGTAGGCAGTGATGGGGGGGATGTGAGGATGTCCATGTATGCCCCCCCACCCTGGGATCCGCTCCCTAGGTGGGCACCTACCTACACAGTGGATGGCCTGGGACTGCGCACTACCAGCACCGACAGCAAATGGCCATGTCAGCTTGGAAGGGGGGGGTGCCCGTGCTGGAGGGGGCAGTGCTGTGGCAGCACTGATAGCATGCAATAAATAATACCCGGAGTCAGTGCAAGGATCCAAATCAATTTATTGTGCACAAGGCCCAAGCATCAAAAGACTGAGCAATGGCGAACAGGAACAACTTCCTTATATACAAGCTTCACAGTTTGATACAGGCAGACTTTCTATTGGTCCCAACGCCCCCTGCACCTATCCAATCGGCACAGTTCTATGTTATGACTACACTTCTACTGCAAGGTCATATCTAGCTCGAGGAATGCAACAGTATCCATTTAGTATGGAAGTATTGTGCAAGCTTTGTCATAAACTGATTTTTCTAACTTTTAATTCTTTACTCTAACAACAGGAAGGTGGGGGTTAGAATCCAGGCCTATCTTACAGGCCTTTCACATCTATATAGGCCATCGCCAACCACAGTCCCCCTTTGATTATTCTCACCCTTAATAAGAGAGCGTGAGAACTAAATCACATAATACACTCGTTGAAAAGCATTACCTTGGGGTATAGGGTGATACTGCCATATAGCCAACACTTTAGTTGCTGTCTGCCACTTCACAGTGCTATCAATAACTGAGGTTATAGTGCGCAAGCAAAGGGGTAGGAGACATGGGAGAAACAAGCACACAGCCAGTATTAATAATACAACTAACACTGGTAGTGATGGGGATTACAGCAGAACCTATCTCTAGCACCACATGTACTGCGGACCTAGTGCTGGGCACCCATCCTATCCCTCAGGGTGAACACAGAACCTGCACAGTGGCATGGCCTGTAGCTACTCTTTGCCAGTATCACGCACTGTCAGTTCATCTTTCCAAGCTGAGGTACCAGAGAGGTGCAGACCGCATTTAGTGATCAGCTGTAGACCGCTATTCAGCATGTACATTGCATCATGGGTACTGGTGGGGTTACCCTATCCTGGCACTCAGAGCAGACAGTTTGTGCAGTGACCTACAGTCCTTCTGTACCCAGACATTGCTGTGAAATACACCATGGAGGTATAGCCTACTGGTTAATACAATGCCATTCTTGGCAGTGTTCATGGGTTCAGTTCCTCATTGTTCCCTCCTCTCATGCCTGTCCTACCCAAATAGTGTGCATGCCTGTAGAGGTCATATTTTTGCATATCTGTGCTTCCAGCCCATAATACCCTCGCCACAATTGCCACCATTCCCTCGGTCCGTCTATCTGCATCTGTCAGCTGTGTAGAGTCCTGTCTGCCAGTGCAGGCTGCCACCCCATGTCATGCACGTTCCTGCATTGCGCCTCTTCATGCTTGCCTCACCTGTTCCTGATCTGCATGGCACCACCACTCCTCTGTCCACCCATCATTGTAACTATCCTGCCACCTCCGCCTCCACTGGGGGACATGTATTCCCATCGTCTGCCACCAACTGTTTTTCCGATACTTTACATTGCCAACACCCTGTGCTGTGGTACAGCTGCCCCACCATGTTTGTCATCAGTACGGGCAGGCACATGCGATGCCTGCAGATATGGCAGGTCCAGCAGCTCCCACCTCTCCCTCCTTCACTCACCTGTTCATTGCCTTTCCTGAGTGCTCTATCTAGTGTTAGGGCTACATCTGTCACTGTTCCGCACAGGTCATGAATGTCATCCTGAAGCACCTTGCAGTCCCTAGGGCACACTAACCTAGGACACCATAACCTTGTTAGGCCACCTTAACCTATGGTTCCATAGCCCAGGGTGCCTTCTGCGGTGCCTTGTCCAAGGGTGCCTAATATGGCGCTTAGCCTAGGAGGCCCTATAGGGCACCTTATGAGGCACCTTACAGGGCACCTTACTAGGCATCTTATAAGGCACCTTACATGGCACCTTACTGGGCACCTTGCAAGGCGCCTTACAAGGTGCCTTGTAATGCTCGTTAGTCTAAGGTGCCTTATAACGCGCGTTAGTCTAAGGTGCCTTGTATCGCGCGTTAGTTGCTACAGCTTGCTGTAACGATGCAACGCCCACGCCTTTATATAGGCATCTCTACCTTTACCGCGGAACCTAACGCGAATGACATTACCGCAGTTTAGTAAACATACCCCTAAGTCTTGATTATATATATGAAAACTTAATAAAATTAAAATAAAAAAAAAAATAGTAGGCCTAACTTTGGCTCCATTATTTTTCTGTTGCTGTTGCCAGAAACATTTGATCTTCCTAGCTTCAATAATGCAAAAAGACATTTACCATGCAAGGCACTAACCTGCAGTACTAAGGTACAACAGGTTAGTGGCCTGCATCAAGGACAGCATAATGCCTATTTGTTTGTGGGGTCCCAAGCTCTGCCCCAACTTTGCCTTAACTTCATTCTAACCCCGCCTCAACTCTACCTTAACTCCACCCAACTCTCCCTAACTCCGTCCAACTACCTTAACTCTGCCTAACTCTGGGGTTTTATTCTGACACGCGAATAGTTGGGATGGATATCCTGTTGGGATGTCTATTCCTGCTATTCGCCCCCCTTGCCGTTCCCAACGAAACCCTCCCTGTACAAACAAGGAGTTTATATGAGGAGGCTTAAGGGCGGGAGAGGGTGTTGTGGAGGTGGAGATAGGGTGGGCAGTGAGTGGTCTGAAGTCAGCCCTGTACGTCTGGTGCTAGCAGACTAGATGGGGGACTAGGAGGTGGAATATGTCCCACTGGATGTTGGATGATGGCAAACACGGGTGACAGAAGTGGGGCAAGGGGGTGCAGGGGGTCCCCGCAGCCCGACCCTGGCCATGGGAGGCCATATCGGGTGTCGGGCTGCGGGGAAAAGAACAAGTAGCCAGTGGCCAGGGATTGCGGCTCCTGAATGGAGCCTGACTGAGTTAGCCAGGCAGTAGCCTGTATATGCAGACCAATCTGAATCAGGTCCAGGCCTGCATGTACAGGTCCAGACCTGATTCTGATCCCGCCGGGCACGTCTAGCCCCCATGTGATCAGAATCAGGTCTGCCTCTGTACTTCCCACTTCCAATCCGGCACACAGCTACCTGGGCGGCCAACTTGGAATGTGCCTCTCTGTCACTAGTCCCCTTGTGGCCAGACAAACTGCATCGAGGCCACAATAGTGGCCTCCCCTTCCTGTTCTGTCTATGGTGATCTGATCTCCCACAGGGAGACAGAGGGAGTCTTTGCTGAGATCGTGGCAGAAAAATATTGGTAAGGCCAGGACCCATGTGGCCCACCCATTTCCAATGTCTATTCTTTATCTGGACCACCTTTACCTTTTCTAGTTCCTACTGAAGATATGAACATCAAAAGTGAACAGAATACTCCATATGAAGGACTTTTTAAATCATTTCCTTTTTTCCTCTGACCATTTAACTCTCTGTCTAAAAGAACAGGCATTCCGCTGTCCCTGATGCAGGCCACTAACCTCTGGTACCATTCCCAGTTTTACTGCCATTGAAGTCAATATCGAAGAGTGTTTGTGTTTTTATAATTATTTCAGAATATAATGGAATATTAGCATTTTACTTCCAATATTTCTATTTTGGTATTGCATAAAGAAAGCTGAGGACTAAGTCAATATGGTGTCACTATGGTGTCACAGAGGGTTTTCACCTGACTCCCATAGGACCATTAACACTAAAACCCTGAATTTGAAAAAACAATTGCAGTAAGTCATAGTTGTACAATGTCGCTTTTATAATTTTGTAAGGGAAAAGTCTGCAGAGGGAAACTATCTAAACAGTAACTACATTAGCCACTAGGGAGTCTATATACTAGAAGGTGATGAAAGAATTTTCAACTTAAAATGGGAGGTTTCACACAATTTGTATCACCTTATGTACTAAAACATTATCACACTATTTATCACACATTAAAGAAGTGTGATAAATGTGTAACAACTACTATGGTGGAAGGGATTAAACTACGTTAATTTTTATGCAAATGGACAGATTTCAAGAAGTTAAACATTCTACTTCATGCAAAATGTATTGTGAAAAATGGCCATTTTTATTTCTCCATCAGAGCCAAAAGAGTCTATATGGCCTGTGGTACTCCATATCTGTGTTATGGTCTTCTACTAGATTGACTGAGACACCATCAGCACCCCCAGCTCTCCTGCTGGTTTCAACAGACTTATCAACACAACTCTGGGCTTCTGATTCACTTGGTCATCCTCTGCCAAGTCAACTAGGAGAATTCATAAGTCTCATCTCCTCCCAACTACTCCTTGTCAAAGAGGAGAGGAACGAGCAGGAGTGCTAACCAAAAAGAGGGAGTATTAACAGGACCTAATCGCCTCTCCTACTCCTAGGAGGGAGAATGAGCAAGAGGCTTAAAGGGCTCCTATAGTGCATCCCTTCTAGCTGGAGAAGAGAAGAAAATGGAGGAATCCAGGTGGGTCATTCCCCCTTATAATTAAAAATGTACCATATTTAATATATATGAAGGGAAAGGTGGATTTATTTCCTTTTGTTATACCTTTGCTAAAAGATTTTTGTTAAAAGATCTATTACAGTGGTTCCCAAAGATGTCCTGGGGGGCTCCCCAGCCAATTGGGTTTTCAGGATATCCACTATGAATATTCATGAGAAAGGTTTGCATATACTGTTACCACCGCATGCTAATCTACTTCCTGCGTATTCATTATGGATATCCTGAAAACCTGACTAGCTGTAGAGCCCCCAGGACAGGTTTGGGAACCACTGGTCTATTATACATTTTTTGTGTTATATTAAACCTTTTTGGTATGAAACTCTTATGCAAACTGTTATAAATCACAGAGAACTCTTGTTAAGGAAGTTGTAATAAACTGAAATAAAATAATACATAAATGCATAAAACAATAAGGAATAAAGTTCAATATTCAAAGGACTTACCTGGTTAGCAAGATCTCCTAACCAGATAAACCCTACTGAGAGGAATATTCAGCAGCCCTATTCCGATCGTGGCATTAAATATTTCCTCTAACTGCCTCGGCACTGTTTGGATAGTGTTGGGGTAGTCCATGGGCAGAGCTATCCAGAAAGGCAAATCTCCGATTTAGGACAGCGAAAAAGCCCATTTTGTACCAGGAGAGGTAATTTTATAAAGCATTTTCCAATGACTATGATAAGATCGTCTGGGTATATATGTATGTCGAGAACATATACAGGACTTTTATGCAGTCTCTACACAGGCAGCCTCAGGATAGGTTGGATAGGTAGCAACAAGAATCTGGATATTGAAGCTGTGAGGCCTGCCCTTCAGACCTTGTGTGCTATTAAGATTGGGTGGTATGGATAAATCTACTGAAAGGTTGGAGGCCATAGTGCATGGAGAGAAATGGAGATGACAAGTGTTGAAAAGGCTTAAGACTTCCCCTGCTGGAATTCTGCACACAATAATTCAATAGTCTGCACTTTTTTCTGTAAGGTATTTTAAATTAAATATCACTCAAAAACAATGAGCCTGATATTCAAAGTGATTAATGCAGTAGCAGAACTGCTAACCGCCTGTAACCCCCACCTATCTATGTCTATTCTGGTATCCCTCTCTAGCCCTCTGTTGTGTTTTTGTCCATCTTGCCTGCCTGTCCTTGGCTTTTATCTTTTGCTGTCCTGTTTTGAGATTGTGATTTCCTTTCCTTTTCTGGGCCAGTGGCCAACTTTTTCATTACTAATTGTAAACCGTCTTGATTGTTGCTTGAAAGGCGGTATATCAAATATAATAAACATAAACATAAAATGCGTTAATTGTGCTGAACGGGATGTTCCCTGTAAAATAGTTATCTCCAAGTTATAATACCCTGTTCAATGTAATTTCAGTTTGTTCAATGTAAACCGCATTGATGCAGAATAGCGCGGTATATAACAGAATGTAAATAAATAAATAAATAAATAAATTCAGCACCACTAACACGTTTAGCGCCGCTCAGTATCTGTGACTGCTGACTTTATACACTCTGATGCTAACCATGAAGCATTGGGGCGTCACGTGCATTCCAGGGTGAAGCGGAGGCGGCACCTATCACTAAAAGGGCAGCAGCGATATTGAGCCGCTGCCCGGTTGGTAATATGCAGTGAAAGCCAGGCAGAGTTAACTCTGGCCTAGCTTTCGCCATATATCGCTAACCGGGCACAGACTCAATATTGCCGCTTCCTGATTAGTGATTGGTCTGTGCGGCAAACCCGGATATTCAATGCCGACCCTGGCATTGAATATCTGGGTTTAATATTTAGTGCCGGCAGCTAGCCACGTTAGCAGCACTAGCCATTGGCACTGAATATCAGGCCCAATATGCTTTGTTATTTAGATAAAGCATGCAGAATTTTGCATAATTCAGACCTTTTGACACAAATCTACAGACTTCCAGCAGGAGTAAAGAGTGAGCAGAGATGTAGAGAGAGTTAGAAGGAACCTCTGGTAGCTGTGAGTATAGACCTATAGGCTAGGCTATGAAAGAAGCGTCCTTTCACAGGGTTATAGACATGGTGCTAGTTGTCAAAGCAAAGCCTCAGATTGCAGTAGTTATATGGGGAGCAGAACATCAAATTGTGCCTTCTGCAGGAGAACAGGAAGGCCATTCTGGCTTCCAGCTGTAGAGTAGTTGTTATTCTGGAGTCAAGGGTTGCTATTGTTTGGCTAGGCAGACAAGAGAAGATATACTGCTGAATATTTGCAGACATTTTAAAAGCTAAAGGTTGAAGGGTGCAGTGACCTTCCTTTTTGAGAAGCCTGCCCAGAAGGAGGACTAAGAGTGTTGCAGAGAGAGGCTGGAACATCAGATCCTGAAAAGGCAAACCACTTTCATCCTGGGTGCTTGATATTCCAATCCTACTGTCCTTACCTTGAGGCTAAGTGTTCTGCGAAGAGAAGGAGGGGAGATCTGGCTGAGATCAAGAAGAAAGAAGTAAGAAGCCCCTATCCAAATTTGTAGAAGAGGGTTTCCAGTGAAAGGACAGTATGACAAGAATACTGGGGTCTCTCAGAGTAAGAGGACCTTCCTCCCTGATGATTTCTTTGCCAAGGAGTGTGTGGTTTAGGAAGTTGATCCAAAACCTTTGGAGAAGGGCATTGCAGAAGAGAAGTGGAGACAGCCAGTGATAAAGAGGGAGGATTTGCTGCGACCCTTAAACACCCTAGGAGGAAAGGAACCCATAAATAATCCACCAAGGACATTCTATAGGAGAAAGGAGGAATGACAGAAGCAAGAAGCCTCCAGGATGGTGAGGAGTTGTGATTATATTTGATATTATACTACGTTTGCCATTTGGACAGTATGCCTGATTTTGTGGGTTTGGCTGCTTTATTACACATGCATTTGTTTGGTTAGTGCCTAATCAATTAGTATATCAGTAACTGTTGTGTTTTTTTTGACTGCTCTACCACCATCAGGAGGCCTTGACCTTGAGGGGAGATGCTCCCCATTCCATCAGCAATTTTTGTTATTGTTCAGTATGTTCTTACTCTTCTACATCGCTTTCACACACACAAGAGAACTTTGGGGTATGTTTACTAAACTGTCTTAATGTTCCCGGCGCTAGTTGCAGCGATAATGTGAAGGATGCCATATAAGGAGTGGGCGTTCCGGTATTAAGGTAGCAATCGTGGGTTATCGCGCGATAAAGTGCGCCGTGTCCGTTATCGTGTGATAGAGGGAGCCGTGCACGTTACTGCGCGTTAACCTTAACTTTGCATGCTGACCTGCAGTCACAGCAATTGAGGTGTAGCACACTGGTTAATACAATGGCCACTAAAGCAGGGGTCATGAGTTTGATCACCCAGTGGACTTAACCCTATCCAGGCCGAGCCCAAAACTCTCAGGATCCAAAATTCTGACTAAATATTCCTATCAAATGGTATGTAATACATGACAATAGCAAAAGGGAAATCACTATTAGAACATATTGAATAAGACAGGTACAATTTTCCTGAAATATGCAAAAATTAACCCGGCTGCAGAATGTGGATTAAAAATTTAAAGTAGGCCTTCAAAGGGTTAATGAATAAGGGTGGCCAAGGCAATTCCTTTTCCTGCTTGAAACAGTCCAACAATCTGTGCTGCCAGCTAAAAATACCTGCACCCCAGTGCCATAAACTAATGCACCTTTTAGAGCGCACCAGAAGGCACATCCTAAACCACCACGTCAGCCAAGGCAGGTTATAATGTGCCCCAGAAGGGATGTCGAAAAGTTGTCAACTCCCAAGGCAGCATAGTAGGCGCCCCATAAGCTGGCTGATTCTAAGGTGTGGCTAAAGATGCCCCTAGGATGTATAGGTGACTCAAAAAATGTTGGCCAAGGGCAGTAAGGTCCCCCAAGTTGAAAAGCAAGAAATGTATGGGCCAAACACAGATGTAAACCTAACACTGCACAGAGCACCAAGGAAAGACAATGCACAAGTAATGGAAGGAAGTAGATCTGAGCTGATGGACCAGACAAATCTGCGTCCAGCCCATGTGGCAGTTGGAAAAATGGACAAACATATCGGTGGCAGCTGTAGCGATGCACAGGGTAGTGGTAATGTACCATGCAACAATGACAGTGTGTGGCAGAGGATTGGAAGACGTGTCCAGCAGAGGAGGTAGAGGTGGCAGGATAGGTGTAATGACAGAAGGATAGAGGAGTAGCAGTGCCATGCAGAGCATACACAGGAGAGGCAACCAGGGAGAGCTGCAATGCAGAAATGTGTAGCAGCGCAGGACGTGGGGTAGCAGCATGCACATCAGGATAGGACGGCACACAGCTGGCAGACACACATAGACGGACAGAAGGATGGTTGGCAACTGTGATAAGGGTACAATGTGCTAACAGCACAGATCTGCACAGATATGACTGTCACAGGAATGAAAACTAGCTGTACAGGACAGGCATACAAATGAAAAAGAACAGAGAAGAATCAAACCTATGACCATTAGCATAAATGTCTTGAAGGACTAGAAAGGGGGGCTGTTACTTCTGGAGAGAAATCTGAAATTGTGAGTATATACTTCTGGGAATTTTTCTGAAAGGAATTTATTTCTTTTAAAGCTAATTAATCTGTGAACCCACTATTTTTTTGTTAAATCAGTCAAGGCCTAGTAGCAACAGTTTAAGATTCAATTTAAAACACAGAAGAGAACTTTCTGGTTACCTTTCATACCCAGTAGACAGCTGTAGTTTAAATTTCATAGTCACTCAGGGCCTAGCATCAGCAAAGTACTTTTAGTTTCAAATTAAAACACAGAGAAGAAAGCTTTCTGGTTAAATTTAGAATCCAGCAGAGAGCTTGTAGTTTAAATTTCTTAATAGGTTAGAGCCTAGTAGCAGCAAAGAGCTATAATTTAAATCAAATCAGAATATAGCTTACCTCAGCGGCACAGGACAAGGTACTGTGTAGCAGCCCTTTTTTAATAAGTGTTATATCCCTCCCTCCCTCCCCACACCCACCCTCCCCTGGGATAATCACAGCTTTATAGGTACTTGCACAACTTAAAAGACAGGAGGTGCTCTCAGGTGAAGCTCATTACCCAAATCAGTCATACACTAAGGACCTGAGATTAATTAAGCTTCAGGTGAACAAGGTATATTAAACTTCTTAGGTACAGTTTTAGTGGTATAAATATCCATAGCACCCTTTAGTACATAAAGAACTTAAAGATCTAAACACAAACTTAAAACTAAGATGCAGACAGCAGTCCAACAGCGGGATGTGGGCTTTCCAGTCTTTTGCATTGAGTGTCACATGTATGATTTTCTCCCAGCTGGTGAGAGGTCTTACGTGTGCACTAGGTGCAAGGAGCTCTCTGCTCTCAGGGAACGAGTCCGTTCTCTAGAGGCTAGAGTAGCAGACTTGGAAAACATAAGACAGACAGAGAGGTACATAGACGAGACCTACTGGGATATAGTCCTGAAGTCCCACCTCCAGTCTGGCAGCATCCCTGTTGCCAGGGAGGAGAGAGGTCACGTGACAGGAGAGCATCACCCTGGTGTGGCAGGAAGTGATCCTGTAACTAGGACCTGTCCTCCAGGTGATGTAAACCCCTCTCGCACCGAGGAGGTTTCTCCAGGGCCAAGTGCCCATGAGGGAAGGGTTAGGACAGCAGTTATAGTTGGTGATTCGATCATTAGGCATGTAGATAGCTGGGTGGCTGGTGGACGTGAGGATCGCCTGGTAACATGCCTGCCTGGTGCGAAGGTAGCGGACCTCACACGCCACCTAGATAAGGTCTTAGATAGTGCTGGGGAGGAGTCTGCTGTCTTGGTACATGTCGGTACCAATGACATAGGAAAATGTGGTAGGGAGGTTCTGGAAGCTAAATTTAGGCTTTTAGGTAGGAAGTTGAAATCTAGAACTTCCAGGGTAGCGTTCCACGCGCAGGACCCAAAAGGCAGGCAGAGCTCCGGAGTCTCAATGCGTGGATGAGACAATGGTGCAGAGATGAGGGGTTCGGATTTGTTAGGAACTGGGGAACATTCTGGGGAAAGGAGGGGCTCTTCCGAAGGGATGGGCTTCACCTTAACCGGGATGGAACCAGGCTGCTGGCATTAACCTTTAAAAAGGAGATAGGGGGGGCGGAGCCCGATGTCCAGCGGGATGGTCGCATAACGCTGAGGCTCCCGAGAGGCCTACTCAGAATCCTGAATTAACACCGGACATACTTGAATTTCAGTTCTGATCTTGCCGGGGCACATTGGTGAGATGGCGGGGACTAAACCTACGCGCCTGGAATTTGGATCTCCAGCGGCTTCTCACGGTAAACGCTCCAAAACTGAACCCCCGTCCCAGCAGAAGGGGCTGGCTTTGCGCGAGGGCCCCGAAATGCAGCAGGAAATCCTCGCAGAGATTAGAGGGGTTAAAGGACCTCGTGCAGTCAAACGGTGAAGCACTCCGAGCGCTGCGGGAAGACCTTGGTGTACTGCAAGGCAGGCTAGAGGGGCTCTCTTCGCGTCAGGACAAAATGGAGAGCATATTAGACTCCCATGCGGTCCGGCTGTCCAAACTCGATAAAGTTGAACGTCAGGTGCGGGCCTTGCAGAAAGAAGTGGAAGATGGCAATAATAGAGCGCGCCGCAACAACCTACGACTCGTGGGCATACCGGAGGGAGCGGAATCGGGAGACATGAAGGAGTTTCTATATAAAATCCTCCCTTCCCTGCTCCAAATCACCTTTACCAAAGAATTGGAGATCGATCGCGCTCATCGTGTACCCACCAACATAATGCTCAACAGGAAGACCCCGCGGCCTATCATCTTTCGACTTTTGAGATATCAACATGTGGAGCAAATTCTCAGTGCCTCTCGGGCAAAGGGCCATATGGAGTTTGAGAGCCACAAGATCTCCTTCTATCCTGACTTGGCTAAACCCACGGTCGACCGCCGAAAGCGCTTTCTGGAATTCCGGCCGAGGCTTCAACAACTACAAGCACGCTATGGCCTGATGTACCCGGCCAAGCTCCGCGTCACGCTTCACAATCAGACAAGAACATTTGAGGACCCTGATCTACTAGCGGAGTTCTTGGATGCTAAAGAAGCCGACTTGATGCGCTGACTTCCAGATTATTCCTGCCAGTGTTCTCATACTCGCTGTGCCTGCCATATTGGATTTGCCGCGGCTCAGTGAAGAGTCCATCGAGGGCGGTTTGTTGCCTTATCTTTGATGATATCTGTGACCCGACGCCATCTGCCCATAGTAGCCTCGATGAGTATCAGAGACAGTGTTAATCATGAACTCTGGTGTTTCTTTTCTTTTTTTTATGTCTCTATCTTCCTCTCTAGGGCCTCCTCCCGCAGACATATGGTCGCCATATTCATTGGGGGTTTTGCTTCTTCTCTAAGTTACTTTGGTACATACTTTTCAATATGGGGTGTATTAGCCAGCATACTCGGTGATTATGTCATTGTTGTACAGATTCTGATTATGTTGTATGTTTTCAAGTGCCCTTACCTAAAATGTCTATTATCGATTGATGGCACCATGTAAGATTTTATCATTGAACGTAAAAGGAATCAATAATCCGATAAAACGGAAGAAAATCCTAAGCTATCTAAGTCATGAAGCTGCGGACCTGATTTTCCTCCAAGAAACGCATTTAAATTCGAAGGAAACTCTTAAACTCAATATTAAACCTTACATGGTGGCCGCCTACTCCTCAGCCGCCGTTTCTAAGAAATGTGGGGTTGCCATATTGGTTAGGAAATCTCTGCATGCTACTATTATTGCGACTAGCTCAGATACAGCAGGTAGATGGTCCAGAGTTCACCTCAAGATAGGTAACCTTGAAGTTACATGTATATGCCTTTATGCTCCTAATGTGGATGACCCTGCCTTTTTTGCTACCATTGCTCAGGTTGCGCAGGCCTCTGCTAATACTTCATTGATAATTGGGGGGGATTTCAATTTAGTTCTTGATCCCCTGATTGACAAACAGCCGCCTAGGACAAGTGGTCCCCCAAAGAGTCACACCACGCTTACCTCTGTGATCAAAGATCTTGCTTTAGTCGATCTATGGAGGTTACTACACCCCAATGAGCTTGACTTTACCTTCTTCTCTTCCCCTCACAAATCCCAGTCTCGTATAGATTTCTTTTTAATATCGAAACTGTTAGTTCCTCAGGTGGACACTGCAAAGATTCACTCCCAACATATTTCAGATCATGCTGCTATTTCTTTTCAATTACACACTACGGCACCCCAAGGGAATTCAGGGGCCTGGTTCTTTGATAGAGCCCTCTTAACTCAGCCAGAGTTCCAGTTAGAAATTCGAGCAGCCATACAGGATTACTTCCATTTTAATTTACCCCAGGATACTGCAAATTGGGCTTGGTGGGAGGGTTTCAAAGCGGCCATTCGTGCAACGATCACTAGTTATCAAATTCGCCTGCGGAAACAACGCAAACAGCAGCTACTTATACTAGACCAACAAATCAAAGCAGGCGAACGAGTTCTAACTTCACGTACTGATCCATGCGTCTTAGTTCGCTTACAGCGTCTCCGTTTTCAATATAATGCAATCCTCTCAACTGCAGCTTCTAAGAGTATTGAGCTTCAGCGAGGGACATACTACCGTGAAAGTAACCGAGCCGGTCGACTTTTAGCCAATGCCTTGAAAGGTCAAAAAGAAGCCAAACGCGTAGCGGCCCTCCGAGCCCCAAAGGGAGGGGGCATACTGACCACAGACTCCGATATCGTAAAACTCTTTCGGGATTTCTATACCCGTCTATATCAATCCGAATGTGAGTTCTCATCAGAGACCTTCGAGCGATTGTTTTCTGGTATTCAGCGGCCGACCCTTTCTGAAGCTGATAGGGATGCGCTGAATGAACCCTTCTCTACTTCAGAGATCCAATTTGCCCTAACACGAACAGCCTCGGGTCGAGCCGCCGGGCCTGATGGTCTCCCGACCGAATTCTATAGAACGTTCAGTGCAGATTTAGTTCCCTACTTAAAACTCTATTTTACTGCCCTTGCGGTAGATACATCCTCTTTGGGATCCTTTTCTGCAGCTAATGTGGTAGTATTTGAGAAAGAAGGCAGAGACCCGCTGCTAACCGCCAACTACCGTCCAATCTCCCTACTTAATGCCGATTATAAGATCTTCGCAACGATCTTGGCCTCCCGGCTATCTGACAGGATGGCCACCTTAGTCCATCCCGACCAATGCGGTTTTATACCCGGTTGATCCACCGCTGACAATGCTCGGACCTTGTGCCATGTGCTATCCAGTGCTGCCAATTTAGACCACCCTTGGGTGGGTCTTTCCCTAGATGCTGAAAAAGCCTTTGATCGCCTAGAATGGCCCTTCTTATTTGCAGTTCTCCGATGGTATGGCTTTGGGGAGGGCTTCCTCCGATACCTCCAAGTCATGTATACTCAACCCGTTGCTAGTATTTGTGTAAATGCCATCAAGTCTCAGCCTTTTAATCTCCAAAGAGGCACGCGGCAAGGTTGCCCCCTATCACCAATGCTCTTTGATCTAGCTCTTGAACCCCTCGCCCTCCTTATTAGACAGTCCGCACGTATTCGAGGTGTCCCCTTCAGTCACAGAGAGATTAAACTCTCTGCATATGCAGATGACCTTATGCTCTTCGTATCCCTTGATTCGGTTCCAGCTATCTTGGATCTGATTGATGGATACTCACAATTATCGGGCTATAAAATAAACTGGACCAAATCTGTAGCATTCCCACTGAACCGCTGGGTACATGAGGCTGACATGCAGGCCTTCCCTTTCCTTTGACAATCCCGCATGGTGAAATATCTCGGGGTCCATTACTGTTCTCCTTTAGAAGACACTATTAGTTTTAATGCCAAAGCGGTAGACTCCAAAGTCCGTGAGCTCACAAATCGTTGGTCTCCCTTATCCCTTACATGGTGGGGCCGCCTAGAAACTGTGAAAATGATGATAGTCCCCAAAGTGAATTATATTTTAGAAATGCTGCCATGCTTACTCCCGCTACACACCTACAAAGATATTGAGGGCCTTCTCGTCCGCTATCTCTGGCAGGGCAAACCACCGAGGATAGCTAAACAAAAACTACAGTCTGCGAAGGAGCTAGGGGGTACCCGCTTTCCTGATTTTCTCAGATATCATCAAGCCTTCCTACTTAAACAAGGTGCCCGATGGCTAGATGCCTCAACAGACAGCAGACCAGTTTGGCTTGACATAGAAGAGGAGCTTAGTAGCCCAATTCCGTTGATCCATCTCCCCGGTATGTCCCATCTAGTAGACACCCGCCATCCCCCAATGATTGTCGATACTCTTGCGGCCTTTAACACTCTCATTCTATCACTGGGCCCAAACGTATGTCCTCAGGACGGACTCCCGCTGTGGAATAACCCCAGAATTCAAGTCCTAAATAGAACGATAGCATGGAAACCCTGGTACTCTAGGGGGATCTGGACACCCCAACAGCTCTTCTCTGCAGCTCGTTGGAAAACCTTTTCTGATTTACAAAAGGAATTTGCGTTACCAGCGAAACATTACTTTCAATTGCTGCAGCTTCAACACTGCCTCAAAAGTGCTCAAATCCTGCCGCCCTCTGTCCCTACTGAGGACGGGCTATTAGAACTAATTCACTCTATTAGTAGTACACATGGGGTGGCCTCTAACTTTTATAAACTATTATGTCAGGGTGCAGATACTGCTACTTGTAGAGCCCAACAAGCC
Source organism: Ichthyophis bannanicus (assembly GCA_033557465.1). Classification (NCBI taxonomy): domain Eukaryota; kingdom Metazoa; phylum Chordata; class Amphibia; order Gymnophiona; family Ichthyophiidae; genus Ichthyophis; species Ichthyophis bannanicus. Next base: position 224,575,151 of record CM066033.1, on the reverse strand, counting down.
TGGGAGCGCGAACTGCAAACCACTTTAACCCCTGTGCAATGGAGCGTTTTCTGGAGCAAAGTAGTGCGGGTTTCCCGATCTGCCTCAGTTACCCAAACTCTCTTCTTTTTTGCGCATAGATGCTTTTATACTCCAGAAAAAATAGCCAAATGGAACACAACTGCTAGGGACCAGTGTTGGTCTTGCCATTCTGCTGTGGGAACCCTCGCTCATGTAATTTATGAATGTCCTCAACTACAGGTTTACTGGGGGCGGGTCTGGGGTCGTATTCAACTTATCTTACACCTCCACGAGCCTCTTTCTTGGAAGATTGTGGGACTCCGCTCAGTGGCGGAGGTCCCCTCTCTTCCTAAGAAGGGTCGCTTTCTCCTTGATTTCATGCTGGGTATAGCCATATGTTTAATCACGAGGAATTGGAAGGATAGCTCTCGACTTACTGTCAATGAATGGTGGAACCTTGTCTGCTTATATAGTAAATATGAGCAGATATCTCGGAGAGCTATTCCCCATACCCAAACTCACTCTCGCTTGTCTAAATGGCAGATGCTCAATGATTATGTACAATCTGCTCATTGCTCCGACATGTCTGTTTAATGTACACTCATCATGTTTCAGATCACCGTTCGGTTTTGTACCACAATAATGTCAGTACACGCCCGTTTCGGGAATGATTAGTTTTCTAGAGAAGAAGCAGGGGGGAGGGGGGTGGCAGGGGTTTACTTTGGTGTATGTATCACATTCTATGTATGTATCTGTCTTTTAGCTGTATGTCTTCCTTTCCTTTGTTGTTATAAAATGAAAATAAAGAATTTAAAAAAAAAAAAAAGGAGATAGAACAGCTTTTAAACTAGATAATAGGGGAAAGCCGACAGTCGCCCAAGAGCGCATGGTTCGGAAGAATGTATCCTTGAAGGATACTACAAAAAGCAGAGAGGTTCCAAAAAAGAGTAAAGTAGCCCAAATGCCCTCGAGTATGGAGCAGACAGAACTTAAAGATCCCAAATTACCCATGTCTACCAATAGCCAAATTAATATGGATAAAATACAGTCTCTAAAATGCTTGTATGCAAATGCTAGAAGTCTACAAAACAAGATGGGAGAGTTAGAATATATAGCACTAAACGAGAGGTTAGATATGATTGGAATATCAGAGACATGGTGGAAGGAGGACAACCAGTGGGACACTGTGATACCTGGGTACAAACTATATCATAATGATAGAGTTGACCAAATTGGTGGAGGGGTTGCGCTCTATGTTAGAGAGGGCATTGAGTCAGAAAGGATTAAAGTTTTGCAAGAAACAAAATTTGCTGTAGAATCTCTATGGATTGAAATTCCATGTAAAAAGGGGAAGGCGATGGCAGTGGGGGTGTACTATCGTCCGCCTGGCCAGAATGAACAAATGGATGATGAAATGCTCAAAGAAATCAAGGAAGCTAGCAAAAGTTACAGTGCAATAATAATAATGGGTGATTTCAATTACCCTGGCATCGACTGGGTCAGTGTCACAACAGGACATGCTAGGGAGATAAAGTTCCTAGATGAAATAAATGACTGCTTCTTGGAGCAGCTGGTTCATGAACCAACCAGAGGGGAAGCAATATTAGACCTAGTCCTTAGTGGAACACCAGATGTAGTGCAAGAGATAAGGGTGTTGGGGCCACTTGGCAATAGTGATCATAGCATGATCACCTTTGATTTAATTAGTGGAGGAGGGATAGTAAGGAAATCCACAGTACTACCCTTTAACTTTCGAAAGGGAGACTATGATAAAATGAGGAAAACAGTTAAGAAAAAACTAAAAGGAGCAGTTGCAAAGGTTAAAGACGTACATCAAGCTTGGGTGTTGTTGAAAAATACTATCTTGGAAGCCCAGAGCAGCTGTATTCCACGCTTTAAGAAAAGTGGAAGGAAGTCCAAAAAACTGCCAGCATGGTTTAAAGGTGAGGTCAGAGAGGCTGTTGTTGCCAAAAAAGCATCTTTCAGGAAATGGAAAAAAGAGCCAAACGATGAAACCTGGAAACAGCACAAGCACTGGCAAGTCAAATGCAAGGCATTGATAAGGCAGACAAAGAGAGAATTTGAGAAGAAGCTTGCTGCGGAAGCAAAAACGCGAAATAAAGACCTTTTCAAGTACATTCATAGCAAAAAACCTGTGAGAGAGTCAGTTGGTCCATTAGATGATAAAGGGGTTAAAGGAGCACTAAGAGGCGACAAGGCGATAGCGGAAAGACTGAATGAATTCTTTGCTTCGGTCTTTACTGAGGAAGATGTAGGGATGTTACCCATGACTGAAGTGGTATTTAAAGGTGTGGAAGAATTGAAGGAAATATCGATACATCAGGAAGATGTCTTACAACTATTAGATAAACTGAAGAGTAGCAAATCACCTGGGCCGGATGGTATACATCCAAGGGTGTTGAAAGAACTGAAATTTGAGATTGCAGACCTGCTATCAGTAATCTGTGAACTATCATTAAAATCATCTCTAATACCTGAGGATTGGAGGATCGCCAATGTAACACCAATTTTTAAAAAGGGTTCGAGAGGTGATCCGGGAAACTACAGACCAGTGAGCCTGACATCAGTACCGGGAAAAATGGTAGAAACCATCATAAAGAATAAAATTACTCAGCATGTAGATAGTCACGACCTAATGGGAGACAGCCAACATGGCTTTAGACAAGGAAGATCTTGTCTTACTAATCTGTTATGTTTTTTTGAAGGAGTGAATAAACAGGTGGACAAAGGTGAGTCGGTTGATATTGTGTATCTGGACTTTCAGAAAGCCTTTGACAAAGTCCCTCATGAGAGACTTTTGGCAAAACTAAAGAGTCATGGGATAGGAGGCAGTGTACTACTGTGGATCAGGAACTGGTTAAAAGATAGAAAGCAGAGGGTAGGGCTAAATGGCCAATTTTCCCAATGGAGAAAGGTGAATAGTGGTGTACCCCAGGGATCTGTGCTGGGTCCGCTGCTTTTTGACATATTCATAAATGACCTGGAAAGTGGAATAACAAGTGAGGTTATCAAATTTGCAGATGACACAAAACTATTTAAAGTTGTTAAAACCCAGGAGGATTGTGGAAAACTGCAAGAGGATCTTGATAAATTGGAAGACTGGGCATCAAAATGGCAGATGAAATTTAATGTGGAGAAGTGCAAGGTTATGCACCTAGGGAAGAACAACCCAAACTATGGTTACACGATGCAAGGTTCCACATTAGGAACCACCACCCAGGAAAAAGATTTAGGCGTCATTGTGGATACCTTGTTAAAACCCTCGGCCCAGTGTGCAGCGGCGGCCAAGAGAGCAAATAGAATGCTAGGTATGATAAGGAAAGGAATGGAAAATAAAACAAAAGATATTATAATGCCTCTATATCATTCCATGGTGAGACCGCACCTTGAATATTGTGTGCAATTCTGGTCGCCGCATCTTAAAAAGGATATAGCGATTTTAGAAAAGGTTCAGAGAAGAGCCACCAAAATGGTAAAGGGGATGGAAGGCTACTCCTATGAAGAAAGGCTAAAAAGGTTGGGGCTCTTTAGCCTGGAGAAGAGACGGCTGAGGGGAGATATGATAGAAGTCTATAAATTAATGAACGGAGTGGAACGGGTAAACGTAGATCGATTGTTTACCTTATCAGAATATGGAAAGACTAGGGGACATGCAATGAAGCTACAGGGTAAACTATTTAAGACTAATAAAAGAAAATATTTTTTCACTCAACGTGTAATCAAACTCTGGAATTTGTTACCGGAGGATGTAGTAAAGGCTGTTAGTGTAGCTGGGTTTAAAAAAGGTTTGGACAAGTTCCTGGAGGAAAGGTCCATAAACCATTATTAAGAAGGGACCCAGGATATCAATGCTTGAACCAGTACAAGCATTGTGGAACCTGTGTCCCTTGGGGAAACTGCTAGGTACGTATGACCTAGATTGGCCACTGTTGGAAACAGAATGCTGGGCTTGATGGACCTTGGTCTGACCCAGTATGGCATATCTTATGTTCTTATGTTCTTATGTCAATGCACAAACCGGTAGGCCACACCAACAACGTGAGGTCATTAGCAAAGGCTGCATACAAGAATACTGCAGGGCATCACACAAGAAGCCTGCTGTCTGCCAGGATAGGCAAACCTCCAACAGTAACCATGATGGAATGTACATGCAGATCTGGTGTGTACAGATCAGATCACAGTCTGTAAGTGGGACCAGAGCCACATATAACTACATGCACACATACAATGAAATGTTATGCAGTGGATACAGCATGCAAAAGAGGAAAGAACCTAAACCCAAAGGGCGGCAGGGGATGCTCTGTGGAGCAAGGCAAAATATGGATCAGAACAGGAGCATGTGAGAATTGAACCTGCAAACAGGTGTGCTACAGACTAGCTGAACCACAGCAATGCCAATCCCCCAAGCAGACTGCCATGTAAGCACTATAAAGAAAGAGACATATGTAACAGCTAATATGTGATGGATAGGCAGCACAGAGGGCACACTTTGGTGTACAGTGAAGAGATAGAAGGGTATGTGCATAGGTGATGAACCAGCAGGTACCTAATGGCCAGGCTAGCACAACAGAAAAAAATAAGTAAATCCCATGTGAGGATCAAACCTGCAACCTATGGTGTTACAACATATGTCTGTAACCACGATCCCAAACAACCACAGCAAGCACAATGCACAAATATTACCTCAAAGGGAATGTGTGTTTGGGAATCTGTAACACCCAGTGATGTGGCAAATGGCTGGCAGATAGACAGCTGGCACAGTACAAGGATGTGAGCACAGGTGGGCCATGTACATGACCAGGAAATCACTAAATACATGTGTCAGTGTGATCAAGCAGCAGCAGCAGAGACAAATGTACGTCAAACACATATTTTTATTTTGGTTAATCATCACAGATAGTGTAGATACCGCCTATCATAATATCAAGGTGAGTGGATCCCAGGGGAAAATCTGAAAACACATTTTGCAGGGCAGCAACCCACGTTACAGAAAAGTCACTGGCCCGTCTACAGATGATGGGCAGGAGAGATAATGTGCATCAGGTGCATGGTGTGCAGTATGCATTAGAACCCCACCCCCCACATGCTGCTGCACACCCCAAATGTGTTAGTTACATATGTGTGCATGTAGACAGTAGGCGGTGCATGATGAGGGCCCAACACACATCATTCATGATCTGTTCCTTAAAACATATCTGTCTGCCAACACAGGAGGCACACAAATGAAACAGCATATGTTGTTAAAAGTAAGAAAGTGTAAACACAGATATCGAAATATATGTTACAGCTGTCACATAATGCCTGATATAGGAATCAAAGCTGCAACAATGTAACCCTAAACAATCGTCAAATGCACAATGAGGATATGCTAACAGGTAGCAGAGGCACATGAACACAGAGAATTCAAATGAAACCATCCGCAGAAACATGCAGAGATAACACTATGCAGAAGGTCCCCCTGCACTGGTTGGTGTGGATACAGTGTCTGTACATATATATCATGGTACATGGAATGCACAAATGAAGGAAGAAAATGGACACTCACACTGCCTCACTCCAAATATAATGGGGCAATGTGAGTGTCGTTCCCTCAGGGGATAAATAGGACTGTGCAGACATGCAATGCTAGGTTTGTAAATCAATGCAGAGCGTCACGTCTGTACAGCAAACAAACACAATAACCTGTATTTAGAGATGGAAAGAAAGGTCAAACATGTTACAGTAACCCACACAGAAGCCATATTTCCACATGCTATGTTGCACCAACATAGTCAGTCACATACACATGCACCATGTACATTGAAACATGATACAGTGATGCCACACATGCACTGTAACACCCTTGGTGGGAGCAAACATCAATCCAAGATGTTGGTGTGAAGTAAAGTGGTGTCGTGGCAAATACTGTGTCATGTCCAAGTGGAAGGTAGGTGGACATGGACAAGAGGACCTCTCCATTGCTCCCTCTGTGCCACACGCAAGGCTGTATGCTCGTGTTGAACCAAACAGATGAGCGTATCCTGTGTTCCATGTCACACACATGGGCAAAACACAACAACACAATGTCAGAAGAATGTACAACATACAGCGACAATGTCAGTCCCTGCTGCACAAGTGGGGACCAGTACACAGTGTCCAAAGTGCAAAGGTTGTCTGCAATCCAACAAGTCATGTTACGACTGTCCTTGAAACCCTGGGCATGCATAGTCAAGTGTGACATTCCAATATGCCACAGTACTGGAAAGGTCATGTGTGTCTCCTGCGATGAACATGACACCCAGACAGAGCACGGCAGCAACGGTGTGTTGGACAGGCCTGTCATGCCCAAAGTAGCAGTCTAACAATAATACTGTCCATCTTAGGCATGTGTCCCACTCGCAGAGGTCAAACATAATATGGCACCATTTCCCAGGGATAGTTCCATGGTGTTGTTGTGTCCTCCAACAGGTGGGTGATGGTGACGCCGGATGCACTGTAGTAGATGTGCTTTGTGTGTTCTCTGTCCTGTGTCAGAAAAGAATAAACAATGTATTGGTATGCTGCTTGCAACATCGGCCCAAATTGCAGAGAGTCAAACATCAATATGTATGTAAGGAAACATCACACAGGCAAACATAACATGATCACAACACAGAACACACTGCATGTTGGGGACATTTTGAAATGGAACCGCAGACGAGGGTGTCACATGGATATGGTCATGTCCATGCCCATGTTACACAGGCGTTTCACAGCTCCACCCCATGTGCATCAGCGTTCGTGTATAGAGACCCAACATGAAATGTCTATGAAACAAACAGTAAATCATTAACATGTAAAGGCTGATGTCATTCACAAAAGACCAAAGGTGCAACCTACCGTGTATTTGCATCAAGTGTATGTTTGGGATCCCCTGAGGCTCTCAAAGGCGACAATACGTCACAGTGAAGGGAGAAGATGTCATCGAAATGTGTAGAATCACCATGTCCCCATGTCCAACCACCATTGATGCATGTCCACATTATGGTGATATCTGTGATACGAAAATGCTGTTGCACAGTGGTCTGTCAGCACACAAAAGATAGGTCAGCTCACAACACACAGCACACGTCCACCTTGTTCACAAGGTAAACAGCAGTAAGGTAGAGATAGCACAGTCACCACCACTCCCCAGGTGTACAGACCCCTCACACCACATGATAATGCAAAATGACTGCACGCTGTATCATCACACAGCCAACCCAAAAACACACACCCACACAGTATGCTAAGGTGAGCGTGCCAGCAGTAGCATATGGCCTGTATGTGCACAATTGGAGATTAGTGGAGATAAAGGCCTGTTAAATGCAATGATACACTGCTGTTGGCTAATGCTAGAATGTCAGGGAAGGGTCTACGTGCAGTCCACCACCCAAACACCTAGGACCTGCACACACACACAGCTCTGTTGGACGTGTCCCAGAGACAATGTTGGAGAAGACAAACTGGCCAGGAACACATGTGGATATGTGTGACAAAAGCAACATATGGGGTATGGGGGTGCAGGGAAAAAAGGTGAACAACAACATATATACAATATGACAGATCACTGCAGACATGTGCTCCCCCTGGCTGTCATCACAGACAAAGTAGCTGTAGGTCCACCTACCCCAGACTACTGCATGTTGGATGATGTACAGTCACTTGCCAATGTACCACAGCACCAGGAGGGTCACCAAGTATGTCCTGTGGATTGTAAAACACAAGAGAAACATACATATGTCATGTTGTAGCTGTGCAACACACACTGCACCTTCACGTCCTCAGCTCAAAGACCCCCCAAGATCCTTTACAGACTGACTGTTCCCCATCACACTGTACAGATTCGTTTCATGTTAAAGTTATCACTGAAGTGTGTGTGGCAAACTACAAGGGTCCATACTCTGTCTGTCCCCTTCCTCAGCTCTCTGTTGCCGTAAAAAATGTGGAATAGAACTTTCTCCTCGCTACCGTGTCCCTGCTCGGCTCTAAGGCCACAGTACTTTCCTGTGTCCCCCATATCACTCCCAATGCCCCTTCAGTGTGTGTTCTGGTGTCTCAATGTCATCTGCTACCCCGCTGTCAGTTCCTGTAACACAGGGAAATATGCAGGGGCTCCTTCCTTATCCTCTATCCATATACACTTCTTTGGTGTGTATATCTCATACCTTGACTTACATTAACAGCTGTGTGCTGATGAGTTGCAAATATATCTCTCGATGCCTGAGTTATGTCTGCCAAACCACACCCCGATGTCTGCTTGCCACCTGACATTGATGGCTGCATGTCATCCCACTGTGTGAAATTGATAATGGCAAAGCATGGATATCCTATATGTGCACCTAAACCCGCCCCTCCCATTAGAGCATCAATGTAGATGTTGTCTTGAACTGCACTCTCCTCCTCTACACACATACCCAGCTTGTAGTTGAGGCTTGTGGTTTATGTCTAGATGTCATCAGCTATATTTCCCCAGTCCTCCCTGAAAACACAACTAAAACTCAAATCCGCCCCCCCCCCCCAATCATCTCCTGGCTTGCCTACTGTAACCTACACCTTGCTGATCTGGCCTTGAATCATCTCTGTCTGCCTAAAAATATGCATCACTGCACTGCATGGCTATTCTACAGCCACACACATAATGGCAATGATACTTCCCCTGGCAGGACACCTCACAGGTTCCCTATCCTTCTCCGCATCCATGTCAGGGCTACGTGCTGACATATACATGCAGGCATACTGTGGTGTTGCGGTAACTTCCCTTACTGATCTCAAATACCAGTAATCCAACTACTACTGAGCATGTCTATAGTGCTATTTATTTTTATTATTTATTTATTACAGTTTCTTATATACCGCGCTATTTAGAATCAGCGTGGTTTACATCATAACAAAACGACCATAACGACAAACTGTCAGGTTTTACATTGAACAGGAGTACAAACTTGGATAACTGGGTTAACTATATACATAAACTGTCTACACTGCAGTGTGAGGGCATTTCTAGATTGGGTCATTTCTTGGAGGGGATATCTAGTTCAGTTGCTGTCTGGGAAATATTGGCAGAAAAGGTATGTTTTGAGAGCCTTCCTGAACTGATATAGATTGGTAATGGCTCTAATGTCAGGGGGTAGGGTGTTCCAGCATTTTGGTACATAAAAACTGAATGCCCTGTTTGTGGTGTTCGTGTTGGACTTTGTTGAAGCCTTTGGTATTGCTAGCAAGTTTACAGCTGATGTTCTTCTTGCTCTGTTGGGGGGGACCATGTGGATTAGATTCGTGAGTGAGAGGGATGAGGTGCCTTTGATTGCCTTAAATGCTAATACAAGGGATTTGAAGGTGATTCTCCCGTGAATTGGTAGCCAGTGTAGCTGTTTGAGAATAGGAGTCACGTGGTCGTTTCTGGATGCACCGTAGAGGACCCTAGCTGCGGCATTCATGGCCAACTGTAAGGGGGTTAGTGTGGATTGGGGCAGACCTTGTAGGATGGCATTTGCAAAGTCAAAATGCGGCAGGATCAGCGCTTGATATATGGTACGGAAATCGTCTGGGTCCAGCAGGGAGCGTAGGTGTTTGAGGGAACGGATTTTGAAGTAGATGGCTTTGACTACGCTGCTTATGTGGCGTCTCATGTCTAGATGTTGGTCCAGGGTCACTCCAAATATTTTATTGCATCTTTAGTTTGCAAATCAGCTTCCTTGACACTGACGTGGGATGGGGGCGTAAAGCTGGAGTCTCTGGAGATGAAAAGGACCTCTGTTTTTTTATGCTGGATACGTAGGTTCTGTGTCTGGAGCCATGTTGAAACTGCATTGAAACAATCTGTGAGTGGGGTCAGGTCCATGTGGGTTGTGGAGAAAGGCATGTATAAAAGAATGTCATCTGCATATATCATGCAGTTTACGTTGAATGATCTTATGATATTGCATATGGGCTGCATGTAGATATTGAAGAGTAAGGAGGATAGTGAGGATCCTTGAGGTACCCCTTGTTTTTGATGGAAGTGGCTAGACTCTTCTGATCCAGACTTCACATATTGCCATCTATCGTCCAGATAAGACTTGCACCATTTTAGTGCCTTGTTGCAGACACCCTTTTCTTTTAGTCTTCCCAGGAGGATTTCGTGACTGACGGAGTCAAAAGCCGCGGCGATGTCTAGGAAAATGAGGACAAAACCTTGATGGATGTTGTCAATTCCTGTGATGATATTGTTGATTAGACCAGTGAGTAGTGTCTCAACCCCATGATGTTCTCTGAACCCATGTTGGCAGTTATCTAAGGGAGCAACATGTAGCGCTATACAGAAACAACTAAGACATAGTCCCTGCTCATCAGAGCATACCAACCAATCAATCAGCTCAAATTAAAAAATGTGAAACACACACATCTAGGCAACTGGTCCCATCTATGGTCTGCTCTCCTACTGTTTACCCCATACTACACGCCTTTCACCTTGCTGCACCCAAAGCCTCAAACTAACTACCTGTGGATGTACAGCAGCCCCTATCCCAATCAGCCACAAATCAGGTATGACAGCTTAACACCTCCCACAAGCCTACTACTCTCGACTCACATAATCTGTTGTGCCCTGCTCACATCTTCTGCGTTTCAGTCATGACTAGATTGTAAGCTGGGATGGCCAGGCAGTGTCTGTTACATGTCACTGCAGTGTTGCATCTTACTGCTATTGGGATACAAATGTTCACTAGTAGTAGTAGTACACACATACCTAAACAAATAGTGCCGAGTGATGCAGGATATAGGAGTCATGGGTGGACCCTGCAAACCTAGGGACCACATTCAGAATATGCATATTTGCATCACATACAACCTGAACATTCAGGGAATGGTAGTGTTTGCGTTTGCGGAACACTACTTCCCTGTCTCTGGGCGGGATCAGGGCAACATGTGTGCAATCAATAGCTCCCATCACGTGTGGTATCCTGGCAAACGCCTCAAAGGCCTGGTTCAGGGGCCCCCACTGTTGCCTAGTGTTGAGAATGGCAATGTAATTCCCCACCTGGCTGATTATGGCACGCAGTACCTGGTGGAGACAGCATGAGAAGGTTGGGTGGCTCATGCCACCCACTGCGGCCACAGATGACTGGAAACAGCCAGAGGCAAAGAAATGTAGGGCACCAAGGAGCTTGACCAAACCCAGTATGGCATGTGACCGACCAGTCAGGGGCTCGAGGTCAGGTCTTAGATCCTCATAGAGTTCCCTAATAGCCCCCATGCTCAGGCGGTAGAGGGAGATGACCTGGTCCTCACACATGTCCTGGAGCTGGGCCTGGGCCTGTAGAGGCGAGGCTGGTGAGCCTGAAATTCTGAAAGCCTCCTGCGCCATGCCGGCACAGCCCCTGCCTGGCCTGACCCACAGCTGCTGGTCTGTGTTGCAGCGGGACTTAACCCATGCCCTGTGCCTCAGCCCCATGGACACCATCTCCCCCATCAGGCAACCGCAGCCCCTGATCACCTCCCACTGCACATGCAGCAACCACAAAGCCCGCCATAAACTCCACCCCCCTCAACTCCTCAAACTCACTCAAACTCAGACACTCACCTCACCCACCAGTCACCAACCCAGCCACACAACTCCACCAGCACTCACCAACCCAGCCACTCTCCACACCAAACCTGCCTCTGACACTTTCCTTGCTTCGCCAACAACCAACACCGCATGCCTCATCTCCCTCGCCTACATAAACCCCTCAGTGTGTACCATGTGTGCATGTGTATTTATGTGGTTTTTTTACGTGTGCGCGTCCTTGTGCGCATTGCGTATGCACAGCAATGCAAGCGTGGGACTGTGTGCGTTGAGCATGCACAGGGAACATGCAGAAGGTAATGCACGGGGACACCACATTGCACATGTGCTGTGCGTGTGTGTGTGAGTGTGAGATGTGTGCATGTGTTGCATGCCATTACGCGCATGTGGCTGGCCTTACGTCACATGCGTGGACCGGCACTCATAACATGGGTCCTGGGCACACACCTTCCGCATCCCCCCTGTGCATGTGCAATGCGTGCAGCCTCCACACTCGTGCTGCTGCGCATGCGCAACACACGCAAGGACACGCACACGTAAAAACACATAAATACACATGCACGCATGGTACAGGCTGAGGGGTTTGTGTAGGCGATGGAGAAAGAAGACGAGTTGTAGAGCAGGTGAGTGTGAGATCAGGATTATAGCAGGTGAGGAGAGGTGTGTTGCAGAGCAGGCGAGAGAGAGTGAGAGAAGGGGAGGCTAGGAGCAGGAGAGAGAGACAGGAGGTGATCTGAGGAGCAGACGCAAGGGAGAGGAGGGGAGGTGAGGTGTGGTGCAGGCGTGAGGTGGAGCAGAGGAGATGAGGGGCAGGGGAAGGGGGAGTAGGCGAAGAACAGGAGGGGTGAAGATGTGTGACAGGGAGGGAGAGGGCACAGAGGGCAGTGAGATGGAGCGGCAGGACATGGCAGGGGGGGAGGAGGGTAAGACACATGTTCAGCGGAACCCAGAGCCGTCAGGGAGAGGTGGGCCTGTGGTGGTGGCTGCAGGCCCATCGAGTGTGTTGAAGCCCATCCAGGGGCCACCCAGCGCCAAACATAGGCGTATACCGGTGCCAGCCGAGGAAAGGAAGAGGGCTGTTAGATTCAGCCAGCAGGAAAACAACATCCTGCTGGCCAGTGTTTTGGAGCAGTATGAGGTGCTATATGGCCGGCTGAGCACAAGCACCACTGTGGGCACACGGATACACAGGCAGGGGGGCCATCCAGGGACCTGGATAGCCTTAGGAAAAGGTTTAATGATATTAAGCGTGGTGTCCGTGCACACATGGTGGCGGAGAGGCGACATACCATGGGCACTGGAGGGGGTGGTCCCTTTGCCTTAACCCTGACACCCCTGGAGCAGGAACTTGCAGACCATCTTGGCCCCATCTACCTGCGTGGACTGTCTGAAGCGCTGGACACTGCCCATCCACAGGCAGGTAGGTCAGAGATATGCTGCACATGTACAATTCATGACCTAGTACATGCCAGCCATGGATGGGAAGGTGGGGGCCTATGTCCTGAGAACACATGTGCCCTAACACAGGCAAATGGGGTCCACATATCCAGCAAAACATGGCTGTGTAGGTACAGGGTGGGTGTGACAGGTACCTAGGGCTGCTTGCACGACAGCCACAGTCCTGGACGTCGTAGAGCACTGCACAAGTGTACAGAACTGGGGGGGGAGGGCAGTCCCCCAGCCAGATGGAGTGCCACCCCCCTTGACTGCACATGAGTGGGGCGGATGACGGTACATACAGGGGGGCACAACACCCTCCACCCCATGAACCCAGCACATGCAGCAGCTATTCGTACATGGCATATAGGTCACAGAGAACAGCATACATATGCAGCCAGGCACACACCACTATATGACAGGGGGACACAGACAGGAGGGACATACAACTAGGCAAGAAAACATTGACCTGGGGGGACCCACACTCACCACCTATGACAGCCATGTGTGGTGTGTGTGGGACATATCCCAGACCAGTGACAGAGGAAGGTCTATCACACTGTGATGGCAAGGTAGACACAAACAAACCCCAACGACCACATCACACAGATGTCCAACACATCACACTCTGTCATTGTCCAACATACAGTGTGAATCCCCCACCCACCCTCACAAGACATTGGGGTGCACATTGCCACAGCCGTACCAACTGCACCTAGCCAAGACCCCATACCACCTGGGGCCATCATCTATACAGGTACTGCAGTGCCACAGACACATTCCCATGACCCCCACCCACGGTGCAATCACATGCCCAGCATCACTCCCAGCATCACCAAAATGGTAAAGGGGATGGACGGATACTCCTATGAAGAAAGGCTAAAAAGGTTAGGGCTCTTTAACCTGGAAAAGAGACGGCTGAGGGGAGATATGATAGAAGTCTATAAATTAATGAATGGAGTGGAATGGGTAAACGTAGATTGATTGTTTACGCTATCAGAATATAGAAAGACTAGGGGACATGCAATGAAGCTACAGGGTAAACTATTTAAGACTAATAAAAGGAAATATTTTTTCACTCAACGTGTAATCAAACTCTGTAATTTGTTACCGGAGGATGTAGTAAAGGCTGTTAGTGTAGCTGGGTTTAAAAAAGGTTTGGACAAGTTCCTGGAGGAAAGGTCCATAAACCATTATTAATAAGGGACCCAGGATATCAATGCTTGACCCAGTACAAGCATTGTGGAACCTATGTCTTTTGGGGAAACTGCTAGGTACGTATGACCTAGATTGGCCACTGTTGGAAACAGGATACTGGGCTTGATGGACCTTGGTCTGACCCAATATGGCATATCTTATGTTCTTATCACTCCACCCATCCCCTGAAATAACCCACCACACACACCGAGTATGTGATAGCTGTCCACACACACCACACAGTGACTACCAAAGCAGCAGTCCCCACACACGTCTGGCTGACCTGGACTAATGCTGCAACACCTGCCATCCATACCCCTCAGGTCAATGCATACACATTGCTCACACACACTATGACAGGCCACAGTCCCACTCAGGGCTCACACATGCACCCTGGCCACATGTAATGCTGAGCCCGCATCCAAGGTCACACGCACAGTGCATACCTAGTGCTGCATATAGTGGGGCCGCCAGTCTCAACCCCATTCCCTCCAACATAACAGCAAATGTGACACAGCTCCACCAGTGCAAGAGGCTACCCCTCCCCCCTGTCAGGTACAGCAAACTGTATGCACATGTGCTGTCCCCATTGTAGGTGCAGTAGCAGCAGGAACAGGCGGATACCACATTGCTGTTGGTGGGGATGTACTACATAGGTGTACATATGTGACCTGTGCTTACTCATCCTTGCTGTGTACCCTGTTCTACCCCCCAGGTGACATCCAGGCCATGGAGGCATATGAGTAGGGGGATGTGCCGGCGCCAGAGGATGCCGAGGGGCCAGAGGCCTGGGGAGTCCGGGGACACAGACAGCACTGTGGCGGGGAGACCCCAGGAAACGTTGTGCTGCCCGAGGCAGAGGACAGGGCAGTGTATGCCGACGCACAAGTGGGGGCCAGTAGCAGCAGCACACGGGCTGTGGAGGAC
Organism: Ichthyophis bannanicus; assembly: GCA_033557465.1. Taxonomy (NCBI): domain Eukaryota; kingdom Metazoa; phylum Chordata; class Amphibia; order Gymnophiona; family Ichthyophiidae; genus Ichthyophis; species Ichthyophis bannanicus. The sequence goes on along the minus strand of CM066033.1, from coordinate 224,560,024 downwards.
GCAGAGTCGGAGGGGAGTCACCACACAATGCAGGCGCTGGGGACATCACGCACCCAATACACCAGCATGGATATCATCCTTGCGGAGATGCAGGCTCATACTGCCTCAGCAAAGCACGATGTGGAAGGTGGGTAACAGAATACACAACAAGCCCCCTGGGGGTTGACGTAACATCCACAATAACATTCCATGTACTCCCTAATATTATGACACCATAGCACATAGTTTTGTATGTGTAGTGGGGGTGTGTGCCATGTGCACTCCCCCCCCCCCTTGTAGCATGTGCCATCTGGTTTCATCATGCTAATGAGCTCATACATCCACCTATTCATCACAAAATACCCCATGGAGACGTACAGTGGTACACACCTACCCCAGATCACCTATACAGTTTACTCACGGAACCCTCTCCTGGGTAGTGGTACGTAGCATAGATAGTCAGGATACTCAGTACTGCACATCAGGTTTAGAGTGAATAGCGCCCCCCAGATATCTATCTGTGTGCCATGGATCCCCACATTATCCAACCTATCCCATACAACCAGTGTGCAGATACAGCAGTGACACACTGAAGTGCAGCACAGTACCATGTGTCATATCTGTGATTTCCATGACCCCTCAGCAGGATCATTTCCCGGCCTGTGGATGCATCATGAGACACACAGATGTAAACATGGTACTGCGTTGCTAGCCATCGCATACATGATTGGTCTGTGGACTGGTCTGTTGGGATACGCCAGACATATGCATGAGTCACGGTGGGGGTGCAACACATGCCTCACACATCACCTTGTGTCTCACCCACAGCCACTCGTCAGGTTCTGGTGGGCATTCAGGAGGAGATGAGCCAGATGCGTGCCACAGCTGAGGTGATGGAAGCGGCGCTACTGCGGATTGCAGATGCCCAAGAGGCCATGGCTGGGCATTCCCAGCAGACAGCCCCAGCCCCAGAGGCAGCACCTGCGGAACCAGAATGACGGCGTGGCTTGGGCCATGGTCGCTTTGGACGTGGGTGGCCACGCAGGTCTTGATTGCGGGGAACAGGCCGCTGTGTGCCAATAAAGATGACTAAACCTGATTATACCTATGTGCACATTTCTGGTGTTTGCCACTGTACTCCCCTGAGTAAACTGTCCCCCATATTGACACCCTGGTCACATGTGCCTCCCCATTTCCCTTAGGGGTGTGGTGTATGCACTACCACCAATCAACGCGCAGACATTATACCATGCCCTGTGTGCCATGAACCATGCCATGTGTGCACCCTTCCACCTATGTGTGGGGGTATACCCTACCTCTCCAGTTAAGCAGTAATATGTTTATGGTAGTACATGTATATTTTACGGATCGGTCACTCTCTCACACCCCATATCCTCTCCATTGCTCCACCCACATGTGTGCCATTCATTCTGACCCACACCAGGGCCTACGTGGCTGTTTAGCCGCAAATGATTGTGTAAGACACAGGCAGACATAGGTAACTAGCTACAGTCAGTTGTTCACTCTCCCCTGCACCTGTAGAGAGCCACTGCTCCCCCTCCAGACCAACATCCACCTGTCTTGGCCTCACCAGCTATTCCCCTGGGCAGCTCCTGGGTACAGCAATCCATCTTATCCTTCCTGCCACATACCTGCTGCTGGCTGTCCCCCCTATTCCCCTATGAGCATGGTGCATCAGATATGCTGCCTACACATGACAGGCAGCAAGCATGTGTCCATATCTGGTGGTACACACAGCAGTGCGGTACATCACAGGGGCACCAGGGAGCACTGATGGCTACGCACATGGTCAGACCCCACACATGAGTGTGGAGACGGTACATGTATGTTACCTATGTCTAATACACATACACATAGGGATGAACACACATGTCCCATGCTCACTTCAATAGTCTGTCTATAAGGAAAACACGTGACCAGTGTGATGTATAACCAAACCTGTGTATTTACATATATGGCTAATATTTACAGGTAGACCCATGCTGTGGCCTGAATGACACGGCACCACAGGGCTTGTGTGTGACTGCCACTCTGCCCCTCAGACACTTCAGGGCCGCCCATCAGGGGATGGCTGCCGAGATGCACCCCCCCCCATACCAGCTGCACGCTTCATGTGCATCTCGGCAGCCAGCCACTGAATGGCGCCTGCCAGCCACTGCATGGTGTGGTCCTGGGCCCTCTGGCGTTTCAGCACACCAAGCACTGCCACAGACAGGTCCCAGACACATCTGGCACCACATCCGCCCCAGGTGCCCGGAGTCTGTGTAATGGCATGTGCGTGGGCCCTGTCTGTGGCATGTGGTGGTGTCACTGCACCCACAGGGATACCCTCTCCCCCCTCCACCCCTCCTGACACCTCCCACCCAACCTCTCCCTCCCCATCCACACTCTCCTCCTCCACATCATCCTCCCACCCACCCACCCACCCACTGGTGCACCAGAGTGACCCTCACCTTCCCCTCCCTCCCGCCCGACACCAGCCTCAGCCCACTCCATTTCCACAGAGTCATCCTCTGGCTCAGCCCCCTTCTCCTCCTCCATTGGCTGGGCTGGAGCTGCGGGCCCTGTGGTGTGTGTCCTGGATGTGGATGCCGTTCCCCAGCAGCAGCGGCCTCTGTTGGGGAAGACAGTCATTAGGACACCATCATGCAATTCCCACACCACATAAACATTGTGTAGCCACACACAGGCTGTTGGCCCACTGTGACATGCTGTACATCCCTGCAGTGGCCGCAACACTCACCGTCATGTTCCTGTTGTGCCTTCCTTTGTAGGCGTTCAAGGACATCCAGGCAGTGCAGCCGCAACTCCTGTCCCTTCTTCCGAAGGTCCTCCACCTGGGGGGGAATGCAATGGGTGGGAACATCAGGGGGAGGATATCTCTGGTGGGTGGCCATCGCATATCACACATCACTGCAGGCAGCTGAGTGTTGCTGCTGCTCTGGCCAGTGGGTCCTCTACTACCTGTTGGCAGTGCCACATGCATGTGTGATTGTGGGTCTGCCCATGTGTGGGGTGCCAGCTACGTGTACTGTGTGCTACCCCCGGCCCCTTTAGCCTGTTCCCACACCCTCCTTGCATGACATGAGTGCACCATGCCATATGTGTGGTGATCACATTGGTCTCCAAAAGTGGGATTTCCAAACTCCCTGTATGCTGCGGCAGACACCTGTGTATTTGGCTCACCCACACAATCAGCCGACACACCATGAGCTCTCTAAGGAACACGTGTGATGTGTTCTGACCTCGCCTGGTGATTGGGTGGGCCAGGCACATCAGCAGAGGCCACTACCATGACATCAGACCTACAACTCTACCTCTGTGGTCAGGACTTAGGCCTCCTGTGAATAGGGCAGTTGTGGCCGAATGCAACCAGAGCATGCACAAACCCACCTAGCTGAGCTATAGACCTATGTTATCCGGTCTATGCCCTCCCAGGGGTCGGGCAGAGCAGTGACACCCCAACAGCTGCAGGTACGCTGACACCAGCAGCTTTAACAGACCTCTGTGATCAGGTGTGAGTCTCCTGGTGTTTGGGCTCAGCAGTGCAACAACAACAGATGCAGGTACCCTGACACCAGGATTTCAAACAGACCACAGTAATTAAGTCTGGCTCTCCTGGGGGTAGGGTGGATGTAAACACATGAACTGTAGCACCTACCATACCAACAGGATGTATAACTGACCTCTGTAGTCAGGTCATGGCCTCCTGGGGGTAGGGTGGATGTAAACACAGGAACAGCAGCAAGTACCGTACCAACAGGATGTATAACTGGCCTCTGTAATCAGATCAAGGCCTCCTGGGGGTAGGGTGTATATAAACACATGAATAGCAGCAATGTCCATACCTACAGGATTTAAACCTGAACTCTATAATCAAATCAAGGCCTCCTGGGGGTAGGGTGGATATAAACACATGAACAGCAGCAACTTCCATACCTACAGGATTTAAGCTTGACCTCTGTAATCAGATCAAGGCCTCCTGGGGGTAGGGTGTATGTAAACACATGAACAGCAGCAGCTTCCATACCTACAGGATTTATGCCTGACCTCTGTGAGCAGGTCGTGGCCTCCTGGGGATAAGGCATACTTGCACACAGCAGCATCCACACCTACTTTCAGCACTGCTTGCACCACAGAATGTTGCCTCTCCCATGTTGTACATGTAAGATGTGCATTGATTGCTGGTTATTGTGTTGCACACCTTGCATCGTGTTACCTGACCCCATTCACTTACCTCACATGGGTGGTCAGCAATCCGATTAAAGTGCCTAGTGATGCGGCGCCATGCCCTCCTGACGTGGTGGAGGTCTTGCCTTCTGGATGATCTAGGAAATAACGTGGTCTGCTTTGTGCATATCAGGTTTGTGAGGAGTTTCAGATCACGCCTGGTGAAGGCTGGCTGATGTGAGTGCCTCTCCATATTCACAGAAGTGACTGGGTTGCTGACGCATGCACGCACACCCCGCATGCATGATGCCACTCATGCCGCAAACGGCACACATGCTGCGCATGTGTGGTGGTGCACTAATGTGTGTTAACCCTAAGTTCATGCCAGCGCAGTGTTAGAAAGAACAAAGATGTAGCCCACTGGTTACTGCAATGACTGTGGAGGCAGAGGGCATGGGTTCAATTCCACAGTGGTATTATGTAATAAGGCTGTCTGAGGCATTACCCTTTACTTTAAATCAGTGCTGTCGGAGGCATTTCCTTTTTTAATTTAAATTAGTGCTGCCAGCAAAAACACCCACAGTGCCGTAACATAAGGTGCTGCATAAGGCGCCCTATAAGGCACTCCATAGGGCACATTATAAAGTGCACTGTCCGCCAATGCACCTTAGAATGTGTCCTATAGAGTGCTTTATAGGGCACATTAAATAACACCCCCCTGGCTGGCTACAGAAAGACTGCAGGTCACCACAAAAACTGTCTGCTGTGGTTACCAGAATAGGGTAAACCCACCCGTACCCATGATGCACTGCACATGCAGATCAGCAGTCTACAGCTGATCACAAGATGGGGTATGCACCCCCACAGCACCTCGGCCTGGTAGGGGGAACTGACCGTGTGTGTTACTGGCACAGAGTAGCTACAGACCGTGACATTGTGCGGGTCCTGTGCTCACCCTGAGGGTGAGGTGGGGCACCCAGCACCAGATCCGCAGCACCTGGCTTGGCTGAGATAGGCTGTGCTGCAGGTCCTCATCAGTGCCAGTGTGTGATAGGTAGTCCTTGCAGACGCACCTATGATATACCTGTGTCCATCTTTATTCCCCAGTCACATCTAGCCCTTGTGGACTATGATGCACCCAGCATAGTGCATATCCTGTGTGGGTGCCATGCTCACATGTTATAAGTGAAGGGGGGTGTTTGGACACAAAAGCGGATTATGTAGTGCCTGCCAACCAGCCCTCTGTGGCTCAGGGTGGGGGGAACAGGATCTCCCACCATAAGATCCACATTCTATATCTCTGCAATGGTGGCAGTAGAGGGTACCATCAACCCCAGTCCTGCTGGGTAACAGGCACCCTACAGGGCAGTCAATGCAGATCTGTACGCATCAATAAAGCAATGGCAGACAAACAGAATGCTAGAAAAGCTCAGGTGCCCCCAACCACTATCTGACATTCACCAGCAGAGAGCCCAGTCAGTCTCCACCCACTGCACCCTGCAAGGTGTTCAATCCACACACATACTAACTACAGTCAGTCTGTTAGCAAGTACATAGCACATGTTCCTCAAGAAACTGTGTGCACCCAAAAATGGGATGTGAGCACACACAACAAGCAGGTATGTCAGTGATTGGGTACCAGAAAAGGAAACCGATAAACATCACCTGAGAGAAATGCAGCAATATGGGGGAACCTAGCCAAGCCGTGGTCACTGCTCAGTCAGGCTGAGAGTGACCTCCCAGCATGACATGCTGTGGACACCCTGTCTGTGCAGGTGGTGGTCGAGCACTACAATGTCCCAGCCATTGCCCTATGCCCTGTGCAGATGCACCCTGCCCATGCCATCCTGTCTGGCCCATACCCACAGTACCTTGCTCCTCATTATGCACATTGGCAGGCTAACACTGGAAATAGTGCAAGCAGTATGGGCTCAGTAAGGTGTAGGCAGCCACAAAACACTGGATAGACAGACACACACTCCACACCTATGCCAGCATTGTGCAAATATAGAGGTTTTTGGCAGCCCAGGCCACCACAACAGTCCTGGGCACAGTGCAGGCATGGCATTGGTACGCAATACTGTTGGGAGTCTCTCCCCGGGGTGGTAAACACTGTCAGAAACCAAAACTGAAACACACTCCACAGATATCAGAAAGGTTGCTATGATGCAGCTCTGTCAACAAATTGTGTTTAACTTAGGATTTGTTATCTGCCATTAATCATAGCAACCTTTTAATATATGTGTAACGTGTTCTCAAGTTAAGGGCGGCATTGCTAAAGTATGCAAGTGGGAATGTATTGGGAGATGCTGCTACGCACAGGGTCCAACAGCCTGACTCTCCATGAGGCTTTGGATAGTGGAGCCTGTGGGTGTGGATGTTTATGCCCCTGTTGGCTGCTGCTCTAGGGCTGAGTTTCCCAACTCCGGTCCTGGTAGGACAAATATGGTTCAGGTTTTCATGCTGTCCCTAATGAATATGCATGAGATACATTTGCATACAATGGGGGCATTGCATACAATTGCAGCACAGGCGTATTTATTAGGGACACCATGACACCTGAATGGTGTTTGGCCCTCCAGGACTGCATTTGGGAAACTCTGCTCTAGGGACTGCACATGTTTATGGTGTCTGTGCCCTGTAGGGTAAAATATAGGTGCTTATGGATTGTTTATTTAATCTGCAATAACAGTTCTGTCTTTATTACCACAGTTTTGTACTGGGTTAAATATAGGGACATGGTTTGCAGGAGCCACAGCTGAGGCTTGAACCTGTGACCTTCTGACCCTGAACACACTGGTTGTGTGTACTGTACCAAACTGTTGTCACAAAAAGCAGATCATTCCCTGGGGCTACCATTAGTGTTCATTAGACACCTTGTCTGTTGCGCCACACGGCACCCACCTAAACAGGGCCTGGCCTTGGTTTGCTGTGGGCAGACGCCACTGCCCCCACCACCACCAGCAACCCTGCGCCACCATGCTGACATGCCCTTATACCAGTGATGCTGGTGGTGTGCAGTCCCAGGCCATCCAGTGTGCCAGTAGACAGCTGCCTATGGTGTTGATTCTTGTGTAGGGGTGCCTACATGGACATGTACCCTTCCCCCCCCCCGGCACCGCCTGCCAATGTTCTGTGCCCTTGGGGGTACCTGCTGGGTAATATCCCCTGTGACACTGTGGGACACACACTCGTGCCCATGTTGGACCCTCATCAGTTGCTGTCTTGCTGCTTTACAGTTTTGGCATTCCTATGTGCCAGTTAGGCATCTGCCTAGTCCGCACTGTGCCCCATCTGGACCACAGCATAACAAACCTGCCCAATATAAAGGAGAAAACCCTGCTCACCGCTATTTCACTGTGGGATCATTCACTTTGTAGGGGGACAGAGCATAGCCCCTTCCAAACATGATATCTTCCTTTTTACTCTTTGTCAGTAGTGTTGCTTTATGTTTATCATTAGTAGCACTATTGGCCAGCTTGGTTATGGGGATTTGAAATGTGGTTCTGGTCATTTAATATGTTTATTTGCCTTTTTGGTTCCTGCACATGTATCACTGCTATCACTTTCCTGGGTTTCCCTGGCTTTGCTGTACATTGCTGACTAAAATGGTTTTTCTCTCCTGCAAATTTGCCTCTAGCGTGAGGTTTTCACTGGCGCTAATTTTCAGAGCTTCATTTCACGGTGTTAGTGTGCATGGGGCCTCTTCCCGCCCACTCTCCACCCATTGACCCCTCATCTCTGCCCCTGGGGAGCCTTCCTCCACCCTCTGCGCACCTCAATGCCGTCGCAGACATTATCGCGCGATACATGATGTTCTCGCACGGTAAAGCACAATTATCATGCGAGAATGTCACGTATCGCACGATAACGTCAACGCTGCTATGTTAAGACAGTTTAGTAAACATACCCCTTTGTTTTTATAGCACCTCCTGGCTATCCTCACTTATGGACTGAGGACTGTCTACATATGCATACATTGGCAAAAAAAGATTGCAGAAGGCTTTAGATACAGTAGGGCTTTCTAGGAACCTGCTTCTTATTACATCTCTGCTTAGATTTTCTCTAGCACGAAGAGAGAGAGAAAGATGATAGTGAGTAAAGCAAGTCTACTTTGTTCTTTCAGTAATATTCTAGGGCTACCATAGAGCCATCTGCATGAGTATTGAGGCTTCCCTTGAAACCACATGTGGGTGTTGGATACTCTAATTATGCTTTCAGGGAATGCCATACATATAGCAGCCAGTAAGATGTTCCTGCAACCCCAATCTTGTCTTTTATTTCCACTGTCTCAAAATTGCCTTCAAGATTTGTCAGATGTCTTCTAAAAAAGTTGGAAGAGAAACAGAATTCAAAGAATTCTGAATTTCTACTCCTCTTATGCTTTGGTTTTTGGCATATAGTTCCTGATAAAATCTCAAACTGATCTGTTATTTATATATTCTTATACAATAGCTCCCTAATATCTCCCTTTTTTAAAGGTTATATGTTGGGCTGACTTCGCCTTAAATTTGGGTCCTCAAATTCAAAATATTTCTGCTGGACGAGCTTCAGCTTGAACTCAATTTTATCTATTAGCAGATCCCTAAAATATGCTTTAGCCCGCTATAGATCCTCTCGTTTTAGCTTTGAGCCTGACTGCTAATAATTGGTTTCTAAAAGCTTTATCTGTACATGCAGCCTCTCCTGCTCCTCCCTTTTCTTTTGGTGCTTCCTTGTAGCCTACCTAATCAACCTGATATGAGCCACTGCTTCAAACCCATTCCAAATTATAAGAATTGCCATACTGGGTCCATCAGCTCAGTATTATAAATGTTTAATAGTAGTAGTAGTATTCAGTTTCCAATACTACTACTATTACTACTACTGATCATTTGCTCTACAAAGCAGAGGTGTGCAAAAAATAAAAATAAAAATTTGTTTAGTTTCCTGTTTTGTTTTAGGTTTGTTTTGTTTTATTATGTTTCATTTTAATGAATTTTCTTTTTTTTATTTTGTTTTTATAAATTTTAATTTCAGGGCAATTTAGTTAATTAAAGAGGTAGCTGCGATTGCTGCCCAAATGAAAAACATAGCTAAAATGTTACTAGATGTTTCAGGAAAATAAAAAGATGACGTTTTGCTTACCAGTTAATGTCTTTTCCTTGAGTCCTGCTAGACCAGTCCAAACAAGTGAGCTGTGTTCTTCTACCAGCAGACTGGTGGAGACAAAGAACCAATGAAAAGTCCAGGTTTCAATGACATCATTCCCATGCCTCTATTCGCTTCAGCCACCAGAGGTCCCTTCAGTATTCATCCCAAAGAATATGGGAGAAATATGGCAAGCTTCACATAACCTCAACTGTGGGCAACAATGAATGATCAACAGTACTACTACTACTACTAAGCATTTACAGAACTATGTACAGGAAAGTATGAACATAAGGCTGTCAATAGATGATGAACCTGCAGAGCCAAGTATACAAGTCAAAGCAGACCCAAGGATACCGCAGCAGAATAACAGAGCAATACAGTTCCAGGGGCAGATCCTGGACTGGTATAGCAGGACTCAAGGAAAGGACATTAATTGGTAAGTATAATGTCACCTTCCATATCGTCTTGTTAGACCAGTCCAGACAAGTGGGATGTACCAAAGCTACAATTCCACTGGGCAGGAAGAAGACACAGCAGCTCGCAAAACCCTTGAACCAAAAGCTGTGTCCACTCTCACGTGGACATCCAAGAAGTTACACTTGACAAAGTGGAAAGTGATGCCTATGATGCTACCTGACAAATGTCTGCAGAGGCTACCGAGCTCCGCTCCACCCAAGAGGTTGCATGTGCTTAGGAAGAATGGGCACTGGTCGGTTCCATAACAGATATTCTAAGGAAAAGGCCTCCTTAATCCAGCACCACAAAGTTGACATAGCCACCGTGTCACCCTTTCATGGGCCAGTAAACAGCACAAAAAGATTGTCAAACTTATGAAAGGAATTCGTAACTTCCAAGTGCTGGAGAAACACCCTCCAGACAACCACAAGGCGAAGTTCCTTATCCTTCCCCCAACACTACCCTTTAGAGAAGGGCAGGCATACCACCTGGTTCACGTCAAAGAGAGATAGCACCTTAGGCAAGAAGGAAGGCACAGGCTGAATGGAAATGGCATCCTTTGAAAAAGATAAAGATCTGGGCAAGACAGAGCCTGATGCTCAGAAAACCGCCTTACAGAACAAATCATGACCAAAAAGACTGCAGCATCAAATCCTTTAAAGTAGAGTAGTTCAGTGACTCTAAAGGTGCCACCATCGAGGCCCTGAGTACCAGACAGAGATCCCAGGAAGGGATCACAGTCCAGAGGGTAGAACACAGACACCAATTCCCCCTGGAGAAAATGCGAGACTTTGGGTGCAAGGCTAGAGACATACCAGCCAATGGACCTCGGAGACAGGCCAAAGCTGCTATCTAAACTTTCAGGGAGATAAAGGAAAGGCCCTTCTACAGGCCATCCTGTAGAAAGAAACATAACAGGATCAAGGAGACCAGCTCACCTTCTCAACATGGAATAAGACTTTATTAATTATACTCCTAAACAAGCAGTGTTTCGACAACTCATGCCTTCATCAGGGGGTATGTAACTGAAAAACACCAACAAAAACAAATAAATAAAACAATAAAATAATTAAATAAAAAGTTTAAAACATAAAAAAGATATAACCATATGTATTACCTTATAAATAACACTACAAATCACGTAAGTTAAAACATATTAAGAACATAAATAAATACATCATAGGAAAACTCATGTATAACAATTTTAAAAGTTTCATAGCTATAAGTTAAAAATCTTAAACTATAAGCAATAAAACCACCAGAGGAATAAAAAAGAACAATAAATTAGGCTGTCCATCCTTGAAAATCTAGAAACAAGAGACCGTTAAAAACAACATTAAGACTTAGAAGATAAAACAAAGGATAGTATACATGAGGAATAATGAGAGGACTCACTGTCTATCCACTTGAAAGCACAATCATGTGCAGAGCAGATAATTCTACGTCCTAATGATTGTCACTAAAACCAACAACATCATAATAAAATGAACAATCAAGGACATAAAAGAAAACTTCATCATGTCAGTGTGCAGAAGATATGAGGGGAATAGGCACCCTTAGTGAAAACGCCGAGATGGCTTAAGCATCAAGCATCTGTCATTCAATAGCTATGAAGCGGAGTGTAGCAGTTCCGATCATTTAAAGGGCTAATTTTGGCATCAAAACATCAGTGTGAGGGAAACCCAAATCGCATAATAAAAAGAGCTATGCATACACTTCTGACAAAAGACAGTACATGTATTTGTTATTCTTTTATTTTAGAGGTGATCTTAAAAACAAACATTTACACGGCTTCAATCTTTGCACATGATCCTAAACACCTACATGTTGCATTTAACAATGTGTACGGGAACCATGACCCATATAGCTTAGATATAAACAAAGAGCACAAGTGAATCTTCTATGATATAAAACAGGGTGGGGGCGGGGGGTGTAACCCTGGTAGATCGGACCCGGCGCCCACCCCTCCAAATCCTCATCCTTACAAAATACACAAGGAACTTCTTAATGGGAAAACCAACTAGTCGCAGCTTTATTATATTTGTAACAATTGAACATTACAAACCATAACAATCCTCTTAACAATCTTCCAACAGCGGAGCAATGCCTCACCAGCCATATAATTAGCAAAGTGACCTCGCATCCGCTTCAGCCGTGTCCTGCCCCCGGCCAGCTTCCTACCGCCCTTTCCCCGACCTCAACATGTGAATAGCAAAGGCCAGCCAGGGCTTATCCGGGTCAGGGGCAACTTGCCTCCGCCCACATATGTCCTAAAGGCTCCGGACCCCAGAGACCTCCGGGATCCCGCCAGCACCCCCCCCCCCCCCCGCTGCGACACCCCTACAAAAACCCCAACAGTTCTCCCCTTTTTAACCAGGGGAGGGAAGGAGGGAAGCCGGTCCGCTGCTCGCCTGCCGCCCGGAAAGGAGCAACCGCCAGCCAACTCCCCTTCTTAAAGCCTCCGGCACCAAGGCTTTTTCTCATTGGCTCTGCTCCTCTCGCACTGCGGAGCCAATGAGTTCAAATGATGCAAAAGCGTCATCACTCCGCGTCCGATCAACCCGCTCCCCCCCATCCAACCATACTCTGGAAGGGTCCCGGCCCTGGGCCGATCACCCGGTTACCATCGTCCTCTGGGACCCTGCCCGCGTCCTCTCTGTAACCCTGGTAGATCGGACCCGGCGCCCACCCCTCCAAATCCTCATCCTTACAAAATACACAAGGAACTTCTTAATGGGAAAACCAACTGGTCGCAGCTTTATTATATTTGTAGCAATTTAACATTACAAACCAGAACAATCCTCTTAACAATCTTCCAACAGCGGAGCAATGCCTCACCAGCCATATAATTGGCAAAGTGACCTCGCATCCGCTTCGGCCGTGTCCTGCCCCCGGCCAACTTCCTACCGCCCTTTCCCCGACCTCGCCATGTGAATAGCAAAGGCCAGCCAGGGCTTATCCGGGTCGGGGGCACCCCGCTCCCGCCCACATATGTCCTAAAGGCTCCGGACCCCGGAGACCTCCAGGATCCCGCCACCGGCACAGGTAACATTACCTTCCCTGTGCCACCCCCCACATGCAAGCTGCAACCAGTCAACCCCCCGCTGTACCACACATTCCAAGGCCTCTTGCCAGTCATTTAAAAGCAAATCGACACCCACAGGGGACAGATGTACCCCATCCGGCCGGTACAACCCAGCACAAGTAACCTCCACCCAGGGGTGTAAAACCTGAAACCCACCCTGCTCACATATCCAGCGCCCAATTTGTCGATTTATTTTTGTAAGACCCCGCGACCAACGCCGCTGGGCCTGGCAAGCAGGCCTTGGAATAATATCGGACCAAATTACAACAACCCCCGGGAACATGCGCAGCACCATGGCCAAATCCCTCTTCACTGCTCTGATGAGCTGCTTGCACGTCCACGCTGTCAGGTCATTGCCACCTAGATGTAACAGTACCAACTTCGGCCTGGGCTGTACTCGATCATGGTGCCGAAGCAAAGGCATGAGCTGTGGCCACCGCAGCCCACGCTCGCCCAGCCATAGTAGCGACACACGAGCCGGATCAAGTCCCAAATTAGGCCCCAAAGGCCTACAGCCGCTCGCCAACCAGCCCAGAAAACGAATGAATGCCCAATCATCCAACAACTCTAAGCATTTCCGACCCAATCTGCAAAAGAAAATAAAAGTTAAACCCCACATTAAGTGCCCCCCGCCCAATTCATCATAAGCGAACGTAACCCTGGAAAGCCCGAGACCGCCATCTCCCAATATTCTGTATTTCCTGCTGTGACAAACCCGCAGCAGCGGCACTGGTGGCAGCACCTATGCGAAAGGAATGAGCAGCAAAGAAGTCCGAGAATTCACCCACAAACCTCAGCGCCATCCGCAGTACCGCTAACACTTGAAAACGAGTCAGCACCTGCTCATTCTCGTGGATGAACAACACCCCTTCCAATGCCGGGCGCACCCATAAGTACTCTCGCATCACGGCTACGGGGCAGGTGGGCAAACCCTCAATCCCGCTCAATCGCACCCACAAACCTTTCCCTTTCTGATCCGTCTTAGATTTAGCCAATAAAACTCATAGCTGCCCCCCCTCGAAGCAAACATGCTGCCTCTGCACAATCCCCACCACCCCCGCCTTGCATGTGTTTGGAACCAATTCCTCCATCCTAAAGGCACCAAAGAATGCCAAGCTAAAGACCGCCTGAAATAGTATGGCCTCATAAGAGGACGCAGCCACATGAGGCAACGCCCTGCATAAACGCACCAACAACTCATGCGTTATCGGCCTCCGCACATCCGGAGGCATCGGCTCCGCCCGCCCCCACCCTTGCAGAAGCTTACGGGCAAGGAATCCATCCCCAGGGAAGTCCCAACCCACTGGTTTCATGAAAAATGCAAAGCCCGCTAAGTGGCTGCGCACCGAAGATCGAGCGAACCCACGCTCTTTCGCCCAAACTACATATCGGCCCAACCACTGAGTATCCGCCGCCCCACCCTGCCATCCAGAACTATCCCAAAAGGACACTACTTGTTCATATCCTCGCAGATATGCTACCCACGTTCCAGGAGCGATCGATCTACACAGCATAACCTTCATCAGGGGAGGCCAAGACTCCATAACTTCCAAGGGACTCCGCATCCTTTCGCTTCCGCTTCTGGCACCAGTCTCCGAAATTGCTCCCACTTGAAACGGGAAAGAGCATCAGCAATCTCGTTAGAGTGCCCCGGTATATGTCTAGCCCTTATTAACACATTCAAACGTAAACATGCTAACACCACTTCCCGCATCAGGTTCGCTACCTGAACACAACGCGGCATGTAATGATTAACCACACTTACCACCGCTGCATTATCGCACCACCACACCACCCTTCTATTGCGAAATCTATCAGGCCACAACTCCAAAGCCAATAGCATGGGAAAGAGCTCCAAGAACGTTATGTTACTGGTGAGTCACGACTCGTGCCACGCCTGAGGCCACCGCTCCGCGCACCATGACCCGCCAAAATAAATACCCAAACCTATGCCCCCTGCTGCATCCGTGTGCAATTGCAAATCCTCACTAGTAACCTCTGCCTCCATCAACACCATAGTCCCATTAAATTCCTCCAGAAAAACCACCCATATCTTCAAATCCGCCTTGATCGCCTTCGAGACCCTAATATGGTGATGCGACCGGCGAACCCCAGCAGTAGCAGCCGCTAACTGACGCAAAAATACCCTTCCCATAGGGATCACCCTACAAGCAAAATTTAACGAGTCTATCAACCCTTGCATCTCCTTTAAAGTTAATTTTGAGGACATCAAAACATTAGCCACCAAGACCCGCAATCCCCTAACCTTGTCCTGTGGAAGACATGCTATCATGAGCTCGGAGTCCAGCTCTATCCCTAGGAACGTGATCGTCGTAGTTGGGCCCTCCGACTTGTTTTCTGCCAATGGCACCCCCAATTCCTGTGACAACTCAAGAAAACCTTCCAGCAACTCGTGGCACTCCTCAGATTGCACCGACCCCACAAACAGAAAGTCATCCAAATAGTGCACAACATTTGCATTACCCACCTTGCGCTCAAGCGCCCACTGTAGGAAGGAACTGAATTTCTCAAAGTAGGCGCAAGACACTGCACAGCCCATGGGCATGCATTTATCAAAATAAATGCCTTCCTCAAAACGAAAACCTAATAAATAAAAGGAGGCCGGGTGCACCGGTAACAGCCGAAACGCAGATTCAATATCCACCTTCGCCATCTCTGCCCGAGGACCTGCTTTCCTCACCAACTCAACAGCCTTATCGAATGACGCGTATCGGACAGTACACAATTCCCGCGGGATGTGGTCATTGACTGACTCACCTAAAGGACAGCACAAGTTATGGATCAACTGAAATTTCCCAGGCTCTTTTTTAGGTATTACACCTAAAGGCGAAACCACCATACTCGCGAATGGCTGCACCGGAAATGGGTCCGCTACTCTCCCTAGCTGCAACTCCGCTGCTAACCTTTCCCGCACCATCGGCGCAAAGCGCCGAACCGAAAGGGAATTCCTCGTCCGCGCCCCTGCAACCTGCCCACAAACCGGAATAACAAAACCAAACTTAAAACCCGAGTACAAAACCTCCCTATCCCTTCTCCTGGGATAATGACTTAGCAACCCCTTTAACACCTCAACCTTAATTGGAGTGGGAGCAAGACCAAGTAGCTCCTCATTGCTTTGCAACAGGCACCGGGGCCAGAGAGACCCCTTTTTTAAGGCACTTTGTCGCTGGATGGGCCCCGCCACAGATGGAGCACACGTGTCTAAATTTGCAGTCCGGGAATGGACACACGTCTTGTTGAAACGCCAACAGACATCCCCTGCTCCGCTTCCGACCGCTCGCAGCTGTACGCCGTTTCCTCCCCTGCGAAAGGAACGACCCGCACCCGCATTACTACCCATTGCACTTTTTGCTCCACTCCCCCCGCCCACACTTACCTTGGCTGACATTTGGGTCAACCACAAGTTAATATCCTGCATACCCCAGGACACCGCTCTATTCTCCTCCATCTTGTCCCGGAATTTCTAGTCATAATTTAACCATGCCCACCCTTCGTGCGTCTGCGATGCTTCCAGAATTGAGTCAGCATACGACAACAACATCTCATACTGCTCCGGGTGATGCTGACCCCAAGCACTCGCTAAACGCAAAAAATCTCGGGTCCAGTTCACTACGTTCCGAGAAACCTTCTTGACGCGCCCAGCTTTCTCATCCTCCTTCCGCTTCTTCCTACTTTCCCCCGAGCGCTTCCGGCCCTCTAAAAGCCTGAAAATATCAATATAACGACGCTTCTTAATTTTTTGCCGCAACCTCTTCGGAACTCCCTCCCATAATTCTGAAATAGCCACCGTGGTAGGAGCGTCCCTTGCTAACCTCCCACCCGATACACCCTTGCCCATCCAGCCTGGATGCCTACCCTCCTCGGACGATGACGACGAAGATGACAAATCCGAGGACGATGACGAAGATGCCGATGAGCTCGACCTACGATGCCTCCTACAGGAATGCCTACGCTTCTTACTGCGTTTACCTTTCTGTTTCTCCTTCCCCTGAACCTTCTCCAACCCATCTACAGCAGCCTCCTGCAACTCACCTGCCGAGCTTACAGCTGACGCCACCACCACAGCAGGACTCCCGACTGCCCTGCTAAGCTCTTCATGTTGCCGCAGTCCATCTTCATCTCTGGACGTGATCCCCGCTGCCACCCCCCTCCGCGCTGCCACAGTTTCCGGATCCACGGGCACAGCTTTCATCTGTCCTCCTGCTTCATCATATCTTGCGGCTTCTCACGCAGCTGCCTGCGGATACATCAGTGGACCCTGTGGAGACATAATAGGAAAAGGAGGGGGGTGGAAACAGCAGGGGGCCATACTGGTTGCCAAGCTTCCAGCCATTCAGCTCTGGAGGAACCTTGACCACCACCCAGCCAATGCGCCCAGGATGGCTGTACACCCCACGACTCGAAGCCGCCGTGTCCTGCTTGCCAACCCATGGGGGATGCCCTGCTTCTACCATCCAAATTGTGGGAACCCACAAGCCCAGCCATAGGCACCATCCCTCCCTCACCACTGCACCAGCTATCAAAGTTAGCAGTGCCCTGCGCCTGTTCCGCCCCCAGGTCCACAACTGCGTCTCTGCCTCCCATGACCACCCCGAGCTCTGCTCCCATTGAAGGCTCCACCTCCCTCCTGCCCCCCATACTACCAGCCCTCCGCTGGCCTGGCCGTCTTGACCCCCTACCTCTTGACCCGGAACCCCTTTTCTCAGGCACCGATGAAGGCCTACCCCGCCCTCAAGGAGGCCCTTCTTCCCTCGCTCGACTCGAACACGAAGGCCCCGGGCGCCCACGCCCAACGCAAAGGCTCTCACTGTTTACCGTCACTCCTCCCACCCCTGATAGCCCCTCCGCTGCCATGCGGTCTTGCTCAGCCTGTCCCCGTCCGCCCCCCCGTTGCTTGCCAGGCCCCCTGGCCCCTGCCTTCTCCTTTCCACGGGCCATAATCCCCCCCCAAAGCTACCTACTTCCCGCAATAGACTGACCCCCACCACACAAAACACTAGTGCAACAGATGAAGAACAAGAACTCTGGGTTTTTTTTGTTGTTGTTGTTTATAGATACCCCAGGCCCCAGCAAGGTTACGTGGCTTTAAAAAACCGAGCTCACCCGACTCTCCCAGCACACCGGCTTTAATCTGCCTGGGCCACAGCGCAAAGCAACACCTGCCGCACCACTTCTGCTCACCGCACCGCACCGCCTCCGGACCTCAGAGCAAAGACCGCCTCCGCTCCGCTGCTCACCGCCGCTGTTCCTTGCTGAGCACAGCACTCTACAACCCAGCAATGTCACCGAAAGCAAAGGCAAACTCACGAGCCGAACCAAGCTCAAGTGAGAAAAGCCGGTCAGCCGCTCGCCTGCCGCCCGGAAAGGAGCAACCGCCAGCCAACTCCCCTTCTTAAAGCCTCCGGCACCAAGGCTTTTTCTCATTGGCTCTGCTCCTCTCGCACCGCGGAGCCAATGAGTTCAAATGACGCAAAAGCGTCATCACTCCGCGTCCGATCAACCCACTCCCCCCCCATCCAACCATACTTTGGCAGGGTCCCGGCACCGGGCCGATCACCTGGTTACCATCGTCCTCTGGGACCCTGCCCGTGTCCTCTCTGTTATGAAATGTGTAAAAAACAGGACAGTTTAAGATTGCCATTGAAAAGACCTCTCCATGTAGAACACAGTGATGGACCTTCCCCCTATTGGCAGGACCATATAAAGCCAAAGAAAAATGAAAGTTTATGATCCAGGGGACTTTATAAAGATAGGGAATATTAGCGAAAAATAAAAACTGATATTGCCTATGTCCTACAGACAGCCATGAGACCCTGAGGATAAAATTAACATTGTCATACATTTAATTAAATTTTTTCAATGGTTCTAGCATCCCTATTCCTAGTTTTTTATTTCTTACCTGATGTTTTTATGGTCATTTTTACCCAGAGTGATTTTAAACTGGATATCTGGGAATAACATATTACAATCATTTTAATCATTTAGGAATACACCAGTTGAGTTCACTATCAGACATGTTTTTCATCAATGTATCTCTTCCGTGGGTAAACCTTGCCAAGTCATCCCATGACACACTTTTTGATACAAGGTCAGATGAGCCCTAAAAACAAATAATCATTACAAATACCTATGGCAATGTTAATTTTATCCTTAGGGTCTCATGACTGTCTGTAGGACATAGGCGATAACTGAAAGATCTCTGCTTCACTTTAGCTATTTTATTACCCATTGTAATTACAATACACTATACACTTTACACAGATATCTGTCAAACTGTAGTATACTCACACACACGGCCACCACTGCCTGTGTCCTTCAGTGTTTACCGTTCCTGTTGAAAGGCAGAGAAATCCGAGTCACGTCAAAAACTGTAGACTCTGTGGGTCTGGAATCCTACACACAATACCTGGATTCTTTTATATTTCTATACCTCTCAATAGGAAGAAAAGACGAGACACAATTAATTAATTAATCTATCACTATGGAGCTCTATAGGGAGGAAACACATGGAGTCTAAGTCAGACATATCCATCGAGTTTCTTCAAAGATGGCTTCACAGGGCTCCCACTTTTATTAGAAAATATCAGCTGACTCAGTTAATCTTTAATTAACATCTGGTGCTTTCCAAATTACACGTGTACATAAAATTTGCTAACATAGGCAACATTGTCATATAGAAAGAAGAAGTTACACCTCATAACTATGTTCACTAAATTCAGTAGGTGTCGCTGTGATTCTACTATTCAACAGAAGCTAATTAGTTACTTATAATATTTGCTGATTTCTACTATTTACGCAAGGTATGTTTGCGGTTAACGGAAAAGAGCAGTTCATCCTGCCCTAGCAACCTCTTTAGCCTATCAGATTGCAGGATAAAGCAAATGTACCCTATGTTCTATTTATTTAGAGAAGTTCAATCTGACCTAATATCTATTTCTACACAAGCTCTATTTGCTTAGTCAAATGTCCTAGGGAAAGCAGAAGTACTCTTAAAGAGATAGTTTTATTTCAGTTCAGACCTATAACTTTCTGTGGCCTATAGCTAAGTTAGGTTCTATAATCCGGTTTCATGTATAGATTGGCTGCTTCCTATCCCTATGGATATTATGGATCCTGATACGCTGTCTGTTCCTGAATCTTCAAACTCCAAATCTCCATATCCTGGGTGAATAATAGTTGTATAAATTTGTTTGTCAGAGACTGCTTCATCCAATTCACTAATTATATCCAATTTACTTTTGGGGCCTGGCCTAGTTAGCCCTTGTCTACAACTCCCCCCCCCCCACACACACACACTTTTTACGCTGTGTTATAGTTCCCTGAGGGGAAGGGGTGGCCCAGGGGTGGAGTCTTGGAGGTCGCCGGCTCTGGAGGCACAAGGTCAATTCTAATGTCAGCCCTGTACGTCCGGAGCCGGCAACATCTGCAGGTAGTTATTCCACTTCGGGGACATGGATGGGGCAGGAGGGGCCAGAGGACATTCTCCGCAGCCCGACCCTGGCCTTAGAAGGCCAGATTGGAGGATGGGCTCTGGGGTATTAACTTTATTCTCTGGCAGCCGGCATCGCGGCTCTTCAATAGAGCCATGGTGCCATGGCAATATGATGCCATGGCGCCATAGCTCCATTGAAGAGCCTTGACTGAGTTAGCTGGGTGCAGTCCTGCACATGCAGACCAGACAGAATCGCAGTCCCAGCTTGCATGTGCAGGACTGTTTGTGATTCTGATTCCGCAGGGCTAGACTTGCCCTGTGGGATCAGAATTGCAATCCTCTCTGTGTGTCCTGTTCAGACTGGACGCACAGAGGAGATCTATGTCTGGAACAGAATCGGGCCCTGAATGTTTAAAGTTCACGAATGTGGATGCAATTATTTTAATTCTCTTATATACCATGCTATTCTGCATCAGTGCAGTTTACATTGAACAAACTTAAATTACATTGGAGATAACTATTTTACAGGGAACATGGGCTGTGGAGGGTTAAGTGGCTTGCCCAAGACCACAAGGAGCACCTGTGGGACTAGAAACCCCCATCCTTCCGGCCCAAGGTTGCTGTTCTTTAGTGGGATTTGAACCCCTGACCTTCCGGCCTGAAGTACCTTGCCCCAACCACTCCTCCACAATTATACTATCTATTCTCTCTGAATTAAAGGTGGAAGCTGCCCCTGAGGGGAGTAATTTGTCAGTTCCCTCAAATTTAACTACGTTTCTTAAGGATTCTCAAGATGTTATCCCTTCCATGGGCACACTGATGGTAACACTTCAGTCTGAGATGGTTAAGTCCCTGATTGTTAGGGCTTATTTTGCACATAAGGAATCTGTATTTTGTGGTCAGAAGGTTTCATTCTTCCCTGAGGTGGCTAGATCTCCACAAGGAAAGTTTTGGAATTAGATGCTACCTTTTTTCTCCATTTTTCATGTAAATGTCTTCTCTCCTATCAGAGTTCTAATTATGTTTTTGTGGATCCTTTAAAATTGGAAAATTATTTGCAGGGTAAAACTTAGGGGTATGTTTGCTAAGCAGCGGTAGCGGCTTCCGTGCGACATCGGAGCCGCGGCCCCATTAATTTCTAGATTATTCTACTCCTTGAATGTAGGATGTTTCATTTTCTTTTCTTTTTTCTTGGGCAAATCTTTCTAGTTTTTGGATTGTATATGAGGTCTCTCTCAGTAAGATGGTACCTCTTCAGTCTCCATAACGTAGGCTACTTTATGTATGATTATTGTTTCAAAGTTTTCTTTGAAATTGTATTTGTTTCTATTGTTTCTTTACTGTTTGTGTACAATATTGGAAAGCTATAAAATTAAAAATTAAAAAAAGATTGATATGTAGTACTGCAGTGTTGGGGCACTATTACTACCATTTGGTTTTGACAGTATGATAATGATATCATAGTGAATGTAATAATTTTATATCCAACATAACTCTGGCCAATAAAGTAATACACTTGAATTTGTCAGCATAAATTAAAAGGAACTTGCAGTTAATCAAAGGTCAGTTCTTTGAAAACTGTACTTTACTAGTCAACCACAAAAAGGAAATAAATCGTTCTTTGTCTATACAAGTGCAGTGAAGTACCAAAAAAAATTAAAAACATCATAGAGGTCATTTTTCCAAGATTAGTTGCGCCATTATTTATTTATTTTTATATTCTAAGAATAAAAGAATACTGGCAGAAACTTCAACCTATCAAGCTATGATGATGCTGTCAAACAATGAGAAATTCTGAGTAAAATTGAAGACAGATATCCAAACATTGTATAAGTTAGAGAGCAAACAATTCAAGACACATTTAAAATGAAAAAAAAAGGTTAACAAATCCAGTAAGAATCATATTTTATAACAGGATACCATTGCGTAAACTCCAAATAAAGACACCTAGTTTAAGCCTATGTTATAAAGCGACACAGCCGCCCATGTGCCTTTATAAAATAGACTCCCAGAACCAGCATATGCCAGCAAAAACATTAATGTCTGCTCTGAGGCATGTGTAAATGTGGACGTGTACTCTACAATAATATATGTTATTAAATATGATTGTACATCACAACTCTGAGACAGTTTCACCCAAACCACATGCTTGGGAACACCTACACACAGCATGCATATAAATATGTATCAGCTTGCATACTTATGCATGAGTATACCACTGAGCAATTTTATAAATGCCTTTTCTGCATGTAAACCAGGCTTACATATGGGAGAAAAAGGCATATTCTTGTTATCAGACTAAACCAAACCTGCTCAGAATAGCTGAGGTCATGAATCACAAGAATTAAAATTATGGCTTTAAAAACTCACATTCTTTTACGATCAATTTCAGGTCTACTTCTATCCTGGATGTTTCAGTGAATGTATGTGTCTTGAAGATTAGAGTATGGGGTTTGAAATCATGTTCATAAATCTAAATAATTTGATACAATACTTGATAAAAAAAATTTCCAAGAAATGTTTCTCCTTCCCCTGCATTTTATGGTTTATGGTATACTTCCTTTCTATAAAGGAAAGCAGTTTACAATACACTAAAAACTGGAAATAGAAAAGAACGTCATTGCTTGATAACAGGAGAAAAATAGAAAAAAAAACAGGAACAATTTCAGACAAGGTGACTGTACCCCCCAGTCCCATCTTCTCATGTGGCCTTGAAAGCTTGCTCAAAGAGATGATTTTTAAGAACAGCCCTAAAATGTATATAAGACAGCTATAGGCGCAGCTGAGGAGGTAAATTATTCCAGAGGATCGGGGCCTTAAAGAGAAAAGTGAACTGCCACTGGCTTTTAAGAAGGGAGCATAATGAGCGGGCTGGGGCAAACAAGGTATTAAGTGAAGATAAGTAGATGGGTGTACCAGAATAAAACACTTTGTGAGTCAGGGTTAAGATTTTGAAAAGAAACCGAGAGGAAACAGGGAGCCAGTGGTGATGGAACAAGAGGGGAGTGGCGCAATACAATTTATGGGCATGCACTATTAATTTCACAGCTGCATTTTGCATGGATTTTAAACATTTTAAGTCTGATGAACATAGGTCTGCATATATGACATTGCAGTAATCAAGGCATGAAGTAGATCGATTGTTTACATTATCAGAATAACAGTGATTTGAGCTGAAATATCCAGAAAAGGATTTGTAGTGTGGAATTGACGTAGAGCTGAGTAGGAGCTTTAGAACACAGATTTAGCTTGGTTAGTAAAAGAAAGATTAGAATCGAGTACATCCCCTAAATATTTCAATGAAGAAGTAAGCGGAATGGGAGATCCATTGAGTGAAGGTGCCAGAGTGGGAGAAAGGGATCCTCCAGTCAGCCATGCGGAAGTAGCTTTATTGGGATTAAGTTTGAGACAGTTGGCATACAACCAGCTGTCATATAGCCAGTCAAATTATATTTCCTTTCACTTATTAAAATTTATATGTGGGGGCGGAGCTGACTGCTGAGGAAGATGGCTGCTTAAGGTGCTCTCTCCGGCAGCCCAACATTAGTTTCCCATTTCTCCCCCGTTTCTCCTTTGCTTCCTCCACATCTTTTTGCCTCCACGAACTCGGGGAGCATATCTGCTCTCAAACCAGCCCACATGGATTACTCTGCGGCACTGTCTCAAGATGTCAAAAGATCTAACCCGGAACCACTATCTCTTCTCAAAATGGCACCGGTGAAAGAGACAGAGGAAGGCTTCTGAGAGATCCTGCAGAGATCTGACAAGTGAAGGAGCTCATTGCCTCTAGGCTCCGGATACACTACAGACTGAATTGGCTGAAGTAAAAGGGCAATTTGCAACGCTACCTTGAGGCTTGATATGGCCGATGCAAACCTAGAATGCCATGAGAAGAGCCACTAAAATGGTAAAGGGGATGGAAGGATACTCCTATGAAGAAAGGTGTAGGCAGCCACAACACACTGGATAGACAGACACACACTCCCACACCTATGCCAGCATTGTGCAAATATAGAGGCTTTTGGCAGCCCTGGCCACCACACCAGTCCTGGGCACAGTGCAGGCCTGGCTATGGTGCGCAATACTGTTGGGGTCACCGCCCGGGGTGGTAAACATTGTCAGAAACCAAAACTGAAACAAACTCCACAGATATCAGTAAGGTTGCTATGATGCAGCTCTATCAGCAAATTCTGATTAACTTAGGAATTGTTATCTGCCATTAATCACAGCAACCTTTTGATATATGTGTAACGTATTCCCAAGTTTAGGGCGGCATTGCTAAGGTATGCAAGTGCTAGTATTGGGAGATGCTGCTGCACGCAGGGCCCAACGGCCTGACTCTCCATGAGGCTTTGGATAGTGGAGCCTGTGGGTGTGGGTGTTTATGCCCCTGTTGGCCGCTGATCTACGGCAGAGGTTCCCAATTCCAGTCCTGATGGGCCAAACACTGTTCAGGTTTTCATGCTGTCCCTAATGAATATGCATGAGATACATTTGCATACAATGGGGGTGGCGCATACAAATGTAGCACAGGCATATTTATTAGGGACAGCATGAAACCTGAATGGTGTTTGGCCCTCCAGGACTGCAGTTGGGAAACTCTGCTCTAGGGATTGAACATGTTTATGGTGTCTGTGCTCTATATGGTAAAATATAGGTGTTTCAGGCATGTTTATTTTATCTGCAATAAAGGTTCCATCTTTATTACCACGATTTAGTACTGGGTAAAATATGGGGACAGGGTTGGCAGGAGCCAAAGCTGGGACTTTAATTTGTGACCTTCTGTTCCTGAACACACTGGCTGTTGGCACTGCACCACACTGTTGCCACAGGGACAGTTCTTTCCCTGGGAATACCATGACTATTCGTCAGACAGACCCGGTCTGTTGCAGTGCATGGCACCCACCTAAACGGGGCTAGGCCATGGTCTGCTGTGGGAAGATGCCACTGCCCCCTCCGCCATGGTGCGCAGCCCCAGGCTATCCAGTATGCCGGTAGGCAGCTGCCTATGTTGTGGGTTCTCGGGTAGGGGTGCCCACATGGACATGCATGCTTCCCCCCCCCTTGCACCGCCTGCCAATGTTATGTGCCCTTGGGGGTACCTGCTGGGTAATATCCCCTGTGACACTGTGGGACACACACTCGAGCCCATGTTGGACCCTCATCAGTTGCTGTCTTGCTGCTTTACAATTTTGGCATTCCTATGTGCCACCTAGGCATCTGCCTAGCCCGCACTGTGCCCTAGCTGCCCAATCTAAATGATAGAAACCCTGATCAGCGCTATTTCAATGTGGGATCATTCACTTTGTAGGGGGACAGAGCATAGACCCTTCCAAACATGATATCTTAATTTATACTCTTTGTCAGTAGTGTTGCTTTATGTTTATCATTATCACTATTGGCTAACTTGGTTATTGGGATTTTAGATGTTGTTTTGGTCCTTTTATATGTTTATTTGCCTTTTTGGTCCCTGCACATGTATCACAACTATCACTCTTCTGGGTTTCCCTGCCTTTGCTGCACATTGCTGACTGAATGGTTTCTCTCTCCTGCAAATGTGCCTCTAGCGCAAGGTTTTCACTGACGCTAATTTTCAGACCCTGATTTCACAGCATTAGTGTGCATGGAGCCTCTCCCCGCCCACTCTCCGCCCAGTGATCCCTTCTCTCCGCCTTCTGGGAAGCCTTACTTCACCCTTCATGCCCAGATTTCACAGCGTTAGTGTGACTTAACGCCGCCGCTGCTTAATCGCGCGATAAGTGACGTTAGCACGCAATAAGGTTACATTATCATGCGATAATGTCACTTATTGCGTGATAATACCACCGCTGCAACGTTAAGATGGTTTACTAAACATACCCCATAGTCTTTCCTTCCATATCAACTACAATAGTCCTATTTTTACCTTTAGAGATCCTCTGTGTTTGTCCTATGCTTTTTTGAATTCAGATACTGCCCCGTGTCCACCACCTCCACTGGAAGAGTATTCCATGCATCTAGCACTCTTTCCGTAAAGAAATTTTTCCGCATATTACTCCTGAGTCTATCTCCTTTCACTCTCATGCTATGTCCCCTGATAGCAGAGCTTGTCTTCAATTGAAAGAGACCCTCCTGTGCATTTATGCCACAGAGGTATTTACAGTTGTTTGCAAAAGTCTGGAATCACTTGTGAGTTTTGCATTTTTCATATTTTCTAATGTTTTTTGTTTTTTTTTATTTTGCGTTAGCCCAGCATATTCATCTTTCTACCACATTAAAAGGGATACATTTAGCTATTACAGTTGACTTTTTTGCATTCCTTGCTTCCAATTTAAATACTTTACAGACACTGGGAGATAGTTACTGTGATTTTTGTGGATCCTGAATCAAAACTGGATTGAGATTATCCAATATGAACACGTTATTTCTGACCAATCAGGAGGCTGGTTTCTCTAACCAATCACAATGCAGATATCTAGCCAACGGTGCAGCTATAAAAATGCGCAGAATTTTTGAATGTCATACGCTTTCTGGATCGACCATGAAGATGACTCAGACCCTGACGTTGAAGGAGCGTGTTCATGTGTCCTTTATGAGAGAGGAAGGATTTTCAAGCTGTCAGATAGCCAGGAAAGTTGGCTGCAGTCAGAGCGCTTTTGTTAAGATTGTACAGAGGAAAGAAGTGGGTTCAGTGGTGGACAAGCCTCCTTCAGGTTGTTCATGTGCATCAACATCACGCCAGCACCGTGCACTACGATGTATTTCACTGACTAATCGCAAGTTGACCTCTCCTCAGCTACTTCAAGAGTGGTCAGACAAGAGTGAGGTCAGTGTCAGCTCATCAATAGTTCGTCGCCGGTGCCTGCAGTTTGGTCATTACAGTGTCAATGTATTAGTTCCACCTCTTCTTAATGATGACTTATTTATAATATCCACTAAACAAGCGATACAGTCCTACCTTGTCTGCAATGATCCAGGGGCTACCCCAATTTATGCTTGATGGGAAGCCTTTAAAGCCCATATCCATGCCCATATCACTAGCTGTTCCATTGGAGCTTCGAAAAAGCGTCAGCAAACCCTCTGGGACCTTGATACCCAAATAAAGGCTGGAGAATGGCTCCTGGGGGTTTTTCTGATGCCTCCATTCTCCTTAGACAACAAACACTTTGGTATCAATACAATTTACTTCTTAGCTCTGAAGCCAACCAGCTGCTCACACAATACAGCCATTATTCTATGGACGGCAACTGGCGGGGTGGTTATTGGCCAATTCACTGAAAGCATGGCGAGCGGCCACATGTATCATGGCAGTAAGAGATGGTCCTGATCAATTAGTGGTGCAGGACACCACCATATTTGACGGCTTCCAGGACTTTTATAGTACATTATACACTTTAGAAGTGCAAAGGGGTCCAGAAGACTTTGTTAACCTAGTAAGTCACCTGGATAGCACATACTGCTACTCAGCCCACTGTGCTTGATAAAAACCTCTAGGTGAAAATGGTTCTGCAAACCCTAGACCAAATGTCACCTGGGAAGGCCTCAGGTCCCAATGGCCTCCCCTTAGAGTTTTATTGTATTTCTAAGACTGAGCTGACAGAACACCTACTGATGTATTTCAACATGCTCTCTACTCAGGATCTGGCAGCAAGATCCCTTGTGTAGGTGACCATTGTTGTCCTTGAAAAACCTGGCAAGGACCCCTAAAAGGTTGAAAATTACAGGTTCATTTTGTTACATTTTATGTTAAAATCCCGATCTCTCATCTAAATAATATTATCCCTGACCTGATTTATTCAGATCAATGTGGCTTTGTAGTCAGACAGACCACTGCTGATAATGGGAGATTCCTTTGTCACATCTTATCCTTAGCCCAGAAGGCCTCCTTACCTCTAGTCGGCCTATCCTTTGAATGGCTTGAATGGCCTTTTTCACATCATAAAATGGTTTGGGATGGGTTGTAAGTTCAAAGATAAGATCTGTTTGTTGTATAACCAAACCATGGCACACATTTATGCCAATTCTACTCTCTCAGATCTATTTTTGCTTTATAGTGGCACCTGACAGGATTGCTGCCTATCTCCACTTCACTTTAATTTGGCTCTCGAACCCCTGACACTACTTATCCGAAAATCCTCTGAGATTGTTGGCCTGTCCATTGGGGATCACCAAGTAAAACTTTCTGCCTATACAGATGATCTCTTATTTACGGGGGTGGCGTCTATAACCGGCTGTGCTTGATATTAGTAACTACTCACACCTTTCTGGCTATAAGATCAACTGGACGAAATCAGTGGCAATCCCCCTTAACACACAGGTGTCCTTGGAGGATTTGTAACCTTTTCAGTTTCAAAGGACTGACTCCTTCTTTAAGTATTTGGGAGTATATTATTGCCCTAATTTTCAAGACACGATGATCCGAAATGCTACCGAGTGTACTAACATCATCCAAGCCCCCTCTGTGGTCCCCTCTGTTTCTATCTTGGTGGGGTAGACTAGAAAGCATCAAGATGGCACTTGTCCCTAAGGTGAATTATATTCTCAGTATGTTCCCCCTTTTATATCCGGCATCCTTTTAATGGAAGCCAGTAAAACTGCTATCACACTTCCTCTGGCAGCGCAAGACCCGCGCATCGCCGCCTGTAAATTGAAATTTCCCAAATCCAAGGGAGGGGAGCACTTCCCAGATTTTCAATGGTACCATTATTCCTATATTCTAAAGCAGGGCTCTCAATGGGGACTGAATGTTATACCCTGGAACGCTCTGTCTTGGGTGCACCTGGAGCGGAATTTAGTCGCCCCACTCTTTATGCCTGGGCATGACACATGTGGGCTCTAAGGACCCTACCCTGATTATCCTATCCATGCAATCTACTTTCTGTGCTTTCATTACCCTGATCAAAGATCTCTCCAGCTACTACAGGGATATGCCCATCTGGCTGAACCCCTATGTTAAAATCTACAACTGCTCCATCAACTGGGGTAATTGGCAAATGCAAGGTATATGGGCAAGTCCTCACGAACAATGTTTATAAGGCCTTTGCGGACCTTCAGAAGGCGTTTGGTTTCCCCTCGCACTGTCTCTTTCAATGGTGCCAGCTCTGGCACTGTCTCGTCAAAGAGGGACTCCTTCCCATACAAACTCCTGAGGAATGGCCCTTGTTGGTCAGGATGTGCAGTTTAGCTGCCTCCACTAAAGTAGTGCCTGTCTTATATGATGCTTTCTGGAGACAGATGCAGCAGAAAAAAAAAGAGAATAGCTAATATATCTATCTGAATGTAATAATAGGAAGGAGAGAAGTAAACAGATACCATTCTGGGTGTTTAACCCAGCCCCAGAGGTCCAATACAAAACATAGCCACTAGGAAAGACTTAAGAGAAGACGTAGGCTTTGCTTTAAATTATACTTTTGTCTATACAGCCAAATTGAACTGAATTGTGCATTTTTGGGTTAAAGGAAATTAGTTTGAGTAGATAAGGTTGGGCCCACCAACGAAGGATGATGATTCAACACCACGCCAACTCCAGCTTGACTAGGATCTACTCCACCGGGAACTCAAGGATCCTCTCCCCACCAGCAAATCACTACAGTAGCACAGCACCACCACTGGAGGTATACCACAAGAAGCCAAGCTCTCCAAGATAAGCATCACTTCTTATTGCTCTTAGCTGCACAAAACCTCTACAGCAGTTCCAACTTTAAATAGCTGTAGTCTGATCCAAGATGGCCACTTAGGCAGCTGTGTCTCCAGAAAGGGGAAGTCTCGCAAGGAGCCTCCTCAACTTGCTAAGATTCCCCCCTTGTTGACCTCAACTCCTGGGCCTATGGATGCCTTTTTGTGGCACTTGGAGGGTCCACTTCAGCAAGCCAGCGGTGTTTCAGGCTTGGAGACATCGGGGCTGGTGAGCTCGGTGTCTTTATCCAGTTGTGACCTCATGCTGGAGCTGCATTTGCCTCCCGCACCGCCTGTTGGTGATCTCCACCCATCTATCTCTGCTCGTCAAGGCTCCGCTTCTGGAAGAGACTGTCATGGGGAAGGGAGCAGATCAGCTGAGTCAGTGGTGGTGGTGGTAGAGTCTGTAGGCTTCTACATCTTCTCTGGTTCCGGGAGGCAATATTTTGTGAAAGGATATGGAAGAGGAGTTGTGGTGTGGTTCCCTGAGTCAGAGTGCTAGAGGTTCCTTTGCTTCCGCAGTACTGGTTCAGCAGTTTAATAGTTTGGCTACTCAAGTTCATACTAACTCTCAGACATCTTTGGCTAATATTAGGGAGATTAGTGCTGTTAAAGACCCAATGGAGAACTTGTAACTTGAGTCTCAGAAACATGAGACTTATTATTCATCAATAATGAAGGATATTTCTAATTTGAGATTTAAAACTGAACTTTTAGAGAACCAAGTGCACTCTATGAATTTGCATTTAGCTAATTTCCTTCGTTCATCTTTAGTTTCTGCCAGAGATATGTTTAAAATGCAAATGCAAGATGTTTTGGGGATCTTACCTGAGTCTCAGCCTCCACTTGCAAAGGGTATTATATTCCATCTCAAAAGAAGGTTGTGGCAGGGACTCACTCGGACTCATTGTCTAATTTACAACATGCTGATATTCTTAATATATCTAATATTTTGGAGTCTTCTGATGCTGAATCGGTGATACGTTCAACTTTATTAATTTCCTTAGCATTATCATCTGATCAGGACTGGATCTTTAAATTATACTTTAAGAAGCATTCTATCCCCTTTAAAGCTCTGTTGGTTACAATGTATCCAGATCTGGCCCGTGAGACTCAGCAGCGCCGGGGGGGACTTTTTAGTGCTTTCCCAACTGGGGGGTCTGTTTTTCTTAAAATTTCCATGTAAATGTCTTCTACATTTGCAGTCTCAGAGTTATGTTTTTTATTATCCTACTCAGTTGGCAGCTTTTGTTAGTTCGCAACTCCCTCCTCCATCTACGGAGAGAACCAGTAAGGGTTCATATATGACGCAGTGGTAATATTAGAAGTGGATTAAACTGCCTATTTTTGCTTTCCTTTCATGTCTGTACTATTTTGTTTTCCTATTGTCTTGGATCTCCTGATTGTTGGGGCTAGTAGGCTTTTGGGGTGTAATATGTTTTTGTTTTTGCAATCCTTCTTTAATTGTGTAACCTTGAAACCTTTTTCCTTTCAAGTATTGTGCTTGAATTTGTGTGAAATGTATAAAGATAAAAAGTAAAAAAAGCTGTATTCTGCAAACCACGGCCTCCATTTACACCAATACCACTGCACCAGGAGACACAAAGGGGTATGTTTACTAAACGGTGCTAATGGCGCAGCTGCGATGTTATCGCGCGATACGTGATGTTATCGTGTGATAAAGGTGCATTACCATGCGAAAACGTCACGTATCGTGTGATAATGTGTCCGGCGGCGTTAAGGTGCGCAGAGGGTGGAGTAAGAATCCCCAGGGGTGGAGATAAGGGGTCAATGGGCGGAGAGAGGGTGGGGAGAGGCTCCATGCACACTATCGCCATGAAATGAAGGTCTGAAAAGTAGCTCCAGTGAAAACCTCACGCTAGAGGCACATTTGCAGGGGAGAGAGACCATTTCAGTCAGCAATGTGCAGCAAAGGCAGGGAAACCAAGAAAAGTGATAGTAGTGATACATGTGCAGAAACATCATAGTGCCCAAGTACGAGAGGGCACTACGGTGAGGCTGCAAATGGAGTAAAGGGGGCTGTAGGCGGGACATGCAGTGGGGCAACTGGGGCACAGGGTGGGATAGGCAGATGCCTAGGTGACACATAGGAATGTAGAAGCGGAAAACCAGCAAGACAGCAACTGACCAAGGGCAAACATCCCCACGAATGTGTGTCCCACAGTGTCCCAGAGGACAGTACCCAGCAAGTACCCCAAAGGGCACATAACATTGGCAGGCGGTGCCGGGGAGTAAGCGTGGATGTCTATGCAGGCACCCCTACCCCATATCATGCACCATAGGCAGCCGCCTACTGGCACACTGGATGGCCTGGGACTGCGCACCACCAGCACCACCGGCACAAGGGCATGTCAGCATGGTGGCAGAGGGGTGCTGGTGGCAGAGGGGGCAGTGGCATCTGCCCACAGCAGACCATGGCCAAGCCCCATTTAGGTGGGTGCCGTGCACTGCAACAGACAAGGTCTGTCTGACGAACAGTCATGGTATCCCCAGGGAATGATCTGCCTCTGTAGCAACAGTTTGGTGCAGTGCACACAGCCAGTGTGTTCAAGGGCAGAAGGTCACAGGTTCAAGTCCCAGCTGTGGCTCCTGCCAACCCTGTCCCCATATTTTACCCAGTACTAAACCATGGTTATAAAGATGGAACCTTTATTGCAGATTAAATAAGCATGCCATAAACAGGATAGCCTGGGGCTGCGCACCACCAGCATAATGGCATGTCAGCATGGTGGCGGAGGGGTGCTGGTGGCGGAGGGGGCAGGGGCATCTGCCCACAGCAGACCATGGCCAAGCCCCATTTAGGTGGGTGCCGTGCACTGCAACAGACGAGGTCTGTCTGACAAACAGTCATGGTATTCCCAGGGAATGAACTGTCCCTGTTGCAACAGTGTGGTGCAGTATAAACAGCCAGTGTGTTCAGGAGCAGAAGGTCACAAATTAAAGTCCCAGCTTTGGCTCCTGCCAACCCTGTCCCCATATTTTACCCAGTACTAAACCATGGTTATAAAGATGGAACCTTTATTGCAGATTAAATAAACATGCCATAAACACCTATATTTTACCCTACAGAGCACAGACACCATAAACATGTGCAATCCCTAGAGCAGAGTTTACCAACTGCAGTCCTGGAGGGCCAAACACCATTCAGGTTTCATGCTGTCCCTAATAAATATGCCTGTGCTGCATTTGTATGCACCGCCCCATTTATGCAAATGTATCTCATGCATATTCATTAGGGACAGCATGAAAACCTGAACAGTGTTTGGCCCACCAGGACCGGAGTTGGGAACCTCTGCCCTAGAGCAGCGGCCAACAGGGGCACAAACACCCACACCCACAGGCTCCCACTATCCAAAGCCTCATGGAGAGTCAGGCTGTTGGGCCCTGCGCGGAGCAGCATCTCCCAATACTAGCATCTGCATACCTTAGCAATGCCGTCCTAAACTTGGGAATACGTTACACATATATCAAAAGGCTGCTATGATTAATGGTAGATAACAAATCCTAAGTTAAACACAATTTGTTGACAGAGATACATCATAGCAACCTTTCTGATATCTGTGGAGTGTGTTTCAGTTTTGGTTTCTGACAGTGTTTACCACCCCGAGGAGTGACCCCAACAGTATTGCGTACCAGAGCAATGCCTGCACTGTGCATAAGACTGGTGTGGTGGCCAAGGCTGCCAAAAACCTCTATATTTTCACAATGCTGGCATAGGTGTAGGAGTGTGTGTATGTCTATCCAGTGTTTTGTGGCTGCCTACACCTTACTGAGCCCACACTGCTTGCTCTGTTTCCAGTGTTAGTCTGCCAATGTGCATAATAAGGAGCAGGGTACTGTGGATATGGCCCGGACAGGGTGGCCTGGGCAGGATGCATCTGCACAGGGTATAGGGCAATGGCTGGGACATTGTAGTGCCCGACCACCACCTGCACGGACAGGGTGGCCACAGCATGTCATGCTGGGAGGTCACTCTCACGCTGACTGAGCAGTGACCATGGCATGGTTAGGTTCCCCCATAGTTCTATACAGTATTTCTTTCAAGTGATATCTATGAGTTCCCTTTTCTGGGGCCCAGTCACTGATATACTTACTTGGTGTGTGTGCTCACATCCTATTTGTGGGTGCACACAGTTCTTCCAGGAACATGCACTATCTACTAGCTAGCAGACTGTCTGCAGTTAGCATGTGTATGGTTGGAACACATTGCAGGGTGCAGTGGGTGGAGTCTGTTGTGCCCTCTGCTGGTGAATGTCAGATAGTGGTGGGGGCAGCTGAGCTTTTCCAGGCCTGTCTGCCAGTGCCCTATGTGATGCGTAAAGATCTGCATTGACTGCCCTGTAGGGTGCTTATTCCCCAGCAGAACTGGGGTTGATGGTCCTCTCTACTGCCACCATTGCAGAGATGTAGAATGTGGATCTGTTGGTGGGAGATCCTCTCCCCCCACCCTGACCCACAGAGGGCAGGTTCGGTGGTGCTACATAATCCGCTTTTGAGTCCAACCACCACCCTTTTCTTATAACATGTGACCATGGCAACCACACAGGATATGCACTATTCTGGGTGCATCATAGTCCACAAGGGCTAGACGTGACTGGGAAATACAGATGAACACAGGTGTATTCTAGGAGTGTCTGCAAGGACTATCTATCACCCACTGGCACTGATGGGGACCTGCAGCACAGCCTATCTCAGCCAAGCCAGGTGCTGCGGACCTGGTGCTGGGCACCCCACCTCACCCTCAGGGTGAGCACAGGAACCGCACAGTGTCACGGTCTGTAGCTACTCTGGGCCTGTAACACACATAGTCATTTCCCCCTACCAGGCCGGGGTGCATTAGAGGTGCATACCCCATCTTTTGAGCAGCTGTAGGCTGCTGATCTGCATGTGCAGTGCAGCATGTGTACCTGTGGGTTTACCCTATCCTGGTAACCATAGCAGACAGTTTGTGTGGTGACCTGCAGTCTTTCTGTAGCCAGCCAGAGGTGTGTTAGACACTCTAGAGATGTAGCCTGCTGGTTTCTTCAATGACTGCAAAGGCAGAGGTCATGGGCTCAATCCCACAGTGGTGTTATTTAATAAGGCTGTCTGAGGATTTTCCTTCTAGTTTAAAACAGTGCTGCCAGCAAAAACACCCTCACAGTGCCCTAGCCTAAGATGCCTCATAAGGTGCCCTATAGGGCACATTATAAAGTGCCTTGGCCGACAGTGCACTTTATAATGTGCCCTATGGAGTGCCTTACAGGGCGCCTTATGCTGCACCTTAGGTTACGGCACTGTGAGGGTTTTTTTGCTGGCAGCACTGATTTAAATTTAAAAAAGGAAATGCCTCAGACAGCCTTCTTACCTAACACCACTGCAAGATCAAACCCATGACCTCTGCCTCCACAGTCATTG
The DNA here is from genome assembly GCA_033557465.1 of Ichthyophis bannanicus. Taxonomy (NCBI): domain Eukaryota; kingdom Metazoa; phylum Chordata; class Amphibia; order Gymnophiona; family Ichthyophiidae; genus Ichthyophis; species Ichthyophis bannanicus. The sequence continues at coordinate 224,524,655 of CM066033.1, read as the reverse complement.
CAGTAACCAGTGGACTACATCTTTATAGCTTCTAGCACTGCACTGGCATGAACTTAGGATTAACGCACATTAACGTGCCACGGCGCCCACTATCGCACGATACTGTTGCCTTGCAACCTTACCTCCAGACCACCCACTACCTTATATGGCATTCTTCACATTAATGCTGCAACTAGCGCCGGTAACATTAAGACGGTTTAGTAAACATACCCCAAAGAGAGCAGCTTAGTTTGCCTGGAGCCGCTGAACGAAGTCCTCCAAATTTTCTCAAGCGCAATAATTATCATACACTGCCCCACAATTGAACCTCGATCAACACTGACGGCAAGTGGGAAGTGGAAACCCCGCTACTCACCATCGAACAGCCAATTAGAGCACCCGTCCTCCATCCAAAAGGAGGCGCCAGCAGGCATGAAGGACAACATCTCCACCACCACTGAATATTGCCTGACCCATCAATCAACTGAAACATCCACGCTTACACATAAACTCATTAGTCAAAGCTATCCTGTATCTACTGCAATACACAACTGCCTGGTCAAGTTGGTAGAGCATAAATATGGTCCAGTTAACCTCAAAGGTGCTTATACGAATTATACTTACACTTCTGATAAGAATAACTAATGCCGCTACAACTACAACTGCATACAACTACAATCACACACAACTAGAGAAACCTCTCTCTGCATAAACAATTCTCACATATACCCAGACAGCAACCAAGACTAATACAATTCACCAGAGCACCCTGCCCTATTGACCAACAACACTACCACTATCCGCCAAAATATTTGAAATGTGTGTTAGCAAATGCACGCTCAGCATGCAGGAAGATCCACCTCATCAACGTCTATATAAATGACAGCAAGCTAGATATTATGTTTGTGACAGAATCATGGTTCGCTGAAACAGACCAGATTCTCACAAATCAGCTCACCACACAGGAAATGGATCTGCATATCTGCCCACAGATAAATAAGAGAGGAGGAGAGATATTTATCCTCACCAGGAAAGATCTTAACTTCCAGACAACCACATTCTTAACAAACACCACTTTGAATGTACTACTGATCCAAAACAAACATTTCTCCATATGCTTAGTGTACAGATCGCCAACATCAACAGCGGATACCCTATCTTCACTAAGTGAACTTGCAAACACCCAATCAGCAACAGAGAAACCATTCATCCTGTTAGGTGACCTAAATCTACACTCTGCACCACAAACCAAGTCACACCATTCCATGAAGCACTACATGCCATGGACCTTTTACAAATCATCAGCTTCCCCACACACAAAGGAGGAAATATCCTGGACATGATATTCATACGTGAAACGATGACTGTACAGAACATTCAGACCACACCGTTAGCATGGTCTGATCACCATATGATATCCTTCAAACTCCTGCTGCTTAAGACCAGTCAACTAAGGGATCTGCTGCACATATATAGAAAATGACAGCACTTTCCAGAAGCTATTTACCCACGTAAATGAGCTATTTGCAAATTGCTCACCTTCTCTGTGGATAAAAGCACACATTGATGGTTATTTCAATTTATGTGGTTATCAGGACCTATGGCTTTGCTTTGATTGCAGTTGTTGTTTGCTCCCACCCCCCACCCCCCACCCCCCAAGAAGTTGCTGCCAAAGGTAATTTCCTAGTCTGTTTAACTATTAGTCATGTTTGGAGGAGCTTTGTAGTCCAGGTTATTATGTTTTTCTTATCAGATATGTACTATTCCTAATCACAGAAGGGAATAACATTTATTTAGTAAATACTATAGCACAGTCATGGTCTCCAGTATTAAATTCTGGAATTATTGATGATCATGTATCCTGATTTTTTATTTGCCCTGCAAAGGACTGTAAATAAACACACATTTAAACTTAAACATAAACACTATTCAGACATGGAAAAAGCAAAAGTACAACACAGTAAACAGTGGAATTCGTATACTTTTCTGTTCCTCTTTTCTCTTGGGATTTCTCTTCAGAATGTTTGACTCCTCAGGTTGCTTCTTCTCTCCTGTAAAATATTTCAGAGCACTTGCATATTGCATACCATATAACATACATTAGTTCTGTAAACTTCCTGGGGGCTCCTAGCAGGTAATCTCCAAAAACGTCTTCCTTTTGTATCCAGGACTTTCCCATCTGTCGTACAAGTTAACTCCCAATCCAGGACTTTTTCACTTCAGGCAAACCATACCTTGGATGAAGGCAATAGGCCTGTACATCCCGTCCCCAAATTAACCCCACCACTAGTCATTGGTTTCCAGCAAACGCTTTAATTTTTTTCAGGACAAAACGGAGACAAAAATCTACTCTCACCTCAACGTTCTTCAAGATAACAGGAGGCAAAACCCACACCTTGTACTTTCCTTTATCCAAGGCCCAGTTCTGTACTCAGCACTCAGGACCTAGCTTCCTCAGAACCAGTGAGCCCTTTTCTAAGCTTGGCAGAAAGAAGGCCAAGACAGGAAACTCCTCTTTTTCCTCTTTTCAAAGAATGGTTTGGAGCTGCGGGGGCCATCCCTCTACAAAGTCTGAGGTTCTGGGCCACTGAGCTTGCTTCTGCCTGGCTGGTGCTAGACATGCAGAGGCCAGAGACAGAAAATTGATGAGGGGCTCCAAGAGTCTGCCTGCAGATTATACCTCCTTCACCTTGAGGCAGACTTAAAACCCCTCTTAAGTGGGGGCCATAGTAACTGCCCTGTTTGCCACCCACTATTGCCAGCCCTGTACTTCTGGGTAGCAGAAAAAAAGACAAAAACCAAGTCATTTCCCAAATTTCTCCATTTATAACTTCGGCAACATCACTAGTTTCACCCTGGTATCTATTCTTGTGGGGAAAGGCAGCTAGAAATATCATTCATATTATTATTCCCAGTACGTAAGAACATAAGAACATAAGATATGCCATACTGGGTCAGACCAAGGTCCATCAAGCCCAGTATCCTGTTTCCAACAGTGGCCAATCTAGGTCATACGTACCTAGCAGTTTCCCCAAAAGACACAGGTTCCACAATGCTTGTACTGGGTCAAGCATTGATATCCTGGGTCCCTTCTTAACAATGGTTTATGGACCTTTCCTCCAGGAACTTGTCCAAACCTTTTTTAAACCCAGCTACACTAACAGCCTTTACTACATCCTCTGGTAACAAATTCCAGAGTTTGATTACACGTTGAGTGAAAAAATATTTTCTTTTATTAGTCTTAAATAGCTTACCCTGTAGCTTCATTGCATGTCCCCTAGTCTTTCTATATTCTGATAAAGTAAACAATCGATCTACGTTTACCCGTTCCACTCCGTTCATTAATTTATAGACTTCTATTATATCTCCCCTCAGCCGTCTCTTTTCCAGGTTAAAGAGCCCTAACCTTTTTAGCCTTTCTTCATAGGAGTATCCTTCCATCCCCTTTACCATTTTGATGGCTCTTCTCTGAACCTTTTCTAATAACGCTATATCCTTTTTAAGATACAGCGACCAGAATTGCACACAATATTCAAGGTGTGGTCTCACCATGGAACAATATAGAGGCATTATAATATCTTTTCTTTTATTTTCGATTCCTTTTCTTATGATACCTAGCATTCTATTTGCTCTCTTGGCCGCCGCTGCACACTGGGCCGAGGGTTTTAACATGTTATCCACAATGACGCCTAAATCTTTTTCCTGGATGGTGGTTCCTAATGTGGAACCTTGCATCGTGTAACCATAGTTTGGGTTGTTCTTCCCTAGGTGCATAACTTTGCACTTGTCCACATTAAATTTCATCTGCCATTTTGATGCCCAGTCTTCTAATTTATCAAGATCCTCTTGCAATTTTGCACAATCCTCTTGGGTTTTAAAAACTTTAGATAGTTTTGTGTCATTTGCAAATTTGATAACCTCACTCGTTATTCCCTTTTCCAGGTCATTTATGAATATGTCAAAAAGCAGCGGACCCAGCACAGATCCCTGGGGTACACCACTATTCACCTTTCTCCATTGGGAAAATTGGCCATTTAGCCCTACCCTCTGCTTTCTATCTTTTAACCAGTTCCTGATCCACAATAGCACACTGCCTCCTATCCCATGACTCTTTAGTTTTGCCAAAAGTCTCTGATGAGGGACCTTGTCAAAGGCTTTCTGAAAGTCCAGATACACTATATCAACTGACTCACCTTTGTCCACCTGTTTATTCATGCCTTCAAAAAAAAATAACAGATTAGTAAGACAAGATCTTCCTTGTCTAAAGCCATGTTGGCTGTCTCCCATTAGGCCATGACTATCTACATGCTGAGCAATTTTGTTCATTATGATGGTTTCTACCATTTTTCCCGGTACTGATGTCAGGCTCACATGTCTGTAGTTTCGCGGATCTCCCCTTGAGCCCTTTTTAAAAATTGGCGTTACATTGGCAATCCTCCAATCTTCAGGTATTGCAGATGAATTTAATGAAAATTCACAGATTACTAATAGCAGGTCTGCAATCTCATATTTCAATTCTTTCAACACCCTTGGATGTATACCATCTGGCCCAGGTGATTTGCTAATCTTCAGTTTAACTAATAGTTGTAATACATCTTCCCAATGTATCGATATTTCCTTCAATTCTTCCGCACCTTTAAATACCACTTCAGTCATGGTTAACATCCCTACATCTTCCTCAGTAAAGACCGAAGCAAAGAATTCATTCAGTCTCTCCGCTATCGCCTTGTCGTCTCTTAGTTCCCCTTTAAACCCTCTATCATCTAATGGACCAACTGACTCTCTCGCAGGTTTTTTGCTATGAATGTACTTGAAAAAGCCTTTATTTCGAGTTTTTGCTTCCGCAGCAAGCTTCTTCTCAAATTCTTCCTTTGCCTGCCTTATCAAATGTCTTACATTTGACTTGCCAGTGCTTGTGCTGTTTCCAGGTTTTGTCATTTGGCTCTTTTTTCCATTTCCTGAAAGATGTTTTTTTGGCAACAACAGCCTCTCTGACCTCACCTTTATACCATGCTGGCAGTTTTTTGGACTTCCTTCCACTTTTCTTAAAGCGTGGAATACAACTGGTCTGGGCTTCCAAGATAGTAGTTTTCAACAACACCCAAGTTTGATGTAAGTCTTTAATCTTTGCAACTGCTCCTTTTAGTTTTTTCTTAACTATTTTCCTCATTTTATCATAGTCTCCCTTTCGAAAGTTAAAAGGTAGTACTGTGATATAACACAACTAGTACATAGAGAATTAAACCCTAATAACACATTGGTGACTAGTGATGTCTCCTAACCCCTCCTCCCCCCACCCCCCTAGCTCCCACCCTCCCATCCCTCCCCCCTCAAGCTCCAATACCTCATCTGAAGAAACCAGCATGCAGCGAGCCCATCTGCTTATCCTTTAGCCACATTCCTCATTATTCAGAGGCTTCACTCCCACCTTCTCCGCTCCTCCATAAACCCACCCCCTCCCTCTCTTTCCATTGAAGATAGGGCCCCCATGTTGCTTGGAAACCCACTAACTTGCAACGCCTGAGGGCAGTAAGCTGATACATCAAGTATAGGTGTTCCACTCTCCACTGCACCTCCTCCAGCGTAGGAGTACGCTTACCCCTCCACATCCTCGCAATCAGCTGTTTCATAGCCCCACATACAATCTGACACCATCTCTGCCCCTTTCCATTCCCCACCCCCTCTCCCACGTTCAACAGAGCCAAGCAAGGGCCCAAAATCACATTTTCTCCCAAGACCACATTCATCCAATCAGCCACCTCACACCAGCGGGGTTGGATACACCCACACTTCCACCAAATATGCATGAAGGAGCCCTCTCTCCCACATTCCCTCCAACATAGGGCCGACCCCCCTCTCCATTTTTGCACTCTCTGGGGCGTCAAATACCACCGATGTCTGTTGTTGAGTGTTAGCTGTGATGCGTGTAATAAACAATAAAGGGAAAAAAAAAAGTAGTACTGTGGATTTCCTTACTATCCCTCCTCCACTAATTAAATCAAATGCGATCATGCTATGATTACTATTGCCGAGTGCCCCAACACCCTTATCTCTTGCACTAGATCTGGTGTTCCACTAAGGATTAGGTCTAATATGGCTTCCTCTCTGGTTGGTTCATGAACCAGCTGCTCCAAAAAGCAGTCATTTATTCCATCTAGGAACTTTATCTCCCTAGCATGTCCTGCCATGACACTGACCCAGTCGATACCGGGGTAATTGAAATCACCCATTATTATTACTGCACTTTAACTTTTGTTAGCTTCCTTGATTTCTTTGAGCATTTCATTATCCATTTGTTCATTCTGGCCAGGCGGTCAATAGTACACCTCCACTGCCATCACCTTCCCCTTTTTACATGGAATTTCAATCCATAGAGATTCTACAGCAAATTTGTTTCCCACAAAACTTTAATCCTTTCTGACTCAATGCCCTCTCTAACATAGAGCACAACCCCTCCACCAATTTGATCAGCTCTATCATTACGATATAGTTTGTACCCAAGTATCACAATGTCCCACTGGTTGTCCTCCTTCCACCATGTCTCTGATATTCCAATCCTATCTAACCTCTCATTTAGTGCTATATATTCTAACTCTCCCATCTTATTTACACCAGACCTTACGTACAGCATATCACAACAGTATAGAACAGGCCATCAGCAATTAAGGCTAACATTTAGGCAGCATGAAAATATAAAATAAAGTCTTAAGTTTGATGTCCAGTTATGCATTTTTAAATGATTGTTCTGCAAGGGGTGGTGTTGGGGTGATCCTGATTGTTGAGTTCATCAAAATTTGAAGACAGGCTCGGGTTCTGAACACTGAGAGAACCAAAGGGCCCAAGGTTTGCCAGATGCCCCTAACACCATTGCAGAGGCCCTGCCTCTAAAGAACACAAGTCTTCATCATGCGCTATCCCAAGACAATCCAACTAAACTTTTATATCATATAAAAAAGCTGTATATTTGAATAAGTTAGTGCACAGTTTCACCACCATTTCCTGGAGGCACACCTAGGCAGTCATGCTTTCAATATACCTATAATGAATATGCATGAGAGAGATTTGCATACATTAAAGGCCCAGTGTATAGAAAAGTCGACGTGGTAGCAATCCTGAAATCCTGGTCATGCCTTCTGAAAAGGGTGGAGAAACACTGTGTTATCAGCAAGACTGGATAGTTTTACCTACCAAATTGCTACTTTACAATACAAGACATCATTTTTAATTTTTACTGGTAGAAAAATGTAGGCACATTTTAAAAAAGAAACCAATTGATCTTCACTTGGGTTAGGTTGTTTCCCTTCCAGGCAAAAAAACTATAATGCCCGTGTTCAGTTTCCACCTCATGTGTAAAACTTTGTATACAGCTCTAATCCCAGTGCCTTGAGTTATGGGCTTTTTTCTTTTTGATTTATCACATTTCAGAGAGGGGGAGCAATACATGGCTGTGGTCTCTAAGGGTCATTGGCTTTTGGCATAATTTATCAGAACCTGTTGTCTGGTCAGGATCAGCGCTGCCTTTCAAGACCAGTTTGGACAAGTTCATCAAAGGGAGAAAAATGAATGAATACACCTGCTGACTGAGCAGGATGAACTCATAGGTCACGCCACCCTTATTCATCCCTAAATTCCTGTTCTGAAATATTCTCCGCCTGACCCTCTAGCATTGTATATCACATCTCTTTTGTTTGGGATTTCTGTTGAAGCTATATAATTTTCTTCAGTCCTTCTGCTGCATTAAGTACACTTACGAAATAAAAGTTAAATAAGAAGACCGCATCTAGATTTCTAACTTAAAACCTGCTATGCTATTCTAAATATTTTTCAAGGTAATGCTCCGTATTGATCCAAAAAAACTGCAGCATTGAATAATGTGCTGAAAAGATAAAGACAAGATACTTAGAAAGCAGCTCTTCTGTTCCTGGAGCCTGACATTCCAGGCCTATTCAGCAAATGAAACTTTTGCTATGCGAATTTGAAGTGGGTTTCCACGTCGTCGACTTGCAAGAGGCCACAGGGTCAACCTTTGGGATATTTCCTTCCCCTGCTCCTTCTCCCCTTTGGAACTAGAAACCAGAAAACTCAAATTAGAACTACCTTGTACTGGTCGATAAGTGCTTCTAATGGATGGAAACAAAGGGAGCGGTACTTCCTGTAGAATAATTCTTAGAAAACACACCTGAAGCGACTTAAAATAATGGAGTCGCTACAAAAGATTCTAAGAATAAATATAATATATGCATAGATTTATCAGATGAAAACAAATAAGCCGAATATTTAACCAGCCTGATCTAAAGAAAGTTTTAACTTTCAAAAGCTAGTCCAAAAATGTATTGAATTAGTCCAATGAAAAGGTGTCTCCTTATATTCCTTTTTGTTTTTATTTTTATTTTTTTAACTAACCATTAAAGTGGACACGCATGGCAATCACACAACATTATCCATAGTTTCTTAACCACTCAGATTTGACTTTGGAAGGAAATTACATAGATAATGTGCTTGCTGGTTATTTTAAGTTTCAGTTCAAAAGATTGCAGTTATGCATTTCGAGATGTAGTATGTGATGAGAAGAAGTGAGATTAGGGTGATTCCAGTGGAGTACAGATTCCAAGGCAAACAGACCAAAGTACTGCCTTCTCATACAATGAGCACAAACAGACAAGAATAAGTCACCCTGGAGATTGAGGAGAAAGGCAGACCTCTCCATACCTACAGTACCTACTGGTCCTTCAGAAGTGGATATGCTGATTCACTTGCTTCCTGACAAAGAACAGCCCTGCCCCTCCATTTTCATCCCTCATTCTCTTCACCACCCCACATCTCTGATTCCAATTATTCCCTCCCCTCTCACACACAAACACAAGCACCTCTGACCCCACTCTGAAGCTGCTCCACACCACAGAGCATGTTGTCTAGCACCTCCAGCTGCTACTGCTGCCGCCAACCCCTCTCCCCCCTGTGCTGTTTGACTGGTGAAGAAAGGAAAGGATCTAGCAGCAGAAGGAGTGAATTAGAAGCACTGGACCCACTGAACTCACTCCTCTGCAGATTGGGTCTCAAAATGTGATGCCTTGCGCCTCCTTCCATCCATCAGGGTCTGGTGAGCAATTATTCTGCACTGTGAGGATGTGACTACTTCACAGGGCTTCCAAAAGTACAGGACCCAAGGCGGTTGTCAAACCAATCAAATCCAGAGGCACATTAGGGCGCGTAGTGAGGACATAATCAGTAGAAAACGGGTCAAAATTCTTCAGTGCAACAAATTAGTGAAACCTCACATGGAGTATCGTGTGAAATGGTGCAGGTATGAAAGTCGTTACACTGAAAAGACAAGGCAGTCTTTTTTGTATGATTCTGCTAACATTTTCCTGTTCCCCTAGTGACCTTAGCCTCCTCTAAAAGTGATGTCAGACTAATAGTCAGTCACAAAACATTTTTGGGTGGAGGTCAGGATGTTGCAAGATTTTTCTACTGTAAGAATGGCAGGAAATTCGAATTAACTTCAACTGATCAATAACCAGAGATTTAAAAATTCCTTTGGATGGTTTTGTTGTGGAATAGAAATGTGTGTGACTGCGTGTAGATTTTCGAAAAGGAAGTTCCCATACTGACAGTCTTTCCATGGACACCAGCAAAACCTTCCCGCTACCAGCTGAGGAAACCTTGCAGTTTAAAAATTTGGTCCTTTGGACAACCACATTTTCTATAAGGGCAACAGTTTTAGCTAGTTAAAAATGGTCAACTTTGGGAGTGGGGTTAGATTGGGAGAGAAGGTTTAATTAGTACTAACTCACTAAAACCCCTAGGGAGTTATTCTGTGCCATGAATAGCAGGGATGGATGGTCCAACAGGGGCAGAGTCTGGGCGGTTGCCGGTCCTGGACGTACAGGGCCAATTCTAATGTCAGCCCTGTACATACAGGGCAGTGACATGTGCGGGGAAGTTATTCCACCTCTGAGGTGGACTAACTTCTCTGGACGTGTCATTTTTTAAATGCCGGGGCATGGATGATGCAGGGGGGGCTGGAGGGCATGCCCCGCAGCCTGACCCTGGCCATAGGAGGCCGTATCGTCGATTGGGCTGCAGGGAACTGGCTTTAACATCTGGCAGCCGGCATCGCGGTTCTTCAATGGATCCGCGGTACCATAGCAATATGATGCCATGGCGCTGCGGCTCCATTGAGGAGCCTTGACTGAGCTGACCGGGGACAGTCCTGCACATGCAGTCCGGACTAAATCACAGTCCCAGCCTGCATGTGCAGGACTGTTTGCGATTCTGATCCCCTGGGGCTAGAGGTGCCCCGTGGGAACAGAATCGCGATCCCCTCTGTACATCCGGTTCAGACCGGATGTACAGAGGGAATCAACATCTGGGATGGAATGGGGCCCTTATTTACTAAGCCATTTTAATATAATATTGTATATTATTTGCCAATAACACAACTTAAGATTTTTTGCTGCATCACACAGCAAATAATAATGAGGTCCAAAGCATGCAAAATGGCTCATTGTTATCCAAAATGAATAATAGGGCTTGTGTTAAACTTTGCAAACCATGTTACTTGCTGAAAATTAACAATACCTTTAATGCAGCAACAGTTTTTTAAAGGATCAGATAGGGAGGGAAAAAGATAGGGGAAAACAGATGCCCAGCAACATTACTTTAAAAAATAATTGAGGTGGGAACTATTTTTTCTCATGGGAGGCAAGTCCTTTTGTTGCTGCTCCCAGGACGGCACAAAATTGCTGGCTACAGCAATGACAACAAATTTACCCAGTATTGAGATTAGTGAAACCCGTCATAAATTATAGTATGATAAAATAGGGCAACCCAGCTTAATAAATAGGGGTCTAAGTTTGGTGGGGGGCAAGTCAGTTGCACAAATTGCTGTGCTAAATTTAGCTAGTCAAATTTTGGCCAGTTAGATTTAGTCAAGTTTTCATTTGAAAACCTAACTGGTTAGTTTCAGCAGAAAATTCAGCTAAAGATAACTGATTTCTCCTAGCTGAAAAGGATGTTGACCTTAATATTTATGCCACAAATCAGTACTGTCATGTGTCCCTGGCTATTGAGCCTTTAGACTATCAGGAATCAGAGACCCGGAGGGCCTCGGATTCAAGACACAAGGTCCTCTAATTTTAAGCTGACACTGTGCGATGATGAAACTTTTTTTAAAGGATTTTTCACTTGTTACCACGACAGCCCCACTCAGATGTTTCGCTCGCAAAAATTCAAACCTTTTAGTTCTTCCATTCACCATATCACTTTCTTTTCCTGGCACCCCATCTCTGGAATTCGCTCCCAGAATATATCCATGTAGAATTCTCTTTCAAAAAATTTGTCAGCCCTAAAAACTCACTACTGAGTCAGGCTTCATCTTTCCCCCTTTTCAAATCCATGCTAAAAGCTCGCTTCTTTGAGGCTGCTTTTAGATCCTGATTCTTGTTTTCCTTTTGTCTCCTTCCCTTCCCTTTATGTACCCTTATTCTTAACTATTGCATTGCCTTCTTAATTAGATTGTAACCTCTGATGAGAAGGAACTGTTTTTATATGTGTCTGTACAGCAGTGCCTTGAAGCGCTATATAAATGATTATTGTTAGTAGTAGTAATACTTTGAATTAGCCTTTTTGGAATATCGGGGTCGGGAGCAGTGATTGGCTCCTTAGAACTACAGCTCGTACTTGCTTTTATTGTTTTATCTAGTTTAGTTTCTCTCTTCCAACTGTTCTATTTCTTTTCTGGATTACATATTTTGAGTTCCTTTCTCTCTTTTTAATATTTTGTTGTTGCAAACAGTTTTGATACTACTCCAGGTGTAAGACGATATTATATACTGAACAGAGTTCCCCAGCAATTTACACTCACTTCACTGTTATTTAATATCTACATAGCCTCAATATGTAGGCTTTTCACCGGGCTTGTGATCTACATTATCAAATATATGTAGATGACATTCAGTTTTTTCTTCTGGTAATGACGTCTTTAGCATATATGTTTGATTATATCTCACTGTATTAAAATGATCAGATCATGGAGGATTCATAATAGGCTAGTTCTCAACGTCCAGAAAACAGCTACTACTATTACTACTACTCATAATTATCATTTGTATAGCGCTACAAAGCATATGCCATGCCACACAGAGACATGTAAGAGACAGTCCCTGCTCATAAGAGCTTAGTGCCTGATTTTCGAAAATCAATTACACAGTTTGCAGCCCAATAAACTGTGTAAATGCCTTAAATCGAGATGTTCAATGGCACTTACATGATTAGTGCCACTGAATATCCACTTCTAGCTCCCCTACATGCCCCGATGCTTTATGGTTAACATCGGAGCGTGTCAGGGTGGAGCAGAAGCAGCGACAATACCTGGGCAGAAGTGATATTGCATGCTGCCCAGTTAGCGATCTGCGCCCAAAAGATAAGCGAGGAAAAAGACTCGCCTATCTTTAAGGTGCAGAAGCTAACCTGGTAGCATGCAATATCGCTGCTGCCCAGTTAGCTTTGTCGGCTTCTGGTGTGTGCAGTGATCCCTAGATATTCAATGCCATCACCGCAGCATTAAATGTCAGGGTTAGAGGGCAGCAGGGAGGGCTATGTGCTGATGAGGCTCATAGCCCTTCGAAAATGAGCCTAGCTCAATATCAGGCCCTTATAGTCTTGTCCAGACAGACAACACAACAACAAGATCTAGGATATATCTAGGGGAACGGTAAGGACATACTTAAGAGGTGAACAGCAGAATAAGGGGATCAGGATCCAAAAGCAGTCTCAAAGAAGTGAGTTTTTAGCCTGCATTTGAATAAGGCTACAATTGGAGTCTGACATACCAATTCAGGTAGTTTGTTCCAGGCATAAGGAGCAGCAAGGCAGAAAGATCAAAGTCTGGAGTTGGCAGTGGAAGAGAAGGGCACAGATAGATGAGATCTGCCCGAAGAGCAGAGTTCCCGGGGAGGGGTGTAGGGAGAGAAAAGAGAGGAAAGATAGTGAGGAGCAGTCGAATGAAGGCACTTATAGGTCAGTAGTAGAAGTTTGAACTGTATATGTAAATGGATAGGAAGCCAATGAAGTGACTTGAGAAGATGGGGTGACATGAGCATAGCGACACTGGTGGAAGATTAGCCATGCAGAGGATGGATAAGGGTCTTAGTAGTGTGTTCAGAAAGGAAGGGATGAATTTTTCCAGTGTAATAGAGAAAGAAGTGACAGGTTTGAGCTCTTTGTTGGATGTCTGTGGAGGAGGAGATGAAGGAGTCAAAGATGACCCCACGACTGCAAACCAAATAAATAGGGAGGAGTAGAGTGTTATCCACAGAAACAGATAAAGGAGGAAGGAGAAGAGGTTGATTTAGGGGTAAAGATGAGAAGCTCAATTTTGGCCATGTTCAATTTTAGATGGTGGTGAGACATCTGGACATTATTGTCAGATAAGCAGGCAGAGATCGGGGCTTGGATTCCTGGAGAGATTTCAGGTACAGAAAGATAGATATGAGAGTCATCAGCATAGAGATGGTACTGAAAACCATGGAAGGAGACGAATGCACCAAGGGACCAAGTGAAAAGAGAGAAAAGGGGAGGTCCCAAGACAGAGCCATGGGATATACTGACTGAAAGCAGGATAGCAGTAGATGATGATCCTCCAGAACCTACTGTGCACTAAAAAGTGAAGTGGGAGAGACAGGAAGAAAACTATGACAGAACAGAACCTCTAAATCCAAGCAATGACAGAGTATCAAGGAGAAGGTGGTTATCAACAGTGTCAAAAGCAGCAGAAAGGTCAAGAAGGATGAGGATCAAGAAAAGGCCCTTGGATTTGGTGAGATACAAGTCATTAGAGATTTTGGCAAGAGCCATTTCAATAGAATGTAAAGGGCAAAAACTAGATTGCAGTGCATCCAGATGAGACTCAGAGAAGAGAAAGTCAAGACAGTGGCAGTGAACCACACGTTCAAGTAGTTTAGAAACAAAGTGTTATTTGTTACTTGGACCATTCTTCCAGTTTCTGGATCATTCATATATCCATGCAAATCTGGAACATGGGAGTCATCCTTGACACTTCCTTATTTATTATTTATTTAATTGAATTAACAATATATCCCCAAATGCATAAGGTAGTGCAGGCTACACTTTGTAAGCTGCAGATGCTATGAAAATTAAAGCCTTTGCTATCGGAGGACAATCTGTGAATGATCATTTAAGCTTTAGTCATATTACATCTGGACTAATGTGATAGTCTATATGTAGGATTACCTGCACATATCCTCCACATGCTTCAAACAGTACAAAATTCCACAATGCAAGTCATCCCTGGCTTAAGTCACAGAGATGATATGTACCTTGTGCATTGCATTGGTTACGCATTAAGTGATGGATAATTTTAAGGTATTGCTCCTGGTTTACACAGCACTTAATCATAAGGCACCACTTAGCATTTCTTCAATCCTCAAAGTATACCGACCTCCTCAATTTTTTATGGCCCCAGGACACCATGCTCCTGGACAGCCCCTCATTTTGACTCATCCATCTGAATGATATCTAAGATAGGATGTTTTCCGTGGCTGCACCACAACTCTGGAATTCACTTCCTCCTGAAATCTATAGGACGTTCTCAATGGCAATATTTTGTAAGAGGTTAAGGGCACATTTATTCTCCCAATTGATAGGGTTTTGTATCCTGCTGTACTAGAAACACGTTGGGATCCTGGTCCTAAGAGAATCATGAAGACATTATGATCACTTGGGATACGCAGCATATATATGAGTGAACCCTAAATTCTGCCTAGTTACACGCCCCCCCCCCCTCCCCAAATGCCTACTTTCATATGTGTTTCTGAAGCATTATTTTAGACACAGCTCTTACCACTTTTAAAACTTGATCCCACCTTTCAGTGCCAGCAGCAGTGGGAGGGTTTGCAGAGAGCAGTGGGAGCAAAAACACAAGCTCCCACTGCCCGCTTTTCCTGCCCTTTCCCAGCCCCGTCCTCCTTCCCCGTGTGTTGTATGGGGAAGTTAGATGGGGAGGGAAAGGGGCAGATTGGGGGCGGCATTAGGGCGGGCAGTGGGCAGTCGTCGGCACCAGACGTACAGGGCCGATTCTAATGTCGGCCCTGTATGTCCGGAGCCGGTGACTTGAATGGGGAAATTATTCCACCTCGGAGGTGAAATAACTTCCCAGATGCAGAGGGAACAGCAGGACCGGGGCTGGGAAGGGACGGCAGGAGGCAGAGAGCATTCCCCGCAGCCCGACCCTGGCCCTGGGAGGCCAGATGGGGGGTTGGTGTGTGGGGAAAGCACTTTGGGTGCCAGTGGCCGGGGATCACAGCTTTTAAATGGAGCCATGGTGCCATGTCAACCAGACGCCATGGCACCGTGGCTCCATTTAAAAGCCCTGACTGAGTTAGCTGGGCAAGGCCTGTACGTGCAGGCCGGGCTGAATCGTGGTCCCAGCCTGCATGTACAGGCCCATTTGCGATTCTGATCCCGCTGGGCTAGACATACCCCTCAGAATCAGAATCATGACTCTCTCTGTGCGTCCGGTTACGACCAGGCACACAGAGGACCTGTATGTCCAGGAAGGAATGACCCCCATTCTGTTTATAATTCCTAGGCGGAGTACAATGTGCACAAGAAATAATATTGCCAATACAAATTACACATAAAACATAAAAGCACACTTAAAGCACCGCTAAAATCATGTCCCTAAAAATTTCTTTTAAAAATATCATTTTGACACACTTCCTAAACTGCATAATCAACTTTTCAATACACCCTGACAGGCAAAAAGTTCCAGAGAAGGGGTGTCGCACAAGAAAAGGCACAAACACAAATTTCAACTTTGTGCATTCTTTACAAAAGGGACAATATGCAAGTTTGCCACATCTGAATGAAGGGCACATATCAGCTGATATTTCTGAAGTACAGCACATAAATATGATGGTCCCTGATCTTTAAGGTCATTAAAATAAATCAGCAAAAGTTTAAAACAAACCTAAAAGCCTATGGGTAACTGATGCAATTGCATTAAAAAAGGAGACACCTTTTGAAGCCTGGACATCCTTTACAATCGCATTCTGGGAAAGCTTTAATATCCACAGGTGTTTTTTGGGCACACCCAAATGCGATGAATTATAGTAATCAAGTGATGGAAGGCTGAGCATTTGAAAAACTAAACGTAGATCATCAGGCAGCAGCAGGGATTTCAAACGCTTGAACAAGGAAAGCTTATAAAAAACAGCTTTCAAGAAAACCTTCAAATGTGTTTGCATGAACAGAAAAGCATCCAAGATCACACCAAGATGACGAAGTTTGATTTTGAAAGAAACAGAAATATTCCCAACATAAATACTGTCTTCATAAGGCATCGCTTTATCTCACATAACAATAAGAGCATCTGACTTGACTAAACTAAATACCAACTTGTTACAATTTAACCAGGCACTGATAAGCGCCAGACTCTCTCTCATCTTCATAATAATAGATGATAGACTTCCTTTGTAGGAAGAAATATCAAAATATCATCTGCATAAATTCTAATTTTTAACCACAACTCTATAAACACCTCACAAAATGACTGAAGGGACATCCTTCTGCAAACGCCTCCATTCAGATAGGTACAAGCGAGTACTTTTAAATCAAGAACTATCAGCCAAATATGAGACAGACAAATTTAATACACCTTCATCCACTTTAAGGGCACACAATCTCTGAAGTAAAATCTCATATGATACGGTATCAAAAGCAGCTAAAATATCAAGAAAAAATAAAAAAAATAGAAGGTGTGAAAGCACATTTTACAAATGACGTCCAAGTGCAACCTGGGATGTCCAATCCAGATCATCTGAAAAAAAGCAGGTATGTCCAAGTTCAGTCATGATTTCACAAACATGGATGTGCCCGATATGGATGTCTGTGGGGCGCCTATTTTTTTGCTACAGTTATTCATATTGGGTGGGTCTGACCTACTATTACTCTTAGGTGCTCCATAATCCCCTATATTTTTCTCCTGCCTATTCTTCATGTATTTCTTCTGACTTTGCTCTCCTCTCCATCTCTTTCATATGGTTCCACATCACTTTTTTCTTCCTATTGTTGACACTCCCTAATCTTTTCCCCTCCAACTAACAATTTCAAAACCTCCCTCCTTATCATCTCCTCTTTACCATCCTCACTTCTCCCACCATCTTGTCATCCACCCTATCTTCAGCTCTTGAGTTTCACCTTTTTCTTCCTCTCATTCATAACTCTCTTCACTCTGTGAAAGAACCTCACCCTTGTTTCTGCCGTGCCATCTCCTCTCTACCCCGTGCTGTTCTGCTCCTTCTCCTATCATCTGGAGATATCAACCCCAACCCTGAGAGAGAGTCTGGCCTCCTTAGATTTTTCTCACACTCCCAGGACAGATCCTCATGCAACTGCTCAAATTGTATTCATATCCCTCTCCTTTCCCCCTCCTTTCTCCCTTTCTCTTGTGCCTTGTGGAATGCACACTCCATCTTAAATAAGCTTGTCTTTATTCAGGATCTCTTTATCTCTAATGCTCTCTATCTTCTTCCTCTAATGGAGACCTAGCTCCCCGCAGATGACTCAGTTTCAGTTATTGGCCACTGTCATGGTGCTACCAGTTCTCCCACACGCCTCATCCCATTGGCTGTGCTGGTAGTGTTGGGTTTCTACTCTCTCATTCCTGCCAATTTCAATCCCTCCTCCTACCTTAGTCTCACTCCTTTCCCTCCTTGAAGTCCACTCTATCTACCTTTTTACTCCGTTACTTCTTCGAATAGCTGTTTTTTTATTGATTCCCTGACAAGTCCATCTCTACCTTTCTCACTGACTTTGACTCATGGCTTTCCTTCTTTCTGGATTCATCTTATAAGAACATAAGAACATAAGATATGCCATACTGGGTCAGACCAAGGTCCATCAAGCCCAGTATCCTATTTCCAACAGTTGCCAATCTAGGTCATACGTACCTAGCAGTTTCCCCAAAAGACACAGGTTCCGCAATGCTTGTACTGGGTCAAGCATTGATATCCTGGGTCCCTTCTTAATAATGGTTTATGGACCTTTCCTCCAGGAACTTGTCCAAACGTTTTTTAAACCCAGCTACACTAACAGCCTTTACTAAATCCTCCGGTAACAAATTCCGGAGTTTGAGTACACGTTGAGTGAAGAAATATTTTCTTTTATTAGTCTTAAATAGTTTGCCCTGTAGCTTCATTGCATGTCCCCTAGTCTTTCTATATTCTGATAATGTAAACAATCGAGCTACGTTTACCCGTTCCACTCTGTTCATTAATTTATAGACCTCTATCATATCTCCCCTCAGCCGTCTCTTTTCCATGTTAAAGAACCCTAACCTTTTTAGCCTTTCTTCATAGGAGTATCCTTCCATCCCCTTTACCATTTTGGTGGCTCCTCTCTGCACCTTTTCTAATAACGCTATATCCTTTTTAAGATACGGCGACCAGAATTGCACACAATATTCAAGGTGCGGTCTCACCATGGAACGATATAGAGGCATTATAATATCTTTTGTTTTATTTTCCATTCCTTTCCTTATGATACCTAGCATTCTATTTGCTCTCTTGGCTGCCGCCTCTTCCCCCTCCCTTATTCTCAGTGATTTTAACATTCATGTTGATAACCCCTCTGACCCTTATGCTTTAAAATTCCTTTCTTTTACCTCCTCATTCAACCTCCAGCTTTGCTTTACTGCTCCCACTCACCAGCACGTCCACTGCCTTGACCTTGTCTTCTTTAATTGCTTACCCTCTAACTTCTGTACCTCAATTTTTCCCTTATTTGACCATCACCTGCTAAGTTTCACTCTTCACCACCCCCACCTCAATCTCACCCAATCTCCTCCAATCTCTTTAGAAATGTTCATGCTATTGTCCCATCGGCTCTCTCCATTGCTGTCGCCTCACCTCTTTCCTCTACTATGTCACCTGAGTCTGTTGATGAGGCAGTAATCTCCTGTAACACTGCACTTTCCTCTGCTCTGGATGATCTTGCTCCACCCATGCCATGCCCTGTGTCTTCGACTACTTGCTATCAACATTCCTGTGCCCAATCAGCTGAATGCATTTAGCTCAAATTCATCACCCTTGCTGACTTTCAACATTTCAAAGTCATGCTTGCCTCTTTCCAGACAGCCATTGCACTTGCCAAACAAAACTACTATGTCCACCTGACTAACTTTCTTGCCTCTGATCCTTACCGTCTCTTTACTCCTCAAGGTGCCTCTGCCTCCAACCTCACCTTCTCTTTCTGCCCAAACGTTGGCTATTTCCATGACAAAGTCCACAAGATTTCACTCCAATTCCCCATGAGATCAGCTCCATCCTCTCTTGCTCTGTTCACTCCCAACTCTTCCCCTCAACCTCTGCCACCCTCTCTTCCTTTTCTAAGATCTCTGATGAGGAAGCCACACTTCTTTTTCTTCCTCCAAACTCACTACTTCTTCCTTTGATCCTATTCCCTTCTATCTCCTAAACTCCATCTCCTCTACTGTCACCCCTTTTATCTCTCATTTTCTCAAGCTATTGCTCTCCCCTGCTATTGTTCCTGCAGCATTCAAGCATGCTGTGGTCACACCTCTCCTCAAGAAACCTTCACTGGACCCTACCTGTCATTCTAAATTATAGACCCATCTCCCTCCTCTCCTTCTACTTGAACATGCTGTTCACCACCATTGCCTTGACTTTCTCTCCTCTCATGCCCTTCTGGATCCTCTGCAATCTGGCATTTATCCTTTACATTCTACTGAAATGGCTCTTGCCAAAGCCTCCAGTGACCTCTTCCTGGCAAAATCTAAGGGACTTTTCTCAATCCTCATCCTTCTTGACCTTTCTGCTGCTTTTAAAACTGTTGACCACCACCTCCTCCTTGACATCGTGTCCTTGCTTGATTTTAAGGGCTCTGTGCCATCCTGGTTTTCTTCTTATCTTTCCCATCACCATTTCAGTGTTTGTTCTGTTGGATCCTCTACTACTGCTATCCCACTTTCAGTTAGTGTACCCCAAGGGTCTGTCTTGAGCCCTCTCCTTTTTTCTGTCTATACCCAGTCTCTTGGTGCACTCATCTCCTTTCACGGTTTTCAGTACCATTTTTATGTTCATCATCTACCTCTCTACACCCAAAATCTCTCTAGCATTCCAGGCCTGGATTTCTGCCTGCCTATCTAACAATGCTGCCTGGATGTCTCACCGCCATTTGAAATTGAACATGGCCAAATCTGAGCTTCTTATTTTTCCCCTAAACCCACCTCCTTCCTTCCTCCTTTCTCTTTCTCTGTGGATAACCCCTTACTACTCCCTGTTCCTCGGCTCACAACCTTGGGGTCATCTTTGACTCCTCCTTCTCCACTCACATCCAGCTGATAACTAAAAACCTTCTATTTTTTCTCTATAACATCAGCAAAATTCACTCCTTCCTTTCTGAACACACTACTAAGACATTTATTCACTCTTTAGTCACCTCCTGTCTAGACTACTGCAACCTCCTCCTTGCCTCTGAATCACCTCTCTCCCCTTCAATCTGTTCAAAACTCAACTGCGCAACTAATCTTCTATCAGCCTCAATATGCTCATATAACCCCTATTCTCATGTCATTTCACTAGCTCCCTATTTGTTTCCATATCCAATTCAATGCATTCTGCTGCTCCTTACTACCTTTCCTCTCTTCTCTTCTCCTACTCCTCTTCTCGAGAACTACATTCTTCTGATGAACCCCTTCTATCTGTGCCCTTCTCTTCCACTGCCAACTCTAGACTTCGACACTTTCACTTTGCTGCTCCTTATGCCTGGAACAAATTACAGTACCTGTGTCAAGCTTCATCTCTGGTCCTTTTCAAATCCAGACTGAAAACTAACCTCTTCAAAGCTGATTTTGTATCCTGATCTGCTTAGTCTCGTATGTGTTTCCATACTACACTCCTAGAGGTATTCTTGTCCTCAGCTGTTATATTGTCTGTATGAACTACATTGTAAGCTCTGATGAGCAGGGGACTGCCTTTTACATGTACCTGTAGTGCTATACAAATGATCAGTAGCAGTAGTAGTAGTAGCCTGGGCTAGGACCAGGATAGCCAGGGTTCACATCCCATTACTGCTCCTTGTGATTTTGGGCAAGTCCTTTTATCTTCTCTATACCTTCTGGATGTTTTATGGCCAAAACAAGCACATTCCCGATGCCTATTCGTGCCTGGTGCAGGTCTAAACTTGGACGGGATCACAGACATCCATGACATTTCTGAAATAGAATAGGAATGTCTAAATCTATTGCACAACCCCATACATACCTCGATCATGCCACTGTCTACTTGGACAGCCCGGCACCTGAGATGTCTTTAAAAGTCATTTGTAAAATGACTCTGGGGAGGGCTCCGTGATTTGGACGTCCGTATGCATGGTTTTGAACATCTAAATCATGACTAAAGCTTCTAAAATTCCCCCCATTGTAATTTAATCCTCTCAATGAAGTATCAAACTCACTAAAATAGTTTCTGTTTCATTTTTTGGATAAAATAAATATCGATGAACTATCCAATGGGTCATACTTGAGCACAAAATCCTGCAGCTGTTGTAGGATTACCGGCCCAATCACCTTAGTCACATCCAGGGCATTAGCCGCACGATTCTTCAACACAGGATGTATCAAAGCCTGCTTCAATGCAGCTGGCATACCTCTAGATTGCAAAGAAAAATTCATAAGTTGCACTATACTGAGAGCCAACTTTTGTCAAAATCCTTTAAGTACCCAAGTAGGGCAACAATCCAAATCACACATGATATCAGATAAACTAGATAATACACTGTAGATGTTCTTTACTCACACTCTCAAACTGCACCCAGCAAGAGATGAAGAAATAGCAACTTTTAAAACAGAATGTCATCACATGTTAGCATTGCCAACAATTACATCCAAACCGGGATTTAGAACATAAGAACATAAGATATGCCATACTGGGTCAGACCGAGGTCCATCAAGCCCAGTATCCTGTTTCCATCAGTGGCAAATCTAGGTCATACGTACCTAGCAGTTTCCCCAAAAGACACAGGTTCTGCAATGATATCCTGAGTCCCTTCTTAATAATGGTTTATTTTATTTATTTATTTATTTTATTTATTTACATCTCTTATATACCGCACTATTTGCGATCAGCGCGGTTTACATAGAACAAACAATATCCGACAATAAACAAGAGTCAGGTCATTACAATGAACAGGAGCAGTAACTTGGATAACAGGGGAAAATATCTACATATGTGGAACATTGAACAAGGTAACTGTATATATGAGAGATGGAGTTATTGTGTGTTGCTCATACATGGTGGCTGGGGTTCGGGGGAGGCTGTGAGGTATTTAATGAAGAGGAAGTGTTTTAAGACCTTCCTAAACTGGCTCAAGTTGGGGATAGCTCTGATGTGTGGTGGTAAGGAGTTCCAGAGGCTTGGGGCACTCAGACTGAAGGCTCTGTTTGAAGTTGATAAGGCGCATCTTGTCATCACTTTTGGTATTGCTAGCATGTTGGCTGTAGAGGTTCTTCTTGTCCTGTTGGGTGTGGGTGGTTGTATGAGGTCACTTATTGAAGAGGCGGATAACCCGTTGATAGCTTTGAATGTCATCACTAAGGTCTTGAAGCTAATCCTGGCTTGGATGGGGAGCCAGTGAAGCTGCATCAGGAGGGGTGTGATGTGCTCTCTCCTTGGTGCTCCAAAGAGGATTCGCGCAGCGCAGTTCATGGCAAGTTGTAAGGGATGTAAGGTTGTCTGGGGGAGTCCTTGTAGGATGGCGTTTGCATAGTCAAAATGAGGGATGATGAGGGCTTGGTAGATGGTACGGAAGTCGCTCATCTCGAGTAGAGGGCGTATGTGTCTGAGGGATCTGATTTTGAAGTAGATTGCTCTTACTATTTTTGCTATGTGCTGCTTCATGTTGAGGTTCTGATCCAATGTGACTCCGAGATACCGTATGGCTGATTTTACTTGTAGTTTGGCGTTGTCTACTTCCAGTTGGTTAGGTGGAGTGAATTCTGGATTTCTAGAGATGAACAGGACCTCAGTTTTCTTATGTTG
Organism: Ichthyophis bannanicus; assembly: GCA_033557465.1. Lineage (NCBI taxonomy): Eukaryota > Metazoa > Chordata > Amphibia > Gymnophiona > Ichthyophiidae > Ichthyophis > Ichthyophis bannanicus. The sequence goes on along the minus strand of CM066033.1, from coordinate 224,501,595 downwards.
GATACGCAGATTTTGGGAGAGGAGCCATTCTGATATTGCATTGAAGCAGTTGGTTAGTGGGGTGAGGTCCGGGCAGTCCAGTGATATTGGCAGGTACAGTAGGACATCGTCTGCGTAAATCATGCAACTCACATTGAAGGACCTAATGATATTACAGATGGGTTGGATATAAATGTTAAACATAAGTGACGATAGGGAGGATCCTTGAGGGACTCCTTGACTTTGTAGGAATGGCTCGGATGTGGTCCCGTTTGTTCGTACATGTTGCCATCTTCCAGATAGGTAAGACCTACACCACTCAAGCGCTGTTTCGGTAATGCCTTTCTCTCTTAGTCGAATCAGGAGAATCTCGTGGCGGACTGAGTCAAAGGCTGCCGCAATATCTAGAAAGATAAGTGCGAAACCTGTACGTGAGTTGTCGATGCCTGAGATTATGGTGTTGAAAAGAGTAGTGAGTAGTGTTTCCACTCCGTATGACTCTCTGAACCCGTGTTGTGATGGATCTAGAGGTGCGTTAGTGTCCACATGATCTTGTAGTTGCCTGTAGACTATTTTTTCAACGATTTTGGCGAGCATCGGGATACTGGATATGGGTCTGTAAGACTCGACCTTTTGAGGGTCTAATTTGGTGTCTTTAAGCAGCGGTCTAACGGAGGTCTGTTTGAGCGTAGATGGGAATGACCCGGTGCTGAATGATAATCCTATCATTTTAGCTAAGATTGGGGCAAGGTCGGAACGTAGATCTTTTATCCAGAATGCTGGACATGGATCTGAGTATGAAGTGGAGGTATTTAGGGTAGCAATGGTGTCTTCGATAGTTCTCTTAGACGGAGTAGTAAAAGAGGTTAGATATGCTGTGCGTGCTTTGTCATCAGGAGGGTCTGGTATCATCATCTTGTCAGTCTTGCATAATTTTGATTGCATAAATACGGCGTAATCCTGTGGTGTATAGATCCAGTGCGTTCCGGGGTCGGTTCTTTGGCGAGATATTTGACCAGGTTGAAGAGGTCATGCGGTTTGTTTAATGAACGTTTCAGAGTGTCAGTGTGATGTTGTTTCATCTTGTCTGTGACTGCCCTGCGATGTGTGTGTAGGAGTTGGATGTATGCTGCTTGGTCACTGCTGGTACGTGATTTCCTCCAGCGTTTTTCCAATCTTCGTAGGAGGGTTAGAGACGCCCTTAGGTCAGCTGTGAACCATGGTGCGGATGGTCTTTTCTTTGGGGCTTTGGATGTGGGGGGACGTATTGCGATCGAGCTGAGTCTGCTGTTCCACGTGGAGATTAGGACATCTAGGTCTTGTGAGGTGTCATCAAGGAGAGAGTTTGTTTCAGCCAGGATGCGTTCTTTGTTAAATGGGTGAAATCTTCTGGTATTTGCGGTTGTGTTTGTTTGTAAGTTCGTAATGGGTCTCAGTGACTTGATGGGGGTCGGAATTTGAAAGGAAATGAGTTTATGATCCGACCATGGAACTGCTGTTAGTGATAACGTGATGTTTTGTGCTTGCTGAAGCACCGTTTGTGGGGCGTATATCAGGTCGAGAACGTTGCCCTTTGTGTGTGTGGGTTCATGAACCAATTGGGTGTATCCTAAGATATCTAGGGCTTCTGTGAAGGCAGCTGCTTGATTGTCCTGTAGGGATGGTAAGTTAAAATCTCCTAGTATCCAGTTAGGTTTATGAGGAACATGGGTATTTGATGCTAAGTTTATGATATTGGAGAGGTTGTCTGGATCCGCAGAGGGCGCTCTATAAATAAGGTTTATGGAGCAAGAGTGGTTGGAAATAGATAATGTTTCAAGGGAATTGGTGTTGCTGGCTTCTTCCAATTTCATGCTAGCATCCCTCAGTCAATTAGATTGTAGTCATTCAATGTTTTAAGAATTATTGCCAACCTGCTACAAATACTGTTGTCAGTATTAATTTAGCCCCTATCCCTCTCATACTGATATACTGTCATCAACACATCAGTAATAATTATACTGTTGCCAGTACTAATTAACCTTTATACTGCCTTTATATTGTTGCCAGTAACAATTAGTCATAATACTGCTGCCAATCATTAATTCACATAACCATCCTGCATACATTGTAATAAGGTTGTCTGTATCACTTTATACTGTTGCCAGTAATAATTAGTCATTGTACTGTTACTAATCTTCTTCTTATATTGTGATTCTGTATAACCCAGAAGTCATTACACTGCTGCCAGTAGCCACCCAGACCAGTAATTTCATACTGTTGCCAGCATTTTCATACACTGTGATACTGTTGTTTGTAACTAGTAGCCATTATACTGTTGCCAGTAGCCACACAGTCCATTGGAAACTAGTAGCCATTATACTGTTGCCAGTAGCCACACAGTCCACTGGAAACCAACAGACAGCTATTTATTAATTCCCATACTCATCCCTCACACTCTACTAGTCTATTGTCCGTACCATATTACTAGTAAGCTAGAATGTACAAAGTCCTATTATCACTCATTCCTCTACTCACCCTTGGTCTCCCCTGCATCACAAATGCCCTTAACCAGGATACCAACTACATACCAATACTACATACAATTGGAAGGAGATGGTATGAATTCCCACACCACACAACGGCAAAAAGCAACCATACATCCTACTCACATCTACTTAACATCCCTCTACAAGCCATCAACAAAACACAAGCTGAGAAGCACCACCGCCAACAACTACTGAAATGTGCGCTGATTAATGCCAGATCAGTACGATCAAAATGGCCTGCTGTCATGGACCTGATTCCACTATACAATCTTGACATCCTGATGGTCACTGAAACATGGCTGTCTGATTGTGACAACGTTCTCCTGAATCAGATGCTGCCACCAGGATTCGATCTCTACACATGCCACAGGTCCACTCAGAAAGGAGGTGGGACGCTCATTCTCACCAAAACAGATTTAAACTTCAAACTATGCAGCTCCTCCAGCTCAGCCCACCTTGACTCCCTCACCATATCTAATGAACTCTGCTCAATCAACCTTCTTTATCGAGCACCCTCCCCATTACCGGATGACCTCCCAACAATAATTGAGCTTGCATGCACTACATCCTCCCCACGCTCTCCAAATTGGTTAGTTGGTGATTTTAACCTCCCATCTCTCCATGACAGCCACTCAGCAGCATTTCTAGATGCACTAGAGGATCTAGGCTACAAACAACTCGTCGACTCACCCACTCACACTAAGGGAGGTATACTAGACCTCATTTTCGCACCTCATTTCAACACCTCAACACACCAAGACCTTGCACTGTCGTTTCTACCAGTACCATGGTCAGATCACAACCTTATCCGGTTTAATATACCCACCATTACTGCTCGCAAGAGCCAAATACCATCTAACACATCTGGAACACACACAGCTCGTTTTCAACCTCTCAACCGTGACACTGTCCTAGAAAGCCTACAACCACTTGTGACCAACACCACCCTCAACTTAGACGACCTGATAGCCAAATGGGATGAGAACCTCAGAGCCGCTTCACGTCCATTGTACAATGACAAGAAAACAAGAAAAAGAGAACACGCGCCATGGTTCTCTACTGACCTGCGTACATCTCTCAACCACCTACGCAAACTCGAGAGAGAGTGGCGAAGAACCCACTCATCAGAGGCCCTTGTAGAATATAATTCATACCTAGCTACCCACCGTGGGAAGATAACACTGAGTAGGAAAATCTACCACACAAACTTACTGAAACGCTCCATCAATAAACCACATGCATTATTCAGGTTAGTAAAAACCATAACAGGAGAGCCAGTCTCAGCCCAACCTGCAATGCCTCAGCCACAGGACTACGCGAACTACCTGCAATCAAAAATGATTAAGGCCAGCACTAACATAAATATCAACAAACTATCCGCAGCACTCAAGGCATCCCCAATAACTCCATTTAGCAATTTCAACACGGTATCTACTAGTGAGATTGAGAACATTATAGCCTCCATCAATCCTAGCACGGCACCTAATGACCCATGCCCAGCCAGCTGGATCAAAGAACTGCGACACGATCTAAGCCAAATCCTATGCAAGATGCTGAACCAGTCCTTTCTAACTGGCTCATTCCCCCAGCGCCTGAAACACACCTTGATCAGGCCCCTTCTAAAAAACAGTAAACTTGATTCATCCAAAGTTGAATCATTTAGGCCAATCTCGAGCATTCCCCAACTTGCAAAAATAATCGAAAAAGCTGCTCAACAACAGATCCAGCATCACATTGACACGGAAGCTCCACTAGACCAATCACAACATGGATTCAGAGAAGCACATGGAGTCGACACAATCCTTACAACCCTATTCAACGATCTTATCACAGGAATAAACAGCATCCAACAAGGGTTCGTCCTCATCTTTCTAGACATCTCCGCCGCCTTCGACTCTGTGAATCACGACATACTTCTGCAACGCCTGATAGAAAAGGGGATTCGGAGCACAGCGCTGGAATGGTGTAAATCCTACCTTTCTAATAGGTGGCAACAAGTCAAGACAGACCAGGAATCATCGGAACCATTCCTACAATCTCAAGGTGTACCGCAAGGATCTTCCTTATCGGCACTAATGTTCAATATATATGCAGCCGATATGTGAATTGATCCGATCCTTCAACGTACAATGTCTGGCATACGCAGATGATATCCTCATATACATGCCGTTCAAAATTGACCAACCAGTGTTTTCCCCAATAACCAATTGCTTCGGAGCAGTAGCTGATTGGCTGCTGACACAAAACCTACGAATCAATCATAGCAAAACGGATGTTCTTTTTGTTACAAGGAATCGTAAGTTCATACCTCCTCCATCACTACTGGTCAACAACATAGAATTAAAGTCCAAACCCACAATCCGATATCTCGGCATCACACTGGACCAGCACCTGGATATGACAACGCATGTGAAGAATGTGACTAAAACCATATATCATAAGATCAGAACACTACGCCACCTCCGCCCCCTACTTGATTACACCGACTACCGATCAACCTTCCAGGCATTAGTTCTCCCACATCTAGATTTTGCTAACATCATCCTCCACGGGATCTCTCAATCAACTTTAAATACACTTCGTCTGGCTATGAATGCAGCTGCAAGGGTCCTCTCTGGGTCACCAAGATCTGCTCACATAACACCTATCATGAAAGACCTACACTGGCTACCTCTACAAGCCAGACTCCACTATAAGTCACTAATCCTGACCTTCAAAGCCATGAATAATTACCCACCCACACCAATCAGCAACCTAATTCACAGCACCCTCGAAAATAGAAACAGGAGAACTACTGCTAAGAACACCTTAATAGTTCCTAAGATGATGACATCATGTACTAAAGCTACGTCAAACAGAGCCTTCTCAATATTCGCCCCTCTAAACTGGAATACACTCCCCCATGAAATCCGTGGCATCAAGAGCCTAATACAATTCCGAAAAGCCGTGAAACACCATTTGTTCACAAAATGTTACCCAGAAGTTATCCTGGACACTCACACATCTACCAAGATTCCCACACACCCCAGGTGCATTAGCACTCTAATACAACCAGAAAATGGTTAGACTACAGGATAGCCCACTAGACAACCAAGATGACCAATTACCACTTTACCCAAATGTCTCACCCACATTATCCAATCGAGTTTAGAATATTGTATATAGTTTTAAATATATATATATATAATAAGTCAACTGTACATAGTTTCCCCGGTTATCCCATGCATTTATCATCCCTTGTTCTATGTAAACTCAATGTTGCTTGCATGCATTGCAGTATGTTGTGTTCATTGTACACCGCACTGATTTTAATAGCGCGGTATAGAAGAAATGTTAAATAAATAAATAAATAAATAAAAAAGATCTGGCGATGATGGCAACTCCTCCACCCCTTTTGTTTTGCCTGTGGCTGGTGAAAGTAACGAAGTTAGGTGGGAGGAGTTGGTTGAGGATGGTATTGTCTTCTGGTGAGAGCCAGGTCTCGGTAATCATAATGATATCTAAATTATGATGAGTTATTGTTTCAGTGATTGCTGGCCATTTTTTGCGAAGTGATCGAGAGTTAATGAGTGCACACTTCAGGCTGTTGGTGTGTAGGCGTTTATTTTGCTTTAGTTTTGGGGAATTTTGTAGAGGGATATGAACTAGATGGGGGCGGCGTGGATAGCTCGCTCCATGATAAAGGTTGTTGGAGTCATTGGGCCATTTTCTTCCGCTAGTATAAAGCGTTGGGATGTGGTTTTGTGATGTCGTTAGTGCTAGTGAGCTAGTGTCCAAACCTCTGTTCATTAATTTATAGACCTCTATCATATCTCCCCTCAGCCGTCTCTTTTCCATGTTAAAGAGCCCTAACCTTTTTAGCCTTTCTTCATAGGAGTATCCTTCCATCCCCTTTACCATTTTGGTGGCTCTTCTCTGAACCTTTTCTAATAACGCTATATCCTTTTTAAGATACGGCGACCAGAATTGCACACAATATTCAAGGTGCGGTCTTACCATGGAACGGTATAGAGGCATTATAATATCTTTTGTTTTATTTTCCATTCCTTTCCTTATGATACCTAGCATTCTATTTGCTCTCTTGGTTGCCGCTGCACACTGGGCCGAGGGTTTTAACATGTTATCCACAATGACGCCTAAATCTTTTTCCTGGGTGGTGGTTCCTAATGTGGAACCTTGCATCATGTAACCATAGTTTGGGTTGTTCTTCCCTAGGTGCATAACTTTGCACTTGTCCACATTAAATTTCATCTGCCATTTTGATGCCCAGTCTTCCAATTTAGCAAGATCCTCTTGCAATTTTGCACAATCCTCTTGGGTTTTAACAACTTTAAATAGTTTTGTGTCATCTGCAAATTTGATAACCTCACTCGTTATTCCACTTTCCAGGTCATTTATGAATATGTCAAAAAGCAGCGGACCCAGCACAGATCCCTGGGGTACACCACTATTCACCTTTCTCCATTGGGAAAATTGGCCATTTAGCCCAACCCTCTGCTTTCTATCTTTTAACCAGTTCCTGATCCACAGTAGTACACTGCCTCCTATCCCATGACTCTTTAGTTTTGCCAAATGTCTCTGATGAGGGACCTTGTCAAAGGCTTTCTGAAAGTCCAGATACACTATATCAACCTACTCACCTTTGTCCACCTGTTTATTCACACTTTCAAAAAAACATAACAGATTAGTAAGACAAGATCTTCCTTGTCTAAAGCCATGTTGGCTGTCTCCCAATAGGCCATGACTATCTACATGCTGAGTAATTTTATTCTTTATGATGGTTTCTACCATTTTTCCCGGTACTGACGTGAGTCTCTCCGGTCTGTAGTTTCCCGGATCACCCCTTGAACCCTTTGTAAAAATTGGTGTTACATTGGTGATCCGCCAATCTTCAGGTATTAGAGATGATTTTAATGATAGTTCACAGATTACTAATAGCAGGTCTGCAATCTCATATTTCAGTTCTTTCAACACCCTTGGATGTAGACCATCCAGCCCAGGTGATTTGCTACTCTTCAGTTTATCTAATAGTTGTAATACATCTTCCTGATGTATCGATATTTCCTTCAATTCTTCCACACCTTTAAATACCACTTCAGTCATGGGTAACATCCCTACATCTTCCTCAGTAAAGACCGAAGCAAAGAATTCATTCAGTCTCTCCGCTATCGCCTTGTCGCCTCTTAGTGCCCATTTAACTCCTTTATCATCTAATGGTCCAACTGACTCTCTTACAGGTTTTTTGCTACGAATGTACTTGAAAAAAATCTTTATTTCGCGTTTTTGCTTCCGCAGCAAGCTTCTTCTCAAATTCTCTCTTTGCCTTCTTTATCAATGCCTTGCATTTGACCTGCCAGTGCTTGTGCTGTTTCCAGATTTCATCGTTTGGCTCTTCTTTCCATTTCCTGAAAGATGCTTTCTTGGCAACAACAGCTTCTCTGACCTCACCTTTAAACCATGCAGGTTTTTGGACTTCCTTCCACTTTTCTTAAAGCGTGAAATACAGCTGGTCTGGGCTTCCAAGATAGTATTTTGCAACAACACCCAAGCTTGATGTAAGTCTTTAACCTTTGCAACTGCTTCTTTTAGTTTTTTCTTAACTATTTTCCGCATTTTATCATAGTCTCCCTTTCAAAAGTTAAAAGGTAGTACTTTAGATTTCCTTACTATCCCTCCTCCACTAATTAAATCAAAGGCGATCATGCTATGATCACTATTGCCAAGTGGCCCCAACACCCTTATCTCTTGCACTAGATCTGGTGTTCCACTAAGGACTAGGTCTAATATGGCTTCCCCTCTCGTCAGTTCATGGACCAGCTGCTCCAAGAAGCAGTCATTTATGTCATCTAGGAACTTTATCTCCCTAGCATGTACTGCCGTGACACTGACCCAGTCGATACCGGGGTAATTAAAATCACCCATTATTATTACCGCACTGTAACTTTTGTTAGCTTCCTTGATTTCTTTGAGCATTTCATCATCCATTTGTTCATTCTGGCCAGGCGGTCAATAGTACACCCCCACCGCCATCGCCTTCCCCTTTTTACATGGAATTTCAATCCATAGAGATTCTATAGCAAATGTTGTTTCCTGCAAAACTTTAATCTTTTCTGACTCAATGCCCTCTCTAACATAGAGCGCAACCCCTCCACCAATTTGATCAGCTCTATCATTACAATATAGTTTGTACCCAGGTATCACAGTGTCCCACTGGTTGTCCTCCTTCCACCATGTCTCTGATATTCCAATCACATCTAACCTCTCATTTAGTTCTATATATTCTAACTCTCCCATCTTATTTTTTAGACTACTAGTATTTGCATACAAGCATTTTAGAGACTGTATTTTATTCATATTAATTTGGCTATTGGTAGACATGGGTAATTTGGGATCTTTAAGCTCTGTCTGCTCCCTACTTGAGGGCATTTGGGCTACTTTACTCTTTTTTGTAACCTCTCTGCTTTTGGTAGTATTCTTCAAGGATACATTCTTCCGAACCATCCGCTCTTGGGTGACTGTCGGCTTTCCCCTATTATCTAGTTTAAAAGCTGCTCTTTCTCCTTTTTAAAGGTTAATGCCAGCAGCCTGGTTCCATCCCGGTTAAGGTGAAGCCCATTCCTTCGGAAGAGCCCCTCCTTTCCCCAGAATGTACCCCAGTTCCTAACAAATCCAAACCCCTCATCTCTGCACCATTGTCTCATCCACGCATTGAGGCTCCGGAGCTCTGTCTGCCTTTTGGGTCCTGCACGTGGAACGGGAAGCATTTCGGAGAATGCTACCCTGGAAGTTCTGGATTTCAACTTCCTACCTAAAAGCCTAAATTTAACCTCTAGAACCTCCCTACCACATTTTCCTATGTCATTGGTACCGACATGTACCAAGACAGCAGACTCCTCCCCAGCACTATCTAAGACCTTATCTAGGTGGCGAGTGAGGTCCGCTACCTTCGCACCAGGCAGGCATGTTACCAGGCGATCCTCACGTCCACCAGCCACCCAGCTATCTACATGTTTAATGATCGAATCACCAACTATAACAGCTGTCCTAACCCTTCCCTCATGGGCACATGGCCCTGGAGAAACTTCCTTGGTGCGAGAGGGTTTTACATCACCTGGAGGACAGGTCCTAGTTACAGGATCACTTCCTGCCACACCATAGTGATGCTCTCCTGTCACGTGACCTCTCTCCTCCATGGCATCAGGGATGCTGCCAGACTGGAGGTGAGACTTCAGGACTATATCCCTGTAGGTCTCGTCTATGTACCTCTCTGTCTTTCTTATGAATTGAAAAAGATGAATTCATATTGTCATACTCTTGCTGAACTATCTTAAAAATCAAATCTACTAATTCTTAAGCACCTATCCCACTATCCCCATAACTCTTGATAGGCTTGTTGGCTAACCTATGGACTGTAGAGAATAGATGAGCAGATGATGGCAAACTATGGGCACTGCAAATCTGTGTACTTAGTAAACTTTCTGTGTTTCTGCTACTGCCAACAAATAAATATTCATAGCATTCTCATATTCCAATTTATTACTGGCTGTTCTCTTTTCTTTCCACAAATGTTCACACTGCCTAACTTTTCTTTTCAGGGTGTATGGAATAAGAAGAGAATCTATCAGTTAGTTAATGAATCACTGTTGGCATCATTCAACATATCATAAGAACATAAGAAATGTCATACTGGGTCAGACCAAAGGTCCATCAAGCCCAGTATCCTGTTTCCAACAATGGCCAATCCAAGTCAAAAGTATCTGTCAGATTCCCAAAAAGGTGCACAGATTCCATGTTGCTTACCCTGGGGTCCACGTTGCTTATACCACTTTAATAATGGTTTATAGACCTTTCCTCCAGGAACTTGTCCAAAGCTTTTTTAAACCCAGCTTCACTAACAGCTTTTACTACATCCCCTCTGACAATGAATTCAAGAGTTTGATTACACGTTGAATGAAAAAATATTGTCTCCTATTAGAGATGCCCTCTCCATACAAAGATTTGACTGTCCAAGCTATGGTATTTTCAAAAACATCTTATAGATGGGAAAGTTGGATAATGAAAAAGATAGATAGGAAGAAAATTGATGCCTTTGAATTATGGTGCTGGCAATGAATACTGTGAATACCATGGACTGCCCGGAGAACAAACCAGTCAGTACTAGAGATCAAACCAACGCTTTCTTTAAAAGCTCAGATGACAAGACTTTGACTTTCATACTTTGGACACATCATGCAAAGAGAGAGATCATTAGAGAAAGACATCATGCTTGGCAAGGTTGAAGGTCAATGGAAAAGAGGAAGACCAGCAATGAGATTGATCGATACAATAATAGCAGCTATGGATGCCACAGTGGACACGTGGAGTCCAATTCATGGAAGGGGATATCCAAGCTGTCCGGATGTCCCCAATGAAGACGGGGCTGTATGGATCCGATTCTGGTCCGCGGGAACAAAACATTCCCACGGAAGCCAGAATCGGGCCCGAGCTCGGCTCGGCGTGCCCCCTCCACCTGCGGGGACATCCTCCCCGCAGGCACCCCCAATATCCATAGCTCTGAACCCCATTTCCCCGCCGCCCAACCCATGGCTGGTCTGCCGCGGCCTGGATTGGGCAGCAGAGACCCCCCCTGCACCTGGCCTCATCCCCAGGGGGGATTCTCAGGCCCAATCAGGCTAAAAGTGCTTCTTATACCACCTTTGAGATGGTATAAGTAGCACAGCCCCCTGGACCTGGCAGCACATACAGGGCCGTGACCTGAATCGGCCCTGTACATGCTGGCCTGCCCCCGCTCTGCCCCATTCCTGTCCCCTCCTGCTCCCTCCCCCCCCCACACACACACACTGCCTTTCCCCATCCTGATGCACAGGACTTACAGGAAGAGCCAGAGGGGTAATCGGGCATGGACGTGCAGTTCCGCAACCCGCATTCATGAACGACCTCCATAGGTTGCCAAAACAGGCAAAGTTAATTTTCTTCATTATCTTTTTTTCTATTCTTATCCGCATATTGCATTTTGCATCATCAATGTGCAACTCATGTGGAATTAATTGGAACTCAATAAAATGGTGATCAGACCACCCTGTGAGGACATTTATTTTAAGAAGACAGCATCTGTCTTGATTCCAAAGACTCAGACAAAGCAATGCAGATCTAACAAATGCCTATAAGAATGAGTAGTCCCTTAAAATAATCAAACCAACTCTAATGTCTCAGTCATATTGAAAAATAATTACACCTTTCCAGATAACAGTTGGACAACCAATTGTAAATTAAAATCCCCAAGAAAAAGAAACACATTCAAATTATTTACCAAAGAGGAAAGCCATTTCAAAATATCTAATAAGATCTTTACCGAAGCATAAATGCTGACAAGCCAAGCATAAAGCAAGTTGTACATTCACCACCTGCCAGCAAACACATAACTCACTTCGAATATTAAGCCCAGAGGTTTTACTAATCAGTAGATTCTCCTAAGAGTCAGATCATCTTAGATTGGCAAGTTTTACTCATTAAAATCCAGATGCAAAGCCTGGGAATAATTTTGAATACTCATCGTAATTTTAAGAACCGTGTTACTCAAATCTGTAGGCAAGCATGAAATAAACTACAATGTGTCTGCCTTGTGAAGTCATTCCTGACCAGTTACCAATTTCAAATGGTAATTCAGTTGTCATAACATGACCAGCGTACAATGCAACCGAATTGTGAAAACTAGTCCTTGGTAATGTAATGGCCTGTTATTAGGATGAGTTTCCTTGTCCAGATTAATTCTGCTGAAAAACCAACTTATTCATACATCATTAAATCAAGAAGTACAGAAATTACCTTATCTCCTTTAATTTCTCCCTTGTTTTTGAGAGGAGAAACATCCCAGTTCACTTTTTTTGCACTTACTGAAACAAAATCTACAAAATAAGCATCATTTTAGGTGTATATCCAGAAACAAGCAGCTTTGATTCAAACCAACATGGAATCAAACTAACATGGACATAGCCTGAACCATTATTATTGTCCATTAATGAAGGGTATGGATGAACTTGGAAAAGCATACTATGTTACACTCTTTTTTGGCCTCTCAGCAGGGTTTGACACAGTCGTTCATTCATTTGCTACATAGACTGTCTGAGACTGGAATTAGAGATATGATGCTTTCCTGATTGCGTCATTTTTAGCTGATCAATCACGACACATGAGGGTGGGAGTGGAGGTATCCAGATGGTCTCTTCTGGGACAAGGGCATAATAAGAAGTTATGGGTAGATTGTACTGCTCTAGATGGAACATAAGAGATGATGGATTTACAGGGTATTCTGGAATTCCCTTTACTAAGGCTTTGCAAGTGAGCAATAAGATTTTAAATTTAATTCAATAGGAAATTGGCAGCCAGTTTTCAGCAATCAATAGCAGGGTGGCATGGTTGAATTTGTATTTATTATGGTGCATTCGACTGCAGAATTGAAACTATTGCATAGTGAATGAGAGTAATCTATATGACTTAACACGAGTGTATAAATCAGTATATGTATATCTCTGGTATCAAGGATGGAATGCATAGTATGAATTTGCCTCAAGGTGAAGTGATTACCAGACGACTGAGGAAATCTGAGTGTAGAAGTTCAATTCAGGGTCAAATGATAACCTAGAATTGAAAGAGATATTTGTTCAAGTAATCTAGGGGGCATATTCAAAGTGCTTAATGCGGTCAGCTGACCTGCTAATTCAGCATCACATAGCCAGTTTCTGCCACTGAGTATCTCCTCCGAATGCTGCTAAATACCCGGATGCTGACCATGTAGCATTAGGGCATCCTGGGACAGTGCTCAGTATTCAGCTGCTGGAAGATTATCTTAAACTTGCTAAAATTAGCCTCTTTAAAGGCTGGCCTAACTTTAGCTTGTTTAGCTAACAGGGCAGCAACTGAATATGTTCTAACTGGATATTTAATGCCAGTGGCCGGATATGACCCCCAGCATTGAATATTCTCTCTTAAACTAAAATGGCAGCAGCCAGCTGCTTTAAGTGTACTTGCCACCACTGCTAAATACCGGACCTCTAGGCGCTAAGTCTGAGGATCTGCTGTGCCAGTAAGCAACAGTGGGATCCTTTTACTAAAGTGCGCTAAGCTGTTAACATGCATTTTCATATGTGGTAACTGCATACTCGGGCCCACAATGCTATTACTGTGGGCTATGACAGATACCACACGGTGATTTACACACTAACTACTACTTGCCTGTTGGGGTGCTGAATGGGTGGGGTGTAGTGGGTGGGGTAAGGGGTAGAGAGTGGGGGTTGAGAGCGCATTGCAGTTAGCAAGGGGGAACATATCACACACTAGCTATCGATGTTGTCATTAGCGTGGGTGCCCCTAATCCAGTGCAATAGGAGGAGTTAGGTGCACTTTCATTATGCGTGCCATGCAAAAGGGCAGTGCTTCTCAACCAGTGAGCTGGGGTACAGTGCTGTGCCTTCGGAAAGTGCTTGTTGTTCCTTGGTGGTGACAACCAATGGTATGACTTTGTATGGTCTCATAAGGTTCTTGCCCCATCTCTCTTTGAGAGTGGCTCAGAGAACAGCCCTCTGCTTCCCACTACACAACTTCCCTCTCAGACAGCAAAGTAGGGAACAGGAAAGGGATGGGGAGAGCTTGGTGCAGAAACTGTGAAGAACCATTCTACTCCTTAATCCGCCCCTCCTACCTGTAATACAAGGATAGAAGGGACAGGTGTGCCTGGAGCAGACACTGTAGAGCATAGAGCACCTACTGGAGCTGCTGAAGCCAGTTAGAGGTAGCTGTTTAGGAAGAAAGGAGCTGGAAAGTAGGAGATTGATGGAGAAGCAACCTACAGTTGAGTGGAACAAGTATTATGACGGGTAGAATCTCAGGGCTAAAGATAGTAAAGCAAAGAAGCAAAGAGTGGTGAGAGGCAGTTGTGACCTCACAGACTTTGAAGAGATGCTGCTGTAAGAGAAAGATTTATAAAGTATAGAAGAAAGAAAAGGAGAAAAAAAGACTGATGTCAGAGAGAGGGGTTAGGGAGGAAGTGATGTAGACAGACAAGAGAAGAAAGGTAAAATTCAAAGAAGAGCCCAGAAAAGTACTTTGGAGAAAATTGACAAGAAGGAAAATAGACCATGACTGGGATCAACATAATTAAGGAAAAAACCTACCTAGGCAATAAAGTTGTTATTTTTTTCTTCAGTATAGTGATTAGAATATGTAAAAGTGCTCTAGTAGCTATTTGGCTTCTGGAGTGAACTGGATGTACTAGAATCCCATTAAAAATCTCTAGCCTGGATAAAACTCCCAAATAGAATCAACGTGTTAGGAATTGTTGGACTGGTTTGGCTAATTTGATCATTTTTTCCTAGTGCATACTTATTTCTCTTGTACACAGGACATATCCCCCAACCCTGAGTCTTTCGTATTAAGATAAAATATTTTACGGTAACTAGCAAAACTTAAAGAATGTGATTTATACTTTTAGAGTAGATTCTACAATTTTCCACGGACTGTTCTCCCAAAAAAGAATACCTCACTCACTACTGACACTATCTAAAGGGAACAAGTCTAAGATTTACCCACCAGAAAACTGGCAATCTTCCCTCCTTCCTCTCTACATGTGTGCCTCCTCTCCTGGCTTCAATCTGACATCCGAAAGGGGGATTGGGTGGAGGAATCTTGTAATCTCACAGGACCCACTGGTCTCTCATGCTTGGGCATCATATTGAAGTCAGCAGAATGAAGCACGCAGGTAAAAAAATGCTGCTGTCTGAAAGGGGGTGGGGCTGAGGATCAGGCAAAATGTGGTTTGGAGTGCCATGAGGACTGAACAAACTCAAAAGTGTGCCACAAAATGAAAAAGTTTAAGAAGTACTGCATTAAGGTACACATCCATGTTTTAACTCCTGGGAATATGCTGGTCACACCCTGACAGTTCCGAGGCTTTGCATTTAACATACACTAGCTTTTGTGTTAAATGTGCATTAGATGCAAAAACCTAACACATGTTAGTAAAAGAGCCCCATTGCTTCTGTTTTTATGGGATTGAATTTTAATTTATAGGACTGCAGGGTGGCTGTGGCACCAAGACAGGTTTCTAGTACAGACAGATCATGTGTGAAAGGATCAGCTTTACCTGATATTGCTTCTACTGGTCTATTATGATTCTCTTTATATACATTTGCTAGGGATTGCATCGAGACCAATTCAGCTAGCACAGAATATCATTGTATTTATTATAACTGATTGTAGAGGGGTTGAACACAATTTGCCCAGTTTTCTAAGCCTGCACTGGCTTCCTGTGGTTTTCTGAGCGCAAATTTATTCTTGTTGATGCTTTTTAAAAGATCTTATGAGGAGACAGTCCTACTGAATTGTCTTATTCTTGCAATTTTATTGACTATCTTGAACTATATGCTCCAGTCAGCAAGAGTTGTTAGACTGCCTGAGAATTAAAATGCTTTAAGGACCTTCAGTCATTCCAAGGTGTTCTCCATTACAGGAGCTCTTGCCTGGAATGCCCTTCAAAAAGATATCTGTATGATCTTTTGATGAATCACAAAAATTGAAAACCTATTTTTGCAGACTTTTCTGGAAAGAACTTAATTAATGGTGATGCACATACTGGGAGCTACTGTAGGTGGTAAGTTTTACATGAGCACATTCTGTGGATGCTTAATGCCTATTGTGCCCCACTCAGTCTTGCTTAAGGAAGGGTGGGCAATAGTGAATAAATGAAATGAAAATGTTGGTGCTGATATTCAGGAGCCCTTATCTGGATAACAATAGAAGTTATGGTTATGGTTATGGTTATGGTTAACTATATTTGATATACCGCAACAATGCATGCAAGCTATGCAGTTTACAATCATTTAAAATTACGGGAAAAAATGAGAAAGGAAATCCATTTTCAAACAGAGCAGTAAAAGACCTAGAGTAGAAAAGGGAAGGGTACAGACACAAAAGTAGAAAGTACAGTAGAGCATATAGTAGACAGTAGAGACGATGTCTGCTAGATCCAAAACAACGGCAGCTGCCTCAGGGTAGGCTAGGCTGGATATTGAAGGTGGCACAAACAGAAACGTTTTTAATGCCTTTTTGAAGTTCCTAAAACCTAGTTCTGTACGGAGATGGATGGGTAATCTATTCCAAAGCACTGGGGTCTCGTATGAGAAGGCAGCTTTCCGAGTGGATTTGTACTTTATTATTGCCAGGAATGGGACGTGAATGCGGAATCTGTGAAGAGAATGAAGGAACCTTGCTGGAGCATATAAGGTAATAAGGGAAGAGAGATAGTCCGGTGCAGCATCATGAATGTCCTTGTGAGTGAGAGCAAGGGTCTTGAATCCGGGAGTTTATAGGCAGCCAGTGCTATTGAATGAATAAAGGGGTAATATGATCAAACTTCCTTGCATGTGTAAGTAGACGGATAGCTGTATTTTGAATAGACTGGAGATGCTTCAGTTGAAGCTGAGGAAGTCTGAGATATGTAATATTGCAATAATTCAATCTGGAGATCATGGTATGAAGCAACACGATGGTCTGGTCTGGTTTATTGAGAAAAGGTTGTGTACTACATATACACTGCAGGGCCAGACTGGGGGGAAAAAGTAAGAGTAGAGTCCAGGACAATACTGAGGTACTGAAGGGAGGAATGCAATGATAATAGGACATCATCCAAAATTTGGACCTGCGTAGGACAGGACTGGGAACCAGTGAACCAAATGGCTATAGATTTTGACGGGTTAAGTTTAAGTGAATTATCCTGTAGCCAAGATGAGATTAGTAGCTAAACAGGTGATGATGGGAGACAAATCTAAGGAATACTCATCTGTAGGGAACATTAAAATTTCCTTAGCGTAGACATAACAGGATATACTAGAAGTCTGTATCAAAGTGACTAGAAGGCTGAAGAAAATATTGAATAAAAGGAGAAAGAATTGAACCTGCAGGACACCAGAGAGGAGTTCTCGGGGAGCAGAGATGTCATTCTGGATTCAAACCTGAAAAGATCTATTCCATAAGAATGAGCTGAACCATGAGAATATCATGCCACGGATGCACGTATCATACAAGCGGGTCAAAAGTACATTTATGGCCCACCAAGTCAAATGCTGCTGATGGATCAAGGGAAATTGCAAGAGTGTATTTTCCCTGATCCAGTGACCTATAGATTTCATTGAGAATTGTTGCTACCACTGTTTCTGTGCTATACTGTGGGCGAAAGCCTGACTGTCGGGGTTAAAGGAAGTGAATCTGTTCTATATGATCTGCCAGCTGACGAAAAACAATTTTCTCAACTACCTTAGAGACAAAGGGCAAATTTGAAACTGGACGGTAGTTTTGAGGATCGTGATGATCCCCTTGCTGGTTTTTGGGAAGGGATAAGAGTATCGCTTTTTTCCAAATGTCAGGCCCTACACCTGAAGAAAGACTCTCCGAGCCATGTAGAAGGGATGGGATCCAGAGGGTAAGTAGTTCTATAGATAGACTGCAATAACCCGAGATAACTCTGAAAGTGGCAGAGGAGCAAAGTTTGACCATGTGTGCACTGGCACTGGCAAAGTTGTCTCAATATCCTCAGGAGGAGAGAAAGGGGAAAAAGAAGGGCACTCTTGAGGATCTAAACCTTCTTCAGGAAATAACCCACCAGTTCTTCAGTGGATGGACCTGACCAGAGCGGGTCTCGTCAAGGCTGGTGCTGTGTGGAAAACTGTGACATGACCGAAAAAATTGATCTTATGGAGGAAGGAGAGTCCTTAATAATTTTTGAAAAATAATCCTTTTTTGCCTCCATAACCTTGCAACGATAATACATATGGGAAGTCCTGAAGTGTGTTAGTGCAGTGGCAGATCTGGTTTTCCACTCTGTTCTCTCTGCCATCTTAGGAGGCACAGTCCAGCATGGAACTATTTGTTGGAGCCCTGTAAAGGATGGGCTTTTAATCTCAGGGGCAATTTTATTAAGAGCCGAAGATAATGTATCTTGCCAAGTGGATGCCTGGTCATTGGTGGGCAATGAGGAAAGATTTTCAGGAAACAATATATCAGCAGGTGGAAAGGCTTCAAGGGTTGCTGGAGTGATGGTTCTATAGCTGATTCTATAGCTGGCAGTGATGGGGAAGAGGCTGCACAAGCCGCTGAGGAAAGTGGTATAGCTAAAGTTAGGTCAAAAAGAAGGACAGCACGATCATTCCAGGGTAAGGGAACTCCTGTAAGGTTCTTTGGAGTTGACCTGGCAGCCTGGAGTGTGAGTATGGGGTTAAGCATATAGCCTGCTGGGTGAGCTGGTAAATGAACATGTAAAATGTCATTGTCCGATAGAAAAGTGTGGAAGGACCTATCACATGGCTGGCTAGGTACATCTTAATGGATGTTGAAATCACTTTATAAGATCAAGGTGGTTGAGCAGGCGATCAATAATAAGTTGCTGGACATTGTCCCAAGCCAGTTACACTAATGAGGGGGGGAGGCAATAGAGGTGCAGGAGATGCATACCCGGAGGGGGGGCCAAATTTGACCAGCAAGGGCTCTACACTCAAAGATAGTGTCACAGACAACTCTATCACAAACAAAAAAGATCTATCTATAATGACCACCCCTACTCCGCTTGCAGCAATGTTCCCTCTAATTTTCTGTAGGCTGTGTGCGCATAAAATATCAGCTGTGCAGCTTTTGAAGGAAGGTTACATTTTTGTGCGCCACATAACGACACTCAGAGTTATATACTTTAAAATTTGACTACACATCAGAATACAGTATGTACACCACATTAATTGCACTAGAAAACATTGTATAACTTGTGAAAACCATAAATACATAACAACTTTTAAATTTTAAAATGTCTGTGGTGTTCTCTATCAGAATCAGAACCGTAATTTTTGTACGCTCTGTTGTAAAGTATGTGCGCTCGCTCGGTGAGGTGTGTGCGCGCACACACTTGCACAGTTTAGCGGGAACAGTGGCTTGCAGGAAGTTCTGGGAGCAAAAAAAGCAAGATATCCAGGCAGAAGGCATTGGAAGAGTTCAGCTTCTTTGTCTTCACGGAGCCAAGTCTCCGTGAGGCACAGAATATCAAGTGTTTAGAGCGATAATAGATCCACTATGAGAGTGGACTTTGTTTTTAAGGACTGATAGTTTAGAAGAGCAAGACGGAGAGGCAGTGTTGAACCTAAAAGCGCAGTCATACTAGAGTGAAGAGATTGACAAGGGATCCGGTTGCTCAGTATGTGAACATTCTGGGAGTGCCAGGGAAACAGAAGGGGGATTTGAGGTTGGGCATACCAGTGAACCGAAATAAGAGCCATAGGAACAGGATACCAGAATTGTACACAAGAGATAAAATAAAAGGTTAAAAACTAGAAAGGCACCTAAAGAAAGCATCCTACCGTAGGTTACCAGGACAATGGCACTGAGAAAGCTCTTCAGTGCTGCTGTCCACAAAGTGTCCCTGAATATCTCCACAGATGGCCTTGTTACTATCTGGGAAGTGTAGGGGGGAGGGGGGTCTCTGGGCAGAGTGAGGGTGGTTCGGGCAATTATCCAGATTGCGATGCTTTTCAGCCGGTGTCTGGTTAAATTCCACCATTATGCGGATAGTCAATCCACATAAATCGGTCAGCAAAAGAAACTAGTCAGATAGCCTACCCAGATAGGAGCTGAATATTGCCACTGTCCAGAGAGAGAAACACCAGCGCAGGCCGATCCAGCCAGATATTCCACAGCAGCCACTATCCAGATGCCGGTGCTGACTATCCGGATAGTTTATAAGCACTGCAGTCGGTGCACGCTGCTACTATTCATAGCACTGTACAGGCATATATAAAAGAGAGTCCCTGCTTATCAGAGCTTGCAATCTAAGCATAGCCCTTTATATATCAGGCATTTTATATCAGCCTCAAACCCCCTATCTCAGTCCCTCAGCCAAAAGTGGTTTCTCTTGCTCCCTTCCCAAACACCAGCGCACGCTGCCTGATAATGATTTTCCCGTAAAAAGTCTCTGGCAGCAGATCAAAATATCTCCAGAAACAACTCCAAACAGCTTCAGGAGGTTTTTCCACACTTCTTACTAAACACAAGCAAACATAGCCTCCACACAGCATTCTGGAAAAAATCTGGTAGCAGTCTAAAATATCTCTGACAACAGTTCAAAATGTTTCAGGAGGCTTCTTTTTCCGTTCCCTTTCAGGCTAAAGTAAGCAAATCCTATAAAAAGTGTTCTGGAAAAACAACTCCGACAGCAGTTCAAAATCTCTAGCAACAATTCAAAACAGCTCCAGGTCTTCCCCAGTACCTCCCAAGCTCAAGCAAATGCAGCCTGCAAATGGCTCTCTGCCAAAAAAACAAGAACCATCTTCACCTTGCTACTTCTGTATCTTTTCCAGACATCTACGAAGTTTGTTGGCTGCCTCTGTAAGGTCATCTGTAAAAGAGATTAGGGTACAGGTAATTAGGAAAAAAGGTATTTTGAACTATATTTCCAGAGTTATGTAATAATTTGCTATCAGAGCATTAAAGCGGTGAACAATACAAAGGACTGCAGATAAAATGAAAAGGAAAAGGAACGTCATTTGATCTTATAGGACAGGAAAGAGATAAAGAAGAAAAGTAAGGTACAGTAGAAGGAAGAGAGAGAAGGAAGAGAGAGGGGTGGGAACAGACGGGGGATGGGGGAGGAAGAGGAGACAAGACTGGGCTATTTATGGTGGACGGTTGAGCAGATTAAAGGCTAATTGAAAAAGGAGGGGTTTTAGAGTGGCCTTGAACTTGGTGAAAGAAGATTCAGAGCAAAGGGTGTGAGTAAGGGAATTCCAAAGAGAGGGACCAAGGAGGAAGAATAAAGGGGATCATCGTATATGTTCAAGACGAGCCTGAGAGACAGAGGGAAGGGCCAGTCGGTAAGTATGAGTTGAGCGCAGGAGACAGTGAGGGGTGTGGAAGTGGAGGAGGTCAACAAGGTATTGAGAGGTGGAGGTGCAAATGGTCCTGTGAACAAATGTGAGTATTTTGTATTGGAGACTGAAACAAACTGGTAACCAATGTAGGTGGGCAAGGAGTGGAGAAATGTGGTCAAAATGGGAGGAAAAGGTGAGAATGTGAGCAATCATGTTTTGAAGCAGTTGAAGTCTGTGAAGGTGATATTGTGGAAGGCTGGCTAAAGTGTTGTAATAATCAAATCTTGTGATGAGAGAGAGGAGAAGTGTGGTTAAAGAGGGAGGGGAGAGGAATGGACAGACTGCAGGAATCTGATGGAGACAGATGAATGACCGACGGGTAATAGAAGAGATGTGCTCTCTCAACGAGAGAGAGAAATCAACAATCACTCCGAGATATCTGAAAGAAGAAACCACAGATTATATGATTGTATGCTGAAGGCTATTATTTTTTTGCGACTTTTTGATTAAAGAGAGATAATGAAGAATGTAGGGGCCGATATCCAACAGTGGTGGCCAGCGCTTGTAAAGCAGCTGGCAGTTTCTGTTTAAACTTAGACATAGACATTCAATGCAGGGGGAGTCATACCCTGCCCCCGACATATAATTTCTGGTTTACCTGGTTAACGGTTTAGCTAACCAGGCCATGGGGCTATTCAGCTGCTGGCTAGATAGCTAAACTGGCTTAAGTTAGGCCAGACTTATATGCCTAACCTTGGTAAGAAGGAGGAGTGAAATTTGGATAGAGAAGTAGAAAAATAATCTGAAGAAAACTGAAGAGAAGAAATTGGTGTTAAAGACTGACCTAAGGGTGGAAGTAAAGGCAGGAGAAGACAGAAGATATGGCAAATGAATAGGGGATCATGAAAAGAGAGGTAAGAGAAGACAGAGAAAAACAGACACCAGAGATTGGGACCAAAAACAATTTAAAAAATAAAATGACGGGATCTGCTGTCATTCAGAGGAGGTGTGTGGAGCTGTTCACCAGCCTGGAGACTGCCGCTGCGGCGGAGGTGTTGGAAGGTGCTGTTTTCTCTCCTCACTCTATCGGGCAGGCACAGCCGGGACAGCTCAGACCGGGAGGTCCTGCTTCCGGAGGATAAAAGCTGTGTCGGGAGCTTTCTCCAGTGGATCTGCTGTCATTTGGAGGAGGTGTGTGGAGCTGTTCACCAGCCTGGAGACTGCCGCTGCGGCGGAGGTGTTGGAAGGTGCTGTTTTCTCTCCTCACTCTATCGGGCAGGCACAGCCGGGACAGCTCAGACCGGGAGATCCTGCTTTCGGGGGATAAAAGCTGTGTCGGGAGCTTTCTCCAGTGGATCTGCTGTCATTCGGAGGAGGTGTGTGGAGCTGTTCACCAGCCTGGAGACTGCCACTGCGGCGGAGGTGTTGGAAGGTGCTGTTTTCTCTCCTCACTCTATCGGGCAGGCACAGCCGGGACAGCTCAGACCGGGAGGTCCTGCTTCCGGGGGATAAAAGCTGTGTCGGGAGCTTTCTCCCGTAGATCTGCTGTCATTCGGAGGAGGTGTGTGGAGCTGTTCACCAGCCTGGAGACTGCTGCTGCGGCGGAGGTGTTGGAAGGTGCTGTTTTCTCTCCTCACTCTATCGGGCAGGCACAGCCGGGACAGCTTAGCCCTTTGGGTCCTTCCTAATCTCAGTGTTATATATTCCTGATCTTTCTTACGCGGAGCGTGTCCGCGGAGGGTGATCCGAAGGGGCGTGTCCAAAGGGGCTGGTACTGCCCCTTTGGCGCCCCTTCGGCGTCACCGCGGCATCTCTGCGGCGCTCTCTCTCTTGTCCCGCTGTCCTTATCTTTTATTTTGTATTATATATTTGCTTGGTAGAAGCTTGCTTAATTTCGGTCAGCTGGGCTAATGGGGAAGCGGAAGGCTAAAGTTGGGGGTAAGTCTTCGGAGGTCGCAGCTGGCGATGTCAAGCCAGTGGGACCTCTTGATAAGCATTTTACCCCCCTTCCGTTGGCGCAGTCTTCTCCAGACTTGGCGTCGTTGAGCTCCAGTGGGAGATCCCCCCCTACGTGCCCTACTCCTGGTAACTTGTTTGATGCACCTGTGGAGTCTTCCGAATCGGTAAGGAAATTAAAGCCGATTGATATGCCGAAGTTATCTTTGTTACTAGAGGCCAGCGGCTCTTCTGAGCTTCCAGCCCCTAGCTCCGATTCTGCAATTACTTTAAATGAGGTATGGGCCAAGTTAAAGTGTATTGATTCTAAAATGTCAGCTTCCTTGACTTTTATGCCTACCTTTTTACAGGAAACTGTTGCATCCTTGCAACAGTTGGATGATAATGTTACTTTGGTAGATGTGGCTGTCAGTAAATTGGAATCCCAGGTGCATACTTTACATGCTTCTAGTGTGGTTGGTATTAAAGATTCTTTGATACTTCACTCCAAATTAGAGCACCTGGAGAATTCCATGCATGCTTCTAACCTGTGGTTCCTTAATTTTCCTTATACTCCCTTGATATCACATAGGATTCTTTTAAATAAGTTTCTAAAAGAAGTTTTGGTTATTTCGGATATTATTGAAGTCTCACAGATCTACTATATTCCCTCAACTGTTAAGAAACTCAATGTGATTGATGGGGAATTAGACGAGATTGTTTCTCCAATGGCTAATTTGACTGCCTTTTTGGAGGACTCCCAGGATAATATTACTGCAAGGGCCACATTATTGGTTACTTTTCCTTCTGTGGAAATAAAGCAACGTATACTTAGGGCCTTTTTTAAGGTCAAGCTGGCTAAATTTTGTGGTCAGTGGGTTACTATTTTTCCTGATGTTGCACGTAGCACCCAATTGCGCCGGAGACAGTTTTTAGATCTTAAGTCTTGGGTTTTGGCATTGGGTGCTACGTCTTTTTTAAGGTTTCCCTGTAAATGTATTATTGGTTATGATGGCGCTACGTATACTTTTGTTGATGCTTCTCATTTAGAGAATTTCTTGTCCGGGAAACGGGGCTTAAGTTCTGGAGGGGATGCCATTGATTGACCTCCTTGTGTGGGTAGAAGTACTAATTTTCTATTCTGTTTTCTTTTATGTTTATTTGGTATTTAACAGTTGGATCTCATGATGTGGTCTTTATCATAGCTTAATTTCCTTTTTGACATAACAATGTTTATTCATTTTATTGTCTTTTTGTCATATGTATTATGGGATTGTCCTGTATCTGTTTCTTTTTTGGTTAATGTATTGACTGAAAATCCAATTTAAAAAAAAAATAATAATAAAATAAAATAAAATGACCCAACATCAAAAGTAGAAAAAAAAAATTATTTTCTATTTAGTAGTTGGAATATGTCAGTTTTTGGAATGTACATCTGCCAGGAATGATGTTAGAGACATGGCTGGGGCCCAGCCCAGGCCAAAATTTAGAGGGGATCCTAAACCCTACAAACAAGCTGTTCCTTCTTCAGCACTACACTGGTTTGAGGGAATTTTCTGTCTTGGGGGTCCAGAGCAATTGCCCAGGTTGCATTCCTCCTAACGCCACACTGACATCTGCTATGGGCTTTTATGTACAGAACGGGGGAAGTGCATCTCTTTCTGTTTCTGTGCTGTTGCCTTCCATTGCATGCAGGGTCAGGCTTGTTGAAGTTTGTTTCACTTTTATTTATTTAACAGGCTTTTTATACTGCTTTATCATTTCGGTTAAAGTGGTTCACATTGTAACAAACTTGATGGGTACATTAAACAGGGACATTGATAATTTAGATTTTCTGAGGCAAAGGAAAGTTATGAGACTTGCCCAAAGCCACAAAGAGGGCTAGTGGAAATCAAACTCTGATTTCTTGACTCTCAAACCACTCTGCTGGCCATTAGGCTACTCCTCCACTCCAGTAATATGTACTTTTCTGTACATATTTCTGTTTTCACTATTTGGTAACTTATTTTTTATTTGGTGAAGTTCCATCTGTGTTCGGCATGTGCGGCTACGGCTGAGTACTCCAGAGTTGCCCAGTTCCAGGTCCAGGAGTGAGATTTTTAGCTAGTTCTGGTTTTAAATTTGCCTTGCAATGGAGTATGGTATTTGTAGTCCCTGATTTTGCCCATTGAAATCAATGCTGCAGGTCCCAGAATGCACCAGAATGAGATGGTCAGAATTCAGGACTGGCTTAAAATATCACTCCTGGAATTGGGCAACTTGGTAACTCTGGAATTCTGTTAGCATGTAATTTTTTTTAAGAATGTGCAGCAATCTAGCTTGTTCAGCTTTCCTAATAGATTTTCTGATGTTCAAGGGCCCACTGCAATATTTACAGTGCTACCTTTTCTTTATAGCAGGGGTTCCCAAAACTGTCCTTGGGCTTCCCCAGCCAGTCGGGTTTTCTGGATATCCACAATGAATATGCACGAGATAGATTTGCATACAATGGAGGCAGTGCATTCAAATCTCTCTTATGCATATTTATTGCGGATATCCTGAAAACCCAACTGGCTGAGAGGCAGGTTTGGGATTCCTTGGGTGAGTTTTAGAAGTTAGTGCTGGCTCTGAAGGATGTTTTTGTATTAATTTCCAGTAGGCCTGGCACTCGGAGGGTTTGTATTGCCGTTACTGAGATCTTTGTTTTGTATGGCTAGTTGTATGGGGAAGTAACCTAGCTCTGCTCTGCACAGAATGTTGGGGAAGGGTTGGGGGTGGGGAGTCTGTGGATGCAAAATACATATTTGGATCTAATACCATATGGGTGAGCATATGTGTACTGGGGGTCTGAGAAGGGGACTGTGACTGAATGGATGCAGAAGAATGCAGCCTCATGTACTCCCCTATCTTTCGATATGGCCTGCAGATACTAAAGCCTGCATTGCTACCTTATCTGCAGTTATGTGTTGAGGGTGGGGCAGGGCAGGAGGTAGAGCAGGGGCGAGGAAGAGGCAGGGCAAGGGTGGAGCAGAAGGTGGGAAGGGACACAAATAGCCACAGGTGGTGGGGGGTTTCTTTCAAAAAGTTGGCAACCCTACTGAAAGGCCAATCATGGAAACCCAACCCAGGCCTCCCCAAGCACCCACACATGCCCAGAAGACCCTGCTGCCAAGGAAACAAGGCCTAACTAGTGAAGTCTTTTTTTAATCTGCTTTTTTCAAGCAGAAAAGAGATCCAAATACGGCACAATAAAAATGAATGGGCTACAGATAAAATGTAGAAGAAAATTTAAAAAAAGGTTTCCATGCTGATAAGGGACAGCACAAGGGAAGAGGGCCTAGGACTAACTTACCAACCCCTCTGAAGGTCCCTGTGAAGTCCTCCTGATCCTCTTTGGCCTACCAGTGCTGGAACCCTTGGAAAATAGCTGTGGGAACAAGGTGCATGTCAGTTCCAAGAACAAGGGGGTATCTCCATTCCAAGCAACGGTGGACCCTACTGGGCTCAGTCAAACTGGCAAACAGTACAGAGCAAGTCATCCAAAAGAAATTTATTAAAGACAGGAAAGTCAATCCAACTAATGCCACAAAAGGAATACTTAACCCGACATGGCTGTGTTTCAGCAGAGCCTTCTTTTCGGGGGTTAAGACTATAAAAGATCATATAAAACAAAATTAAAATCAATGTTAACAAATAACATCTTAAAACAAACCATATGAAGGAAAATGTGCATGACAAGCTAAAACATAAGAGCACATCATATATTAGAAACATAGAAAAATGACAACAGAAAAAGAACACATGGCCTATCTAGTCTGTCCTTCCATATCGACAACTACAACAGTCCCATTTTTTTTCCTTTAGAGATCCTCTGTGTTTGTCCCATGCTTCTTTGAATTCAGACACTGTCCTCATCTCTACCACCTCCACTGGGAAACTATTCCACGGATCCACCACTCTTTCCGTAAAGAAATATTGTTGCATATCACTCCAGAATCTATCCCCTTTCACACTCATCCCATGTCCCCTCGTAGCAGAACTTGCTTTCAATTGAAAGAGGCTCTCCCCCTGTGCATTAATGCCATAGAGGTATTTAAACATCTCAATCATATTACCTCTATCCCGCCTTTCCTCTAAGGTGTACATATTAAGATCCTTAAGTCTGTCCTCATATGCTTTATAATGAAGACCACTAACCATTTTAGTAGCCACCCTTTGCACTGACTCCATCCTGTTTATATCCTTTTGAAGGTGCGGTCTCCAGAATTGCACACAATACTCCAAATGAGATCGCACCAAAGACTTATACAAAGGCACTATCACCTCCTTTTTTCTGCTAGCCATTCCTCTCCATATGCACTCAAGCATCCTTCTAGCTTTTGCTGTCACCTTTTCTACCTGTTTAGCTACTTTAAGATCATCAGACACAACCACGCCTAGGTCACGCTCTTCTTTAGTGGACAAAAGTACTTCACCCCCTATACTATATTGCTCCCTTGGATTGCTGCAGCTCAAATGCATGACCTTACATTTTTTAACACCAAATCCCATCTGCCAAATTCTAGACCATTCTTCAAGTTTAGCTAGATCCCTCCTTATGTTATCTACACCTTCCTGGGTGTCTACTCTATTGCAGGTTTTGGTATCATCCACAAAGAGGCA
Source organism: Ichthyophis bannanicus (assembly GCA_033557465.1). Taxonomy (NCBI): domain Eukaryota; kingdom Metazoa; phylum Chordata; class Amphibia; order Gymnophiona; family Ichthyophiidae; genus Ichthyophis; species Ichthyophis bannanicus. The sequence goes on along the minus strand of CM066033.1, from coordinate 224,473,616 downwards.
AACCTTACACAACAGCCCTTCCGCTATATCACTAACAAAGATGTTAAAAAAAATCGGACCAAGGACAGATCCCTGAGGCACAACACTGGTAACATCCTTCTCCTCAGAGTGAGCTCCATTTACCTGTACTCTTTGTCGCTTCCCACTCAACCAAATTCTAACCCAAGCAGTAACTTTGGGGTCCATCCCTAGGGTGCTCAGTTTGTTTATAAGTTGCCTGTGAGGAACGGTGTCAAAGGCTTTACTGATATTCTAAATACACCACATCTAGGGCTCTCCCTCAGTCCAACTCCCTGGTCACCCAGTCAAAGAAATCAATCAGATTTGTCTGACAAGACCTTCCTCTTAAAACATAAGAACATATATTAAAAGACAGAATGTGCAATTAAGATTATATGTAGGCTATATGCCATGTAGGAAGGGACTATAAGAGAGCATTGACCATAAATGATAATGATTATGATCTAAAAGCATAGATATGAAGACGATATAAGTTAATGTGCTGTATAGCATAAAAACATATCAAAGGATAAAAGTGCATATGTAGGCTATATGCCATGTGGGGAGGCATTGAAAAGTGTTAAATATAAATAATGATTACGAGCTAAACGCAATCACTTAAAACCAATTTGAATTAATATACTGAATAACCTAAAAACGTGTGTAAAAGGTTGATAAAAATTTAAATACTTTTGGTTCTTAAAAGCCCTTGTGAAGGTGCAATCATATGATCCCTACTGTGTGTCACATTACCCATAGAGTAAAGGCAATATAGTGTGAGGAATTGTGCTATCTTAAACCTGTGTATATAGTCTGTTACGAGGATTGGTGAACTCACCTGAAGCATGATTAATAAACTATAGCGACTGCTGTCTTTTAACAGTGCAATTATGACACAGACAGTTTCAGGAAGTGGCTATCTTCTACTTTCATCAAGCTGTAACATAGATAACATAAATCAAAGTTATGTAAAAATTATCAGCGAAGGCAAGGCTTTGTGAGTTAAATGATGTGAATTTCATTCATTCCAGATCGGTAATGAGCGTCGGGAAACAGACCGTAGAGGAGGATTAGCTCCTCCAAGCAATAATGTCTGAACATTCATTTTAAGTCACAATCAATGCTTGATGCCCTTTGATAGCATGAAAAACAAGAGAAAAGGATATACCATGTGAAATATCCAATGGCAAAGTACCACAGCTGATTAAATCTCAAAGGAGTGCAGTATGCCAAATAGGCATTTAAAAGTAAGTTCTGGTGCAAAATGCTGGTAGTCATGGTGATGTGCAAACAAACTCCATGATTGACTATGCACAGGGCACTCAGGCAGGTGAAAAATATACAAATGTATATATACAAGGAGTATTGAAAATATATGTTAAAAATGTCTATTAAAAAAGGGGGGAGGAGGAAGGAGGGGGAGGGGAGGAGAACATCAGAAGCAATACCCATTAATATTAGGACCCAAAAATAAAGGCAATCTCAAGACTCTGTCTTTTCAGACATCGGAAGACTCAGACTGTAAACCATAGAAAGGCATCAGATGAAATGGTGACTATGAGTAGTCAAGCACTAAAAAGAGTAATGATAAAAAAACATTAAAAACACAAACACTGCCAAATAAAAACAATATTAAAAGGCCTGTGAATCTGTGATATTAAAACTGGGAGCAGAAAATAGTATCGCATCAGACAAAAAAAAGGGACGTCATTGAAAAGCAATAAAAAAGGATAAAAAGTCACCATGTTATTAAAAAACAGTGGACATATAAATATTAAGTTAAATAAATAGTATTAAAAGCATCAACCGATGTAAGATGACAGGTAATGGGCTATATGGGAGTCCTGTCAAGTAAATGATATTACAGTATTGAGAATGGTATAATAAAACAGGGAATGGTATTGTACCTAGCATTCAATAGTAGTAGAAGTAAATTATTAGAAATATTAATGAACCAATGTGGCCAATAAGAACAGTATTAAAAGTGCAAATACAAAGTAAAGTAAAAACATTAAGAACCCTGAAAAAAGAGGGGAGAAGGGAGAAGGAAGGAGAGGGGAAGGAAGGGGGGGAGGGAGAGGAAAAGCAGGAGAAAAGGGGGAGGGGAAGGGAAAGAAAGGGGATGAATAAATAACTAATATAGTGCAACATGGGATAGTCTGGAGAAATCAATTATTGAAAAAAATAAACCATGAAATGGTATAAAAAAGGGGGGACAAAATGAAACCTTAATCTGGTGCTGAGAAAAACTTGAGCTCGTGCATTGTGTGTAGTGAATTCTTAAAAATGCGTAGTCGGTCATGAAGACATAAAAGATTAAAAAAGGCGAACTGTGCGGGAAGTGGAATTACAGAAAAAATGAGAAGTCAATATCTATATTTAACCCATGAGGAGCCATGGTGTTTAATTGCAAAATGTATCCCTGTTCTAAACGTAATAAAACCTTGTCCATGTCTCCTCCTCTCCAATTGGGTTTAATGACTAAGAACAAAAAACTTTAGGTCAGAGACACAATGAGCCTTCTCAAACCAGTGTGCGACCAGTGGTTTATCAGGTAGCAATCTTTTCAGGCAATTCCAATATTCAATTATTCAGGTTCGCACAGCCCTTCTGGTTTTACCTATGTATAGAAAATTGCAAGGACAAACAATAGCATAGATGACATTTTCCATGGAACAATTGGAGTAGTCCGAAAGGAAAAATGTCTTCTTTGAAACAGAATGCACAAAAAAACTTTTGGCTGACATTGCATGGACACATACAGAACACCTCCCACACTGGAAGTGACCCTTGATGTTGTAGGGGGGGGGGGGGTGCACGTCTCTCAGGTAGTGTTGAGGGAAGAAGATGGTTGGCCAGATTCTGGTTTCTCTTTTGGACAATAGTTACCTGATAGTATTCAAAAATGGGCAAGGTTTGCAAAATATGCCACTCGTCCCTAATAATGTTAGCAATATGACATAAAAAATTAGAGAACACAAGAGGACAAGCAATTTTATTCAAAGGTTCATGTTCAGATTTTTTGAGGAGAGTGGAATGTTCAGCTGCCTCGGCACACAAAAATGCTTGTTGAATGCTTTTTTGCAGATACCCCTAGCCAAAAATCCTTTTCTCATGTTGTATGCGTGTTTTTCAAAACTGGACCTTGAGAACAAATTCTTCATGCACATAGAAACTGGTTGACTGGAACATTATTTTTTAGTGAACGATTATGAAAACTTATATAGTGCAATAACTGTTTCTTATCTGTTGTTTTTTTGGTAGAGGTCCATCAAAAAAACATTTTGTCCCTAATTGATTACGATGTCCAAATAAGATACTGCATTCATGCGCAATGTGAATTCAAACTGGATGTTCGGTCTAAGGAATTAAGCCGATGAAGAAATCTCTCCAGATCTTCATGTTTGCCATCCCAGATCATAATGACATCATCTATTTATCTGCGCCACACCTTCACATTATTAATGAAAGGGTGGTGGTTCAGAAATGTCCATTCAAAATCTGCCACATATAGATTGGCAATATCCAGGGCCATGGAAGACCCCATAACCACCCCCTTGATGTGTTGCAATATATTTCTCTGGAACAAAAATAGTTTTCAGTGAGTGCCAGAGTCACCATCTGCATCAAAAAAGCAGTAGGGAGTTTGAGGATATGGTCTCTCCAATAGAGTATCTTCAAGTATAGGTAGTGCTTCCCATTGAGGCACATTTGTATATATAAGAACATAAGATAGACCATACTTGGTCAGACCAAGGTCCATCAAGCCCAGTATCCTGTTTCCAACAGTGGCCAAACAAGGTCACAAGTACCTAGCAGTTTCCCCAGAAGACACAGGTTCCAAAATGCTTGTATTGGGACAAGAAGTGGATTTCTCGGGTCCCCTTGAATAATGATTTATGGACCTTTCCTCAGGGAACTTGTCCAAACCTTTTTAAACCCACCTATACTAACAGCAACTCACTTGGTTTGCAGCTTGTCGTGGTGTGAGGGCTTGTGTGCATCAGTGATGCTGAGGGCTAAGCTATTGGTAGTTTAACTATTGGCAGGATCTCCCAAGATGGACAGGTCTCAGCTGAGGTGCCAGACCAAGACAAACCACCCATCTGGGCAGCAGCAGAATGGAACAGTGTTGGTGGCGGAGGAAAGGCCTGGCAATCTACTTCTGTCTTGCCATGAAAACCCATTTGGGCAGGAGCAGAATGGGACGGTGTTGGCGGCGGAGGATCACAGTTCTGTGACAACGGCAACAACACTATATTTAAATTGTGCGGAGGAAAGGTCCGGCAATCTACTTCAGTATCTTGTCATGAAAACCCAATGGATAGTCACAACAAAACAAATTGCACTATAGTGCTGAAAGATGAGACTCCCAGCTTGAAAGGCATTCAACTAGCTACTGGAGAGGAGCTGAAGACTTTTCAGAGTAAAGCCAGTCTTTATGATGTGGTTGGATCAAAGCCCTCGGGATGTCTGACTGCTGATGTAGCTGCTCATGAAATGAGAGTCAGAAGCTGTAAAGGTTTCTTACATATTGGAACATGGAACATATGAAGCATGTACCAAGGGAAGTTGGAGTTGGTCAAGAATGAAATGGAATGTGTATAACTTGATCTGTTGGGTGTCAGCAAACTGAAATGGACTGGCATTGGTCACTTTGCATCAGATTATCACATGGTCTACTATGCTGGAAATGAAAGACAACCTTGAGCAGGAAGGACTGGGATTTCTAGTCCCACAGGTGCTCCTTGTGGTCTTGGGCAAGTCACTTAACCCTCCATTGCCCATGTTCCCTGTAAAATAGTTATCTCCAAGTTATAATGCCCTGTTCAATGTAATTTCAGTTAGTTCAATGTAAACCATCATATCATGAAAGGCGGTATATAATAAATGTTAAATTAAAAAATTAATTTAAAAATGGTGTTGCATTTATAATAAAGAAGAAACTTGCAAGAACTGTAATGAAATACAATGAAGTGAGTGAACGCTTAATCTATATTTGTCTATGAGGAATGCCTAGCGACACAACTATAATTCAAGTATATGCCCCAACAACAGCTGCAGAAGAGGATGAAATTGATGAGTTCAATGAACAAGCTGAAATTGACAGAATATGCAAACAGGATATCCTGATAGTCATGGGTGACTGGAACGCAAAAGTTGGCAACAAAGAAGAAGGCGAAGTGGTTGGAAAATATGGACTTGGCAACATAGATGAAGCTGCAGAAAGACTGATAGAATTCTGCAAAACCAATGATCTATTCATCTCAAGCACCTTCTTCCAGCAACACAAGCAGCGACTTGTCAGACGGCTGCCTGGGTGAGAATGTTCACAGTCTTGGCAAGTGCATATATCAATATGATTTGCAAGGGATTGTGGGCAATGCAGTCCATTCACACCAGACACAGCTGCTCACAATAATTAGTTGTGCTTGAGGTTAAAGCCAATAAGATATTTATTTACGGGGTTATTTCTCCCAACACAGATATGCTTGGTAGCACATAAGTCAGGTTACTTGCTTTCAGTGTTAAACTTGAAAAAACAAAATCAGGAAAACAACATTTGAACTTGTCAGACAATCAAAGCAAAAGAAATAAAGACCTGGTTGGTAACAAACTGGTCTTTTCTGTTTCTGGTCTTTTCTGGTCTTTAGCTAATATTTTCTTAGCAGTGTATCAAACAAAAGCCACAAAGAAAGGAAAGACTGTTCTTTTCAGGTTAACTTCTTCCCACATAGATTCAGAAGTGATTTTCTCAGAGCTCACAAGCAATTAGGTAAGGCTCAATTGCTAGCAGTTACCCAGCTGAAACCCCTTAGCTGGCTTGCATTCTACTGCGTGGCTAAAAATCCTACTCAGGAGCTTTTCTGAGTAGATTAAAGAACAAGTTTGTATTTCTTTGTGATGGTTGCTGTACTTTGTAACAGACAATTACCAAAGGAGTTTAGACAGAGAGCAGTCCATGTAAACACAGCCTTCATCTGCAATCCATCCCCTTCTTCAACAATCATGGGTTCAATATCATGGATTAGCACAGATGAATTTCTCAATGGAGCACTTTCAGGAGAATACTTGTTTCCCTGCTGTCTTTCAAGGTTATAGCTAGGGCATAGATCAGTGTTCATACCTGAGCTTCCATTGCTGTTAGAGTTCTTCTCTATATAGCCTGGCCAGTATGTAGTCCAGTTCTTATGTCCAGCCTTCCAATCCAGATCCCTGGATCTCTCTTCACATACCTTCTGGCACGGGTCTTAGGGTCCCTTCCACGTGCAGCCGTCTCCCTCACAGGTACCGTCTGGAGATTCCTAGCTCTGCAGCACCATTCCTCTGGCTTTCCCCAGTCCAATGGTGTATGCTGGCCCTTGGAATGCCTCCCAGTATACGTACTGCTCCGGTCTCCTCTAGATCTCCCAAAGGCTTTTCTCTTCTTTCTTCCAAAGGGTTTCTTGCCCTCTCTGTCCATCTGGTTTGGCTTCTGCTTCTGATGATCCTCCAGATGAAACTGAGGATAATTCTGAAGATGAGGATATCCAAGTTGATTATGAAGATGATGATGAGGATTCTCTGTAGAATAAACTCTACCTTTATTCTGCTTAGATGAGTGCTCCTCCCTAACACAGCGCAGCTGTGCTGAATCAGACCCTGCCCTTTGAGATGAGTGCTTAGGGATTACCTCATAGCCCTCCTGATTGAACACACGTTTCCCCACTTCAGCTCCTCTAATGGCTGTTGGAAACCTGGTGCATTCTGGGACTGGTAGTCTTTTATGGGAAAATTCTGTTTTCTTATTTCTACCAGAACTGACAGGTTGCTTGTTCAGAGTCCCTTCACCTTTTCTATAGCTCCTTCCTGAGCTATGATAAGCTTCCTTATCACAGACTGTACACATGGACTTCACCCAATGGATTGTACAGAAATCAAATTGACTACATCTGTGGAAGTCAATGATGGAAAAGCTCTATAACATCAAGAAAGACAGATACAGGTACAGATCACCAACTACTACTATGCAAACTCAAGCTAAAGTTGAAAAAGAGCAAGCCACTCATGAATGTAGCAAAATATGACCTTGAGAATATACCACTGGAATTTAAATACTGCCTGCAAAATCAATTTGCTGCTTTAGATACAAATGACAGAGCTCCAGAAGCATTATGGAATGACATCAAGAAGGTTGTGTTGGAAGAAAGTGAGAAGTCTCTACAAAAGGTGAAAAAGCAAAATGGCCAAAATAGATGACGGAAGAAACTCTGAAAATTGCCCAGAAACGCAGAGAAGCTAAAGCCAGAGGAGAAATAAAGACAATTACAGAACTCAACAGAGATTTCCAACATGCAGCAAGATAATACAAGAAGAAGTACTGCAATGACACATGCATGGAAATAGAAGCAGAAACTTTCCTAAAGCTACGAGAGTTAAAGAAAAAATTCCAATCTCAAATTGGAATGTTACAAGATGCTCAAGGTTCTATGTTGAATGATGCTGAGAAGATGAAGAAAAGATGGAAAGAATATACAGAGTTTTTATATGATAAAGATGAAGTGGACCAACAGCCATTTCAATCTGTACCTTATGACAGGAACCATTGGTGATGAATGAAGAAGTCGAAGAAGCATTGAAAGCCTTTTCAAAGAACAAAGCACCAGGCAGTGATGGCATTCCCAGAGAATTATTATAGCAATCTGATGCAGCTGTTATCATACTTAAAAGGCTCTGCTAAGAAATTTGGAAGACAACATCATGGCCAACTGACTGGAAAAGATCTGTGTTTATACCAATACTAAAGAAAGGTGATCCAACTGACTGTGGAAATTATCGCATAATCGCTCTGATCCCACATGCCAGCAAGATTCTACTGAAGATTATTCAACAGAGATTACAACCATTCCTGGAACAGGAACTACCTGAAGTACAAGCAGGGTTCAGGAAAGGTCGAGGAACGAGGGACATCATTGTGGATGTGAAATGGATCCTTGAAAAGACTAAAGAATACCAAAAGGATATCTATTTGTGCTTTATTGACTACAGCAAGGCTTTTGACTGTGCAAACTATGAGAAACTCTGGACCACATTAAGAAGCATGGGTATACCAGAACACCTGATCATTCTCTTGCACAATCTGTACATTGATCAAGAAGCAACAGTTTGAATGGAACAAGGAGAAACAGAATGGTTTAAAATAAGCAAAGGTGCATGACAAGGCTGCATACTTTCCCCCTACCAATTTAATTTATATGCAGAACAAATCATCAGAGAAGCAGGATTGTATGAAGACAACAGAGGTGTGAAGATTGGTGGAAGACTCATCAACAACCTTCGCTATGCTAATGATACCACATTACTGGCTGAAAGTGAAGATGATCTGAAACATTTGCTTCTCACGATCAAGGAACATAGTCTTAAAATGGGCCTGCACCTTAATGTAAAGAAGACAAAGATCGTGACAACTAGCAAAATCAACAAGTTCATCGTTGAAGGAGAAGAAATTGAAATTGTGGACAACTTTAACCTACTTGGATCAACTATCAAGAAATCAGATGACACATTGCTCTTGGCAAAACGGCTATAAAGGACCTAGAAAAGATTCTCAAGAGCAGAGATGTCTCTCTCCATACAAAGATTTGACTCATTCAAGCCATGGTACTTTCAATAACATCATATGGATGTGAAAGGACAGTGAAAAAGATAAACAGGAAGAAAATTTATGCCTTTGAATTATGGTACTGGTGGTGAATATTACATATTAGACGATATCAAACCTAAGCTTTCTTTAGAAGCTCAGACGACAAGACTTCAATTTTCATTTTTTGGACACATCATGCTTGGCAAGATAGAAAGTCAACGCAAAAGAGGAAGGCCAGCAATGAGATGGATCAATACAATAACAGCAGCTACATGTACCAGTCTGTCAACAATGTGCCGCCTGACTGAAGACCGAACAAAATTTAGGACGACTATCCAGAGGGTCGCCATGAGTCGACACCGACTAGACGGTACTTAACAACAACAACAAGAACAACATTAACAGCTTTTACTACATCCTCCAGAAACAAATTCCAGAGTTTGATTACACGTTGAGTGAAAAAATATTTTCTCTTATAAGTCTCATATGTGTTACACTGTAGCGTCATTGCATGTCTCTAGTCTTTCTACATTTTGATGACATAAACAATCGATCCATATTTACCAGTTCCACTCCATTCATTAATTTATAGATCTCTATCATATCTCCCCTCAGCTGTCTCTTTTCCAGATTGAAGTGCCCTAACCTTTCTAGCCAATCCTCATAGGGGTATCCTTCCATCCCCCTTTACCGTTTTGGTGGCTCTTCTCTGTATCTTTTCTAATTCCGCTATATCCTTTTTAAGATACAGCAACCACAACTGTACACAATATTCAAAGTGCAGTCTCACCATGGAACAATACAGAGGCATTATAATATCCTTTGTTTCATTCTCCATTCCTTTCTTTATGATTCCTAGCATTCTATTTGCTTTCTTGGCAGCCACTCAACGTGTTATCCACAATGACGTCTAACTCTTTTTTCTGGGTTGTAGTTCCTAATCATGTAGCTATAGTTTGGGTTCTTTCGTAGATACATAACTTTGCAGTTGTCCACATTAGATTTCATCTGCCATTTGAATGTTCAGTCTGCCGATTTATTAAGGTCTTCTTGCAATTTTTCACAATACTCTTGGCTTTTAACAACTTTGAATAATTTTGTGTCATCTGCAGATTTGATTACCTCACTCATTATTCCCATTTCCAGTTCATTTATGAATACGTTAAAAAGCAACAGTACCAGCATAGATCCCTGGGATACTCCACTATTCACCTTTCTCCATTGGGAAAATTGGCCATTTAACCCCACCCTCTGCTTTCTATCTTTTGACTAGTTCCTGATACACAATAGTACACTTCCTTCTATCCCATGACTTTTTAATTTCCCGAAGAGTCTCTCATGAGGGACCTTGTCAAAGGCTTTATGAAAATCCAGATACACTACATCGACTTACCTCCCTATGTCTACCTGCTTATCCCAGGGGTGGGTGGGAATGGGGAGGAAGGAAGGGAATGAAGACCTATTGGCTTGCTTCTAAGGTAAAGGCTAGCCAGTTTCCTAGATGACTCACGCAGACCTTGGTTTGATAGAAAAGGCCCCTTTGATCTGTCACTTGCCTATAACACCTATTCAAGACACTTCACAGATTTTTTGCCTCCTAAATGGAAGGCCTCTTTGTAAAGGTCTCTAGAAATAAGTTTATTTCTTGCTACTCATGACTATTCTACCTGTATGCTAAGCTATGCTCTGATTTGATTTAGATAAAAAGCTCTCTAGATACTACTTTATTTCAGTAACCACTCTATTTAACTTTGTATGTTTAAGCTATATACTCTGATTTGATTGAAATGAAAAGCTCCCTAGAAACAAATTTCAGAGTCTATTTACTCTTAATTTACTTTCTCTGCTAAGCTATACTCTGCTTTGACTTAAATACAAAGCTCTATTGTGGTACTAAGACTTGACAGACTCAGCAAAAACACTAAATTCTAAAATGCACAGATCTATAAGTTTTAACCCAAGACTTCTCTTTTTCCTCCAAGATATGGAGTTTATTTCAGAAGATTAATACTCATAGATGTAGATCTATTTCCTTGTATCAGTCTCTTTTGGTAGTTACTAACTCCAACTCACCATGATATCCTTGAAATTCCTCTAAAATGTTAATAATGTGGGAAGAATCCCTTACATATAACGACATTGCCCTAACAAAATGCTTAAGTAGGATATGAAGCATTTGAGAAATAACTTCAAAAAGTGAACCAATAAGCATTATTATAAGTCGTCCAGGTGGATTCGTTAAGTATTTGTGGACCTTGGGTAAAACGTACACAGAATGGACAATAGGGTGAGAGATGGTGAGTAAATTTCACTCTTTCTGTATTAAGTAGTCGATCTCATAATCAGTTTGTATAAGTGAGTCAATACTCCTTTTGAATGGAACTGTGGGGTCCCAGTCTAGTCTTTCATAAAAATTCCTATCCTGCAACTGTTTATTAACTTCACCAATTCAATTATCCTTATTCATGACAACAATGGCGCCCCCTTTGTCCACAGATTTAATCACAATTTTTGGATTGGTTTGGAGGGATAGGAGGGCCTCTTTTTCAGATCTATTCAAATTGTGATATAGGGGTCGTGAAGTGGTTTCTAATTGCTCAACCCGTCTTAACACAATTTTTTTGAAGGATTCTATTATGAAATTGTTAGGTGGGGAGGAACCCAAGTAGATGTTTTTTTATGACGGAGGAATGATGGAGGAATCTGTGGAAGTGTCAGATCTATTAGCAAAGAAATCAATAATTTGAATCTTCCCGAAGAACTTGTATAAATCTATATGGATATCAAAGGGATCATAGGCATGAGAAGGTCCGAAAGATAAGCCTTTACTGAGAAGTTGTATCTCTTCTTTAGTTAAGGGAGTATCGGAAAGATTCACAACCCCAACATCTAATATTGGTTGTAGGAGTTCCTAGAATTAGACCTGTCCCCTTTCATGTCTGATCTGCTCACTCCCCTCCTCCCTCTCCCTTTCCCTCTGCCCCATGGTGAATAATAGACTCCCAACCCTGGGGTGTCTGGTTCCATGTCTTCCCTCCTCCCTTCCAAAACCTTTTCATTTCAAAAAAATCATTTTTCTTTTTTTTCCTATTGGGAGTAAAAAGGGAGACTGAAGAGTCTAGAAGGTCTTCAGATTGGCTACGACTCCTCTTTTGAGTACATTCAATCTGGGCATTGATGCATGATAGGGATTTGTATATTGGTCTAAGTTCATCTTTTCTATTAGGAAAACTGACTCTACATCTCTGAATTTTGCCTCCTCAGTCACACTGGTTACAGCAGTGTAGTGTGGATCAGGAGAGTCAGGCACATCTGCACTTCTGCAACAATCCACACATCTTGCCACTTGCTGAAAGCAGACAAATACTGGCTTCTCAGTACAACATCATCAGTTATACTTTCTGATGATATCATTGAAAGTTGATCAAGTCTGTCGCCACTTGCTAGCAAGTGAGCATAACTTACTCATCTAGAGTGATCTAACAGGATAATAAGAAATGATACCATTTTGGAAGATTGGGAAGGGAGTGTGGTATAAAGATATCCAGTTGCCTAGTTTCAGTTTGGTGGGACTTACTTACATAGTGAGTGCAGCCCAGAATTAGGTTGATGGGGGGATTACTGGTAGAGGCATCTTGAAGACCTAATATCAGTTTGTCAAGGGGATAGGAAAGTTATGAGGGGAGCTTAGAGCTCTCCGGTGTTAGTTTGGCAGGAGGAGTTTTGAGATGCTCTGAAGCTCCATCTAGGAGGCTAGGGATTGAGAGAAGGTTTCCCCACATTCTCCTACAGGGAAACCTTATATGCTGAACATGGAAGAGTTTTAACAGCCATGTTGTTTTTAGCATGACCCATTGTGATGCTTCTATATTCTATATATCTTTGGTTTGGTACGCTAGGTGTTAAAGCCTGAAATAATGACAATGTTAAAAGCAGTAAGTACCTTGCATTACCATACTGGCTAATACATAAACCCCTTAACATGGGAACAAAGGCACCAAATGTTTTACAGTAGCATGTGTGAATATAAAAATGGGCATTTACCTTGGCAATGTGTCCTCCTTAACAGCAATATTGCAACAGCTATACATTATTTTTTTTTAAGTGACTAAAGAACACAAGTTTCACTAATGGTTTTTTGACTGATCAGCTGGAGAAATTTAGATAAATTTGGCTCTTTGGGAAGTGCAGCTGCTGTTCCTATCAGTTCATTGATGCAATTCATCATTTGAATGTGCTAACTACAGAATGCTGCTCTAGTTTCTCCTTCTTTTTAATCATTAATCGTTAACAGTATGAATCCATTTTTGAACATTATGTCCTTTGGCATGCCCCAAATTTGTCTACTGGTTTTATAATACTTGATGCTCCAGTCTATAAAGTGGAGTATCATTTCCCTTTAAAGTTATATTTATGTGGTTAATGAATTCAAGATCCCATGCAACACACGTGGGTCATATTTCAAATAGCTGCTGAAGCTAGCCAGCTGGTCAGTTAAGTCTAGATCCTCAGCCAAATTTTCAGCTGAACCTCATCATGTAGGTCTTCATTAGAACGTTGTCCTAAATCTAACCAGTCATCATTTCACTAGCTAGATTTAGGACAACTGTTTGTCTGACTGATGTAGCTGTTTAAGCTTGGTTGTTTAGTACTGAGCCCCAGTGCTAGCCAGCTCAGTCATAAGCACACCTCTGGGAGTCCAAAAACCTTGCACTGGCCGTGGTGTCTGACATCATAGCAAGAGTAAGGTTATTAGTCTCATCCAAGATTCTGATAATTAAGCTCAATCACACCACCATCCCCCCAAGAAAAACTCCTTTAAAACACATCATACTTTTAAATATTAAATTTTGTTTTGTAAACATATCCATAATAAAGGAAATTTCCAAAAGCCACTTAAAAGGATAAATTTACTATTTACAAATTGCCCATCCTTCCTGCAGATAAAAATATGCACTGTGTGAGACCATGCCGGTCCTAGGCGGTTGCCTAGACCCGGGATAGCCTGGAGTTGTGGTAAATAAAGGACACTGTAGTCGTGATCCGAATGAAATTAAAGTTGGGTTTTATTCCCCTTCCCTTGAGGATGTCGTAGAATAAGGGACAACATAAAAGAGCGGTTGTTTTCACCAGGGTAAAGGATGTTTAACCAAAAATAATCATGCTTCTTTCCAGCAATAAAGTCCAACACTTTTCAATGTGCAAAATACAGTTTCTTTCTTGCACTTTTCCTTTAACAAAGGCTCTCTATATCATCAGTCAGGCATACAGCACCTTCCATGGGTTCAAGGATATTTTCTGAGCTATTGCTCTCCCATTGCATAGGACTAAGACCTGTCCCTGCATAAGGACACTGAGCCCCTATGAAGCTGCTCTCTGTGTCTTGCTCTGGGGAAACCTCAGTTGCCACCAGTGGGAGTGGCTTTTGTATGTCCCAGATATCAGGAGCTGTGCTAGGGATTTCTTCCCACGGCTTGGGCAAATAAGAGTTCCCTTGCTGGTTATAAGCCTGGCTTCTATCCCGGAGACTCCCTTTTCTCCCCTTAGCAAAAACAGGGTACTTATCTTTTCCTTTGGGGAAGAAGATCTCAAACCCCTCTGCTTCCAGCCAAGGCTTCCTCTCTGCCCTGTAGCCTGCTCTTCTGTGGGAAGCCTGATTACGATGTCTGGCTGAGGGAAACTCACTTCCTGCTTCCCATGTGCTTCTTTGGACGTGACCTCTGCCTTCTGTTAACTGGACAGTTTGCCTTGGTGTGAGGACCCCTCTGGCTGGGAAGACCTTGCTGCAGTTTTGCTTATCCCAGCTGGGTTTGCCAGCCTGTCTTTCTCCAGCCCTGGTTCTCCAAGGTAACGTGTCTTCCTGCATTTGCTTGGGACTTCTACTCTCACCTTCTCTCCAAGCCTGCCTGAAACAGCAGTCAGAGTTCCTTTGGTCTCTGCCTTCCTCCTGGCATTCAAGCTCCGGCTCTAGCCCTAATCCAGGCTCCAGCTTACTTTGCCAATGCTCATTCTGCTGCTTTCAATTCTCTTTCTCCTTCCCAATCTGCTTCCAACTCCCTTCCTCCTCCTCGTTCTCCCTCTGTGAGATTTCCCACCTGCTTTTATCTCTCAGCTCCTCTAACGTGGAACGGGAGTCTGAGTCCAGGTGAGCCTGATTGCCACTCTCAATTCTTACTGCGTCACTACAACCCTGTGGAAAGTTTGTTTTCCTTTTCCCTGCCTCTCTGCACTGTGAATGCTGCAACTGCCCCTGAGGCTGCAAGGTAAGCTCTTCTTCCTTTTCATTTCTTAATATTTCAGGGTCTGTGTTTTCTAATTCCTGACAGGTAAGCCCTTCCTCCACATTGTCCTTTAATGTTTCAGGCTTAGTGCTGTCTAGCTCCTGACAAGTAAGCTCTTCCTTTGCATTGTTCTTTAATGTTTCAGGCCTAGTGCTGTCTAGCTCCTGACAAGTAAGCTCTTCCTCTGCACTACCCTTTAATATTCCAGGTTTTGTGCTGTCTACCTCATGACAACTGGTGAGTATGAGTTTATGTGGCTGTTAGTGCCCATTTCTTTGATTTGACTATTGCTGCTCTTTGCTGCCGCTCCAGAAGCTGTTGCCCTAGGTCAGGGGTCTGCAACCTTTAAGACATAAAGAGCCACTTGGACCCGTTTCCGAAGGGAAAAAAAAAACTGGGAGCCGCAAAACCATTGCGACATTTAAAACAAATCTAACACTGCATATATTGTTTCTTACCTTAATGCTATATACGACCCCCTACTTTTCCTGTTAAAATATAGGTGTTTGGCCTATACTCGCCGTATAAGACTACCCCTCTTCCTTCGCACACCAAAATAAATACGCCAGAAAATATAACAACAAGAAGTAACAATATTGATTTCAAAATTATGATGATTTTGTAGTCAAATCACTAATATGAAATAAAATTATTTTTTCTAACCTTTGTTGTCTGACCAATTTATTCTTTGATCATGCTGGTCCCGATCTGAGGCTTCTGCTTTCCTGTCTTCTCTTAGCTCTCTTTCTATGGTCTATGGTCCATCTGCCAGTTCTTATCTCTTCTTTCGTTTTCTTCACTTCTTTCCATCAGCCTATTTCCAGTCCCAGTAACCCTCCCCAATATCAGCCCCTTTACAGTCCTCACTCCCAGAACCTTCCAAAGAAAACTTGAATTCCCATGATAGACACAGGTGTCAATTTCCTTGCAGTCCCCCTCCTTCCCACTGACCAGTCCCTTCTAGTACAAATACCATGCAGCCCCTCTCAGATCCAGTTCCCATTCTCCCATCCCCTCATATCAGCCCATTTGTAGCCTTAGCCCCCAGTTATCTTCCAGGGCCAGCAGCTCTATCCTCCCCTCCCCACAATCAGCCCATGCCCAGTCAAAGCCCCCCAATCAGCTCGCTTCCAGTTGCTAATCCCCCCTCAACCCATTACCAGTGCTAGCCTCCCCTAATCAGCCCAATACCAGTCCTACCCCCCATCAGCTCATTACCAGTCCTAGCCTCCCCTAATCAGCTCATTTCCAGTGCTCGTCCCCCTCAACCCCATTACCAGTTGCTCCATCCCTCCATGTCGCCCCCCTCCCTCCCTCCCTCCCTCCATCCATATCAGCTCCCTCCCTCCATGTCAGCCCGCCTCCCCAATCCCTCCATGTCAGCCCCTCCATGTCAGCCCCCCTCCCTCCATGTCAGCCCCCTCCATCCCTCCATGTCAGCCCCCCTCCCTCCATCCATATCAGCTCCCTCCCTCCATGTCAGCCCCCCTCCCTCCATCCATCCATCCATATCAGCTCCCTCCCTCCATGTCAGCCCCCTCCATCCCTCCATGTCAGCCCCCCTCCTCCATCCATTCATATCTGCTCCCTCCCTCCATGTCAGCCCCCCTCCCTCCATGTCAGGCCCCCTCCATCCCTCCATGTCAGCCCCCCCTCCCTCCCTCCCCCTCCATCCATTCATATCAGCTCCCTCCCTCCATGTCAGGCCCCCCTCCCTCCATCCATCCATATCTGCTCCCTCCCTCCATGTCAGCCCCCTCCATCCCTCCATGTCAGCCCCCCTCGATCCATCCCTCCATGTCAGCCCCCCTCCCTCCATGTCAGCCCCCCTCCCTCCATGTCAGCCCCCTCCATCCCTCCATGTCAGCCCCCCCCTCCCTCCATTCATTCATTCATATCTGCTCCCTCCCTCCATGTCAGCCCCCTCCATCCCTCCAGGCCCCCCTCGATCCATCCCTCCATGTCAGCCCCCCTCCCTCCATGTCAGCCCCCTCCATCCCTCCATGTCAGCCCCCTCCCTCCATCCATTCATATCTGCTCCATGTCAGCCCCCCTCGATCCATCCCTCCATGTCAGCCCCTCCCTCCATGTCAGCCCCCTCCATGTCAGCCCCCCTCCCTCCATTTCAGCCCCCTCTCCCTCCATGTCAGCCCCCCTCCATGTCAGCCCCCTCCCTCCATGTCAGCCCCGCTCCCTCCATCCCTCCATGTCAGCCCCCCTCCCTCCATGTCAGCCCCCTCCATCCCTCCATGTCAGCCCCCCCTCCTCCATCCATTCATATCAGCTCCCTCCCTCCATGTCAGCCCCCCCTCCCTCCATGTCAGCCCCCTCCATCCCTCCATGTCAGCCCCCCTCCCTCCATCCATTCATATCTGCTCCCTCCCTCCATGTCAGCCCCCCCCCTCCATCCATCCATTCATATCCTGCTCCCTCCCTCCATGTCAGCTCCCTCCCTTCTTCTGCAGCCGCGGCTCCCTGCCTCTTACGGAACCGCGGCTGTGCTTTTAAAATCATCTCGGAGCCCTTCCTGTCTTGACGGGCTCCGTGCAGCATTGTCCCGCCTCCAAAACTTCCTTTAGAGGCGGGACAATGCTGCACGGAGCCCGTTCAAGACAGGAAGGGCTCCGAGATGATTTTAAAAGCACAGCCGCGGTTCCCTAAGAGGACAGGGAACCGCGGCTGCAGAAGAAGGGAGGAGCTGACATGGAGGGAGCCCATAACGCGACGTTTAAAGCGGGCAGTGTGCTCCGGAGCCGCGGCAAAGGTGAGAAAGAGCCGCATGCGGCTCCGGAGCCGCGGGTTGCCGACCCCTGCCCTAGGTGATCACTTAGGGGTATGTTTACTAAACTGCGGTAATGTCATGTGCGTTAGGTTCAGCGGTAAAGGTACAGATGCCCATATAAAGGCGTGGGCGTGGCATCATTATGGCAAGCTATGTCAGGTAATGCGCCTTATAAGGCGCGTTACAAGGCACCTTTATTAGGCACACTACAAGGCACGTTATAAGGCATGTTATAAGGCACCTTATTAGGCACAGTACAAGGCACGTTATAAGGCACGTTACAAGGCACCTTTATTAGGCACTGCAAAGGCACGTTATAAGGCACCTTATTAGGCACAGTACAAGGCACGTTAAGGCACGTGCCTTGTACTGTGCCTAATAAGGTGCCTTGTAACGTGCCTTGTACTGTGCTTAATTAGGAGCCTTATAATGCCTTATACGGATTGCTGGCAACTGTGGTGAGGGTACTATAATCTAGCAGCACGGATCTGCAAAGATATGACTGTCACAGGCAAGCAAAATATCTGCCTTGGACAGGAGGGAACAACAAGGAATTGAACCCATGACCCCCACCTAGAATGTCAGTGTACTAACCAGTAGGCTATACCTCCATGACCTGTTGCACAGCAATGGCTGGGTACATAAGGACTGCAGGTCACTGCACAAACTGTCTGCTCTGTGTGCCAGGATAGGGTAACCCCACTAGCACCCATTATCCATTGCACATGCAGAACAGAAGCCTACAGCTGACCACCAAATGGGGTCTGCACCTCTCCGGTACTGCAGCATGGTAAGACAGACTGACAGTGCATAATACTGGCACAAAGTAGCTACGGACCATGCCATTGTGCAGGTTCCATGTTCACTCTGAGGGATAGGATGGGCGCCCAGCACTAGGTCCACAGTACATGTGGTGCTAGAGATAGGTTCTACTGCACATCCCCAGCACTGCCAGTGTGTGACAGGTGTTCCCAGCAGTGCAACTGAAGGTGCATCTGTTCTAGCTGTGTTCTGCAGTCACATGTGGCCCTGTGGGACCGGTCACCACCTAGATTAGTGAGTACCTGGTGTTAAGGTCTGACATTTATGGGTACCTGTTATCAGGGCAGTGGGGTGTCTAGACTTGAATGAGGATGATGTAGCACTGCCACGATGGGTTGAAGTGGTATGTGCTATATACCCCAAGGGGCCCCAATCACCCCTTTTTGTAGATGAGGGTGTGGTGGGACAGGTGCTTGCACCCTGCAGCATGGCTGCATTACCAGCAACCACAGTCCTGCTGACAATGACAGCCCTCCAGGGCTGCTGGGCCAGTGCCATACCTGTGACCATTGCAAACCAGCAGTGATGCTTGGGGTAGGCTCAACTGCCCCATGCCATGGTCTGCCATTTATCAACAGACAGCACAGTCAGACTGCACCTGCAGCATCCTACAAGGTGCTCCCACCATGCACAGGCAAACTGCAGACAGCCCACTAACCAGTCCATAGTGCATGCTCACAGAGACCAAGCAGGTATCGCTGTGCTTGGGGCCCAAAACTGGGAACACACAGGTATCACTGGAAACAAATAATGTGTGGCACTATGTGGGAATATAGACATGCCATGGTCACTGCTCGGTCAGAGTGAGAGTGACCCCCAGTGTGACATGCTGTGGCCACCCTGTCCATGCACGTGGTGGTCAAGCACTACAGTGTCTCAGCCATTGCCCTCCACACTGTGCAGATGCATCCTGGCCAATCTGCCCTGTCTGGGCCATACCCACAATACCTTACTCCTCATTATGCACATTTGCAGGCTAACGCTGGAAGCAGTGTGAGCAATGTGGGCTCAGTGAGGTGTTGGCAGACACAAAACAATGGAGAGACATATGCACACTCCAACACCCATCTCAGCATTGTGCAGAGATTTTATTACAATTTATTACAATTTCTTATATACCGCGCTATTTAGCATCAGCGCGGTTTACATCATAACTTAACGACCATAACACAAGCTGTCAGGTTTTACATCGAACAGGAGTACAAACTTGGATAACAGGGTTAACTATATACATAAGCTATTTACACTGGAAGGATAGGTAAAAGTCAGATAATGCATGTAAGGGCCTTTCTTTCTAAATTGGGTCATTGATGGAGGTGGTTGACAACCCTACCCGCTGCACTGGTCCTGATCACAGTGCCGACATTTCTAATCTGTGCAGGGGGTAGTAGTAGTGCTCTGGTGATAACTGCAGCTCTGTGCTGGGGCCAACAGCCTGACACTCCATGAAGCTGTGGATAGTGGAGCCCTTGTAAGTGGGTGTCTGTACCCCTGTGCAACACTGCTTTGGGGTTTGCCCATGTTGTTGTTGTGGCTGCATTGTGGGCTAAAGCTATGGGGAGAGGCTCTGCAGGATCCACAGATGGGACCTGAACCTCTGACCCTCTGCTCTTGGACATACTGGCTGAGTGTACTGCACCACACTGTTGCCACAGCAACATAGTGGTCCCTGGGGCTATCTTTAGGTTCCTCAGCCAGAACTCTTCTGTTGCACTGCACACCACATTCTGGTACAGGGCATGGCCTAGGTCCACTGCAGGCGGGTGTCACTGCTTCCTCCAGCACAATCACCCACCCCCTCTGCCATGCCACCATGACCATATGCTGTCAGTGCCGGTGGTGCGCCATCCCAGGCCATCCAGGGGGCAGGTAGGCATCTGCCTAAGGTGTGGGTTCTGGGGTAGGGGTGCCTACATAGATGTCCAAGCTTCCCCAGGCACCACCTGTCAATGTTATGCACCCCTTGGGGTGCCTGCTGGGTAATGTCTCCTGGATGCGACACTGTGGGCCACAGACTCATGGGCATGTCTGACCCTGGTCAGTTGCTGTCTTGATGGTTTCCAATTTCTGCGTTCCTATGTGCCACCTTGGCAACCGCCTAGTCCACCCTGTGCCCCAGTAGCCCCCACTGCATGTCCCGCCTGCAGCCCCCATGCCTCATTTGCGCCATCACCATAGTGGCCTTTCATACCAGGGCACTATGCTGTTGGTGCAAATGTATCACTACTATCACTTTTCTGGGGCTCCCTGGCTATGCTGTACATTGCTGACACAGAACTGGTTTCTCTCTCTTGCAAATGTGTGCTAACGCCAGGTTTTCAGTTGCATTAGGATTCAGCCCTTAATTTCTCTGCGTTAGTGTGAAAGGGGCCTCTCCCCGCCCACTCCCCGCCCATTGACCCCTTCTCTCCGCCCTCTCTCCAACCTTTTCTGGACTTATTGCGGCCGGGAACGTTAAGGCACATTATGTAACGTTAAGGCGCCTTAACATTGTAATGTTAAGGCGCCTTAACGTTACATAACGCGCCTTAAAGTAGCCGCTGCTACATCACCGCAGTTTAGTAAACATACCCCTTAGTTTGCGTAGTGGTTGGGCTGGCCCTGTCTGACACACCCATTTTCTCCATTCTTCCCAACATTCCCTATGTCTCCCCTGGCTCAAGTTCTGATTTGAAACTTGGTTGGAGCAAAATCCAGATGAAACTACAGGGTCAGGCAGCAGGCTAGAAATTTGTGCAGACTATTGAGTGGGCTATCTAACTATTGATAACAGCAGCCGTGTTTGTGCTGATGACAATGCGGATCAACCTCCTCCTCACCCACCCATGCCAGAAGTAGGAGGAAATAACTTTTCATTGCACTGCTGAGCTAGCACTATGTTATTCTACATATTGACTGTTTGTATTGCTTTTTGCGGTTAAGATGGAATCAGCATTCTGGGGGTGGGGTTTGAGAGCTAAATAAGCTTAGACTGCTTATGTTCAGCAGGCTGGTTCTTGAAAGGGGTCAGGAAATAAGCTATCCAGTTGGATCTTCTGACAGACTAAAGAGTACATGTTGCCACCCTTAAAATGCATATGGCATTTATTTTATTTATTTATTTATTTAACATTTTTATACTGCGTTTTTCCAGGCGATCAAAAGTGGTTTACATATAACAACAATTTGGAAAGTACAAAACATCTTCATATTCCATTACATAGAACATTTTTAACTATATACATTAACATTGGTGAAACAGAGTTTTATTATATGGAATTATATACATTATAAAGGCATTGTAGATAAAGGGGGGAAAGTAGTATTTTTGTGGGTGGGAAGGGTAGGGCTTGAGCTGTTGTAGTCTGGTAGGGTGCCATAATGAAGGGTGAATAGATGGGTTTTAAGCTTTTTTTTTAAAGTGATAAGATCGTTAATTTCTCGTATGTTGGCGGGGAGGGCGTTACATAGTATGGGGGCAGTGTGGGAAAACGCTTTGTTGTTGGCATTAAAATGCAATGGGGATCTGGCACAATTCTTCTATAGGCTGGGCTAGATTTAGGAGAATTATTTATATAACTGAAATACCTGCTTAAACTTGTTTGGTCAGTTCTAGGGGGGTGGGTTCTTAACTGCTGTGTCACAGGGTTGGCACGAGCAGGGCAGCTGTTCCAGGGAGGCGGCGACAGCGGTATCAGAAAGCGCAGCAGCACAAAGCCTGGCAGCAGATGATGCAACTGTAGAAGC
The DNA here is from genome assembly GCA_033557465.1 of Ichthyophis bannanicus. Classification (NCBI taxonomy): domain Eukaryota; kingdom Metazoa; phylum Chordata; class Amphibia; order Gymnophiona; family Ichthyophiidae; genus Ichthyophis; species Ichthyophis bannanicus. The sequence goes on along the minus strand of CM066033.1, from coordinate 224,451,382 downwards.
CACGGCATTCGTCTTCACTTTGTTCAAAGCCAAGCTCCTCCCCAGGATTGCAATGGCATAGGGCTCTTACCAGAAGTAAAATCTTATTAAGTGCTGCTTGTTGCTATAACCCTGGAAACGCGTGCAGCTTTGAGCAAAGTAAAGAATGCTCTGGAATCTTTGGACGCGTCTTCTGCTGCCGAAGAGAGGGCAGATGCTGTACTTGGGGGGTGGGGGGATGGAAGGGAGAAGGAAGCTAATGCATTATTTGGGTGGCGGGGGGTAGAGGGGGCAGTTGCTGTACCTACGGTGGCAGGTTAGGGGAAAGGTCAGATGATGTATTTAGGGGGGGTGGAAGAGAGAAGGCAGCTACTGCATCATTGGGATGGAGAGGACAGTAGGGGGAGACAGAAGGTAGTTGCTGTATTGTTGGGGTGGTGGGGGAGGGGAGAGAGCAGATGCTGTACTGATGCGAGTGGTGGGGGAGGGGACAGGGCTGATGCTGTACTTGGGGGCAGGATGGAAGGGAGAATGCAGATATTGCACTGCTGGAGTATCAGGGAAAGGGAGAGGACAGATGCTATAATACTGGGGTGGCAGAGAAGGGGAGAGGGCAGATCCTGTACTTGGGGTGGCAGGTGAGGAGAGAGGACAGATGCTGTACTGTTGGGGGCGGTGAGGAGTGCTGAAGGGGACAGGGCAGTTGCTCTATGGTTCGAAAGGAAAGGGATAGAGAGGGGGAAAATCTGGGCTACAAGCGTGAGGTGAAAGAGAGAAAGACAGCGAGGGGATGCTGCTTGGACATAGTGGAACCATGTAAGAGAGGCCATGGGGACAATGTAAGGAGATGTGTGAAAGGAGGATGCTGAGTACAGATGACAGAAATGTGGTAGTGGGGAGTGAATGGAACACAGAAGGAGATAAGAGCGGGAAAAGAGTGAGGCGGGGAAAATAGCAGATCTATAGAAGATGGATTGGGCAGAAGGTGAAAGGTGATGGAAAGTTGATAGGTAGTTGAAAATGAAAAAGAAGGCGATTGAGGGTAATGCTTGAATGAACAGCAAGATGGGGGCTTTCGAGTCTTTTGCATTGAGTGTCACATGTATGATTTTCTCCCAGTTGGTGAGAGGTCTTACGTGTGCACTAGGTGCAAGGAGCTCTTTGCTCTCAGGGAACGAGTCCGTTCTCTAGAGGCTAGAGTAGCAGACTTGGAAAACATAAGAAAGACAGAGAAGTACATAGACGAGACCTACAGGGATATAGTCCTGAAGTCCCACCTCCAGTCTGCAGCATCCCTGTTGCCTTGGAGGAGAGAGGTCACGTAACAGGAGAGCATCACCCTGGTGTGGCAAGAAGTGATCCTGTAACTAGGACCTGTCCTCCAGGTGATGTAAAACCCTCTCGCACCGAGGAAGTTTCTCCAGGGCCATGTGCCCATGAGGGAAGGGTTAGGATGGCCGTTATAGTTGGTGATTCGATCATTAGGCATGTAGATAGCTGGGTGGCTGGTGGACGTGAGGATCGCCTGGTAACATGCCTGCCTGGTGCGAAGGTAGCGGACCTCACGCGCCACCTAGATAAGGTCTTAGACAGTGCTGGGGAGGAGTCTGCTGTCTTGGTACATGTCGGTACCAATGACATAGGAAAATGTGGTAGGGAGGTTCTGGAGGCTAAATTTAGGCTTTTAGGTAGGAAGTTGAAATCCAGAACTTCCAGGGTAGCGTTCTCCGAAATGCTTCCCTTTCCACGTGCAGGACCCAAAAGGTAGGCAGAGCTCCGGAGTCTCAATGCGTGGATGAGACAATGGTGCAGAGATGAGGGGTTTGGATTTGTTAGGAACTGGGGTACATTCTGGGGAAAGGAGGGGCTCTTCCGAAGGGATGGGCTTCACCTTAAACAGGATGGAACCAGTCTGCTGGCATTAACCTTTAAAAAGGAGACAGAGCAGCTTTTAAACAGCTTTTAAACTAGATAATAGGGGAAAGCCGACAGTCACCCAAGAGCAGAAGGTTTGGAAGAATGTATGCTTGAAGGATACTACCAAAAGCAGAAAGGTTCCAAAAAAGAGTAAAGTAGCCCAAATGCCCTCCAGTATGGAGCAGACAGATCTTAAAGATCCCAAATTACCCATGTCTACTAATAGCCAAATTAATATGAATAAAATACAGTCTCTAAAATGCTTGTATGCAAATGCTAGAAGTCTAAAAAATAAGATGGGAGAGTTAGAATATATAGCACTAAATGAGAGGTTAGATGTGATTGGAATATCAGAGACATGGTGGAAGGAGGACAACCAGTGGGACACTGTGATACCTGGGTACAAACTATATTGTAATGATAGAGCTGATCAAATTGGTGGAGGGGTTGCGCTCTATGTTAGAGAGGGCATTGAGTCAGAAAGGATTAAAGTTTTGCAGGAAACAAAATTTGCTGTAGAATCTCTATGGATTGAAATTCCATGGAAAAAGGGGAAGGCGATGGCGGTGGGGGTGTACTATCGACCGCCTGGGCAGAATGAACAAATGGATGATGAAATACTCAAAGAAATCAAGGAAGCTAACAAAGTTACAGCACGGTAATAATAATGGGCGATTTCAATTACCCTGGTATCGACTGGGTCAATGTCACGGCAGTACATGCTAGGGAGATAAAGTTCCTAGATAAAATAAATGACTGCTTCTTGGAGCAGCTGGTTCATGAACCGACCAAACGGGAAGCCACATAAGACCTAGTCCTTAGTGGAACACCAGATCTAGTGCAAGAGATAAGGGTGTTAGGGCCACTTGGCAATAATGATCATAGCATGATCGCCTTTGATTTAATTAGTGGAGGAGGGATAGTAAGGAAATCCACAGTACTACCTTTTAACTTTTGAAAGGGAGACTATGATAAAATGAGGAAAATAGTTAAGAAAAAACTAAAAGGAGCAGTTGCAAAGGTTAAAGACTTACATCAAGCTTGGGTGTTGTTGAAAAATACTATCTTGGAAGCCCAGACCAGCTGTAATCCACGCTTTAAGAAAAGTGGAAGGAAGTCCAAAAAACTGCCAGCATGGTTTAAAGGTGAGGTCAGAGAGGCTGTTTTTGCGAAGAAAGCATCTTTCAGGGAATGGAAAAAAGAGCCAAATGATGAAACCTGGAAACAGCACAAGCACTGGCAGGTCAAATGCAAGGCATTGATAAAGAAGGCAAAGAGAGAATTTGAGAAGAAGCTTGCTGCGGAAGCAAAAATGTGAAATAAAGATTTTTTCAAGTACATTCGTAGCAAAAAACCTGTGAGAGAGTCAGTTGGACCATTAGATGATAGAGGAGTTAAAGGGGCACTAAGAGGCGACAAGGTGATAGTGGAGAGACTGAATGAATTCTTTGCTTCGGTCTTTACTGAGGAAGATGTAGGGATGTTACCCATGACTGAAGTGGTATTTAAAGGTGCGGAAGAATTGAAGGAAATATCGATACATCGGAAAGATGTATTACAACTATTAGATAAACTGAAGAGTAGCAAATCACCTGGGCCGGATGGTATATATCCAAGGGTGTTGAAAGAACTGAAATATGAGATTGCAGACCTGCTATGTAACACCAATTTTTAAAAAGGGTTCAAGGGGTGATCCAGGAAACTACAGACCGGTGAGCCTTAGGTCAGTACCGGGAAAAATGGTAAAAACCATCATAAAGAATAAAATTACTCAGCATGTAGATAGTCATGACCTAATGGGAGACAGCCAACATGGCTTTAGACAAGGAAGATCTTGTCTTACTAATCTGTTATGTTTTTTTGAAAGTGTGAATAAACAGGTGGACAAAGGTGAGTCGGTTGATATAGTGTATCTGGACTTTCAGAAAGCCTTTGACAAGGTCCCTCAGAGACTTTTGGCAAAACTAAAGAGTCATGGGATAGGAGGCAGTGTACTACTGTGGATCAGGAACTGGTTAAAAGATAGAAAGCAGAGGGTTGGGCTAAATGGCCAATTTTCCCAATGGAGAAAGGTGAATAGTGGTGTACCCCAGGAAACTGTGCTGGGTCCGCTGCTTTTTGACATATTCATAAATGACCTGGAAAGTGGAATAACGAGTGAAGTTATCAAATTTGCAGATGACACAAAACTATTTAAAGTTGTTAAAACCCAAGAGGATTGTGGAAAATTGCAAGAGGATCTTGATAAATTGGAAGACTGGGCATCAAAATGGCAGATGAAATTTAATGTGGACAAGTGCAAAGTTATGCACCTAGGGAAGAATAACCCAAACTATGGTTACACAATGCAAGGTTCCACATTAGGAACCACCACCCAGGAAAAAGATTTAGGCGTCATTGTGGATAACATGTTAAAACCCTCGGCCCAGTGTGCAACAGCAGCCAAGAGAGCAAATAGAATGTAGGTATCATAAGGAAAGGAATGGAAAATAAAACAAAAGATATTATAATGCCTCTATACCATTCCATGGTGAGACCGCACCTTGAATATTGTGTGTAATTCTGGTCACCGTATCTTAAAAAGGATATAGCGTTATTAGAAAAGGTTCAGAGAAGAGCCACCAAAATGGTAAAGGGGATGGAAGGATACTCGTATGAAGAAAGGCTAAAAATGTTAGGGCTCTTTAACCTGGAAAAGAGACGGCTGAGGGGAGATATGATAGAAGTCTATAAATTAATGAACGGAGTGGAACGGGTAAACGTAGATCGACTGTTTACGTTATCAGAATATAGAAAGACTAGGGGACATGCAATGAAGCTACAGGGTAAACTATTTAAGACTAATAAAAGAAAATATTTTTTCACTCAACGTGTAATCAAACTCTGGAATTTGTTACCGGAGGATGTAGTAAAGGCTTTTAGTGTAGCTGGGTTTAGTGAAAATCATTTTTTTTATTATTATTATTATTATTGAACTGTTCAGTACAGCATACAACACAAAAGAACCAGTGTCACCGCCGAAGGTACCAACAGACTAATACACATCCCACCCTAAATAACATGTAACAGTTAACAGAAGCAGTAACTAACTAAACCTAGCCCGCCTTAAGTTACACCGGAGCCAGCAATGACAGGAAAGAAATTCAAAGAAAGAAGAAGGTACAGCATCGCACCACCAATATCGCCAAGCTACACATATACATGAGTATCAACCGAGTGGGGTACAGTCTAACAAACAAATAGCCCCCCCATCCCACCCTACAACTCCACCCCCGCTACCCCCCTCTATTACCCCCCCCCCGACCCCCCCCCCCCCCCCCCACACTGGCAGTAGTGACTACAAACCCATATCCAGAGAGGTCAAAGAAGCAACACTCACCTCCCCTGCTCTAGCAAACACCAATGGTCCGCCAGTGTTCCGCCAGTAGGCCACGCAGCAAGCCATATAGCCAAAATAGTACTAGGCGCTGTCCGTGGCCACTAGCGGGGCCCAGAGCTTCAGAAATTGTTTCCAGCCTCTGCTGGCCCATCTGTTGCGCTGTAGAGCGTTCCATACTCAGGAGAACTCTCATCCGTCCCTCCCATTCCTGCACACTCGGTGTCGTGGGCTCCACCCAATGCCTCAGAATAGTCTGCTTGGCCACCAAAAAACCCTTCTCGCACAACTGTCTATGATGAAACACTGAAAGGAGCAGCCCCGTCAAAAACACCAAAGAGGCACTTAGCGGGTCCAATGCCCACCTCTTGACCAATCCAGCCACCTAGTTGAACCCCCACTCCCTCCCAAAACAGCTGAACCGCCGAGCACAGCCAGAATTTGTGTGCAAGGGTACCCCGTTCTGCGTTGCAGCGGCAACAATTCGCCGTCTCAGCAAGACCCATCCGCTTAGCCCACACGTCATGCACATAGGCACACCATAAAAATTTATACTGAACCTCCTGCATTTGTACTGATTCCGAAAGATGAGGTATCCTACTGAAAGCCAGAGAAAGGCACTCCACTGTCCCCTCCGCAATGCCATCCGCCTGCCACTTCCGAGCAAGATGGGCAATCCCCGACATATCATCCCCCTCACTAACTCTGCTCTCAGACTCTGTACCTTGACTTTACCATCTAAAACACGGAAGAGATCCAGCATTCCACGGTCCCCCTGCCACAGATTCACCCCCTCACCACGTTCCAAAGGTCTTACAAAGTGTCGCACTTGCAGATAAAAATAAAAATCCTGAACCGGCAGCCGGTAGCGACTCTGTAGGGAGGCATAAGAGTCCATCTGCGCCTCTTTCTCCATCCGCAACTGTCCTATATAAGCCACGCCGCAGCGCGCCCAACGTTTAGCGACCCCACCCTGACAACCGGGAAGAAACTCCCCATTACCGGCCAAGGGGAGACAATCCGAGCAAGTCCACTCACTACCTCGAAGACGACAAAGGTGTCTCCAAGCCTGGCGAAGAGCGCCAAGGCACACGGAGTGTCGCCAAAAGAAGGGCAACTCCTTATTCGAACGGTGAAACCAGTACACTCTGTGGTAGGGTATTGAAACAGCATCTATCAGCTCCAAAGGAAGCGTCGCGGCGGTCCCTGCGATCATATCGCGAAGCGGCCGAAACAAACTGGCCACATTATAGTCTCGCAACGAACAGAGGCCCGCACCCCCTTCATTTATAGGTCTCAGCAATGTCGCAAAGGCAATACGCGCACGTCTCCCCCTCCACAAAAAGGCAGAAATATGACTCTCCAGAATCTTGAGGTCTCTACGCAAGAGCCAGAGCGGGACATGTCGCAGGAGATAAATCCAGCGAGGCAGCTCGACCATCTTAAAGAGAGCAATACGGCCTTTCAGAGAAAGCGGGAGCTCACGCCACTTCCGTAGTCGCTGTATCGATTGGCGCAAGAATGGCCGTATATTAACTACATAGAGCCGACTAGGGTCACAAGGGATCTGTATCCCCAGGTAGCGGATCGAGTCCGCCGCCCAGACCAACGGGAAGCCTCCCTGCCAATGACCACGGACCCTCCTACCAATGTCGAGGCCCATCGATTTAGACCTATTTATCCGCATACCCGAAAAAGTACCAAACTGTTCAATGACCGAAAGAGCCTTGTCCAGCGAGGCTTGTGGATCTGTCAAACACAATAATAAATCATCAGCGAAGGCGCTTAATTTAACACCACCCCCTGGCCAGACAATCCCACGGACCTCCTCCATCCGCTCCAACGTACGCAACAAGGGCTCCATTTGCAGAATAAACAGCAGAGGAGAAAGCGGGCAGCCCTGTCGCGTCCCTCGACGCAGTTCAAAGGGCGCCGAGTGAAGGCCCCCCACCACTACAAATGCCAGAGGCGCCAAGTACAACGCCCGCAACCAAATCAGAAAGGCGCCATTGAAGCCGAATCGCCTAAGAACTTCGAACATATACTCCCATGCCACCCTATCAAAAGCCTTCTCGGCATCTAGGCTAACCAGCAGGAGTGGATCTCCCCGCGCTTCACTCCACTCCGCTCCTAGAAGCACTTTACAGATATTCGAAAAGGCCTCCCGCCCCTGAACAAAGCCCGTCTGACATGGGCTGATCAACCTCGGCAAAATCCCCTGGAGCCTCCGCGCCAGTACGCCCGCAAAAACTTTCATATCATAGTTAATGAGAGAGATCGGCCGATACGAGGCCGGGTCTTCCATCTCTTTCCCGGGCTTGTGGATCACCGTAATCGCAGCCGTTCGCATGTCACGAGGGAACCCGTTCCCCTCCAAAATGTCGTTGTAAACAGCAGCCAAGGTAGGGGTAACCTGCAACTCCAGCAGCTTATAAAATTCGGAGCTATATCCATCCGGTCCCGGGGCCTTATGCAGCTTCCCCTGCCGGATCACTGCTTGGATCTCCCCTCCCTCAATCGGCCTATTTAGTGCCGCCCGCTCGGCCTCTGAGATTTGTGGTAGGGGGATCGCATCTAAAAAGGCCTGTGCCGCTGTCCCATCTGTCGGTTCTGGGGTATAGAGCCTCTCGTAGAACTCTCGAAACACCTCCACAATACCCCGGGGGTCAGAACAGCGGACGCCCGCTCCGTCTTTAATCGCGGCCACCACCTTAGACCCTCCCCCGTTGCGCACTAAGCGGGCTAGTAGTGTCCCGGCCTTATTTCCAAAGCGGTATAACCGGTGCCGATAATAATGCATATTATAAATAGCGCGCTCATCTAGAATAGCATTTAACTGCCGTTGAGTCTCCAAATACAGCGGCAGCTGTTCGGATTTCCTGCTCCGGGCTACCAACGTCTGGAGCCGCCGCAACTCCCGAGTCAACATCAGCACCTGTCCATTGATGCGGCGCTTCTCCTGCGCTACATACGCAATTATGTGCCCTCGTAAAACGGCCTTTCCGGCCTCCCAAAAGACACTAGTCGAACTCACACTGGCTTCATTAAAATGTAAGTATTCTTCCCATTTCTGCACCAGGTAATTCTTAAAGGTGGGATTCTTCCACATCTGTCTAGGGAAGGCCCACCGGGCTTCCCCTCTCTCACGCCCCTGCCAGTCCATCTGCACCATGGCATGGTCCGAGACTACCATCGGCGCAATCTCTGAACTGAGCACTCTCCCAAATTCTCGCTCAGCAACCAGAATGTAGTCCAGCCGGGACCAAGTGTGATGCACCCTAGACAGGTGTGTGAAATCTTTTTCCCCCCCATGTAGGGCCCTCCAAGTATCCACCAAGCCACCTACTAGGCATAGGTACCCAACCCCTTTCCTGCTCCAAGCTCCCTGCAATTGGCCCCCTGATTTATCCATTGCCGGGTCGTGAGGACAATTAAAATCCCCCGCCAAAATTGAAGGGACCCGCGGGGCTGCCGCAACTTTCCTACCCACCCGCTGAAAAAAAGAGTGATCATAGACGTTGGGGGCGTATATGCTACCCAGAAAAAATTCCTCACCATTCAGCTTTACATGCACAAACAAGTATCTACCAGAGGGGTCACGATCCTCACTCAACAAGTCCACCTGCAGATCCTTACTAAACAGGATAGCGACACCACGCTTCCTCCCCCCCGAGGGTGCCGCCAACACCCGGCCCACCCAGCCTCTTTGAAGCTTGGCATGCTCCTTCTCGGAGAGATGCGTTTCCTGGAGGAAGGCAATTTGCGCCCTAGCTTTCCGCAATGCCTGAAGCACCTTAGTGCGCTTCACGGGCGAGTTAATCCCACCCACATTCCAGGATATAAATCGGAGGTGATTTTTCATGGACCCGCAACTTCTACAGGCAACAGATTAGGACTCAGCTCCATAACAGCCCGGGGTCGCCCAGCCTCAACCCCCAGCCCTACACTACTAGGAATGTGGTTAGCAACCTCAGCCACCACCTCTCCAAATCCCCTCCATCGAAAAAGGTAATCTCCTGCCCACACTTTCCCTCCCCTCCCCCTGGTCCACCCTCCTACCCACCCTGCCCCAACCCCCATGCATCCCACCCCTCCCTTCCCCATACCCCCCACTACCCTTCCTCCTCCCTGCTGCACCCCCCCCAACTCCCCCCCCATATTAAAATACACTATCCCACCTTCAGCCAACATGGCTGATCGAGGAGTCCCTGCGGCACGCGGCGGGGCCGCCCAAGACCCCAGCAACGAACACGGCTAAGTGATCTGCCCCATGCAACTTTGGGCTCCCCTCCTATAACTTTAGAGTAGAGACAGCCAGCATGCACATACAAAACCAAGAGGGCAAGAGAAACACCCACCCCCTCAAAGTAGGCCTCACCCCCCCATATGGCCCACCCTATCATAGTTGCAAGTATCCGAAGAAACAGATACATCCACGCATATGGTAAAAGCGCTAACATGTGAGTCGCAACAGTAGCCATTGGGAGGGGAAAGGTGAGATAAAAGGAGTAGAAATAAAGAAACAAACTATACATGGGAGAGGGCAAAATAGAACGGAGGTAAATAGCGCAAAAAGAGAAACCGAAAGGGAAGAACTATAAAAGCGCAATAACAGAGTAAGGCACCCAGACAGAAACCAAAACAAAAGGAAAAGAAAGAGGGTGAGGCCAACAGGCCACTATCAGTGTCCCAGGTCAAAGCTGCCATAACATATAGCATATGTCCATAACGGGAACCCCGGGCCGTGTCAAGGCGAGCCCCAGGAGCTGCAGAGGTCATAGTCCCCTCATGTCGGGAATAAGTTCCACAGCAGCGGGCCTGTCCCCCGGCCAAGCCCGAGTCGTCCGTCCTCCGTCTTCCTGGGACTCAGATGAGACAAAGTTGAAGGTCCTCATGTGCACTGTCCAGAGGTCGAGCTCTGCTCCCCGCCGGCGACAGGTCGCTCTTCTCTAGTTCTTTCAAAAAGGTCTGAGCTGTCTTCACTGACTCAAAGACCTGCGTCTTCCCCAGGTGGTAAACGCGGAGGACAGCCGGGAACGCCAATGCAAACCTCACGTTTCTCTGAAACAGCGCTGTACATACCGGGGTGAATTCCCTCCTCTTCGTAGTAACTAACGAGGAGTAGTCCTGAAACAAGAGGAGTTGGCTGTTTTCCAAAGTAAGTTGCCGATGCTGGCGAAACGCCTGTAGCAAACGTTCTTTGTGGGCGAAATTCAGTATCCGAGCAATCACTACCCGGGGTCGAGGTCTGGTCTCCACCTTCCCGCCAATGCGGTGCGCCCGTTCAACTTTAAGGTCCCCCACCAGCGCATCTAGGCCCAGGGCTTTGGGGAGCCACTGCTCTATCAACGGCACCAGTTGTAGATCAGAAGTAGACTCCGGTATCCCAACCAGACGAAGATTATTGCGGCGGGAGCGGTTCTCGAGATCATCAAGTTTAGCGTGCACGGCTGCCAGCTGGGACCTCACGCTCTCCAGCTCACGAGACTGCCGGCCCTCATCCTCCTCCACAGCCGCCACTCTGCCTTCGAGCTCCTCTATCCGCTGATTCACCTCATTCAGCGCCGTGCCCATAAGGTCCAGTTTGGACAGGATCTGGTCAAACTTAGGGTCAAGTTGCCTCACCACCTCCCTTGCCAGATCTTCGGTGGCTGACTCCACGCTGTCTTTTCCCGGTGAGGAGGGCTGCGAGACAAGCATGGCCGCCGAGGTAGACTTAGGCCCCCTCTCTTTTTCTTTCTCCTTGCGCGCCGGGGGAGGCATCGTGGCAATTCCCCACAGTTAAGGCAGCCGCCAGGGAAGGGAAGAATTTACCGCCAGCCGAGTGGTTCGCAGGGGCAAAGAACCAAGTATTTCAGGTCGGAATCTTAAGGCGGCCCCGGAGCGAGCGAAGACACGTCTTCACTCGTTCATGCGTCACGTGGACTCCAGTGTAGCTGGGTTTAAAAAAAGTTTGGACAAGTTCCTGGAGGAAAGGTCCATAATCCATTATTAAGAAGGGACCCAGGATATCAATGCTTGAACCAATACAAGCATTGAGGAACCTGTGTCCCTTGGGGAAACTGCTAGGTACATATGACCTAGATTGGCCACTGTTGGAAACAGGATACTGGGCTTGATGGACCTTGGTCTGACCCAGTATGGCATATCTTATGTTCTTATGTTCTTAACAGAGAGGCAGAAAAGAGAGAAATATAAAGAGCTTAAAGGTAAAGATCAGTATGACAGCAATAGATGAAGGGGCGGAAAGGGAAATGATAGGAGGATAGAGGAAAAACAACAAATGAACAGCAGACACTGGAAAGAGAAGTCAGACAAAGAAAGCAGAAAAGACAGAATGGGACCATCGTGACTGGACAAGTAAAATGCCCAGACCAGAAAGGTAGAAAATATTTTATTTTGAATGTATTAACTATAAGTAAAATGTGTTTGCTTTGGGAAGTACAGATCACGGTTGTTTTTGTGTTTTATTCTGCACAAGTGTAAATGCATTTATGTCTCATTTCTCCAGTATTCTTGTGACAGATATTCTCTACCCGTTCCTTCAGCTCCCGATTGGCATTGAGGTGGGAGCCAGGAACCAGAATGCCTCCCTGCCCCCACTGCAAGGCCAACCGGGCCCAATCTCATCATGTGGCAGCAGCAGGCATGCCCGTGCATGGCAAGTCTCGCCATAGGGCCCTTTGGGATGGCTCATAGGTGGGGACCCTATCAACATAGAAGAAGGCCAAGAAAATAACCAAGCAACTCCTCCAAATATATGTTTATTAGCGCATGCTGATGAAAATGAGCATGGGCTTCCACACAAACAAGTGCCATTAATAAGACCCTATCAACATCGGCACCATCAATAGAAGAACCGTTGGTCCCCAGAATATTTACGAACAGCCCACATCTCCGGTCATTTGACAACCATCCTGAACGGCAGAGGAGCACTGGCTTTTAGGCGGGGTCCTAAACTAAGCTGAATAAAGAGCTTATTGTTATGCAGATAATTATAAGGGAAGTGTAGAGGGAAGGTGTTGTACTGCTGGTGGGGTATGCTGCATAATTTTATTCTCATTTTATTTGATGTTTATTTTATAGTTATTGTTTATAACATATTGTTTATAACATATTGTTTTACAGTGTAAAGTGGTTTGAAGGTAGATTTATTTATTTATTTTTTATTTATTTACAGTTTCTTTTATACCGCGCTATTCGTCATCAGTGCGGTTTACAATGAACATAAAAACTACACGTCTCAAATAATTGATCTGTGCTTACAATGAACAGGACAATAAACTTGGTATACATTAAACAGGTTTCATGAACAGTGAAACAGAGAACGTGAGAACTATGTACAAAGCAACTAAATGCAGCTAAGTGATGATAAGTAGATTGTGGGCTGTTACGCTTTGTAAGAATGGGGGGGTTTATACGGTGTTATTATTATTATATCTTCTATATTATCTGAGAATGGAGGCTTATAGTATGGGAAGGCCCTTCATAGGTATAAGACCTATGGGAGGGGATTGGGTTTATGCTTGTAATATGGGGGAATTTGGTAGAGTTTTGGGCCTTGCTGCAGTCTCACCGATAGAGTCTTAATAACAAATAGAAGAAAGATAAGTAGTTATAAAAAAGGGAGATTAAGAGTTAGACAGCTAAGTAATCTATTAAGATCTAGATATATTGACATAGTCAGGGAGGGGGTCCCAATTCCGTGTTTAAGTGTAAATGCACGCTGCATTTGCAATAAGGCGATCTTAATTAAGGAATTTGTTACCGGAAGATGTAGTAAAGGCTGTTAGTGTAGCTGGGTTTAAAAAAGGTTTGGACAAGTTCCTGGAGGAAAGGTCCATAAACCATTATTAAGAAGGGACCCAGGATATCAATGCTTGACCCAGTATAAGCATTGTGGAACCTGTGTCTTTTGGGGAAACTGCTAGGTACGTATGACCTAGATTGGCCACTGTTGGAAACAGGATACTGGGCTTGATGGATCTTGGTCTGACCCAGTATGGCATATCTTATGTTCTTATGTTCTTATGACCTAGTGTTAGAGAAAGATCTTGGGTTTCTATTCATTATGAAACATGGCTACGTGCTGAGGATGATCCTTCAGTATTTGAAGTATGCCCTTTAGGATATAAGTTTTTGAATGCACCAAGGATTGCTAGGATGGGAGGAAGGTTGCTACTATTACATAAATTGTTTTATCAGGTTAAATTATTAGATACTTATTTATCAAGCTGCTGAGCCCGGTACAACAGATAAGGGGGTGTAGGAAGTTCTCCGCAGCCGGACGCTGGCCATGGGAGGCTAGATTGAGGGTCCGGCTGCGGGAAATGAAGGGAATTTGCAGCTCCTGAATGGAGCTGCAGTTCCATGGCGATGAGACGCCATGGCACTGTGGCTCCATTCAGGAACCTGACTGAGGTAGCCGGGGATCTGCTGTGCATGCAGGCCGATTGGAATCAGTGCCCAGCTTGCATGTTCAGGCCCTAGACCCGATTCTGATCCTGCGGGCACGTCTAGCCCCTGCAGGATCAGAGTTGGGTCTACCTCTGGGCTTCCCGATTCTGATCGGACACACGGGGGCCTGGACGGCCACATTGGAATGTGCCTTCACATCACTAAGCTGGGCATTGGATAGGGAAGGTATTAAAATATTTTATTTATGCGGATGATATTCTAGTGTTGGTATCTTTCCCTGTCATTTCGATGGACTGTTATATTTTTTTGAAAGAAGTTATTTCAATATTAGAAAAATGGGCATTGTTGTTTCGTTTATGATTGAACTGACAAAAACAACAATTTTATGTTCAAATAATGGTCAGTATATTCCTATATAACCTTTGGATGCTATTAGGATCTTGAAGCTCCAGAGGGATTCAGTGTTGCATTGCGACCCTCTGGATAGTTGACCTTAACTATGTTCAGTCTTCAGTCAGGCAGCTTATTGTTGATAGAGTGGCATTCATAACTGTTGTTATTATATCTATCCATCTCATTGCCGGCCTTCCTCTTTTGCGTTGACCTTTTACCTTGCCAAGAACTATGTCTTTCTCTAATGATCTCTCTCTTCGCATGATATGTCCAAAGTATGAAAGTCAGTCTTGTCATTTCAACTTCTAAGGAAAGCTTAGGTTTGATCTCCTCTATTGCTGACTAGTTTGTTCTTTGTCCTAAAATAGGAAGCTCGTGGTTGGAAGACAGCTAAGTGGCATTGAATGATTTATTATTATGATGTGAGAAGAGATAGAAGAATAAGATTGAACACTTAGCAATATCCATTTGAGCTGTGTTTTGAAATAAAAAGTAGCAACAGTTTGGAACACTAATGGTCACTGATGCTATAAGGCACTATAAGACAAGACAATAGTCTGCAATTTGTGTCGCTTTAAGTCTGAGACCTTAGTGCGCCCATTGCTACATTTAGTGTGGTCTTTACTGAAAAAAAGTTCAACTCATGATTTAAAGAGTTTTAAAAGTTGTTTGTATTGAACGATAAAACTTTAGTTTGTTCTTTGGGCAGTCCATGATATACACAGTATTCGTCATCAGCACCATAATTCAAAGGCATCAATTTTCTTCCTGTCTATCTTTTTACTGTCCAACTTTCGCATCCATATGATGTTATTGAAAATACCATGGCTCAGACAAATCAAATCTTTGTATGGAGAGAAACATCTCTGCTCTTGAGAATCTTGTCTAGGTCCTTCATAGCCATTCTGCTAAGAGCAATGTGTTGTCAGATTTCTTGACTGCTTGTTGTTTCTTTACTGAAAGTTGATCCAAGTTGGTTGAAGTTGTCAACTATTTCAATTTTTCCTCTCCATCAATGATGAACTTATTGATTTTGTCAATTATCAGGATTTTTGTCTTCTTAACATTAAGGTACAGACCCATTTTAAGGCTATGGGCCTGATTCTGAGTTGTGGCTTGTGGGGCTGCATGTCAGAGGAAATATGCTGATTATTCCACCTCGAAGGTGGAATAATCAGCACTGACCCAGCAATCGGGGCCAGAGATCCCTCCCCAGGGCCAGGTCCAGGTCCCAAGGGGTCCCTGCAACCCGATCCAGGTCCAGCTGGTCAGCCATGGGTCAGGCGGTGGGGAAGAGGGGGTATGAGCCAGGGGAGCAAGGGGAATCTGTGGTTAGGACATCCACGCAGGCATGCAGGGGTACGCCGGGCCATCCATGGGCCCAATTCTGTATGCCGCGGAAATGTTTTGTTCCCGCCATACAGAATCGAGTTCTAATGGGCCCATTCAGCTCTGGGCTGTCTGGATGGCCCAGACATGCCCCTTTTAGAATCAGGATCTATGTTCCTTGATGTTGAGAAACATTTATTTCAGATCTTCTTCACTTTCAGCTAGTAATGTGGTATCATCAGCATAGCAAAGTTTGTTGATAAGTCTTCCACAAGTCTTCACACCTTGGTTCTTACAGTCCTACTTTTCTGATTATTTGTTCTTCATATAAATTAAAGAGGTAGGGGGAAGTATGCAGTCTTGTACACCTTTGCTGATTTTAAACCATTCTATTTCTTCTAGTTCCGTCCGAACTGTTGTTTCTTGATCAATGTAAAGGTTACGCAAGAGAACTTTCAGGTGTTCTGGTATATCCATGCTTCTTAATGTGACCCAGAGTTTCTCATGGTTTAAACAGTCAAAAGCCTTGCTGTAGTCAGTAAAACTCATGGATTTCTTTTTTGTATTCTTTTGTCTTTTCAAAATCCTGGTTGTTGTTTTAATTTTTTACTTTGGTAAATGTTTTTAGAAATTTTATTGTAAACCGCACTGAACTAATTTCTATTGGGATTGCAGCAGTATAGAGATTTTAATTTTCAAGGATCCATCTCACATCCGCGATGATGTCTCTCATTCCTCGCCCTTTCCTGAAACCTGCTTGCATGTCAGACAGTTCTCATTCCTGGTATGGTTGTAGTTTCCGCTGAATGATCTTGAGTAGAATCTTGCTGGCATGTGGGATCAGAATGATTACGCCATAATTTCCGGTCAGTTGGATAACCTTACTTCAGTATTGGTATAAACACAGATCTTTTCCAGTCAGTTGTTCATGAATTTGTCTTCCAAATTTCCTGGCAGAGCCTTATAGGTTTGGTAATAGCTGCATCAGATTGCTGTAATACTTCTATGGGAATACCATCAATGCCCAGTGCTTTGTTCTTTGATAAGGCTTTCAATGCTGCTTCAACTTCTTCTTTCATCATCATTGGTTCCTGATCATAAGATACAGGTTGAAATGGCTGTTGTCCACTTGATCTTTATGGTATAATGAGTCTGTATAGTCTTTCTCCCTTTTCTTGATCTTCTCAGCATCCTTCAACATGCACCCTTGAGCATCTTGTAGCATTGCAATTCAAGACTAGAATTTTTTCTTTAACTCACATGGCTTTAGAAAAGCTGATCTTGTTCTTCCTCTAATAGTTTTTGATTCTTTTTCCTTGTCTGTGTCATTGTAGTACTTCTTCTTGTCTTGTCTTGCTACATGTTGGAAATCTCTGAGTTCTGTGATTGCCTCTCTTTCTCTCTGTATTTCTGGGCAATTTTCAGAGTTTCTTCAGTCATCCATTTTGGCCATTTTTGCTTTTATACCTTTTGTAGAGACTTCTTGCTTTCTTCTAGCATAACCTTCTGGAGGTCTGTCATTTGTATCTAAAGCAGCAAATCTATTTTGGAGGCAGTCTTTACATTTCAGTGGTATATTCTCAAGGTCATATTTTGCTACATTCATGAATGTCTTGCTCTTTTTAAACTTCAGCTTGAATTTGCATGCTAGTAGTTGGTGATCTGTACCACAGTCAACTCCAGGTTTTGTCTTTGTTGATGGTATAGAGCTTTTCCATCATTGACTTCCACAGATGTAATCAATTTGATTTTTGTACAATCCATTGGGTGAAGTCCATGTGTACAGTCGCTACGTATGTTCCTGGAAGAAGGTATTAGAGATGAATAGATTGTTGGTTTTGCAGAATTTTATCAGTCTTTCTGCAGCTTCATTTCTGTTGCCAAGTCCATATTTTCCAAACATTTTGCCTTCTTCTTTGTTGCTAACTTTTGCATTCCAGTCACCCATGACTATCATGATATCCTGTCTGCATGTTCTGTCAATTTCAGCTTGTACTTGTTCATAGAACTCATCAGCCTTTTCCTTATACTGAATTATAGTTGTGTTGACAGGCATTCCTCATAGACGAATAGAAATTAAGCGTTCACTGACTGCTTGTATTTCATTACAGTTCTTGCAAGTTTCTTCTTAATTATAAATGCAACACCATTTCTTCTTTGTTTTTCATTTCCAGCATAGTAGACCATGTGATCATCAGACACAAAGTTCCCGATGCCAGTCCATTTCAGTTCGCTGACACCCAACAGATCAAGTTGTACACATTCCATTTAATTCTTGACCACCTCCAACTTTCCTTGGTTCATGTTTCGTACATTCCTTGTCCCAATATGTAAGACATCTTTGCAACTTCTGACTCTCATTTCATGCACAGCTACATCAGCAGTCAGATGTCTTGAGGGCTTTGATCCAACCACATCATAAATGCTTGCTTTACTCTGATAAGTCTTCAGCTCATCCCCAGTAGCCAGTTGAATGCCTTCCAACCTGTGCATCTCAGCTTCCAGCACTATAGTTCAATTTGTTTTGTGACTATCCATTGGGTTTTCGTGACAAGATACAGAAGTAGCTTTGCCAGTCCTTTCTACAATGCAGGTATTTCTAGTGTTGTTGCAGTTGTCACAGAAATGTGATCTTCCGCTGCCAACACCGTCCCATTCTGTTGCTGCCCAGAAGGGTGGTTTGTCTTAATCTGGCACTTCAGCTGAGACCTGTCTATATTGGGAGACCCTGTCAGTAGTTAAGCTACCAATAGCTTAGTTCTCAGCATCACTGATGCACACATTCCCTCACAGTATGACAAGCTGCAAACTAAGTGAAGGGCTATATATTATAGGGTCCCTTTTTACTAACACCTAACTCAAGCTATCTGCAGTGCAGCCCATAGGAATAAAGTTGCTGCACTGCCAGTAGAATTTTTATGTATTTTATTTATTTTGCATGATGTAATCTGCCCAGAACTGGCCATAGGTCAAAATAGACAAATGCACAACATTTAGTGCAGAATGAAGGAGAAGGGGCAGGACTAAGGTGACTGCAGAGGTGAAGAAGAAGAGAGATATGGAGTATTTCTGGCCTGGTAAGTCCTGGCAACAGGATAAGGAAATAGGAGAGCAGCAGGTACCTGGTGAAAGAGGCAGCAAAGCCAGTCCCTGGAAATTTTCATCGATTCCCACTTGCTGAAGTGTGTGATAGTAAACACGTTTCTGAGATGCCAAGTGCCACCCATTACAAAAAGTGAGATTTGCCACCGCAATAAGTGATACTGAAGATCAAAGAATGACATTTTTCAAATTACATCTTTGGAGTATGACTCTTAAAAATCTATCGTCTTGTTTTCCAAATGAAAGGAGCGATATAAAATAGCTATGTTTCGGCCTCTCTGCTCAACCACTGATGAACGTCTGACTTGCTCCTGCTCCATTCTCTAGCTCCACTTTTCTTTCTTCACTGGCAGCGTCTGGGAATCCTGCAGCTCCATTGCTACTGCCCACCTTCCTGCCTCTTCCTCAAGCATCTGTCTCCTGCTCTCCTTCAGCCCTCCCCCCACACCAAAATCTGGCCCCTGTCTCTTCTCTTCTCTTCTCCACTTCTCACCCAACCCCTTCTCCTTGCTTCTCTTCCATCCCAAGATTACCAGAGGCTCTTTAGCTGCTTCCCACCACTCTGTTCTTGCCTGAATCTAATGGATCTTCATTTGGCAAGCTTGGAAAACTCTGCCAGCCTTAAACTCTGGACTTAGGAACTTCTCGGGCAGGCTGGACTTGGGGAACCCCACTGGTCTTGCTGCTCCGTTCCTGGTTCTGCTTCACTTCTTGATGTGCTTCTTCACTTCTTGATGTGCTTTGTCATTAGCCTGCATCCCTTCTCAGTGCTCCAGTGCTGTGCCTGCCTCACTTCATGGGCTGGTGGTGCCTGAGAAACCTTACTGCTCTTACAGTTCTAGTTTCTCTATGCTGCCTGCTTCACTCATTTGCTGCTGGAGTCTGCAGAACCCTGCCAGGTGCAGTAGTGCATGAGAGGAGGGGATCTCTATGTGTGCAAATGAAATCTTTTCCAATTGCTTGTGTCTCATGCCTAATGTGTGAGACTTGTTATATCTGATGGTTCTCACATGTTGGCTAGTAAATCTTAAAATATGGCTGACAAATGAGAACGAAGAAATCACAGCTAAATTAAGGAATGGAAACCAAATTTTGCTATTTGTAGGCTCTGTTGATGCTGCTGTTCCTTCCCTCCATTCATTTCAAGGAAGACACGGAGGGCATCCATAGCAGTATCACGGTAGCCCAGAGGCTATGTCAAAGCCTCTGCCATGCAGTGAAGACTGTACATGCCATGGACTGGCAGATACTGCCAAAATCCAACCTGGTCACTTGTGGAACGCTGGGGCAACTGCCTCGGTTAGCCCAGCTCTGGCAGAGTGGCAGTTACAGCCCTAACCACATTATTAGGTAGATTTGATGGGCCATGCTGGTCTTTATCTGCCATATTTTTTATGTTTGTAGTATTTAGCTCGTGCCTTTCCAGTAGATGTGCAAGGCAAGTTACCATCAGGTACAGTAGGCATTTCCCTGTCCCCAGAGGGCTCACAATCTAATTTTATAGCTGAGGCAATAGAGGGATAAATGACTTGCCAAAGGCCACAGGGATGTCAGTGGGATTTTATACGTTACTTAAAGGTCAGTAACAAAAGTTTGAACTGTGTGTGGAAATGGATAGAGAGACAAGGAAGTGACTTCAGAAGAGAGATTATGTGAGTGCAGCATAGCTGGTGGAATACAAGTCACACAGCAAAATTTAAAATAGACTGAAGGGAATTAAAACGGATCAGTGGGAGAGCTGTGAGGAGCAGGTTGCAGCCTGGTTATTTTGCTTACAAGTCTGTATTTTCATCTCCTATATCATGCTGTGTTAAATGTCAAGCATAATTAATGCAATGCTGTGCTAAGTATTTATAAACAACACTAGGCACGTCTTTTTAAGGAACTATATCCTGAAATGTGGGCGCGTGGTAGCATTACTTTTTATGTTTCTATCATGTTATTAGGCAAAAAAAATAGCACAGCTAACTCAAACTGTATTGTTTCTCTTGACACAGATACTAAAAATAGCCTTGAACAGATCGTACCATTTTTTTCCAACAGAAAATGAGAACATACTTCAAAACACATGTATAATAAAAGCCTAGGTAGCAAAGAACATGCCCCACACATCTGAACCTAGGAGCAATTGAGGAATTTAATGAAGAGTGGGCTGGATGTTCTCATATGTGCCTACACAACATCATCTACAAACTTGGATATTCTGTTCTACATCTGCTATCGGTTTCCAGCACCATTGTCCAAAGTGTTGTTCCTTTTCTGTAATTATTTTCAGGCTTTGCAAAGTTTGTAGTATATCCTTATCACAGTCCTCATTAGTAAAAATGACAATCATATATTATAAAAAGCTAGCTAGCTCTAGCACCTACCAGAAACCAGCTGTCAGATACTTAACCACGGCATTGGAAATCATTAGTCAATGCTAAATTAATGTGTACTGAATTGCCACTTCTAATTTGTTTGAGATGTCCTGAAATGCTGTCACTTTAGCACTGAATTAGCATACAAGGAGGATGCCGCACTCACTGCATTGAGATAGCACCATTTTACCACTTCTGGATTAGGGAGAAAATCCCAGGGGATTTTTAAATTATTTTTTTATTAGGGGTCTGTAGGCCAAAAACGTTTGCTTTGTTTTGTTTCATTTTTGATTTTTGTTTTTTTGTCTCGTATTGTTTTTCCTCAATGGTGCGCATTCTTTCACAAGTGTGTGCAATATTGAGCAATAGTTCGTGCTCTTTTATGAGTGTGCACCATTAGGCAGTAACATTCACTATTACTCAATAGTGTGCATTCACAAAAAAGTATGCACTATTGATGGGAACCAGGAAATGTTTCGCCAGCATCCCAGTTTTCATTTCAAACTAAAGCACATCCCTAATGTTTACTAACTTTAATTTTTTTTTTAAACCAGATTATTTTAGCTATATAGATGACTAATCCCAGAATCAAATAACAAGGAAATCATGATAAATCAAATATAGCAATCATCAAGAGTCATAAAGTCCACAAGTAAGGGAGCGGAGAAGCTCAAATGTAAGGAAAGAGAAAGAAAAACATTTTCTCATATAACAAAAATAACGGCTGTTAGCAATATTCTTATCCTTAGTTGCAGGGTCACACAGGGGTAGATATAGACTGCAAATCCAACAGACCAGTTCCTGATAAAAACTGTCAATTGAGCAGTTTCAAAATAGACCTTGAACTCAAATACTATCACTTTGCTGCTTACTACCCAAACTGTCCACTATTTAAGTTATTAAAGTAATTACTGTTCTAGTACTAATGTTATTCTGTTCCATGTATACTAAACCAGACTAGTTTAGTTTAAGTTAAGCTAATTTCAAATTTTTCCTTGTAAAGTTAAGTTCTAACTGTTCTGTGTAACCCGTTTTGATGTCGTGCTCCTTGGGCGAGCTCCTTGGAGTGACTTTGGAGATGGCTAGGTAACTCTTCTTCATAGCTTGGGTCTGTCTTCTTGGCACTGCACTCTTTGGAAGGTGTTTTTGCTTATTTTTGATGTTAAATGGAGTTCATCATTACACTGTCCTGTCGGCTATTCATGTCTGTTGGGCTTGGCGCCCTGCGGTCTCGGTCCAGCCCGCAAGGCATCTCTCAGTGCGTTTTCATAACCAGCAGGTAAGCAACCTCATTTTTTGCACTTCCAAACTGCCCGAGCGATTCCAGTCTAGTTTTTCCTCAGATAAGGTGTCTGGCTCCCCAGCTCATTTGGCACTTCTGAATTGTCATTCAGCGTTGATTCATGATTTGGTGGTGTTTAATTCCCTTGTTCTATTATATCTGATGGAAACTTGGCTCCAGGAAGGCAAGGAAGCCTACCTTCAGTGATGCCTTCCTCAAAACTATTCAGCTGTGTCCATGCCTAGGGCCTCTAAGAAAGTGGGAGGAGTAGCCCTGATCTACAAGTCATCTTTGCTAGTCATGGAACTGCCCATTATAAACTGTTCAAGTGTGAATCCCCTGCTTCTTAGAAATGATAAATTGCCTGGTAGTCATGTTCATCCCCTTTTAATATATTCTCTGCCCTCACTATCACAGTCCACTTAGGATTTGATTCTTTTTTTTCTTTTGGACCTTACGGTAACTTATCCTGATCTTCTGATCCTGGGGGATTTTAGTATCCACTATGATCAGCCCGTTTGACTGTGTGATAAACACTTCTGCACTTTCCTTTTAGATCATGGGTTAATACAATATATCCATGAGCCTACGCATGTAACAGGACATACACTGGACCTCATTATCACTGCCCAGGATACTGCCTTGTTGCCATCCCACCTTGCAGTTTTGCCTTTGCCATGGACTGACCATAGTCTACTTCTTTTTTATCTTTCTTGGCCTATGCCTCCATCATAGATACCTGTAAGATGTTCTTCAGCACCTTCTATTGTGGCATCACAGACTTACTGATATATCACTCCAGATACTCTTTCTACCTTTCCTACAGCTGATACTCTCTTTTCTGAAGATTTTCTACACTTTCAGCAGAAGACCAGGCATCTACTTAGGATTCTGTTCTCTACACAGCGCTCGATGCTGTTGCCCCACTGAAGCTAAGTTCACAATCATTGCATCATTCACACAAATGGTTCTATGATGGCCTGTACCTTCTTAGGCGACACCTTAGAGCCGCTGAAAGACGGTGGTGTAAGAGTAGGTCTTTCACCAATTTTGATGCATTTTACTGAGTGTCATGTTTATTATTTCCCAAATTCCACAGGCCAAGAAGACCCATTATTCTGATTTAATTAGGGAATCAACGAATCAAAGGCGTGCGTTTTTTTCAGTGGTGAACCAGCTTAGGGCCCTTGCACCTGGTACCGCTAAGAATATTTTTGAGGCTAGGTCCTTTTGCAGAAGATTTGGCTCTTTCTTCATTGATAAAGTCAACCAGCTATGTAAAACACTTCCATCCCACCCAGTTTTTCCTCCCTTACCCTTTGGGTTCACAATCTGCTATTACAAATCATATGTGGTTTCAATTTTCCCCTGTTTCTATGTTGAACTTATTGCATGTGGTGGAAGGTATCCGGAAAACTACATGCATTCTAGATCCAATTCCTTCTAGCTGGTTGTCCATAGCATCGCTGGGGTTGCTTCCCATCCTAATATTAATGGCACAGTCCCTAATTGTTGGGAGAAAGCAATTCTCAAGTCCATACCAAAAGATCATCAAGGAAACCCCTCTGATTTAAAAACGTATTGACCTATTTCTAATTTATCATTTGTAGCTAAAATTACTGAATGATTCGTGTTTCTGCAACTTACAAACCATATTGAGCAAACATACGTCCTGCATCCCAAACAGGCTGGGTTTCGACCTCAGCACAATACAGAAACAGTTAAAGTTGCTGTGCTGAATGATATTCGCAGGGCTTGGAATCAAGGAAAGATAACTGTGGGAGTCTCTTTAGATCTCTCTACAGTATTCGACCAGGTCAACCACGGGTTACTTCTTACATAATTACATGACATAGGTTTCCACAGAGTTGTGCTTTTTCGGTCTCATTCTTTTCTTAATGAACGAGTATTTCAGGTTCAGGTTCCCAATTCCTTTTCATCAGTTCAAAGCTTGGAGTGTGGGGTTCCCCAAAGGTCTACCTTTTCTCCTATGTTATTTAATATTTTTCTCACTCCATTAGTTACTCTCATACAAAGCCTTGGGATGACTGCCTTTGTGTATGTGGATGATATTCTTCTTCTCTAAGCAATCCATGAGCTTGCTCCAGATATTGTGCCTTTCAATTTCTGTTTAGCGAGCGTAGCAGAGTGGTAACAGAGCTACCTAGTTTTCAGAGTCCTTTCACAGTCCAGTTCAGCTTTGAAAATGCACTTTTTTGAATTAGCTTTCAGGATGAACTCTGAATCCACGTGAGTTACATTGGTCGCCAATGACATCTCAGCCTATTTTATTTATTTTGCTTATCTCGAGTGTATCTGCCTTTACTATATTTTGTTTCTTCCTATCTCTTTACTGTTTATAACATGATGTTCCCTTTTCTGTGTGTATGATTTTATTGTAAACCACTTACGGTAGGTTATTTCAGATAGGTGGTATATCAAATAAAGTGAACCATAACCATTATGATCAAGCAGTATATAAAACCAGTTAACACTTTGCTACTTAACCACACATTCACATGGATAGTTAGTTCAACCAGAAGAGTGTCTCAATTGCAATACTTCAGGCTACATTAGAGAAATGTCTTCCTCCTAATTTGAGTACCCTTGACCATGTTCGGGAAAAAATTGGCCTTAAGCCCACGGAAGAGATCATCTGTAAAGTCATGATCCGGGTCCAAACTTAATGAAACAATCAGGGTTGCAGAAACCATCTTCTTCTCCACAGACATTTCAAGAAATTCAATCAGATCCTGAAGCTCTCCATTTGAATTGGTGCAGACACTTTACTATTTTTAAAGGAAATGCATAAAACGTTCAAGCCACCTCTTGTATTTTTAAAATGTCCACATGATATCTTTTAAGTATCTCAAAAGGAAAAACGGATTTCAAATTAGGAAAATTAATTGAACGTATACTTCATCTGTGAATTACATTTTCTAGAATTTCAATCTTATTTTGAAGAATCAGATTGCCTTTAACCAATGAAACTACAGTTTCATGACCTTGCTTTGTGGCAGTCTATAACTTCTAATTTCGCTGATCATTTTTTAATCTCCTCTCCTCGGTGCTTAAGGGCATCCAACTGAGAAGAAAACTGCTCAATTATGTGCACTATCAAAGCAAATATTGCGGTCTAAATTACTTTAGGTTTTTGGGGAAAAAATTCAGAGCTCACCTTCCAGAGCCCTCCACGGCCTATTGTATCAGCCTTATCAGAGTTCTTCTTGGACCTATGGCTGATCTTTTTTTTAACTCATCTTCACTGCAGAGAGTTGACTTACTCCAACCTGATCACCTCTCCCTACTTTCAAAGACCTCCCAGGGACAAATGTAGTGCCTGCTTCACCTTCATCCTGCAAGGGGGTCACAGCCAATGTACCTTCCAATTTAGGGCCTCTCAGATGCAGGGGGGGGAGAAGGGGGAAAGCGGGGAGGGAGGAACCTGCTGGCCTTGGTCTTAATTAAATTTCTATCTCAAAGAAAGATATTGGCTCACCTCCTCCCAACAACCAGGGTCGGTGCTAGGGTTTCTGCCTTCCTCCCTCATTACTACTAATGCTGGCTATACCACACACCCCTTTTCCACAAAATTCCTTCAAATCCATTGTAGTAAGAAAATCATAGTGAAGGGGAAAATGCATAGCAGAATAAAAATAAGTACTGAGCAGTAAATACTTAGCACCATATATACAGGCTGTGATAGATCAGCCCAAACAATACAGGAACTTCGAAAAAGACTCAAAACATATCTCTTTATCGAACACTATGGACCTAACACAGATGTATAGCACTAGGCTTCACCAATAATATATTAGTAAAGAAGTTCTTACGAAGTTAAGATCATTCCTCTCTTAACTCCAAATTACATGTATCTCACCTAAGTTCTATGTAAACCCTAATTTATTCAAGTTATGTTTTTCCTGTTCAATGTAAACTGCTTTGATTCCAGATAAAGCGGTATATAAAACATACTTAATAAATAAATAAGATAGTCTAAGAGCATGCTAAATTTTAGATATTGTTCAAAAGAAAACACACGGCGGTACAGACAGTTCAAAAATATTTACTC
This sequence comes from Ichthyophis bannanicus, assembly GCA_033557465.1. Classification (NCBI taxonomy): domain Eukaryota; kingdom Metazoa; phylum Chordata; class Amphibia; order Gymnophiona; family Ichthyophiidae; genus Ichthyophis; species Ichthyophis bannanicus. The sequence continues at coordinate 224,425,154 of CM066033.1, read as the reverse complement.
ACTGATAAAATATGCAGGAGAAAGATTTTGTTCAGAATGTAGGAATCAATAACATGATAACATGCAGTCAAAGCATATCTAGAAACTATAAGCGAAAGTGGTATAATGCTGATGCAAAGAATAGTCAAAACATAGGAAGATGGTGATATTAATATACTGCTGAGTAGAACATTCACCCATAGAACTCAATATATGAAAAAAAGTCTTATTCTTGTCATCTCAGTAACAACTACATAAACATTCTACAGAACCAGATATATTGGGGGTCATGCTGAGGCACGAATAGTGGGGATGGACGTCCCAACCAGACGTCTATTCCCTCTATTCATGCCGGCTCCTGCCCCTGTTTAACTTCCCCTCCGGTTGAGCGGGGAAGTTATACAGGGGCAGGGAATGGGCAGCATGGGGGCGGAGAGTGTGTGGGCAGTGGGCAGTCGCCAGCCCTGGACATACAGGGCCGATTCTAATGTTGGCCCTGTATGTCCAGGGCTGGTGAAATGACTGGGGAAGTTATTCCACCCCCGGGGTGGAATAACTTCCCTTGACTTTTCAATTTTGCTGCTCTGGGGGCCAGAAGGGGCTGGGAACTAGGAGGCCAGATCGTGGGTTGGGCTGCAGGGAATTAATATTTTGGGCAGGCGGCTGGCATTGCCATGGCACCGCGGCTCCATTTAAAAGCCCAGGCTGAGTTAGCTGGGTAGTGCTTGTACGTACAGGTCGGGACTGAATTGCAGTCCCGGCCTACACATTCAGGCTTGTACATGATTCTGATCCCACGGGGCTAGACGTGGCCTGCGGGATCAGAATCGGGATCTCTTTTATACGTCCATGTCAGCCCAGACATACAAAGGAGACGTACAACGTGATCAGAATCGGGCCCATTGTGAACTAATACAAAACCTTACAAAAGTTACTGAAGATCTATAGAGCAAATCTACCATACGATAGAAGCAGCAACTTCCAAAATTCATACAAAGAGCCTATCCAGAAAAAAGCAGCACTGTAAATATTGCAGCAGACTTTAAAACATTCATAACCTATTTAAAAAGCTGAACAAGTCAGAGTACTACAGTACAGATCCCTATGTACAAACTCCATGTTAACAGAATACTTGGCCTTTGTCACACACTCAGAACATAGACCCTCATCAAGTACAGAATAAGTGACCACAACCTATAGTAAAAATAAAAATATGTAGACAAATTTAATCTGAAACCCAAGAAGTCAGATTCTGCAGACAGTGCAATCCCAGAGAAATAGAAAGAGATGTATTTCCCTGTGTTGTGTAAAATATAATAATAGTGCAAAGTCCAATCACTAAATTTGAAAATAAAATTTATCTACCTTTATTGTCTGACCATTTTATTCTCTGATCATGCTAGTCCTAGTCTGAGGTTTCTGCTTTCCTCTGTCTTCTCTTAGCTCTCTTTCTACGGTCTCTAGTCTATCTGCCATTTCTTGCTTCCCCTTTTGTTTTCTTCATTTCCTTCCATCTTGAATATTGATCTTTTCCCTTCAACTTTCTTCCATTTATTTTTCTTTCTGTCCACTCAGATTTAACTACTCCTTCATATTATCCAGTCCTCAATGCCATCTTTTTTATTCTTTTTTCCAACCCTCATCCCAGTTCTCCTATTTCCCTCCTCTTCTTCCCTGTTCCATTATTCCTCAGTCTTTCACTCACTCACTCTCTCTTTTCCCTCCATATCTAACATCTCTCCCCTCTCGGTGTCTATCTCTCGCTCTGTTTCCCTCCATCCAGCATCTCCTCTCTCTCTCTCTCTCTCTCTCTCTCTCTCCCTCCATATCCTTCCATGTCCCCCCTTCCTATCCATGTCCAGCATCTCCCCTTGTCCATTCCTATCCCTTCATGTTCAATATCTCTCCTTCTGTCTCCATATCCCCCATGTCTAGCATTTCCCCCATCTCTATACCATCACCTCCCTATTACTCCCATGTTCAGCATCTCTGTCTCTTTCTTGACCTATTTGCCCTGTGTCCATCTTCTCCCTATTACCTCTGTGTCCTGTATTTCTCCCTCCCCCTGTTACCCTGTACTCAGCATCTCCCCTCTGTCTCTTATGGACAGAAGGCTGTACAAGGCTGCAATCACTGCTCAGAGAGACAGATCCTGCCTGCAGGTGAAACTGCTCCCGCAGGTAGGATCTGCCTCTCTGCTGTGATCGCAGTTCAGAGAGGTAGGTCCCATGGGTGCAAAAGCTGTGCAAGGCCGCAATTGCATCAGAGACAGATGCTGCCTATGAGAGCAGCATGTCCCAAGGGCAGAACACCGTGCAAGGCCGCAACCATGGCTCAGAAAGACAGATCCTGCCCGCAAGATATGCTGCTCCTGCAGGCAAAATCTTCCCCTCTCTGCCACATTTACCATCCTGCTTGGGAAGGAAAAGCTGGTGACAGCGCACCCCTGAAGATGGTGCCCTGTCAACAACTTCCCCTGTAAAACACCAGCAGCCTCTTCTTGAGGATCCAAGTTCTTAGCAAGATATTTGTCCATTTGGCACATGCTCTTACTGCTGTTCTGAGTTTTGCCTTTCCATTTCAGATTGCCCATAAAAAAAGGCAAAGAAAAAATAAGAAAAAGGACAGATACTGCTAGAATCCAACCTGGTCCTTAAGTCATGTGTGGAATGCCACACTTTCAATCATGATTTGAGATCCAAGCCCTGCTTTTGAAAAAGCCTTATGCAGAGCTCTTTGAAACGTGTATGGAGCTCGAAACACAGTCTGTGTCGCTGTTGGATTTATACTGGGCTATTGCTATTGCTAGTGGGATCTTTTCCAAAAACCTTCAAGGAACAGGTTTTGGTGTCCAAAAGCCTAAGTGTAGCATTTCTTTTATTCTTATGGTTCACTTGGTAGTTATTTGAATTTGGATGGCAAGACTTACGACACTTGAGACAGGGCTATGGATTTTGCCCAAAATGTGCACGTCGTGTGATTTTCCTGTTTACACAGTTCTGCATTGCTGCCATTTATCATACCACTAAAAGATAAGTACTTTCGCACAGTTTTATGTTTTGAGAACTGCTTTTGATAAAAAAGGGGCATTGCCGATTGGAGAGTGAGCTTGTTTTTAATCCCCTCTTTTGGTATTGGTCCGACATTTATAAATTTATATGGTGTTGTTTTCAAAGGGTCTTTTGAGGATCAATTGATTTTGGTGACTGAACCTTTTGCTTTGGATTTTGGTCACTTTGAGGGGGGTTTTTGTTGCAGGTTTTTCCCTGGCAAATATAGTGGGCAAACTCGATGAACCATGTAGGCCTTTATCTGCCATCATCAACTATGTTACTACATTATATGGATAGCATTCGATCAAAAATCAGTTTGAATGACCTGATACTATCTATATAATAAAGAGGCAGAGGGAGGGCAAAATGAAGACAGAATATAAATCATCCAAATAGAGGTAATATTCAGCTATTATCCTGATAAGAAATACATTTAGTAATATGTTTAGTTTAGGCCTGCTACATTTATTATTTATGTATTCACTTAATATTTTTTATATAACGCTTTATCCTGCGGTCAAAGCAGTTTACATTATAAAAAATGATGATACATTATAACAGATTAATAAACTGGAGTATGTGTAATATAGGGTGTTGAACATCATGTTTATAGTGAAGAGAACAATAGATAATCAACTTGAAGTATTCATAGCATAGGGGTTGAACATGAAGGAGATAGGGGAAGAGTGAGGGTGGCCGTGGATATTGCATGTTAGGTAGTTATGTTATGTCCTCGGAGAAGCGGTTTATAAACAGGTGAGTCTTGAGGCTCTTTCTGAAGGCTGATAAGTCCTTTGTAACACATAGGTTGTCAGGGATTGAGTTCCATAGGGACAGTGCGAATAGGAAGAAGGTCCTCTTTGATGTGATGGAACTGGCTTTGGTGTAAAGCACTGGTATGCATAATGTGTTGGAGGGAGCCAGTTCATCTGTTTCGGTATTCAAGTGTCTTCTGTATTAGTGATTGGAGGTGGATGGCTGAGAGGCCATTGATGACTTTAAAGATTGTGAGGATGTATTTATATTTTATGTGTTCAGCAATAGATAGCCACTCTAGCTTTATGAGTAGGGGAGTTATATGTTCAGCTCTGTGGGCGTTGCAGAGGGTGCGGGCTGTGGTATTGAGAGCAAGTTGGAGCGGGTGGATTGCTGACTTTGGGAGGCCTTGGAAAGTGAGATTGTAGTAGTTGAGGTGTGGGAAGACAAGTGCTTGGAGAACTGTGCGAAAGTGGTTAGGAGTGGTTTGATGAGGAATGTCTTGAGCTTGTAGTAGATACTTTTAGTGATATTTCTGATGTGGAATGAGAAGGAGAGATGCTGATCCAGGGTGATTCCTTAGTAATGCACTTTATGTTTTACTTGTAATTGGGTTCCATCGATGGTTATGGTGGTAGGTGGTGTGAAGCTGATGTCCCTGGTGATGTATAAGACATCTGTTTTTTGAGGTTTATAGACATGTGCTCTGGAGGTGAAACTTTTTTATGTGGGTGATTACTGGGTTAGTTATGTTAATGGGAATATATCATAACATCATCTGCGTATATGTGGTGTAGGATGTTGTGTGCCTGTATGAGTGTGCAGATTGGCTAGAGGAAGATGTTGAATATTAGGAAGAAGAGGGCAGAGCCTTGATGTTGTGTGTATGGTGATGATTTTGTGGTGCCTGCTTTTACTTGGAGCTGCCAATCCGATAGGTAGCATTTGAACCAGTTCAGCAGGGTGTCTCCTAGTCTGATTGCTTGAAGCCACTGAATGATTAGGTTGTGTAGCATGGAGTCAAATGACGTCTTGACATCAAGGAAGATCAGTATAAATCCTGTGTTGGTTTTGTCAGTGCCCTTTGTTAGGTTGTCCACTAATGCAGTCATGAGGGATTCAACTCCATGGTGGGGTCTAAATCCATATTGCTGGAGATCGAATGGGAAGTGTGATTCTACGCGATCCTGGAGCTGTTGTTGTATAATTTTTTTCTAGTACTTTAGCCATGAATGGGAGGCTGGCTATGGGTCTGTAGGAGGTCGACTGGTTTTTGTCATTTGCTTTTCTTTTTCTTACTAGGTGAATAGATACCATTTTGAGTTCTGGGGGTATGTATCCTTGTTGCAATGATAGCTGGGTGATTTTGAGTATTTTTGGTGTTAGTTCTCATTTGGTAACCTTGATCAAGCTGACTGGGTAAGAGTCGAGTGGGGAGATAGTTGTATAGATGCTTATAATTAGTCTTTCTAGGTGTTCAACTGTAATTATTGGGAATGAGTTCCAGATGCTCTTAGGTTTTATCCACTGTTGGTTGGTTGGATCCATGAGGGCATATGTGTTGCTGTTGTAGGGTGAGGTCAGGGTCTAGAAGTAGTCAGCCATCATTTCTAGGGGTTAGGCTTGTTTGTTCTTTTAGTTGAGTTGTGTCCTTTCTTAAGGATTTAACCACTTCAAAGAGTTCTCAAGGATGATTGAGTGAGCTCTGAATCAATTTCATGTAATATTCCTTCTTTGCATTATATGTGGCTGTCTGGTATTCTTGTAGTTTGAGCATGTAGGCGTTTAAGCTGTCAGATGATCTGGTGTTGCTCCACTTTCTCTCTATGGCTCTGAGAGTGCATTTCATGTCTTTTAAGAGTGATGTTTTGTTGTAA